>CM045762.1:130188283-130788283 GCA_025200525.1 Camellia lanceoleosa | reverse complement strand
GAAAGAATCAGGAAAGCAAAGGCCCATGTGGGAGTTGAAATTGCTGTGTGCACAGGAAACGAGAATACTACAAGCAGATGGGTGGAAGATGCTGCGAGCGCAAGAACAGTCACACCAGAGCCGGACAGGTGTCTGTCGGCCGCTGATGGAATGTGGTGGGAAGATGAGGACCTATGTCTTGCCCACACGGATGAAGATTGGGGGAATAGCCAACCCGATAACACCTGGTACCTTGGAGAGGTTGACCACATGACACGGAGTGGGCGGTATTTCAAACCCCCAAACCTGGATCAACCAGAGGCTTCAGGGAAGGATAGGGAAGCCGAGAAGCAAAAGGAGAAGCAACTCGAGGAAGAAGCTGTACTCAAACAGCTGAAAAAGATACAAGCAGACATCTCCATTTGGGGACTGCTCATGGCCTCGCGAGTACACAGACAGGCCGTTTTGACAGCCATGGATAAGGCCAAACTCTCCATAGAGACTACGCCAGAGCAGCTGGTTGGACTGGTTTTTCCGGGAGAAGGTTCCCCGACGTTGACCTTTTCAGACAAAGAACTTCCGCCTGAGGGCGTAAATCACAATAAACCCCTCTACATCTCTGTGGAATGTAGAGATAAGTGGATACCGGTGGTACTTGTCGATACCGGGTCTGCCATCAACGTCTGCCCAGCAAGGACGGCGTATGCAATTGGCTTGAAAACTGTAGATTTCATACCAACAGCCCAAGTCATCCGGGCATATGACAACACAAGTAGAGAAGTAATGGGAACAGTTAAAATTCAGACAAAGGTTGGGCCAGCACGACACGAGATAGATTTCCATGTTCTAGAAGTTCCCGCAACTTTTAATTTGCTTTTGGGGCGGCCGTGGCTGCATCAAGTGAAGGCAGTATCATCTACTTTGCATCAAATGGTGAAATACCCCTATGGAAAGGGAGTAGCCATTGTCTTTGGGAATTCATCAATCCACCCACCACCAGAAGTATCCACTCCTGTACTAGAAATCGAGCACGGCATGGAAGATGTGTTCATATCAGGTTTTACCTTGGCCAAGGCTCAGGTTGTACAGAATATCATGGCCGCTAACGAAGGAATATACGTCAGTGCTCAAGTAGTGTACCTCATGAACAAACTCCAATACATCCCCGGGATGGGATTAGGGAAGAGCGGCTGTAAGGGCATTGCAACGTTGGCCGAAGTGCCGCACAACCCTCACACCTTCGGTTTGGGTTATCTGCCCACCAAGGAAGATTGGGTAAGAAAAGGAAAAGAGATGGCGGGAAGAGCCAAAGCAAAAGCAGATGGAAACCTTTTGAATTGATGCATCGGCCCATCCGGTACCTGAGCAGACGCTTCGTCCGGAAGGGAAGATTTTCCATTTTGTGGTTTCGAGCCATGGTGAATAAAGAAAAAAAGCATGCCGGATTTGAAATTTTCTTCGACTTGCGATTACAGGGGATGATGTTCTTTGAAGAGCGACAAACCCAGTTGAGGTCAAACATAGTAAGGAATTGGAGTCTGCGGACCTGAGTTTGAAATGGGGGTAGCTTGGCATGTCTCTTGTCAGATCCTTTGATCGACCCGGTTGTGCAGGATGACTCCTCGGTGTCCATGATCGGAGATGAAACGGCTGCGGGCCTACCATCAGCTATTTTGGATACATCTATCGCACTCTCCCTCACCTGGCAGTATGAGGAGGATTTTGTCAAGCGACAAGGTCGGGTGGTAGCCGAATCTGATTCCACCGAGTCTTGTGAGTCGGAATTAGGTTCCAGCTCGTCTGAGTCTGAGTCCGGTATTCCTGGGGGTGATAACCTTGATGCCACAGTCCTGTCCAGGTCGTCTTTTTCTTTCTCTTTTGAGTCTGTTATAACAGAAGAATTGGACGGCTCGGAAGTATCTAATGAGAATGAGGTGACTGTGGTTTCCGAGTACTTTTCTGTGCCTTTGGTTTATTGCTTAAATCAGGACTTTCAAAATTTTGATGAAAACGACGAGGACGAAATTCCTCCGATTTTGCAACGATTAATTGAACAAGAGCAAGAGAGGTTTGTTAAACCCTTAATGGATGAAATCACTACCGTGAACATTGGTACTGAGAAGGATCCGGTGGTCGGATCGGGTCCACGTTGTCTTGAGGAATCTGGCGCTTAGTCGCTTTATTAAAAGATTTCAAAGATGTTTTTGCGTGGTCCTACGAAGACATGCACGAATCGATCTGAGATTGTACTGACCCGGATCCTCTTGACCCGAGGCTGACACATCAAGCGAAGCTCGAAGGATCATACTGATTGGGCCATTAAAATCAAAGAAGAGGTCACCAAGCAGATTGACGCCGGCTTCCTGCTGGTATCTGAATACCCGACTTGGTTGGCCAACATAGTTCCAGTGCCAAAGAAGAATGGCAGAATCCAGGTATGTGTGGACTTCAGGGATTTGAACAGAGCCAGTCCGAAGGATGACTTTCCCTTGCAGCATATCGACGAGTTGGTAGATTTCACAGCGGGGCATGTTTTGCTCTCGTTCATGGATGGCTTTTCAGGCTATAATCAGATAGTAATGGCACCCGAAGACCGGGAGAAGACTGCTTTTACCACCCCGTGGGGTACGTATTGCTACCGAGTGATGCCATTTGGGTTGAAGAACGCTGGGGCTACATATCAACGGGCTGCAACCACAATATTACATGACATGATCCATAAAGAAGTCGAAGTGTATGTGGACGACATGATCGTCAAGTCCAAAGAAAGAGAGGGCCACTACACCGCCTTGCAAAAGTTTTTCCAAAGGATCAGGGAATTTCGGCTGCGGTTGAATCCTCAGAAGTGCACGTTTGGTGTTACAGCGGGAAAGATGCTAGGATTTCTGATTACACAAAGGGGCATCGAAGTCAACCCTTCCAAAATAAAGGCCATCTTAGAAATGCCACCACTAATGACTGAAAAGGAGGTGCGAGGCTTTCTGGGTAAAGTGCAATTCATAAGGCGGTTTATCTCAAAACTAACCTTAACTTGTGAACCACTTTTTGGTCTTCTAAAGAAAGGAAAGAAGTTCCAATGGGACGGTCGATGCCAAGCTGCATTTGAATAGATTAAAGAGTATCTACAGAATCCGCCTGTGTTGTCACCACCAAAGCCGGGGAAGCCGTTGATACTGTACCTATCAGTGACTGAAGCTACAATGGGCTGCATGCTCGCACAAGAGTCGGAAGATAAAGTGGAAAGGGCCATCTACTATCTGAGCAAGAAGATGCTGGATTATGAGACCCGCTACGCTCCGCTGGAGAAGGCTTGTTTGGCCTTGGTATGGGCTACCAGGAAGCTGCGGCACTACCTGTTAGCTCACTCTGTAATGTTGGTTTCACGACTTGATCCCATCAAATATTTTTCGAGAAACCAGCGCTTACGGGTAGGCTAGCTCGTTGGTTGCTGTTGCTCTCCGAATTTGACCTCAAGTATGTGACGCGTAAGTCGGTAGGAAGAGCAGTAGCAGAGTTCCTTGCCGACCACCCGGTTGAAGGGGATGAAGCAGTTGAGTACCTATTCCCGGATGAAGCTAATCTGCACATCGAAAATGAAACCTGGACGATGTACTTTGACGGAGCGTCAAATCAATACGAGTATGGGATAGGAGTGTTGCTGATAGCGCCTGACGATTCCCGTATCCCTTTAGTATTCAAGCTTCGATTCAAAGTCTCAAACAATGAGGCATGTATTGCCGGTCTAGAGGCTGCCCTAGAACTAGGGGCAAGGCGATTGGACGTCATTGGGGATTCGAACCTAGTTGTGTTTCAAGCTAAAGGAGATTGGAAAGTAAAAGAGGAAAAGATGATAATTTACCACCAGACCTTGGATTTGTTAATTCCTCAGTTTGAAAAGCTAAATTTCACTCACCTAGTAAGAGAGAACAACAGGTTTGCAGATTCGCTAGCAACTCTATCTTCCATGATAGACATCCCATCTGGGGTCCGGATGCGTCCAGTCATTATTGACCAGAAATTTGCACCTGCCTACAAGTCAATCTCTACCATAGATGAGGTGCAGGATAACAA
Source organism: Camellia lanceoleosa (assembly GCA_025200525.1). NCBI lineage: Eukaryota > Viridiplantae > Streptophyta > Magnoliopsida > Ericales > Theaceae > Camellia > Camellia lanceoleosa. Next base: position 130,784,233 of record CM045762.1, on the reverse strand, counting down.
CCCTTGGTATCACGATATATGGAACTTCTTGGAAAAGGAGGCATATCCACCAGGGGCAAATGCCAAGGACAGAAGGGCAATTAGAAGAATGACTGTTCAGTTTATCATCTGCGGGGGTAAATTGTACAAAAGGGGTCACCTGGGAATGCACAAGTTGTGTGTAAAAGCTGAAGAGTTGAAGCACCTGATGGAGGCCATCCATGGAGGAGAATGTGGGGCCCATATGAATGGAGTGATGCTGGCACGAAAAATCCTCAGACAGGGCTACTACTGGTCTACCATGGAGGAAGATTGTATCGGCTTTGTTCGGTGATGCCACAAATGCCAGATTCACGCAAACCGCATGAACATCCCGCTATCAAAGTTGTACAACATGACATCACCATGGCCATTTTCAGTTTGGGGGATCGATGTGATTGGAGCTGTTACTCCGAGGGGGTCGAATGGGCATGAGTATATCTTGGTAGCAATAGATTACTTTACAAAGTGGGTCGAGGCCCAATCATATGCCATGTTGAAGGCTTCGCAGCTCGCAAAGTTTATCAGGAACAACATTATCTGCCGTTATGGAGTCCCGAATGAGATCATTTCGGACAATGGTTCTCACTTCAAGAAGGAAGTGATTGATTTGTTGGAGAAGTACAATGTGGCTTTTCATAAGTCGTCCACATATCGACCATGAGACCAGCGGGCGATTGAGGCCGCCAACAAAAACATCAAACACATACTGCAGAAGATGGTGGAAACCTACCGGGACTGGCCAGATAAGTTACCGTTTGCTCTGTGGGCTACCGAACTTCAATTAGAACTTCTACCGGGGCGACTCCGTATTCCTTGGTATATGGGATGGAGGCCGTTCTACCTATAGAGATTGAGGTTCCGTCTCTACGAGTATTGGCTAAGTGTCAGATAGCCGAGGCAGATTGGCAGCAGAGCAGATTCGAGGAACTCATGCTTTTCGATGAAAGGAGATTAAAAGCACTGTACCATGTCCAAGGATATCAACGCAGAATTGCCCAGGCTTTCAACAAGAAGGTTAAGTCCAGGAATTTGAAGGAAGGAGATTTGGTACTCAAAGACAACCGAGCTCCCATCCACGACCCAAGGGGCAAGTTCAGACCCAATTGGACGGGTCCCTGTATCATCAAATCTATCTGGTCAGGTGGAGCTGTGGTTCTGATGGACCTAGATGGCCTAGAGTTCTCCCAACCGATCAACATGGACAAGTTGAAGAAATATTACCCCTGAGAGGCTCGTTAGGCCGAAAACCCGAAAGGGCGACCTAGGCAAGATTCAGAGCACAAAAAATTAGAAAGTATAAAAACTGAGCTCGCAAGGTTGAAAACCCGCAAAAGGCGGCCTTGGCAAAAGTCAGAGCGCAAAAGGAGAGTGAAAATACTCGAGTGAACCCAAGCCTAAACTACGTAAGGCTTGATTCCCATCATTGGGATACGTAGGCAGCTTCATTCCGAAGTTCAGCCATAAACTCTTCCCCGATCAACTTTGTCCATTTGATCATCTTGGTCATCTTTGCCCATCAACATTTATCGCAATTTCCGGTACAGTGCTATTTAGACTAGGGGCAACTTTCCGTTGCTGTACAGTGCCGCGTTACCTTTCAAACAAGGGGCAACTTTCCAGTTGCTAGGATCCGGGGTTGTGCATCTCAGTGACAGATCTCAGGCGTGTCCAGTTCTGATCCATATCGAAAATAGTTTTAAAAGTTTTAATAAAGATGACTTTGTTCAAATAAATCTTTTACAACTTAGACCATTTCTGGACTAGAGCGAAAAATTCTCAATACCACAACCTTTAATTTCATTGATTTCAAATAGAGTTCTCTTGCTCTTGCATACAATTGAAGTTGCTTTTTATTACATTCATAAAGAAAACTTGAAAATCTAATAAAGCAATAAATCCGGGGCATGGTCAAGTCAAATGTCCCTACGCCCCCTCCCAGAGCTGGTCGAAGCCTCTGATGCCAAAGTAGGCCCCTCTTGTGCCTCTTCATTAAGCCAATCCAAGCACTCATCAAACAAAGTGCAACTGAAAGCGGGAGCGGGGGCCAGGAGTTCTCTCGTCCTCCATGCTGTGGCATACCGGGCCAGCTGTGCGCCTCGAATCTGGAATGTAACCGGGTATTCTGTCTCTTTCGACGGACAAGTCTGATTATGACCAAACTAGCGCAGAATACGGAATGGGAAGTAGAAGACACAGTGAGTCAAGCCAATCAATTGGATCCCGGGTTGACGGGTCAAGCTGTAACTCATCATTGGGAGATTGAGCCAAGGGCACCGCCAAGCAATGCGGTCCGCGGACAAACTACACATCCATTCAAACCACCAACCCTCATCAAGGGCGTCAACTAGGCGTTGCCTGAAGAAGTAGCCACGAGCTGAATATGCTGGGCAAGAGTCCACAACCTTCAGTTTATCCATTAACCACACCTGGGGAGGGATGAAAAATGAGAGAATAAAGAATAGAGAGATGTACGATGAGAGAAAAAGTGAGGAAAGGGTTTTTGAAAGAAAAACCGAGCCTGAGGGCCGAGTGATGTAAGCAAACATAAATGTGAGATTGGGTGGGAAACATTACCTGCAGTAGTAGTGGACTCCTAATCGATCGTCTCGGCGATAAAAGGCGTCTAAGCCAGCAATGTCTCGGCCAGACCATGGCGTCACGACTTTGCCCTCCTTCAAGCCTTGGGCAACTTCAATCAATCGGACCTTTGGGCCCTCCGGAACTAGAGACGAATGAAAATGGGAAGCGAGCATAGACAGAGGCGTGTCGCCGAAAGCCTTGCCAGTGATGGTCGCCGCGATCACCAGTCTCGGAAAAACGACAAACCAAGCTCGGAACATCTAATGTCCCGTCACAAATCAGAGAACGAGCATCGGGCATTGAGAGCCCACACATTTGTCCTAAGGCTTGAGTGTTGCCAAAACGAAGTTGGGGCAGGATCTCCTCATCGCGCTCAGATTCCATTAGAGCTTGGAAATCTTCAAAAGTGGGACACACCTCTTGCCCGCTAAAGCTAAAGACATGTGTCACCGGGTTCCAGAACCTTGCCGCGGCATGGAGAAATGGAGAATGCAGTCGGGTACGACACAAAGTGAATAGTGCGTTTATGCCGAAAGCCCGAAAATTCAGCTTTTCTGAGCCATCCAAGTTGTTAATCCAAGTTGCGAGATTTTGGGCAAGAAATTCTTCCATTTGGAGCAAATCAGTGTGGGAATGAAGAGAACCACGAAGTTGAGACCCTTTTGAAGAGGATAAGGTTGAGTGAAGGACAGATGTCAACATTCTGCTGGTGCTGACATTTAGTGCCGACCGGCCAATTATAGTGCCGACCGGCCATCTATTTTGGCCGGTGGATCCTCCTCTCGGCCGATGGCCATTCCTCAAGGCCGGTAGCCTTTCTGTTCGGCCGGTGACTCTCCTCCTTGTCCTCTGAGTTGTTTATGCTAAGAATTTGGGAAATCCAACCACTTCCAACACCCTCCGGTGATCAATTCTTACGAGGGCGCGCCCATTTGCTTATCAAGTTGTTGCATATTTGCTTATCGAGTTGTATTTCACTCTCTTTGAGTCTTTGTAATGTTTATCAAGGTGTACTCGCATTTGGCTAGTTTGCTGAGTCACCCTGTTTTGCTTATCGAGTTGTAATTGGTTTACTACCTGATTATTACGGTGTGATACTTTGTTTTTAAAATACAGTTTCAATTTCAAACACATTGTTGTGTGATGCCTTGCGATGCGATGCATAGAACACGCAAATGTAACACCTTTTGAGCAAATAGCTGTTCCATCTCCATCATATGTTTTGCAAAAACAAACGCTTTTGAGAAATAAAACCTGCCTGAGGCAGTGCAATGTGCCTAAACTCCTAGTAAAAAGGAAAGTAAAGCAGAAGAATAACAAGGTAGCAGGGTACCGGAATGGATATCAGGAACCTCCCCTTGCGGTCATTGTACCTCTCGCACCCTTGTTCGGGTCAATTGTATGGTTTGGCAGCTTCATCACTTAAGGCAATACAAGAGAATACACTGTCGGAATGCAAGTGGACTTTTGAGTTAACCTCAGGCCGTGACTTTTGTGAGCGATGCTCGATGCATGTGAAGGGCGTACCTTCCCGTATCCTTTTATACCCTGTGAATTCCATAAATCAATTTCAATTATACTGTGTTGCAGTACGTTGCATTTCAACATCATGTCTTACCATGTTCAATTTCAAGTTCCCTTTTATACACATTGCATTGTATGCGTGCTCTGCTTTACTGATATGTGTTCAAGTTCCCATTTATACACATTGCATTGTATGCGTGCTCTGCTTTACTGATATGTGTTCAAGTTCCCTTTTATATACATTGCATTGTATGCGTGCTCTGCTTTACTGATATGTGTTCAAGTTCCCTTTTATACACATTGCATTGTATGCGTGCTCTGCTTTACTGATATGTGTTCAAGTTCCGTTTTATACACATTGCATTGTATGCGTGCTCTGCTTTACTGATATGTGTTCAAATTCCTGCCTATACACGTTGCATTGTATGCGTGCTCTGCTTTACTGATATGTGTTCAAGTTCCTTTCCATATACATTGCGTGCACGCGTGCATTGCTTTACTTACATGTGTTCAATCCTACTATTTTGCTGTACACATTGCATGCATTGTCACGCACTTTCGACCGCCTTGTCATGCATATGGCTAACAATATTGTACCTGTTAAGTTTGCTTTCTTTGCAGGCACGATATTGTATGTACGGCTCATTTGAGGCCGGCGCAACCGGACGGGCCGCACAGGTATTGTATCCTCCGCGTGAGACGTTTTGAGAATTACATAATTCTCTTACATCCTTTCTGCATTGTAGTGTAGATTGGCGTATGCTAGCTTATAACTGTTGCATGCGTGCTTCATTACAGCTTTCTTTGCATGATCATAAGTTATGCTCGGCTTCTTGCATCGTCTTGCATTTTGCCCCTGCCCTCGGGCGCATATCTTGTTTGCCTTGCATGTTTGTCCAAGTCTTCGGCCTTGTCAAAAATGGGTCGTCTCTGGGCTTTGACATTCACCCCCGTCATTGTTATGACTTCCGAGTTCTGTCAAAGAGAGGCAACTGTAGACATCGCATTTTTGACCGTCCTCAAGACCTGGACGTCACCACTTGAACACCCGGTGATTACCCATGATTGTGTTCGTTCTGAGTTCCCGGAGATTCCGGTTGCGCGTTGTGTCTCAGGACCTCTCAACCGGCTTGTTTTGTGCTTGGTTTTGCACCAAGAATTGTGTGTTTTTTTTGCATTGGAGGGTAGGAGGAGGCTTGCTAGCCATCCTTGTATCCCACCGGCTGCCCCTGCCATCCACCGGCACTCCGTTTTGGCCATCGGCACTTCTTTCTCAAGAATTTTGGCCGGTCGGCACTTTATGTTGCTGATTGGCACTTTTTTGTGCCGATGATCTTTTTGGCTGGCCGGTGTGTACACTGTACACCTCTGAGGCATGATGCATACCAGCTGTGCCAGCTGGAATGTACTATCACACTCCCTCGTGCACAGGGGTGATCCCTTTGCACCTTTGCACCCTTAAAGCTTCTAGAAGCTTGACCCTTTGGCAAAAGCTTCTTGGAGAAGCTTGGCCAGCTGTCTTGGCTTCTCCAAGAAGCCAAGACCCCTTTGCCCCCCCCTTGATCTTTTGGTCTTGCTTAGCCATTAAGTCTTGGCTTTAGTTTTGCCTATATAAGCTTATTTCATCTCCCTTGAGCTAGGTTAGAATCTTTGAAGGCAAAAACCAGAGACATATCTCTATATCTCTGATATACATCCATATATATCTATATCTCCCTCTCTCTCATCCTTGTGTGTGTGTTCTTGGCCTAAAAGGTGCATTTTACCTTATTTTTGCACCATTACACACACCATTACACCTTAGCTCGAGATTGAGAGACTTAGAGGGTTGTTTGTTGAAGTTTTGGACTGATTTTGATCACTAGAGAGTGGCTGGACCACCTGTTCTTCAAAGGATCTTCAAGGGTAAACTCTTTACTTTAGTTTCCCCATTCTTGCAACTAGTTTCTACCCCTTTTGCTTTGTGTTTTGAGCTATGTATATAACTAGAAAAAACCTTGTTTCTACCTACTCTTGAACCTTCATTAAGGTCATTTTGTGGTTTGAGTAAAGACTCACCCTCTTAGGCTTTGCTTTGGCCATTTTAGCCCCTTGTCTTGAGGCTTTGTTTACTTGGTGTTTTTGGTCTTCTCACCACCGAAAACCGGTGGATTTTTCATGGTAAGGAAGGTGTCTTGAAGTCTCATATAGGGGAGGACACCCTCTCCCTTTGTCCCTTGCTTGCCTTTGCTTTTTGACTTAAAGAATAGCATGTGTGCATGGTTGGTTTTGGCTTCATTTCAGAGCATATTAGTGGTTAATATGATGTGTTATGCCTCTGTTTTAGGTTAGATTTATGGCCCTTAACATGCCTCTCATACTTGCTTTGTAATGCTTTACTTTGCTTGGAAGTGTGCCATGTCGTTAACCTATCATATCCTCATGTTTTAGCCTTGCATGTTATAGCATTTGATCTTGATTTGCCATGAAAAGGGGCTGTTAGCCACTGTTTTTGCCATGTTTGGCGTATTTGGTATGGTTGTCTTGCTTGTTGGCTTATAAGCTTTGGGTGTGTGAGTCCCTAACATGTTTAGTCTACCTTGATCTCATGATTTGGCATCATTCTAGATCACATTTCAGTCCTTATATCACGCCTATAAGTTTCCATTTACTACCTCATTCATGATTTGAAATGTTGTGATGTTATGCCTAGGAATAGGCCATTTGCATGCTTCCATGTTTCAAGGCATTTTGGGATTGCCATATAAGGAGAATGGGAGTAATTTTGCATGCTAAGAAACTGTTTTTTTGGTTGTCCAAAATGTGCCATGAGTGGTCATATTGATGGTAGTTAGATGCTCTCTTTGGTGCCCTTGGTTTTGGGCCTATTTACTTGCATGCTTGTATAGCATTTTGCTCATGTTTTGGGGCACTTTTCGCCACTATTTTTGGGAGATTTGAGGATCCCCATTGTAGTTAAATCCACCATTGTATGCTTGCGTCATGTTTGTTGCATGCTTGTTTCATTAAGTGTTATAGCATGATGAGCCTATGCTTGATTTGTCCAGGCTTACGTTGCATTTGCACCTTGCATGTTGCATTACATTCGGCATGTTGGCATTTTAGCATTGGATTGCGTTATGGAGTCATGTTTGCATAACATGCATTGCATTACTTGGTTTGGGGTTGTCAAACCAAACATAAGAGTTGAGGCAAGTTCACACTACAAGTGGTGCAACTCGTTTCAACTCTTGGTCACCAAGACCTTTGATCTATACATGATAAGGTTTTGGTCTCATTTGTGTGTTGCATGCATCACCATTAAAATGCAACCTTGGTTCCTTAGGCCATCATGTATCAACATGCACAATTGATGGCCCAAGAACCAAGGGCCATGTCTCCTTGAGTCCCCAAACATGATAGGAGGCAGTGGCCGTGCATACATATGCCTAAAAACCCATGCCATGCATTGCTGGTCTGCTGCTGCTGTCAAACTGTCCCCTGCAGGAACTTTCTGCCGACCGGCAGTATAATGTGCCGACCGGCACTATATTTTCAGCCGATAGCCTCCAGAACAGCCGGTGGTCAATTTAAGCAGCCGGTGGCCATTTCCTCTAGCCGGTGGTGTACTGCAGTGCATTTGGAGGATGTCCTGGGACTTTGGCAGTATTTCAAAAAGGCAGGACAGTGGAAACAGAGGCAGCAGTGGTGCGGTATGGGCTTTCCGGGCAAGTTGGATCGAACATGCATCATTCGCGTATCTCGAAGCAGGGCTGAGGCCCCCTTCTTTTTACATTGAATTTAATTTGATGATTTGAAATTCTGTAATAATTCATTATGTATTTGGACTGTATTATTTTTGGACTGTATATTCTTTTGGTCCCTCCGAGTGACGGCGTATTTGTAATAAGTGTGGGTGAGTGCGGTGTATGTCTTCAAACCCCCATTTCTTTCTCCCTTTTACTTACCTGCTTTTAATGGTTAGTATTAGGGCACGTTTATTTTAGCATACCTTATGCTATGCATGCGTGCATCCATGCATTTGTTGACATGCATCGGGCTCGGTACATCATACAAACTGCATTGTATTTTCAATTCCAAATTGAATACGTGCGTCAAATGATTGTATTTCACGTGCCATTTTAGGGTTAGCCGAGCCTACTCTAAATTGCATCCTTGCCTGTGTTGCATTAGCCACTTAACATGACCTAGGGACATGCATGTCTGCTAACTAGTTTCTTGTTTTGGCACGGAGTACGATGTAAGTATTTACGCTTTAGCATATCGCATGCGTGTGAATGTTGCCATGACAGTATGCTTACCATGCGGCTAAATGCTTATATGAGATAAATTGTTTGAATGCCTGTGGGTGGAGGTTGGCTTGCTTGAGTTGGAAAACTCATTAAAATCCGTGTTTTAGCCTACTCGTGAGTAGCAATTTCAAAAGCATTCTTAAAACAAACGGATATGCAATGTGTGTTTCCAAATTAGGCAATCTAGTCTATACTTGTTTGCTGTGCGCATAACATAGTAATTCTAGGCTAATAACCGGAATAAGAACATGTAATGTTTTCAAAAACGGATATCACGGTTAGTAGAGGCGGTCTTGAATGAGGCGAAAGGGGGTGCTCATAGCTGACCTTCCCCAATCGTACCCAAGCTCCCGAGCCAAGACCTCTTTGGTGATGACGGACACGTGGCCTTCGGCACCGAGTCAGGGTTTCCTAAATTTCCCATTTAAAAATATTTAGGTGGCGACTCTGTAATCTGGAAAAGCAGTCCATGTTTGGCACTTCTTTTCAAAATCTGTTTTTCTTCAAAACAATTTGCCAGAGTTAGACTCTTTGGTTCAGATTTAGAACCGCAACACAAAAAGGGAGTCCGAACTGTAGCGAGGTCCCCCGCGGACATGTTACAGTGCCATTATGTGAAAATATGTGGTTTTGAATCTCTATCCGTTCACCGTAGGAATATCTGTTTGATTATGTACTTTGGAAATTAAATTGGGGGCCTTATCGGCCACAGAACCTGAAATTAGTTATGCCATTGTGATTAGCGTAATTTTTAGAGCCTACGGTGAAATTTAATTGAAAATTGGTTCGGATCAGATTAAATTGATTTAATTAATGGATTAAGTGCCAAATTACTTTATATCATTAATGTATTTGAGAGGGGGCTTTTAGAGGCCATTATACATCTTCACTTTGTTCCTTTGGAGCTCACCATCCGAAATTCCTCTTTAGAGAGAGAGAGAACCGGATTTAGAGAGAGAGAGGGTTCAATCTTGAAGATTTTGCTAAGGAGCTCAAGCTTTGAAGGGGCTAGGCTCAAGAACTTGCTACTATTTGGAAGATTGAACCTCTAGGTGAGCATTTGATCATGGATCCATGGGTATAAGTTTGTAAATTGAGTATTCAAGTTAGTTGGGTAATCAAGAGCAAGAATTAAGATGAATTTGAAGTTAGAATGAACATGCATGTGCATAATTGTTACAATCTTGGGTGTTCTAGCATGTAGCATGTTAAATATGGAGAATGGAGCATCAAACCTTACATGCATGAGTAGTTTTGTGTAGCTTCATGATTTGGAGCATCATTTGTACCATTTGTAATAGAAATGAAGTCAAAATTTGACATGCATGCATGATTGATGAGGATATGAAGCTTAAATGCATGAATTCAATGTATTGGAAGTAAGTTTGGTATAATTTGGGTTTGCATGTGATTGATTCATGGAAATTGAGCTTCAATATGTTGTAATTTGGTGTTTATATCATGTTGGTATATGCATATGAGTGCTATGGGCTGTGAAATGCAAGAAATATCAGTTTGAATGTGCATTTGAAGCTCAAGAACAGTCCTGGAAAACCCAGAAAGTTTGGTGCCGCTCGGCGAGAAACCGCCGAGCAGAGAATTCGAGCTCCCAGCATTTTTCTGCAGACATGGTCCCCGCTCGACCGGGGAAGTTGACGCTTCGAAGGAGCTATGTATGTAAACGAAGCGATCCGCTCGGCGGCCGAGTTCACGCCGGCGGCGAAGTTCACGCCGAAGCGGAATTAAAGGCAACCAGCACTTTTGCAAACCTAAGGGTCCGCTCGAGCGGGGAAGTCCACGCTCGAGCGGAGACCCTATTTTCTGAAATTCTAAAAATGCATTCTGTGTTATATTTTTCCGTTCTCTTTCACTTGTAAGCACTCTTTGGCATATGTTAAGCATTGTAAATGAGTTAATGAGATAAGAATAAAGCCTAAAGAGGAATATGTGAATTAAAGAACGGATTGAGTTATTTGTGACCCGTATATGTTATGTGATGTGTAGGGTCAAGCTCCAGGGCAAATCTGCAAGCCGATCACTGTGAGTAATATCGATATTTGAATGCTTGTGAATGTTCAATTGTTTATTCCCTTTAAGCTTATAAATTGCTACTTGGGATTGTGGATGTAAGATGAACATGAATGGACCAAAGGTTGTTTTGTTAAACATGAATGGACCAAAGGTCGTTTTGTTAAACATGAATGGACCAAAGGTCATTTTGTTAAATATGAATGGACCAAAGGTCGTTTTGATAAACATGAATGGGCCGAAGGCCGTTTGACACGAAAGTGTATATGGGCCAAAGGCCGTTTGACACGAAAGTGTATATGGGCCGAAGGTCGTTTGATATAAATGTGGGCCGAAGGCCGTTTGATATAAATGTGGGCCGAAGGCCGATTGATAAATGATTGGGCCGAAGGCCGATTGACAAATGATTGGGCCAAAGGCCGATTCATAAATGATTGGGCCGAAGGCCAATTGACAAATGATTGGGCCAAAGGCCGATTGATAAATGATTGGGCCGAAGGCCGATTGATGAATGATTGGGCCGAAGGCCGATTGACATGAATGAGTGGGCCAGAGGCCGTTTTGACACGAATAATAGTCTGAAATGAATGATAGTCCAACATGAATGAATTGGGCCCGAGGCCGTACGTTGCGTTTGGAACCTCAATTACTTAACTTACATATGTCTATGTATGTATGTATTAGTTAGAAATGCAAATTGGGCCCAAGGCCGTTTGATATATGTTGTTCCAATGTATGTTCTTTATCTGGTATTATTCACTGGGTTTTCGCTCACGCTCATTCATGTATTTGTAGGTGAGCCCAGAGAAGTCCAAACCCAGCCTCAGCGAAGTCAGTGGGGAACAACAAAGATTTTTGGGGAAGTCAGCCATTGTGTCTTACGCACGAGACCCGCCTTCGCCTTTGTCGTCTGTTTCTATTCTGTTATGTTGGCGAAGTTTTGAGTACGTCTGTGTATAGTTTTGCTTGGTTGACTCAGTTTTGAATGATCCTGTCTGTACAGAAATTTGTGTTGCTATGCTTTCTGTTGTGGGTTATTAACATATGTATGACTGGAATGTTTTGATGTGCATATATGCACGGCTCTATGGACAAAGTTTTTAATTTGCTTTCGTTTAGCCCCTTTTTCTCTGATGAGTTTTGTCTTATTTGGTTTGAGGCCATAGGTAATCTCATGATTACTGGCCGGTTATGGCCTTAACCCATAGGGACGGGTTCGGGTCGTGACAATGAGAATCAATCATCATCCATTGTGTATATTCTGGATTCAGAATCACATGGTTGTGTTCATCAGTGATAGTAGATGATGGACATACCTATGTGCCATCAACAAAACCAAGAAGCTGTGTAGCTTTCAGAATATTCTGAACTTGATTTTTCCAGATAATGCAATTTATGGAATCAAGTTTGACATTCACAAAAAAATTCAGATTTGAGATGAGTAGAGCAAGATTTGGAGGTGTGGAAGATGGAGTTAATGCGACAGCAGATGAGGACAAATTCAAGAATGGCATTGAAGACGCCATTGATGAACCTTCAAGAACCAGTACTCGTAAGAGCTTGAGAAAGCTCTGATACCATAAAAGAAACTTTGAAGAGATTAAATCTTTTATTCAATGAATATTCAATTACAGAGAATGAAGATATTTATAAACCATAACTGCTAAGTAACTAGCTTCATTTAACCAACCCATAACAAACAAGCTAACTCTAGTTTAATCTGCAACTATCTAATTGATGCAATGGTAAGCTTGAAATTGTCGACTGATGTGGCTTAGCTGTTAAAGCTGTTGACTGATGGGGCTCAGCTATGGTACTGTGTCTCAGCTTGGCTTAATGTGGATGTGCTCCTTATCAAATCATAGTGGATTGCAACATCTTCAGAGCACTTACACTCTGGGTTCGAATGAACTTCTAATTGATCACAGTGGGTTGCAAAATCAACTCTTTTTTTTTTCAATAAATATTTTTTTGGTTAGTAAAATAAAAATTGTTGAAAGTTTGGTTGGGGAATGGTGGTTGAATAGTTTGAAATGTAATAGAAATCAAATTGTTAACAAATTTATAAGCTAGTTAAATTTAACAAATAATTGTGCCAAAATAACAAGTCTCCATTGGAGTGGTATAGCCAACAATTGGCTTTTGTGCACTGTAGCAAGTCAAAAAATGATTTTGAAAAAGCTATTATTATTACTATTAATTTTTATTTTTATTTTTTGGATCAGGAAAAAATCTTTATTGATGAGAACATACAAAGTATGATAAGGTACATCAATAAAGAGAAGCTTGGAACTAACACAAGCTAAAAGCTCCAGTTGGTGAGAAACCAATAGACAAACACGAAACCCAAAGGATTAAGATTTTGCTCAGTAGACTAACCAACCAGCTTCTATCCAAGAATAATAGTAGACCAACAGAGCAGCAAAGCTGAGTAGACTAACAGATAGATTAACCCTCATCCCCTCTATTTTTGATCAACATAGTAGACCAATGTCGGCCCTTCCGAATGGGTCTCCTTGCCATAGGCCTCTTGGCGGAGAGAACTCGCTAGTTGGTGAACCATTCACTAGTATGGAGATTGTGGGGAACAGTCCTAACCTTAGAGGGTGATATTTGCCACCCAGAGTCATTTTCTTACTCCAAAATTAAAGTGGTAACTTTGTGCATGGAGTTCATTAACAAAACCATAAACCTGGAGTGCAAGGGTAAACTACACCCAATACTTGTCTATAAAGATCTTCTTGGCAACCCAGAGGAGTATTCTAGTTTGAGTCTTAATGGGTTGGATGTTTGCAGCTCCAATGGTAACTTATGCAGGGTAGTGGAAGGTAATCCTTCAGAGGAGTGTCCAAAGGGAAAGGATGATGAAGATGAAGATGAGGTGGCAGAAGGTTATGAGGTGTCACCAAGGAAGAAGCTCATTCACTGCTACAATGAAGAGAAGGAGGACACAGTGGTTGAGGAGTCACCGTGTGATGTGGAATTTAGTAGGCCTACTGCTGTAGATGTGAAAGAAGCAATGATGAAGGAGCGTGCACCCTATCCTAAGAGCAATGATAATTCTAAGAGGTGTGTTGAGCAAGTTTTAACACCTGGCTTTTACAAAAGCCTTAGTGGACCAAATGAGGGTCTCGGGCCTGGAATTAATCTTGAGGTGGTCTTGGCCCACCCACTTGGTGAGCAGTTAGTTCAAGCCCCTATCAACATGCCATACGAATCTTAGAGTATTAGGCCCAGCAGAAATGGTCTGCTACATTTCAAATCTCCTGGGCCACATACTCATATTGTTACCAGTGGGTCAAAAAGTCTCAGCATTCAAGATCTAGGCCAAGTTTGACCACCTTCTATCTCCCTCGACCACCTACGGCATACAAAGGCGGTGTTTGGGAACTTGGTTTTTTGGTTTTTTTTTTTTTGTTTTTTTTTTCACTAAAAGACAAATTGGTTACAAAAAAAAAAAAAAAAAAAAAATCAAATCCAAACAAAATATCACATTAAACTCCATAATCATTTCACTTTTTCTCTCACAAACATCATATCCAACCACAAAAAAACCCAACTATCTTCCCAAACACAAAAAAAAAAATTTCTCCAATAATATCCTACAACTAAAAAAACCTACAAAAAAACCCACTTCCCAAACACCCACAAAGAAATCAGGGAAAAAGAAGGCTTTGATGGAGGGCTTCTCTCGCTTTGCTAGACTTTATGGTCACAAAGCAGCAGTTATTAGTAAACATTTCTCCAAGTTTATTATCTTCATACCAGCAGCAACTGCTCTTCCACAATCAGAACTATCCGAGGGTGATTCAAACACACATAGTTATCTCCTCAAAGAAGCTAAAGCTACTGGCCAGCTAGGGCAAAAACTTGGAATAAATTTTTGAGGAAAAGAAGATGTTGTGATGGAGAAGATCAAGGATCTGGAGCTTAAGGACAAAAAGAGAATTATCAAAGAGGGTAAGGCTAAGCTGTAATAGCAGTAGCTGGGGAATTTCAATGTGTTAATTTGTTTCTCTATGAAGCTTCTTTTTTGGAATGTTAGGGGTTTTGGTAAGCCAGAGAAGAAAGGTCGAATTAAAAAACTTTTAAAAGATAGGAACATCGATGTGGCATTCTTTCAAGAAGCTGAGAAAGTAGTGGTTTCGAGCACTGAGGTGAGAGGGCTTTGGGGTACTAGGAATATGGAGTTCTTGTCTGTGGACCCTAAAGGAACTGTATGAGGGCTTCTGTGCATCTGGGATCCAGGGGTTTTCCAATTAGTTAGTTGTTGTTGTAATAGGAGATTTATTTTACTCTCAGGTACATTATACAACTCTTTTCACTGTGTTCTGCTGAATATTTATGTACCTAATGATGTCAACAGCAGATCCTCCTTTTGAAATACTCTACTTAACCTCAAAATCTCTTTCCCTCATCCGTGGTGCTTAGGAGGGGATTTCAATGAGATAAGACATTTGGGAGAGAGAGTAGGCTGCTCTAGGAGAGACAGAGGTATGAATCATCTTAATGAGTTTATAGATAATTGTGAACTGAATGACCTACCTCTTTATGGTAGGAAATATACTTGGTGTAATGCTAATGAGGCACAAAAATGGAGCAAAATTGATAGGGTCTTGCTAAGCCCTGAATGGTTAATTCACTTCAACATGAAGCTTTGGGGACTACCTAGACATATCTCAGATCATTGCCCTTTATTGATGATGGAAGATGAAAGAGATTGGGGCCCTAAACCTTTCAAATTTATCATTGCTTGGACCTTGCATCCCAGCTTCTCTTCTTTCTTCAATTCTTGTTGGAAGAATGCCAATTATGTGGGTTGGGCTAGTTTTATAATTCAACAAAAACTAAAGCACCTGAAATTGGAGTTAAAGAAATGGAATATTGAAGTGTTTGGCAATGTCTCATCTAAGCTCAAGGCTGTAGAGGATGAATTGCATGCTCTAGACATCACTGCTGAGGCCAGAGACCTGATAGATTCAAAAAATGTTAGAAGAAGGGAGGTTAGAGGTGAAGTGTGGAAGCTCTATAGAAGGGTGGAGTGGTTATGGCATCAACAATCCATATTGACTTGGTCCTTGCAAGGAGACAAAAGCACTAGGTACTTTCAGGTTATGGCTAGTAGCAGATAAATTTGTAATATGATCAACTCCATTTCAGTCAATGGTGTGTCCTTTGAGAAACCTAGCACAGTCAAGCATGAGGTGTTTCTTCACTTCCGGAACCAATTCAAGGAAAGTTGGCTGTAACTTTCAATATTTGAAAAAGCCATTATAACTTCAATCATTGGAGATGCTTTTGACAATGCTTTTAGTTGTGATACTTAGGCCTCGTTTGGGAACAGGCTAATTTAGTAACTTTTTGGCTAATTGGCTAAAAAGGTTGGTAAGAAAAACCTGTATGTTTGGGCCAACTTTTTGGCTAATTACGAAACGACGTGCAAAAAGTAGAGAGAAAAGGGAATCTTTGACTTTTTGGTATGGGTTGTTGGATTTTTGGCTAAAAAGGTAACTTTTTGGCTAATTGGCTATTTTAGCCTCTTGCCAAACGAGGCCTTAATAATAAATAAAAAATCGTGAATGAGAAATTAATAGATTTTTTTTTTGATCGACAAAAAAATCTTTATTGATGCAAACATATAAGATATGAAAAGATACATCAATAAAGAGAAGTTTAAATGAGAAATTAATAGATAGTACATCAGAACATAACTTTTTTACGGCACATACAAATTAAGTAATGAAAATATTACTCAAGTTGCAGGATCAAAAAATTGGTAAGCACTTTGTACTCTCTTATGCCAGAAGTGACTAATTATATAGATTTTAATTCAATTTATGTGCAAAAAATTTTTTTGGGTGGGTATGTGCAAAATTTTAGTTCAGGAAAAAATCCACAATTTTTTTATTTTTTATTTTTTTATTTTTATTTTTTTCTATTGAACATTCTCCTTCTAAGTATTGCTTTCCTTGGCATGTCTCTAGAATTCAATTCAATCATATCATGCTCTCACATGATTCATTATAAAATATGATCCAATAATAATAATAATAATAATAATAATAATAATAAATAATTGATACATCCACGAGTGTGGGGCATTTGCGGGTAGGATCTTTGATTTTATATCGGGATTATTTCTTTTGCTAAAAAGACCACATTTATGGCACATTATGAATGCTTCTTTCTTAACAATTTAATATTCAATTTGGATTTGTGCTACACAACTATAGAGGGCTTCCCAATTTAATATTCAATTTGGATCTGCAGCTTGCTTGCAAAATTATAGAGGGCTTCCCAATTTTGGCTTGTTCATTGGTGTTTGTTTTTTATTTTTTGATTTGGGTATTACGGGATTTGTTTCATCTTCAATGATTATTTATTGAAAAAATTAATCAGTCCAAAAAAGTAACTTAAAAAGTCATATAAAAGTGAATGTGTGATACAGATTCATGTTTAGCGTAATGTGAGTTACACCTTGAAAAAAAATTTGGTCTACACTTCATTTTTTCACAACTTTTCAAGTAATCTTTTTGAATTTGGTAGCATTTCTGTTATTGATGGGTAGGTGACTAGAGTAGCGGAAATGTAGAAGGGGAGGGGTGGATGCAAGTGGTTGTGAGGTCATAGGTGGATGATGGACGGTTAGGGTTAAAGTTTTTAGGGTTAGGGTTTTCATTTTGGTATGAAAAAAGATGAAAATATTAATTTTTTTTTTTTTTTTTTTTTTTTTTTTGCATCGTATTTGAACTTCGATTTAGATTTCTCTCAATTTAGATGTACTTAGTAACATTAGATGAAGTAAAAAATGCTCAAAATTTCTAAGGTTATTTTTAAACATGTGGGGTGAAGAGTTTAAGGAATATACCATAGGGACAAAACGAGTTTTGCCTAAAACTACTCCTGAGAGGCCATCTGAGTTGGTAAGTAGTTATGTTCTCCATGTTACTAATGACGGTTCAAATCTCCTCCCATTTACCTAGTTTACTGGCTCAAGGAAGTGATCTTTGAACTTCAAGTTTACCTTCATAGGTACAATGGACCCTAACTAGGATGTATTCTCGATTATATATAAAATATAAAATAAAAAATTAAATAATTTTTAAAGCTTGGTACAAAAATAATACACAATGGCATTATCAAAACCATAAAACATTGATGAAAATGGCCACATGTGAAAAAGTCATGTAATTCCAAGTGCAAATATTATATATTTTTTTTGATAACTCAGTACAGACCCAACGGACTGACTAATCTGGGGACTAATCCCACCATTCACCATCAGGGGCCCCAATTTAACAGGCTATGATCCTGAGTGGATAAGATCCTCAATGACTGTGTCATACTGTTGATCTATCAATCATCATAGCTTAAAAAAAAATAAAAAATAAATAAATGAACAAATAAAAGCTTTTAATGATCAAAGGATTCAAAAAATTAAGCTATTACATTGTCCCATGAAAAAGTGGCATACCTACAAATTTATCGTATAGACATTACATCTTATGATCATTTTAGATGTAATTCTTGGGTCAAGAAAAGAAAGTTGACAAACCACATAGGTTTATCTAAACACTTAGTGATTTTTTTTGTTACAGGAAAATCCTCCTTACCCTCCCGCAGGTCCAAAGCCGCTTATAGAGATCACCAGACTCAGAGTATACTGTTAGTCGTTCCGAGTGAAGAGACTATAACTTGGGAACTTACCCCGACCTCCTAAGACAAGATCCGTTTAAGTCAGGACTCGTACAGCGGGAGAGCATTGAACCCACACCAAGTGCTGATTAGACAACTTGATGTCCAACCTCCTAACCAACTGTGCTTCGCCCAGGAGATTGGCCTAGGGGGGAAGGAATTGTACCTGTGACCTTGGGGCTTAAACCCCAAGCCATAACCATAATATCACTCACCCCTGGGTTAACACTTAGTGATTGAAATGTATGGATTTGATTCATCTTGTATATGACTCACACCATTCCAAATTTAATTCTGTACTTCTATTATTTAAAAGAATATAATTACAAGCAATAAGTATTACCTTTTTTTTGTTTTTTTTTTAACTAAATGAAAACAAAAGTCATTAAAAACATAATTACACACAAATTAAGAAAAAAGTTTTGTATAAGAAAATTTTGACAAGGCTTCAATATTTAGGAAACACCAAAACATTTGCATATTAGTATAAATAAATTACACAATCTACTCTACGTCTTCTCATGATAATGCAAATTTTTAAAATTGACATCTATATAAACAAACATTTAATATTTTAAAAAGAAAGAAGTGAATATTTTCATCCTTACATGGGCTAGAGAAAACATTCATCTATGTGTTTTTCGATGTTCATAGGACCAAATTCTAAGTGGATAAATGATTTACAATAAATCCAAAGGAAAAACTTCCCTCGTTCCCTATTATTTTTGGTAATTCGTTCACCGAGTACAATTCATCTCCTAATTGTTTGTTTAAACTCGAGGATTACTACTATGTTAGACACGAAGTGCTCCCGGAGTACCCAATAAGTTTCCCTATTTATAGCATTTGAAATAACATGTCTTCCAATCTCAACCATTGGATTGTAATCTTAATGCATTAATTGCTATAATACAATTTAGGACAATGCAATAAATGACATTAGGAAAAAAAATGACATTTAGCAATAAATGAAATTTAGTAGTAAGATTTCGAAATCATTTCTTTCTCGGTGGTGCTACATATACCAATTAATATACATTAGTGTACCAGTTAATATTATAATATTATTATTGTCCACATTTATTATACAAGTTATAAATAACCATTAATAAACTCTAGGATTACTACTATGTTAGACACTTGGTGCTCCCAGAATACCCAATAAGTTTCTGTATTTAGAGCATTTGAATAACATGTCTTCCAATCTCAACCATTGGATTGTAATCTTAATGCATTAATTGCCATAATACAATTTAGGACAATGCAATAAATGACATTAGGAATAAAAACGACATTTACCGATAAATGACATTTAGTTGTAAGATTTTGAAATCATTCAGGCACCAATTAATATATACATTAATGCACCAACTAATATTATAATATTATTATTGACCACATTTATACTATGTTTGGGAATCTATGAGAGAAAAGAAAAGAAATGATTACTTAAGTTATAAGAGAAAAAAAATAATTGTGATTTCTCTCCTTTTTGTTTAGATAAGAAAGAAATAAAATAAAAGAAATGATTGTGATTTCTCTCATTCATATTTGGTTAGATTTCATTAAGAAAAAAGAAAAGAAATTATTTTATGTTATATTACTAAAATAACATTTTTATATTTTCAATCATTTTATTTCTTTTATTTTTATAAGGATAAAATTGGTATTATAAAAATAGTGATTTCTTTTCTCTCCCAATCTCTCAACTTTTGGGAAGATTGGAAATGAAGCTCATAAGAAAAATGAGTTTCTCTCCATTTCTTTCCATTTCTCTCCACTTAGGTTATCCAAACAAAAAAAATACATATCTCTTCATTTCTTTTCTTTTCTCTCAAAATCATTCAATCCAAACATAGTGTTATTCTTCAAATTTCCTTGCATTGGTATTATTTTTTGCAGGACCCAACTCGTCACATGGGACTTGATAGATGTAAAGTTCTGTATGTAAAATAACCAAATCCAAACCTGTTTCATCTAGAGAAAAGTTCAACCAATCAACCTACTCAAAAAAAATTATGGTTTGTTTGGGATTGACTTTAACAGTGACTATTTTATAGTTTTTTTTTTTAGTAATTTTTTATTTTATTTATTTTTCAAAAAATTTCATACTTGTAAGTTTACTCAACTAGACCGACCAGCAAAGTAGTAATAATAATAATAATAATAATGATAATAATAATAAACTTAAAAAAAATTCATTAAAGATAAAAAAAATAAAAATAAAAAATTTGTTCTTTAGTGAACCTATTTGAATTTTTAAATTTAAAAAAAAATTAAATTCTTATACACTACACGGCTTTGAAAAAAAAAAATTTTGACACAAATATAGAGTAAATTACAAACACACCCCTTGAGATTTATTTAAATTACGAATTACCCCATGTCGTTTTGGAAATTATAATATACCTTCTAAAATTTCTAATTTCATAACAAATAAGTCTTTTTATTAATAAATCATCAAGTTAATTAATAATTTTTAATGATATTAAAGTTTTATTTCAATTAATAATTCAAATAATTTTATTATTGTATAGGAGAATATTTAGAAATTTTATTTTTTTAATTAATTCTGTTAAATAAAAAATTCTGATAAGGAAGTATTTGTAATTTTTCAAACCATAGAAGACAATCCGTATTTTAAGCAAATCTTAGAGGGTGTATTTGTAATTTACCGAATTTTTTTTTTAAGAAAAAAGAAAGAATAAATTACAAATACACTTTTGAGATTTACTTAAAATATGGATTGTCCCTCATAGTTTTGGTAATTACATCATGCCTCTTCAAGTTTCTAATTACATAACAAATAACTTACTTTATTAATAAATTATCAAGTTAATTAACAATTATTAATGTTTTCATAAATATATTTTATTAACAATTTATATAATTTGATTGTTGTATAAGATAGTAGTCAGATTTTTTTTTTTTTTTTTATTCTGTTAAATAAAAATTTCTTACAAAGGGGTATTTGTAATTTTTAAAATTACATGAGACAATATCTATTTTAAGCAAATCTCAAAAAGTGTATTTATAATTATCCAAAAATAATAATAACTAAAGGGAAAAAAAAATGTGACTTTTGGTTGATCTCAAATTCATCCTAGTCACACATAAAGCCTATCTATTTTTCTCTTCCAACTCAAAATCATATACGTTTTGTATTGGATTCAAAATTTTCGTTTTTATTTTTCTTGTGTTTTCAAAATTCAAAAACAATAAAAAGTTCAAAACTTACCCAAAAATAATAATAACTAAAGTCAAAAAAAAAAATTTAAAATTAAAAATGTGACTTTTTGGTCAATCTCAAAATCATCCTGGTCACACATAAAGCCTAGCTATTTTTCTCTTCCAACTCAAAATCATATACGTTTTGTATTGGATTCAAAATTTTCGTTTTTGTTTTTGTTGTGTTTTCAAAAATCAAAAACAACAAAATGTTCAAAACTCTTATCATTTTCATTCTCGTTATGTAATGATTTTGGTGCCTTCTAAAAATACTTGATATTTGGATCAATTTATTCAATGTTTAGATTATAGCAGCATATGGATACATCCACTACAAGAAAAATCATCATTGGCGACTAAAGTTTTCAAATTCGTCGCTGAAAGTGGAACAAATGGCGACTAAACTGGTTTTGGTCGCCAAAAATCAACCCTTTTCCCGACTAAAATGAATTAGTCGCCGAATATAGCAGTTTTAGCGACTAAACTGTTTTTTAGTCGCCGAATGTTGCAGTTTTAGCGACTAAAGGTTTTTTGGTAGCAAAAAGTGACAGTTTTTGGCGACTAAACTAATTTAGTAGCTAAAAGTGATGCTTTTGGCGACTAAAAATCATTTTAGTCGCTGATTATAGTTGTTTTTCCGACTAAAATAAGATTAGTCGCTGAAAAGGAAGGTTTTTGGCTACAAAAAAAAAAATTAGTAGCTAAAAATAGTGAATTGGCGACTAAAATTGAGTTTAGTAGCCAAAAGGACACCTTTTTGGCGACTAAAAATAGATTTAGTCGCGGAAACCACTATTTTTAATTTAAACTTGTATTTTTACTGACAAAAAAATTATTAGTAGTCCAAAAATCGTAGAATTGGCGACTAAATTCACTAGTTAGTCGCCAAAAGTGGCCCAAATTTTTTTTTTATAAATAGTTTTTTTTTTACATAAATTATATTTAATTAAATTAATTATATTTATATTTATTGGTTTGTATTAATACCGAAAATATATTATATAAATAATTTATATTGCAAATATATTCATGTGATGTTGAAGTGGCAAAGTGGAGGGAGTGTGTTGCAAAAAGGGCGCGCATGTGGGCTAGTCAGGCGTTGAAACTCGGGAGAAGCAAAAAAGGAGTTTTTTTTCGAATAACACCTTTGGCGACTAAAATATTAGTCGCCAAAAGTCGTGATTTTGGCGACTAAGCCGTTTAGTCGGCGTTTGAGTACGACATGCATAAAGTTTAGTCGGTAAATGTATTATTTTCCAAAGTGAAAAACCCTATTGGCGACTAATTTATTAGTCGGGAAAAACCTATTTTTGGCGACTAAAAAAGGTTTAGTCGCCAATTCCCTCCGCCGACCACAAATAGGCGACGAATGTGGCGACTAAAAAAATTTGTCGGGGAAGGTCAAATTTGGACTTTCGGCGACTAAAAATAGTCTTTTGGCGACAAAAAATTTAGTCGCCAAAAGTCGTTTTTCTTGTAGTGATCCACAAGGGATAAAGGCACAGCAGGGATGCTGTGGTCCTCATTAAGCTCTAAGACGGAACTCAATGATTTGAACAGTTTATTTTGTAAATTCGTCAAAATGATCATCTATGTAAAAAATAAAGTTAATCATATATTGCTCAGAGACACTACGAATCAAGAAAATAAAATTAGAAAAATACACAGAATCTTAAATCTTACAAATATGGGTCTAGTAATTTTACATACAAAGAATTTTGGAAGAAGAGAAATCCGAAGAAATCGGAAAAATGATAGCCTGTGTAAATATATTAGTGATTACAAACATATTTCTTTTGACGGAATGGTCCTGTGAAAGGTAAAAATATGTTCAAGCTCAAACTTTTCTTCTTCTTAGATGAAAACTCCTCTTGTCAGCAAAAATTCTTGAGATCTCATACTACGGGCTTAAAATCGTATTTCGAAAGGTTTGTTCGAACTATAAGGACTTAGTTTGACACGTCCAAGCACTACAACAAAATTGAATTTTTACGGTTTACAATGCATGTCGTAAAAACTCTTTTATGGCATGTACACAAATGCCATTATATGACATGTCGTGAAAAGTTGAGCATCATTTACGATATGCAGGTAAAGTTGTAAAAAGTAATAAATTAAACATTAATGACATATTTTGTATGTTGTACTTTATTTTTTACAACATTTTGTCATGCCATAAATCATCATACTTTTCATGACATAATTTTGCATGTCATAGAAGATTATTTTGAATATATTTATGGCATACTTTGCATGCCGTATATAATATTTTACTGCATTTTCTTACATGTCATAAATCATCACACTTTTTACCCCATAATTTTGTATGCCGTAGAAGGTTATTTTTAATATATTTATGACATACTTTATATGCTGTATATAATCTTTTACAGCATTTTCTTGTATGTCATAAATCATTGCACTTGTTATGACATAATTTTATATGTCATAGAAGGTAATTTTAAAATATAATATATATATATATATATATAGGAATATAACCTTGCCTAACAACTTCAAGATTCAACTGTTAATAAGAAAATGGGCAGCAACAATAACAATCAGATCAGCAAATAATGTGGACTACATTTGCATAAGCAACATGAAATCTTAATAAGAATTTCACAAAACAATATGTTATGCTCTAGTAACAGAAATAAGCTGTTGCTGGTGAAGTAACATAATGCAAATGTAGTAATAAACATCAGGCTTTGACTTTTGATATAGGACATGCAATACTAGAAAATATATCAATGCATTAATACATTAGTTGAAGAAACTGATGCAATGTAAAATATGTCTGGTCTAAACAATATGTTATGCAATGTAAAATATGGAACTGGAGATGATATGGAAATGAAAGAGTTGCATGATGCTGATTCAAGTGCCGATGAACCAACTGAAGAAAGCACCAATAAATCAGACCCTGGGGTCATTGTTTTGGATGATTAAAACTAATACGAGTAAGGTTACTAGCTGAATTGCTAAACTTTTTTTTTTTTTTTTTTAATGATGATAGTGATTAGTCTGTTTCAATCTAATTAACTAGAAATTGTATAGACTCCTGAAGTAGTGTTTTACAGCTAAATTTTTTTTAATAGAAACTTAGGGTTTGTTTGGATTGTTTTTGAGAGAGTTGTTTTTGAAATTTTTTTCCAAAATTTTGTTTGGTCTGTGGTTTTTTTAAAATTTTTTCCAAAATCACTTTCTTTTTCTTATACATCAATCAATCACTTTTTCTTTCTCTTCTTTCCTTCTCAATCACTTTTTTTTTCATACACATCTACTCTATTACAACAAAATATGAAATCACTCCAAAACTCCAAAACTACTTTCAAAATATACAACCAAACAAACCAAAAAAATTTCTAAACTCCCTCCCTAATTTTTTTTTTTTTTTGAAAATCACTCTCTCAAAAGCAAACCAAACACACCCTTAGTTTCCTTCAATTTTTAATAGAGAAATCATACCTTCTATGTTCTTGCCTTCCATCTCCAATTTGAAAGATTGCTAATTGAAGAAGTATTGTCTAGCCTAATTGAACTCATCTTCTCTATCCTAGTTACCTAATTGAACAAAGTCTTGTCTAGCCTAATCTCTGGGACTTACGTAATTAGTTTCTGGTAAGAGTAATGCTAGGGGTAAGAAACTCAAACAAAGAAAAATATGAAGAAACACAAGTGTGGTTGAGATTCATTCAATGTGTAGGTTTCATCATACAAATACAAAATTTCCACAATTGACACTGCACTTAAGTAAATCACAAGTCACAGGTATAAACATTCATATTAGAAAGCCTACTCTCGATTTAACATAGCACAAATAGAATGATATTCCAGTTGGTGCAACAACAACATCACATCATTAATTCCGTACAATCAATTACACGACCATTTCCTTCACTACTGGGTTGCAGAAATAGTTACCACATCAAACCAAAACACCTAAGTTTTCATTGTGTAACAAAATTCACATAATCTACCTCACAAAAAGACTCCAAAACATAATAGTCATGATAAATTCTCATGTTCATCTAAAAAAATACACTTCACACAAGATGGAAAAAAATATCCTAAAACTAATTCGTTAAAAGATTGCATCACAGCTAATAGTAAAGGAGAATTAGTCAAGCCCAATAAGCATTCGGTTATATGAAAATCAAATGTTCCTACTTCTCATTAATCATTCAACACTTCCACACCCTCACAATCCATCCTCACGTAGTGCTCATCTTCATCATTAGTATTTGCACCAAGTCTAAATGCATCTAAAGGTGCAGATGGCATAACCTATGACTAAACCAGTGGTGGTGATATACCCAAATGCTAATTGTGTGATGATGTTTCAAACCCGTTTTGATTAATCTCTGTTTCTGGCTATCCAACTGGGATAAATTGGCTTGAGTTGTTGACATGATATGAATTTTCATTTTAGTGAGTCTCAACAGTTTTTTTTCTCCCAATCTATCTATCATTTCCATTATTGTCAAATAGCGAACCGAACCGTGAATCGTTTTGCTACAATAGTGAATCATGAATCATAGGAGCACTTTATTTAATATAATGTAATATAATTTATGAAAAAATAATATCTTCTTATATATACAAATGCATATATACATATAAAAAAACACACAATGTTTAAAATAAAATGAATATCAATATAACTAAATTATATATACATGTATATATAATTATGTTCATTAATATAATTAATTGATCTCTTTATTTCTTGATAGAGGGATGAAACATCTTTTTGGTTGAAACTTGTATCAAAACGTGCAAATCTAATCATGAATCACACAATTCTTACAGCCATGGTCCTTTCTGTTTAGAAGCGTTACATATTTCATATTATTACTTAAATTGATTTTTGTTGTTCCATGTACTTCTACGTATTTAGGTGGTGGACTTGGTTAGAAGAGCAGTGCCCCTTGCCCTGACACCTGAAGATGACCCTAGGAGGGATGAGCAAAAGAAGCTCCAGGAGAAGAAGGAAGAAATCGACATGCTGGCACATAAACAAGTCCAGCGTATCCTCTGGTCAGGGCTAGGGTTGGCTATCATGCAAGTCGGGCTCTTCTTTCGTCTTACATTCTTGGAATTCTCATGGGATGTTATGGAGCCAATTGCATTTTTCACCACCACCACTGGCTTAGTCATAGGTTTTGCCTACTTCCTGTTTACTTTTGAGAGACCCAACTTACCAATGATGAAGATGAGCACCAAGTCTAGACTACTTAATTGTCAATTGCATTCAAACTATAACTTATTGATTCTAAATATATGTAAATATTTTATGTGGTGTCCTATCAGGTTGATCTTCAAGCACAGAAAAGGGCACATAGGATTCTTAAAACCCATGAAATAGTGTGAACTTCAATATTACATAGTCGTACAAGTAATACAACATACAATGAATCAGTTGTCAAGCATAGCAGTTAAATTTAATAATACTAACTAAGCAACTAATATCTCCATCAAAATTCAGAACAAAGCAAAATTAAACTAGCAATTGGAAACAATTTCTGTAAGAACAGAGGCATTCAAACCATCAAAACATGTTACATAACAAAATCAATAGAAATTTTCATTGAAGAGACATAAACACAACACAATTCAAAATACCTCATAAGTTCTTGTCTCTCTATGAATCTTTGCTGCTTGAGATCATAAAGTTGAAATAAAACTGCAAGGGAGAAAATTTTAGGTTAATTGAATAGAAATCAAATCAAAATCAAAACCCTAGAAATCAAAATCAAAACTCTAGAAATTAAATCAAAATCAAAGACAGATGAGATGAGAAACTCAATTAATCGAATAAGGGATGCAATCCAAGGCTCTCACCAAATTAATCCAAGGCTCAGAATTAAAATCAAATGCCAAGCTCGGAATCAATCGATTGGTGCTCGTGTAACTAACATCATCGGAGGGGCAATGGCTGGTGGTGGTCGCTGGTGGTGCTCGTGTGTTTGTGTGAGATGTCAATGGAGAGAAAAAGAGAGAAGGAGAGAGAGAGAGAGAGTGTGTAACAACCCTCGCATCGACATCGTTAAACCAATCGAATTATCTACCGACATCGCTAAACCGAATCGATAATGACCGATAAGTGAATCGGATGAACTCTCAATGCATCAATGGAATCAAATCGAAATTGAATAAGTTTGTCTGTTATATTGCATATTGTATCTGTTTGCTTGAATGACTATCTGTTTGAATTCGTATGTTTAAACTGTTAATTGAAGGCCTTATCGGCGGCCGATTTAGAAACCGTTTGATGTTTTAGAATCAGGAGAATATTTCTGATTTTATGGTATATTTATCAAAAAAACTCGATTAGGAATGATTAAATTAGATTAAATTAAGTCAATTAAAGAGTTTGTCATAATTACCGAATTGCCATTTTGAGTGGACTTTGTCTACTTCCATCACTTGAGCCTTATACACTTGATTAAAACATTTCATCAGCTCATATTTTGCCTCTAACCGACCAACTAGTTGAGAGAGGGAGAGAGTTGAGTTCATTTTGGTGATTTGCTAGAAGAACTTGAAGATTTGAGGCATAGATTGCTAAATTGAGCTTGCTAGACTTGAAATCAACACTCTAGGTAAGGAATCCATTGTCTTCTTGTCATCTTGGAGCTTCATTTGGCATGATTCTTGCTCAATTGTAGAATTAAACCATGTTTGAGTCCATATAGGTTGATTCATGCTAGAATTCATGCATGCATGTTGAATTTGAGGACTTTTGAAGTTGAATTCGTGGACTTTTGAAGTTGAATTCTTGAAGAATCATACATGCATGTCCATGTTCATATTATAGTCCATGTTTCCACTTCATTTTCCAACTATTGAGCTCATTAGAGCAAGATTTGAAGGTTGATTTTGGATTAAAACTCATGCATTGCATGTTTGAAATTGTTCTTGAAATTGGGTTTGAAAAATGGTTTTAATTGACTCACATTTGGGGCTTGAATTCATAAATTGGCTTTTGAAACTTGTTGTACATTGTTTTGGGATGTATTTTCCAGAATTTGAGCCCAAGAGGTCGAGAATTGAGTTGAGAATGCTTGGTTTGAGCTAGGAAGGCAAATCTGGAAATTCCAGATTTGGCTTCTTCGCTCGAGCGAAGGATTCCTCGCTCGAGCGACCAATGTTTTCCTCTGAGCCACGCTCGAGCGAGGTATTTGTGGCTCGAGCGTATAAATCGAACATCCAGTACTTTTACTGTTTCATCAGACCGCTCGAGCGAACCCTTTGATTTTGGAAGCTCGCTCGAGCGAGAATCGAGCGAGCATCGCGCGTAAAAATTGAGCATCCAAGATTTTTATCGTTTCATCGATTGCTCGGCGAAGGATTGTTCGCCGAGCGAAGCCTTTGTTTTGCAACCTCGCCGAAGCGAAGGAAGGCTCGCCGAGCGAGACCCTGCTTAAAGAACTTTTGAAAAATGCCTTCCAATTGTATTTTTGCATCCTCATCGCATCCTAGGCATTCTTAGGCCTAGTTTAAGACATCTTAATGAGGATTTAGACATAGAACCACACCGAGGAAATTTAGGGATTTAATTATCATCCTTTCCGATTGTGAACTTAGTGTGTGTTCTATTTGTTAACTGTTTAGGGTTGGCTCCCGGAGACGCGCTCTAGCTGCTATAGCCCAATCTCGTGAGTAGCAGATTGTGTAAAGATATGTTCAAATGGTTATATTTTGAATCTTCGAATCAACTGCTTTATTGAACCGATATTGTTTATTGAATGAATGTATGTCCTGCATTTCAATCAGACAGGCATCCTTAGCACCCATGTTATTGGTATTCTGAGCTCTGTCGGTTTCCTTGTGGAACCATACCGTTTGATGGCCATCATTATTGTTGGGTTCATAAGGCCCTTTTGGACCCTCTGTTTATAGGCTAATGGATGTACCACATATGACCGATTGATTGAGATCTTGATTGGTGAAATCTCGAAGATTGAAATATCAGATAATGAATTGATTTCATTATCAGAAGGGACATTCATTCATAACCTCTTTACACGTTATGTTATTCATCGGGCTTTAGCTCACTGCTTATATATATATATGTAGGTTCTCAAAGAACTGCATCGGAGCTAGAGCGTGGGATTGGTCCCCGCTTTTGTCAAGCCACCTATATGTGCCTCACTGCGAGGTTCCGAGTTGCCATGCTATGGCTTGGGGTGTTTTGTGTCCCCTATCGGTCTCTTTACTGGTTTGTACCGTTGTATAGACCGTTTCGCTTTTATCAGATCGTTGTCTAGGATTTGATCCTGCACCGATCGCTTGTAAATGATTGTATAGATCGTATATGGATTGTCTTGTTTTGAACTATGCTCAATGCATAAAAATGTTTTTGACATACTGATTTTCACACTCAATGGACACTAGTTATTTATCGCTTTTGGCTTCCGCCAGTGTACTGCTGCTTGATCAGATATCGTTTCAGAGGCCTTTGGTAATCTCGGATTCTTGGCGATTCTGATGCTAAACCCATAGGGTCGAGTTTGGGTCGTGACAGAGTGGTATCAGAGCGATACTTAACCACGAGTTATACCGCACACACGTGTCCAAACGAGCTATAGGGTGTCCTAGAAAAGTAATTAGGGCATCTCATGAATTTGAAAAGTGTGTGCTTATGACTGACTGATTATATGTTAAAATGTTAAACTGTTTAATTGTACAACTGCTTATAATGATAACTGTCATAACTGTTTATAGCAAAATGGATAATGTAAATGAAACTGAAGCATCATCCTCTGAGGCCAGAATGGCCAGACTTGAACAAATGATGGGACTGATAATTGAAAGACTTGAACAACAACCGAACCAACAGCCCCCACCTCCTCCTCCTCCGGTGCAACTGGAACCGAATGTACAAAATGTGAATGCTAACGAGGTGGACATTATTGCTCTTACCCAGAAATTCAGCAAAATGAAACCGCCGTCCTTCCAGGGAGGCTTAGAACCGTTAAAGGCTGAAGCTTGGGTTCTTGAGATTGAAAAGTTGTTTGAGGTTTTTCCGTGCTCTGAAGCAAACAAGGTATTGTTAGCTACCTTCACCCTTCAGGAAGAAGTAAGAAGGTGGTGGATGTTGATCCGCGATGCAAATACCGTTCTGACTTGGGCTCAATTCAAGGAGTCCTTCTTTGAAAAGTATTTTCCCCAGTGCATCAGGGACAGAAAAGTGACTGAGTTTGAACAGTTAAGACAGGGCAAGACGTCTGTTGCCGAGTATGAGAAGAATTTTACTGAACTTGCTAGGTATGCACCACATATGGTGGATACCGATTATAAGAAGGCCAGGAGGTTTGAAGGCGGCCTTAGTGTCGCTATCCAGGACCGAATAAATGTTTTGAAAATGCCAACTTATGTGGGTGTTCTCGACCGAGCATTGATGGCCGAGACAAATATTGCAGCGGTGAAACAATCTGAAACACCGACAACTGAATGGCAAGGCAAAAGGCAGAGTTTCAAATTTAAGAAAGGCAAGCATAACCCAGCAAACAAGAAACAGAATACGGGGTCGACGACTAGCCCCACCCAAGGGAGTGGGTTTACTCCACCCTGCTCTATATGTGGCAACAAGCACAAGGGGGTTTGCTACCAGATTTCTGGAGCTTGTTTCAGGTGTGGCAAGGTGGGCCACAGAATTAAAGACGCCTTCGCTTCCACCGGTTAGTAGTAAAGTCGCACCGGCGAATAAAGATCAAATGTAGCACCAAAACGGAACCCCAAACCTACCGGGAAAGATCCTATGAGGCAGGGCCGAGTGTTTGCCCTAGTACCGGGAGACGTGCAAAACACCGAGATTGTGTCGTATCCTCTCTATCTGTGCTCAAAATGCTTATGTATTGATTGATACGGGGTCTACACATTCGTATGTATCGCATGCTTTTCGCGTAAATTGAATAGACCCATAGAACCCATGAACTATTTGCTAGTCATCATCACCGTTGGGGGATCCATGACATGTGCATATATGTATCCTGCTTGTGAGATTATTGTTGGGGATATGCACCTATTTATTGATTTACTACCGTTGAACATAGATCATTTTGATGTAATATTGGGGATGGATTGGCTACAAAAATACCATGCCACTATAGACTGTGTAACAAAGCAAGTAGTTTTCCGTCCACCGGGTTTGCCTGAATTCGTGTTTAATGGGAGTGGAGTAGTACCTCCTCCATATCTGATCTCTTCTGTAAAAGCTGTCAAATTGATTAGAAAGGGGTGTAAAGGGTATCTGTGTTCTGTATTGACTGTACCTGCTAATGATAATGTTAAGACTGATGTGACCTGTATTCCTATAGTCAGAGAATTCCCAGATGTATTTCCAGATGATTTGCCAGGGGATTTGATTGACAGGGAAAT
Organism: Camellia lanceoleosa; assembly: GCA_025200525.1. Classification (NCBI taxonomy): domain Eukaryota; kingdom Viridiplantae; phylum Streptophyta; class Magnoliopsida; order Ericales; family Theaceae; genus Camellia; species Camellia lanceoleosa. Next base: position 130,752,476 of record CM045762.1, on the reverse strand, counting down.
TGAATTTATTGTGGATGTGGTTCCGAGTACACAGCCGATATCTAAAGCTCCTCTGTAATGGCTCCAATCGAATCGAAAGAATTGAAGGTACAATTGCAGAACTGTTAGACAAGAAGTTTATCGACCCAAGATTTCACCGTAAGCGCACTGCTTTGTTTGTGAAAAAGAAAGATGGCTCACCGAGACGTGCATTGATTATCGAATTGAACAAGGTAATCAGAAGAATAAATATCCATTACCGTATTGATGATTTATTTGATCGATTCTGGTGCACAAGTGTTTTCCAAGATTGATCTTAGATCGGGGTATCATCAACTGAAAGTTAAACCGGAAGACATTGATAAAACTGCTTTTAGAACGAGGTATGGCCATTATGAATTTTTAGTTATGCCGTTCGGAGTTACGAATGCCCCTGCTGCATTTATGGACCTCATGAACAGGATTTTTAAACCATACCTTGATGATTTTATTGTGGTATTCATTGATGATATATTGATTTATTCTAAGACTGTTGAAGAACATGAACATCATCTGAGACTAGCCTTGCAAACCTTAAGAGAACAGAAACTGTATGCTAAATTATCTAAATGTGAGTTTTGGCTTGACCATGTGATGTTTTTGGGGCATGTTGTTAGCAAAGACGGAATCTCTGTTGATCCGCAGAAAATTGAAGCTGTAGTGAACTGGCCTAGACCAACAAATGTAACCGAAGTTCGAAGCTTTTTGGGACTGGCTGGATATTACAGAAGGTTTGTCAAAGACTTCTCCAAAATTGCCTTACCACTGACTCAGTTGACTCAGAAAGGGATATCATTTGACTGGACTGACCAGAGGGAATCAGCATTTCAAGAATTGAAAACTAGACTTGTGACTGCACCGATTCTGACTCTACCTTCAGGTACGGATGGTTATACTATATTTAGTGATGCTTCTCATAAGGGGTTGGGATGTGTTTTAATGCAGAATGGGAGAGTTATTGCTTATGCTTCCCGACAGTTGAGACCACACGAAAAGAACTACCCGACCCATGACCTAGAACTTGCCGCAGTGGTTTTCGCATTGAAAATTTGGCGTCACTATTTGTATGGAGCAACATGTGAAGTGTATACTGACCACAAAAGCCTGAAGTACTTTTTCACTCAGAAAGAACTGAATATGAGACAGCGGAGATGGCTTGAACTGATAAAAGATTATGACCTACAGATTCTGTACCATCCAGGAAAAGCCAACACCGTTGCCGATGCCTTGAGCCGGAAATCAATTGGGAACTTAGCCTGTTTGCTGACTGGACAGAAAGAGTTGCTTCTTGATCTTGAAAAGTCTGAGATTGAAATTGTTTTGAGAGAACAAGATGGAACCTTAGCTGCTATTTCTGCTCAACCAGCATTGATTGAAGAGATTAAGGAGAAACAACAACTGGATGACTACTTGAAAAAGGTTATTGAAGAAAGAGATTCAAAACCGAGACCGGGGTTCAAATTTGACAACAATATACTGAAATTTCAAGACAGACTGTGTGTACCGAATGACACTGAATTGAAAAGAAGAGTTCTGCAAGAAGGCCACAGTTCGAAGTTTTCGATTCATCCAGGGAATACGAAAATGTACCAAGATCTGAAACAAAATTTCTGGTGGCCAGGAATGAAGAAGGAAATTGCCGACTTTGTGTCTAAGTGTCTTCATTGCCAACAGGTCAAAGCTGAACATCAACGACCTGCTGGATTACTGCAACCCTTACCCATACCAGAGTGGAAATGGGAGCATATCACGATGGATTTTATCGTTGGTTTACCTCGCTCCAGGAAAGGTATGGACTCTATTTGGGTTATTGTTGATAGACTGACTAAATCTACACACTTCCTACCTGTCAAGACAATTTATAATGCGGATAAGTTAGCTGTTCTCTATATTGACGAAATTATTAGACTGCACGGAGTGCCTGTGTCTATTGTTTCTGACAGGGCTTCGAAGTTTACATCGAGGTTCTGGCAAAGCCTACAGACCGCATTGGGTACTGAATTGAGGCTGAGTAGTGCCTATCATCCTCAGACAAATGGACAGTCAGAAAGGACCATCCAGACTCTAGAGGATTTACTGAGAATGTGTGTCCTTGATTTTCAGGGAAATTGGGAAAGTCATTTGCCGTTGGCTGAATTCGCCTACAACAACAGCTACCATTCGAGTATCGGTATAGCGCCTTTCGAGGCATTGTATGGCAGAAAGTGTAGATCTCCAATTTGCTGGGCAGAAGTTGGAGATGGGCCATTACTTGGGCCCGAGATTGTGTATGAAACAACTGAAAAGGTAAAATTGATACAGCAGAGACTGAAAACTGCACGCAGCGCATGTAAGAGTTATGCGAGATGTCGAAGACAGAGAGTATGAAGTGGGTGATCACGTGTTTGTGAAAGTGACACCAATGAAAGGCCAGACTCGTTTTGGAGTCAAGGGCAAGTTAGCGCCAAGATATGTCGGACCGTATCCGATTATCGAGAAAATCAATCCGGTGGCGTATCAAGTTGCGCTTCCTCCTGAAATGGAGCATATGTACAACGTCTTCCACATTTCGATGTTGAGAGACTATCTTCGAGATCCGTTTCATGTGATTGAGCCTACTCGCATAGTGTTGAGTGATGACTACACTTACGAGGAACGGCCTATACAGATTGTAAACTGACGGATCAAGAAACTGAGGAACAAGGAGATCCCGCTAGTGAAAGTTGATTGGCAGAACCATGGTGGTGTGTATGCCACTTGGAAAAGGGAAGATGACATGGCTAGGCGATATCCTGATTTGTTCCCGTTGAGCCCTATTTTCTTCCAATCTGAAGGTAACTCGAGTTTAGAGGACTAAACTCCTTATAAGGAGGAGATCAGAATAACCCTCGCATCGACATCGTTAAACCAATCAATTATCTACCGACATCGCTAAACCGAATCGATAATGACCGATAAGTGAACTGGATGAACTCTTTGAGCATCGAATGGAATCAAACTGAAATTGAATAAGTTTGTCTGTTATATTGCATATTGTATCTGTTTGCTTGAATGACTATCTGTTTGAATTCGTATGTTTAAACTGTTAATTGAAGGCCTTATCGGCGGCCGATTTAGAAACCGTTTGATGTTTTAGAATCGGGAGAATATTTCTGATTTTATGGTATATTTATCAAAAAAACTCGATTAGGAATGATTAAATTAGATTAAATTAGATTAAATTAAGTCAATTAAAGAGTTTGTCATAATTACCGAATTGCCATTTTGAGTGGACTTTGTCTACTTCCATCACTTGAGCCTTATACACTTGATTAAAACATTTCATCAGCTCATATTTTGCCTCTAACCGACCAACTAGTTGAGAGAGGGAGAGAGTTGAGTTCATTTTGGTGATTTGCTAGAAGAACTTGAAGATTTGAGGCATAGATTGCTAAATTGAGCTTGCTAGACTTGAAATCAACACTCTAGGTAAGGAATCCATTGTCTTCTTGTCATCTTGGAGCTTCATTTGGCATGATTCTTGCTCAATTGTAGAATTAAACCATGTTTGAGTCTATATAGGTTGATTCATGCCAGAATTCATGCATGCATGTTGAATTTGTGGACTTTTGAAGTTGAATTCTTGAAGAATCATACATGCATGTCCATGTTCATATTATAGTCCATGTTTTCACTTCATTTTCCAACTATTGAGCTCATTAGAGCAAGATTTGAAGGTTGATTTTGGATTAAAACTCATGCATTGCATGTTTGAAATTGTTCTTGAAATTGGGTTTGAAAAATGGTTTTAATTGACTCACATTTGGGGCTTGAATTCATAAATTGGCTTTTGAAACTTGTTGTACATTGTTTTGGGATGTATTTTCCAAAATTTGAGCCCAAGAGGTCGAGAATTGAGTTGAGAATGCTTGGTTTGAGCTAGGAAGGCAAATCTGGAAATTCCAGATTTGGCTTCTTCGCTCGAGCGAAGGATTCCTCGCTCGAGCGACCAATGTTTTCCTCTGAGCCACGCTCGAGCGAGGTATTGGTGGCTCGAGCGTATAAATCGAACATCCAGTACTTTTACTGTTTCATCAGACCGCTCGAGCGAACCCTTTGATTTTGGAAGCTCGCTCGAGCGAGAATCGAGCGAGCATCGCGCGTAAAAATTGAGCATCCAGTACTTTTACTGTTTCATCAGATTGTTCGAGCGAAGGATTGTTCGCTCGAGCGAAGCCTTTGTTTTTGCAACCTCGCTCGAGCGAAGGAAGGCTCGCTCGAGCGAGACCCCTGCCAAAGAACTTTTGAAAAATGCCTTCCAACTGTATTTTTGCATCCTCATCGCATCCTAGGCATTCTTAGGCCTAGTTTAAGACATCTTAATGAGGATTTAGACATAGAACCACACCGAGGAAATTTAGGGATTTAATTATCATCCTTTCCGATTGTGAACTTAGTGTGTGTTCTATTTGTTACCTGTTTAGGGTTGGCTCTGGGACGCGCTCTAGTCGCTATAGCCCAATCTCTGTGAGTAATGATTGTGTAAAGATATGTTCAAATGGTTATATTTTGAATACCGAATCGAACTGCTTATTGAATCGATATTGTTTATTGAATGAATGTATGTCCTGCATTTCGAATCAGACAGGCATCCTTAGCACCCATCGTTATTGATCGTTACAGAGCTCTGCCGATTTCCTTGTGGAACCATACTGCTTGATGGCCATCATTATTGTTGGGTTCATAAGGCCGTCCTTTTGGACCTACTGTTATAGGCTAATGGATGTACCACATATGACCGATTGATTGAGATCTTGATTGGTAAATATCGAAGATTGAAATATCAGATAATGAATTGATTTCATTATCGTAAGGACATTCATTCATAACCTCTTTACACGTTATGTTATTCATCGGGCTTTAGCTCACTGCTTATATATATATGTAGGTTTTCAAAGAACTGCATCGAGCTAGGAGCGTGGGATTGGTCCCCAGTTTTGTCAAGCCAGCCTATGTGCCTCATTGCGAGGTTCCGAGTTGCCATGTTATGGCTTGGGGTGTTTTTGTGTCCCCTATCGGTCTCTTTACTGTTTTGTACCGTTGTATAGACCGTTTACTGTTTTACTGTACTGTTGTCTAGGGATTTGATCCCTGCACTAACTGCTTGTAAATGATTGTATAGACTGTATATGGATTGTACTGTTTTGAACTGTCTGAATGCATAAAAATGTTTTTGACATACAGATTTTCACAGCTCAACGGACACTAGTTATTTACTGTTTTGGCTTCCGCCAGCCCTCAGACTGCTTTGATCAGACATCGTTTCAGAGGCCTTTGGTAATCTCGGATTCTTGACATCGCCATTGCTAAACCCATAGGGTTGGGTTTGACAGAGAGAGAGAGAGAGAGAGAGAGAGAGAGAGAGAGACATATATACAAAAAGAAAATAAGTGTGTGAGCTAACATATCACTAATAAATCTGTTAAATCTGTTAAAAAAACAAATGACAATATTAATAAAAAAAAAATTTGAGATGCAAAAAATGTGTAATTTTAACAATATTAATAAATAAATAAAATTTGTAGTAGAAAATTTTAGGAAAAAAGATTTAAGTATGAGTTTATAAATTCTTTTTCTATTAAAAAAATCTAGATTATAACTAGAATATCTAGTTTATTGGGGGAAAAAAAAAATTGTCATATCTACTAGAAATTTATAAATATTTAAGAACGTCAAGAATTTTTTTTTATTATTTATAATTAAAATATAATTTTTCTAGAGAATGAAACGGTTTGGAACAAAAATAGGTATGGATCTAAAATGAAAAGAAGTGCGGCGTAAATTTTTAAATAATTTTTTTCTTACTTTTTAAATTCAAATAATTTATACATACTTAGAAGGAAAAATATTTTTTAATTTTCTAAAAATATCACTAAATTCAAAAACATATAAAATTTAATATTTTACAACATGAAATGTATGTTGTCTTAAGTGTAAATATTTTGTAACATATTTTTATATGCCATGAAAATATACATTTTTTATGGCATACTTTTGCATGCCATAAAAAAAAAAAAAGATTATATTATTATTTTTTTTGTACAAGTTTTCACGACATTCATTGGCATGTCGTATAAAGTTATAATATTTTACAACATGAAATAGATGTCGTCTTAAGTATAAATATTTATGACATATTTTTGTAAGTCGTAAAAAAATATATTTTTTACGACATACTTTTGCATGCCATAAATATATAAATTAACGACTTACATGGTATGTATGTTGTTGTTGACAAAACATTAACAGCTTGCAAAAAAAAATGTCGTAGAATGCATTAACTACAACATGCATTTAATGTATCCCGTAAACATGATGCCGTAAATAGTTAGTTTGTAGTGAAGTTAACCCACAATTCCCTACAAATCAAAAAATATAAAATATAAAAAATATGGCTGCCAAAAGTTCAAATAAAGAAAAAAATACTGTTAAAATAGCTTTGCAAAGATTAAATCTCTGTGTTTTTTTTTTTTTTTTTTTTTTTTTTTTTAAATAAAAAAAAAAATGAAGAAATATTAGCAGTTAGGCTGTTAAAGGCCAAGACAATGGTTGTGGCATTGATTGTCTGCCCCGAGGTCCATTTCCTTTAAACACCAATTGGGCAAAAAAATTCAACCAGGAAGATAAGACGAGCACATAATCGTGAGAATGGCTTCCCTACATACCACTACCTTCCATATTTTTTCATACTTTACTTTTTAAGCTCTATTTCAAGCCTACAACAATAATCAAAACCGTTAATCTGGAATGCCATCAGTAAATATGAGTTATGCGAAAAAACTAGCTTTATCGGATGTCGTTAGACACATAAACAAATTATATATTATTTTTTGAAATAGATGACAACTATGAGTTTAAACTTAAATTATTCATTTTATAAAATAATGAATTGTACATTTATTCTTGATATCCGATGAAGTTGATTTTTTACACAGATGGTTTTCATTGCGAAGTTTATGAGATGAATGACTCGGATTATCATTGTAAATCCAAAATGGGAACCACGAGATGAAATATGTAGAAGTATGGAGGATAGTGGTGAAGATAGAAGTCATTACCCATAATTGTCTTCTTGCAAGTTCTGAAATCAAAATACCAAAATAGCTCAAAGACACAAATAAAGGCATCAGAAAAAATAGATAAAATAAAACAAAAAAAAGGACATAAAATGAAGAAAAAGAAAAACCAAAATGTAAAGAGTAATTCACAACAATATGATACAGGAATATCAAAATCATACAAGCAGAAACCAGCTGTGCACACTGTGTGTGTCAATTTCCGACCACACTGCTAACTCAGTATTTAGCTAGAGAGTACTGACAGAATAGATGACACCTGGCTGACCTGCAACAGAAAGAGAAGATTCCGGTGGTGGTTCGTCCACCCGGGAGCACTCCGACGATCAAGTCAGTATATCTCTCAAAGATAATCAATAGTGCTTAACTCATTAGATAAAGCATAAAAGACATACCTTAGACCCATGGGGGTGCCTCCCTTTTATAGCCAACACAATCATAGTCCCAATAGAAGCCTAGCTGTAATGGACTTAGGATTACTGCTAATCTTGGACTCCCAGTAGGATTAGGATAAACTCTCTAAGAGTCTCCTCTTTACTCAAACTGTAGTCTTCTCCCATTCTAAGACTCTTGTCCCTCATCCGCTTATCTCGGAATCCGGTATCCTCGCAGATAACCTCGGCTTAGTCGAGATGATCTCGGCGTCATGACCAAGATACGTGGCACCTCGGCTGGCACTTCGGTGCCACCTCAGCTACGTGTTGTCATTCAAAAATTATGTCCCTACAACTACCCCCTAGATTCTATTACCTCGGCATCCTGAGGTGATGGAACCTATATCATTCTTTCGATTAATCATGACCACAGTTTAACTTCAGCTTGTAAATTTTTCTTAAAATTTCAACAAGTGTTAAACATGATCTCGGTTTAACTTCAACTTGTAAACTTTTCACAAATTTCAATAAGTGTTAAACATCATCTCGATTTAACTTCAACTTGTAAACTTTTCTCAAGTTTCAACAAGTGTTAAACATCATCTCAGTTTAACTTCAACTTGTAAACTTTTCACAAGTTTCAACAAGTGTTAAATATCATCTCGATTTAACTTCAACTTGTAAACTTTTCTCAAGTTTCAACAAGTGTTAAACATCATCTCGGTTTAACTTCAACTTGTAAACTTTTCACAAGTTTCAACAAGTGTTAAAACCATTTTTCTTCTCTTGTTTGGACATCTTTGTCCCCGGCGTGTCCTCCTCGGCTCTGGCATACTTTTCTATCCTGGCCATCAGCTCCTCTATGCTTTTCGGCAATGTCTTTGCCAGTGATTTTCGAAGAAGGCAGTCATCCTTCAAGCCGTTTTTAAACGACACGACCGCCACCTCTTGGTTGCATCCTGGTATTCAGTTGAATATTTCATAATATCTTTTGGCATAGGCCCTAAGGCTTTCATCCTCACCAATCTTCAGGGCCATTAGGGCGTCTACCCTCAATGGCTGTAGCTTATTTGTCACGAACCTGGCCATAAACATCTCGGCCAGGCCTTCCCATGTTTTCATAGTTCCCTTCGGCAACTTGTGAAACTAGTCCGATGCAATTTCTCCGAAGGATGAGGAGAACACCTTGCAAAGCAACGACTCGTTCTCAGTGTACAATACCATCGAGTTCAGGTACAAGCCGACGTGAAAGTTCGAGTCTAACTTACCGTCATATATCTGGAACCTCGGCATACTAAACCTTTTCGGGGCCTCAAATTTATCCAATTCTACTGAGAAAAATGTCCTCAGCTTGACAAGAGAGGTCACCTCGGCATCTTGTCGCTTTCTCTGGAGGTAATCCCTCAGATCCTCCTTGGTTCGTCCAAGAGCTCGGCTACCTCCAGATTTCAGCCTCTTTGGTGTACTACTTCCAATGTCATTGTGAGTCCTTTTGGACCTCCCTCCATTGGTCATGTCGAAACAGAGTTCCTTCCCCTGAATATGCTGATGTTCTTTGGAGTCAGCTTCCTTGGTGCGATGTGTCCTCTGTGAATGTCCCCTTCTGGATTTTCCTCGTCCGACCTCCCTTGAAGGCCGGTGAGAATGTTCCTTGGTCCTATCGTGCTGAGGATTCGTAGGAGTTGTCTTCTGCCCTCCTACCTCGGCATCTTTCTTAGCTACTGGAGTCGGCGTATCTTGTGACGGGAACGGTGGCTGCATGACGTTGTTCTGTATCATGAAATTGACAACCGTTTACAAGTCCACCAATTTGTTCGCCATTCCCTTTATCTCGTCGTCCCTTCGTAAGCATCTTTCTTTTCATACCTGGAGGTCGTCCTCGTTATAATACTCGTTTCGGTCTGATTTCTTCGGCACGTCGCCCTCCTAGTTGACGTCCTCTTCTCTGTGATTCTTATCACGAGTTTCTTCGTTGTAGTTGTCTTCTTCAACGCCAAGGTCAATATGTTTCCCACTCTCAGTAGGGGTGTCATCCCCAACCTTCTCTTTCTGTCTATTGTTGGCCATCTATTCTCCTTTCGTTCTCACAGACGGCACCAAATTGGTGTGTGTCAATTTCTAACCACACTGCCAACTCAGTATTCAGCTGGAGAGTACTGGCCGAATAGATGACACCTGGCTGACCTGCAACAGAAAGAGAAGATTCTGGCGATGGTTCGTCCACCCGGGGGCACTCCGACAATCAAGTTAGTATATCTCTCAAAGATAATCAATAGTGCTTAACTCACTAGACAAAGTATAAAAGACATACCTTAGACCCATGGGGGTGCCTTCCTTTTATAGCCAACACAATCCTAGTCCCAATAGAAGCCTATCTCTAATGGACTTAGGATTACTGCTAATCTTGGACTCCAATAAGATTAGAATAAACTCTCTAAGAGTCTCTTTTTTACCCAAACTGTAGTCTTCTCCCATTCTAGGACTCTTGTCCCTCATCCGCTTATCTTGGAATCTGGTATCCTCGCAGATAACCTCGGGCTAGCCGAGATGATCTCGGCGTCATGACCAAGATACGTGGCACCTCGACCACGTGTTGTTATTCAAAAATTATGTCCCCACACACACCATTAACACCATCATAAGACACAAATAACAGCACAAAGTCAGTCATAAGAGTAACAAAGGTTGCGTTTGGTAGAGTTTTGTAAATATGATTTGAGAGTATGAGTTGTATTTTGAGTTTGTGAGTTGTAGAATTATGATTTGAGTGTAGAAAATTTGTTTGGTTATGGTTTTTAAATAGAGTGTTGAATTGAGTTTTGAATTGAGTGTGAAATTGAGTTTTGAAAAATTGATTTGACATGTGAAGTAAGAAAATTTATTTGGTTATGAGTTTTAGAAAAAGTTTTCAAAACTTAATTCAAATTGTTATAACTCATAATAAAACACATTACTTTCACACTATTGAAAATTCTGATCAATATTCATAACCAAACTCTTTTTAAAATTCAATTAAAAAATTTATTATTAACAGAAAATAACATTAATCAATTTTTTAATTGAAAATACTACAAAGGAAATAAATTTTTTTCAAAATAAATATTCAAAAAATTTAAATCATAAATATTTAAATAATTTAAATAATCTAAAAAATTTAATAAGTAAAAAATTAAAATAAATATTCAAAAAATTTAAATCGTAAAATTTTAAATATTCAAAAAATTTAAATAATTTAAAATGTTAATATTTTAAATTTAAAAACGACTCTACACTCAAATCGTAACCAAACACATAAAACAAAACTCAATTAAGAAATTATTTTTAAAACTCCTAACCAAATACATAACTCAAAACTCCATATTATTTTCACAACTCTACACTCAAATCGTAACTAAATACATAACAAAAAAGTTAAAATATTTAAAAATATTTTTATAAAATAGAGTTTGAATTTATTTTTATAAAATATTTTAAAATTTAAAAAATAAAAATCATAATTTTTTGAAATTAAAATATTTAAAAATATTCAAAAAAATTAAAAAATTAAAAAAATCATAACATATTTAAATATTAAAATATTTAAAATCTTAACAAAATTAAAATTTTTTTTTTAAATATTTAAATATTTAAAATATTTAAAAAATTAAAATATTGATTTGAATTGAGTTTTGAATTATGTATTTGGTTATGAGTTTTGAAAAGTAATGATTATGTTTTGAATTGAGTTTGAGAAATGGATGTAGAATTATGATTTGAAAGCTCAAAACAAACAACACACTCAAATCAATGGGTGAAATTATAATTTGAGAGGCTTACCAATCGGAGCCATTCTCCAAAGCAGAGAGCAAAAAAATTAAAAACTGCAAAACTGAATGGAATTATAAACAATTATTGCATCTAATGTTAATCAATTGAATGAGACTACAGATTCAATCTAGTATTTTTCTAAGTACATAATACTTCTATTATTCGAAAGAATATAAATTAAAAGTAATTAGTTTTACCCTCTTTTTTTTTTTTTTTGTTTACTAAATGAAAACAAAGTCGTTAAAAAACAAGTTAAGAAAAATTTTTGGTATAAGAAAATTTTGACAAGGCTTAAAAATCAAGAAAACTACAAACATTTATATGTCAGTATAGATAAATGATGCAATCTACTCTACATCTTCTCAAAATAATGATGCAATCTACTCTACATCTTCTACATTATTTTGAGTCTATCAATAAAAATTCTTTTTGCTGATATATATATATATAAAAAAAAAATCTTCTCAAAATAATGTAGAAGTTTAAAATTAACATATACATAAACAAACATCTGGTATTTCAGAATGAAAGAAGGGAAGTACTTTCATCCTTCCAAGGGCTAGAGAAAACATTCATCAATGTGTTTTTTAATGTTCATAGGACCGCACTCCACATGGATAAGCGATTTATCACAAATCAAAAGGAAGAACTTCTCTCATTCTCTATTATTTTTGGTAAATCGCTTACTGGGTAGAGTACATCTCCTAATTGTTTGGTTAGGTTTACTACCAGGTATTTATAGTATTTGAAATAACACATCATGCAATGTCAGCCATTGGATTGTAATTTTTTTTATTGGCAACCATTGGATTGTAATCTTAATGCATTAAATGTTATAGTAAAATTTAGGACAATGCAATAAATGACTTTTAGAAATAATATGTCGAAATCATTTCTTTTATGGTTAGTTAATTAATTTTATTAGTTGGTTGAATTTGAATTTGAATATGGTACTGTGTTAGAACTTGTGGGATGCTTTTGGGGTTACCAAGTGTGCCCAACAATTCAGACTCCTAATTTCAGATCTGATATCACTTTTGCAATGTGAAACAGATAATGAAAGTCCAAATCTAGCAATTTTTAGAGAAAATTCATTTTATTGCAAAATATTTACTAGGAATGTACTACATTATTAGATTTCAATGTCGCCGTCTAATCGTTTAGAAAAATTAAAAAACCCGTGACTCGTGCCGAAGGCCACCATCCATTATAACCAAAGTATCTCGGCTCGAGAACTTAGGAAGGTCATTAATTGAACACATCCCTTACCTGATCAAAATATTAGTCTCTACTAAGTCACAATGTGATTTTTATAATCAATATATATTCATGTTCCGGTTATTAATAAAGCTACCATGACTATCTGAGGCACGCAAGTATAGATTGTGCCATTAATTTTGGTTATGCTTTGATTTCATGCATTTTTGAAAAACCTTTTGTACAAACTTGAGAGCATAAAAATCAATTACATTCCAATACAAACAACACAACCTCCATCTACTGGCATTCAAATAGATATGTCATCTAAGCATTTAGTCTCATGATATAGTGACGGAAGTGATAAGTGAACATATACATGCGATATGCTAAAGCCAAATATATATACATGCATGATCCTACATACAACCGACTAATGCAATACATACACAACACGTGCCTAGGAGTCCGGATACTAAGACGTGTCATGGATATCATCTCAAGACATAGAACTACGCACGTATTCATCTTTGAAAATAATAAATTCCACAAATGTGGATGAACTAGACTAGAATGCATGAAAAATGGATACAATATATAGGTATGATAAATAAAACATGATGCAGTACCGAAAGCATGCAAATAAAAGGGTTAGAAAGACGCGGGATTGGAAGTTATTACAACAATTCGAATAAGAAATGAGGGAGAGAGGGGGGGGAGAGAGAGAGAGAGAGAGAGAGAGAGAGAGATTATTACAACATTGAATGGATTCAGCCAATTTACTGTTGAATCTAACAAATCATGCTAAACAAAGCATATAGAAGTTCCAGAACCATCTAGGAGAAAACTACCCATAAATTGTTTGCTCTATTCTTAGAAAGATATGCCCGGCCAGACACAAAATGAGCTAGTAGATCTAGGAAGTGGCCGGCTGAGTTATTCTTCTGGCTGGGATTTAGGTCATTGCAGAATTCTAGGACAGAGATTAAGAGACACTTTTTGGAGGCTGCTCATCCCTTCTACTTCCACTCCAAAGATGAGAAGTCCTTTTGATTCACAAACTCCTTTTTAATTCCCTCAATCCACTTTAGATGTACTGTTTAATGTCCAAGGGTCTTAGGATCAAGCTTCAATGGAGCTTGAATGTCCAAAGTTAGAGGGTAGTAGGTAGGATATGTGGTCAAGAGGGAAAAGGATCAAGAGGCTCTTATGAGCTTTGGACAAAATTTTTAACCCGTTGAAATGAGCTGCCAAGCTCTATATATAGAGCTCAAGGTGTAAATATCTAAGATATTTGTGGAAAATATGTTGAACAAGTTGAAATTCTCGAAAATGTTCTGTACTTGGAACATTCAGCCGACCGTGCAACCTAGAAGAATGTTGGCTCCCAGTTGTTTCACTGTAGCTTTGAAAAATTTTGGAACTTGTCATTTTACGCTCGAGTGAAGGATCTGTCGCTCGAGCGAGCCGTCCGAGTTTGTGTCTAACGCTCGAGTGTATATTGTTGAGCTTGAGCAGTCTACACGATATTAGTAATTTAAAAGGGACATTCTAGATCATTTCCTTACCTTTTTCTTTTCTATCTTCCCTGCTCTCTCCTCATTTCTAAAAAAACCCTATACTCTCACTCTAAAATACCTTCCATTTCACTAAGATTTGGCCAAGATCACTTATCAAAAAGTGAAGAAGACTTGAAGATATTACTTTTCTACTGATTGAAATTTGGAATTGCAAAGGATTTTCCTAGAAGCTTTGCTATCTTGCTTGATCATCGAGGTAAAGTTACCTTTAACCATGTATTTCTTTGTTTTGAAGAAGTTCTTGGGGTATTGTTGTGGCTTAAGATGAAATATTGATGTTTGGGATGAAATAAACTCTTAATTTACACAAAGTAGACTTTTCCCTCGTTTTTAATTGAAACTTCCCAAACTCTTTTTAGTCAAATATGCATATTACAGTATTAGGATATTATCAATAATGAGGACATGAGATATATGGATATTATTGTGGAGATGGAACTATGATTTGGGTAATGGTTCTCTTTGCTTGTTATGTGATCTTGCATGCTTGACAATGTCGAGTGTTTGATGATTGAATGGAAATTTAATGAATTGTTCATTGAGCATGAGTTCGAGTAAGAGTCAATTTTGATTTTGTGTAAGTTGTGTTGGTACCCGCGTGGGAGAATTTAAAGGTGCCCAATTGCCTTATCTAGGCTTATCACTGGACAAATATGCGAAAAAAATTTTGGGTGTCCACTGGTCCTACTGTATTGTAGTTGGCAAAAGTGGAAAAACAGATGATTTTGGGTGCCCACGTCCTGCCGTATAATAGTCAGCAAATGTGGGGAAGGTTTTCAAACAAAAGGAACTTGTGTTTTGACTTGGACTCTTAGATGGGACTCATGGGTTATTTTCCTTTAATGTGATGATGAATGATATGGGATGTAAATGTGATTATTCAATTGTTAAGTTGTTTACATGATTGACAATAATTACATGTGTACATAAACTTCTTATTGTGTTTTGTCTCAATGATGCCAAAAGCTTATTCGAATAATTAAATACTTGATGAAATGTATTCCTACTAGGCATATAGCTCAACCCTATTTTATTTTTTAGGAATTGATGATACACCACATCCTTGATGAGTTTGGGGAAAACAAGCAATATTCTGATTTGGAAAAAGATTGGCTCAAGAATATTTTGTTGTTAACGTAGAAAGCATTATATCTAGACTTTTGAATTTGTGTTGTTATTTTGTACGCCCATAAGGCTTATTATTTTTGTAAAGCCATCTAGTTTATTGAACTAGAAAGCGAACTCAGAGTGTTTTGGGAATGTAAATGTTGAACTGTAATCTCTTAAATTCTAGTTCAATGAGAAAGATGACCTTTGGGATACGTTATGGCATTTGTCTTGGTATGTTCCTGTATGTGTTAGTAGGGTGTTCCAATTTGGTATCAGAGCAATAAGTTAGAATAGCTTGAGCTCATGGGAAGTGACGTGTGTCATGATAGGGTACCTAGGCTAGGACAAAATGCTTAGAGTGTCTTGTGTGTTTTGTGCATCTATGTGATTGTATTAGGTGTGGAGTTAAGCTTCTATGGTATTGTTTTGTCTGTTGCATTCATCCAGATTCTTTTGGAAAGGCACCTGATCACTACTCTTTCCACTTGGAGGTCCTTGATTGCCATGGAATTAGCTAATATCTTAGAAGGGCAACTCATGTGTGCTTTATGTAATTGTGTGTGATTATGTGGAAATTTGTGTGTTTGGATGATGTATCAGTATGAGGATCTGGAATGGAGCACTTAGGTGCAAAAAGTTGGTCTTCAATTTAATATTCTCTCTATTTCCTATAGATGTTTGGATGTGCTAGAGCTCATGGTAAACCTTGTCGGGGAGGCCAAAACATTCCAACCCAATCCGAGATCCTTTTACAAGAAGAAGAAGTGAGTCAAAACACTATACTCGTTCCATCAACCCAAGAAGCTATGGAGGCCTTAGCCAGGGAGATAGCATGGGATTTTCGAGAGTCCATGGAAATACTTAGAGCCGAGCAAGCAGCTAGGACGGCAGAAGGAGGAACTAGAGCTTTCTTTTTTAAAAAGGAGTTCTTTTGCTCAAACCCTGTTGAGTTCAGTAGTGGACCCGACTTGATGAAGGCAGATGAATGGTTGGAACAAATTGCCAAGTCCTTCGAGATTGACATTCAGTAGAATGAGTTACGGGTGGCGTTAGTGGCCTATCAGTTAAAGGAAGAGGCCGGACAATGGTGGAAGTACATTAAGAACCGAGTTGAACACACATAGAAGGCATTTGTGTATGGCTTCCAAAAGAAGTTCCTCCCCCTCACAGCTAGGGAGCGGTTGAGGAAACAGCTTGAAGAGCTGCTCCAACTTAACACACCTGTGGTAGAGTTTGAAGCCATATTCACTAGTTTATCATGCTTTACACCTGAGTTAGTAGCAACTGAGGAGCGTCGGTGTCTAGAATTTGAAAACAGGTTAAGGCCGAAGATCTTAATGAAGGTGGTGGGTAACATGATTCGAGATTATGATCGCTTGGTAGAAGTGGCAGCCCATGTAGAGATCACGATAGAGGCAAAAGAGGCAAGACAGAGGTTGAAGATGTTGGGGCATTCAAAATCCGAGGGTGATGTGGGTTCTTCAAAAAGTTCTAGGGGTTCATCATCGTCTTTTCAATCACCTCCTCAACAAGCCAAATCATCTGATTCTGTGATGGGTGGAAGTTCAGGGAGTGTTGCCTAAGTTCGTGGTGCTTGTTATAGATATGGCCAGATGGGTCACAAGGCTATAGAGTGTGGACAGAAAAGTGGAGCATAGTCCCAATCTATGCATCCAAAAAGCCAATCTCAGAATATGGGCCAAACACAATCTTGCTACCAGTGTGGTCAATCGGGGCACTTGAAGAAGTTTTGCCCACAGAGAGTAGGGACTACTAGTGTGGCGGGGTCTCAGCAGTCTATAGGTTTTCAGATAAGCCAAGGGCAGAGACAATCTTACCCGCCAATTTCATCAGGTCAGACATCTCGAATAGTTCAGGGAGCTACATCTGCACAATCTATACAACAACCTTATGCTCAGAGAGGTGATATAGGGGAGCAAAGATCACAGGGAATGGTGTATGTTGTCACCGCTTCTGAGCAAACTTTGGAGCCATCAGTTGTTAGAGGTACATTTCTCGTCTTCAATGCCTGGACTAGTGTGTTGATTGACACTGGGGCATCTCATTCATTTATAGCCACTTCATTTGCATCATTATTGGGTTTAGAACGTAAACAACTAAAATCTTCACTCACAGTAAAGTCACTAATTGGAAGTAAGGTCATTTTGACCCATGGGTGTTAGGGGTGCGTGATTAAGGTTACAGGTCGACAAATTCCGTTCAATTTTGTCCTGTTGGAAATGTCAAGTTTTGATGTGATCCTTGGTATAGACCGGTTGTCCACTTACCGGGACAATTATCGATTACTATCAGGATAGAGTTATTGTATGTATTCTGGGTGGTGATTGTTTTACATTTTTAGGGGATAGGCATGATAGATCATTACTTTCCTCATACTATCCATGTGGTCGAGGTGAATGTACTTCTCTCATAGTATCCGTTTTAGATGATGGGAGTGGCATAGTCCATAACGGGTTTCCAAAAGTAGTATGTGAGTATCTTGATGTTTTTCCTAAAGATCTCACTGAGTTACCTCCCCACTGAGAAGTTGATTTCACAATAGACCTAATTTCGGGCACAACATCTATCTCCCTATCACTATATAGGTTTGCCCTAGCTAAACTGGTTGTTCTGAAGGAACAATTGCAGAAACTGTCAAGTAAGGGCTTTATATGCCCCAACACCTCACCTTGGAGAGCCTCAACTTTGTTTGCGAAAAAGAAGGATGGTTCATTAACGTTATACATAGATTATCATAAGTTGATTCAAGTCATGATTAAGAATAAGTATCCCTTGCCAAGAATAGATAATCTTTTTGACTAGCTTAAAGGCTCTCATTGTTTTTCCAAGATAGATCTACGGTCGAGCTATCACCAAATCTGAGTTAGGGAGGAAGATATTCCAAAGACTGCTTTTCGCACTCGGTATGATTACTATGAGTTCTTGGTTATGCCGTTTGGTTTGACTAACGCTCCAGTCATATTCATGGACCTAATGAATAGAATCTTTCGAGAGTTTCTTGACAAATTTGTAGTCGTCTTTTTAGATGATATTCTTATCTATTCACCTTCCGAGGAGGAGCATGAAGGGCATCTTCACACTATCTTACAACTTCTTAGAGGGCATTGTTTTTATGTAAAATATGAGAAGTGTGAGTTTTGGCTTTTAGAAGTGAATTTTTTACGCCATGTAGTCTCTAGAGATGGAGTTATGGTGGATTCTTCAAAGATAGAAGCCGTACAGAATTGGGAACAACCTAAAAATGCTTCAGAAATTCATAGTTTTCTGGGCTTAGCCAGTTACTATCGCTGGTTTGTAAAGAACTTCTCTTCCATAGCATTACCATTGACTAGATTGATCCACAAGGGAATGAAATTCATTTGGAGTGAAGCTTGCAAGAATTATTTTCGAGGACTAAAGGTTAAATTGACCACCACTCCTATTCTTATCATTCCGAAATGTTGCCTGGGATATACCGTCTATTGTGATGCCTCTAGAGAAGGGTTAGGATGTGTTTTGATGCAAGATGGTGAGGTTGTGGCTTATGGTTCATGCCAATTCAAAACTCACAAGAAGAACTACCGAACGCACGATTTAGAGCTTGTTGCCATTGTGTTTGCTTTGAAACTATGGAGACATTATTTGTATGGTAAAAAATTTGAAGTCTTCTCTGATCATAAAAGCCTTAAGTATCTATTCACATAGAAAGATTTGAAACTACATCAACGAAGATGGATAAAGTTTTTGGAAGACGCTCTAAGTAGTAGATGCTCTAAGTAGGAAATCCGTAAGTACTACGGCTAGTTTAGCGATAAGGAAATGGAAGATGATATGAGATGCCATTAAATTTGACTTGCAGCTTCGTAAATCCTCGAGACAAGTTACCCTATTCACCACCATTGCACAACCCACCCTTGTTGCACAAGTATTAGAAGCACAATTGGGTGATCCAGAAGTGGATGTGATTGGAGAAAGAATCTTCTAAGGGAAAGAGGAGAGGGGTCTGAATATTTATACGTACTCTAGTATTTGTTACCATGACCAATTGTTTGTACCCACACCTTTGAGGGATGAAGTTTTGCGGGACTTCCATCACTCATGCCTTGCTATGCATTCGGGAGGCACCAAAATGTATCATGACCTCAATCGACAATTCTGGTGGAGAGGTATGAAAAAGGACGTAGCTTTATTCGTGTTTAAATGTCTAACCTATTAACAAGTCAAAGCCGAGCACCAAAGGCCTGCAAGACTGCTCCAACCTCTTCTAGTTGCTGAATGGAAATGGGAGCATGTTAACATAGATTTTGTTACAGGCCTTTCTAGAACCCAAAGAAGCAATGACGCCATATGGGTAACCGTTGATAGGCTCACCAAATCAGCCCACTTTCTCGTCGTGAGTATAGGGGATTCTATAGAGTTTCTAGCTGAACTTTATATTCGAGAGATTGTTCGTCTCCATGAGGTTCCAGTGACTATAGTGTCTGATAGAGATTCTCGTTTTACAGTCAGGCTATGGTAGAGTCTTCAAAGTGCCTTGGGTATTCAGTTGAATTTCAATACTACTTACCATCTACAAATCGATAGGCACTTTGAACGTACTATTCTAATTCTAGAAGACATGTTGAGGGTATGTGTACTAGATTTTAAAGAGTCTTGGGAGAAGCACCTATCCTTAGTTGAATTTGCTGATAACAATAACTATTAAGCTAGTATCGAGATAGCACCTTTCAAGGCCTTATATGGGCGTCCATCTAGATCACCCTTGTGCTAGACCGAAGTAGGAGACTCGCCATTACTAGGCCCAGATTTAGTTCGCGAGACTACGGAGAAAATAGCCCTCATTCAGAAAAGGTTAGTCACAGCTCAAAGCCGACAGAAGAGTTATGTTGATAGATGAAGACGACCCTTATCCTTTGAAGTAGGTGACCATGTCTTTTTGAAGATATCTACTAGAAAAGGGTTGACGAGGTTTGGCCGGAGTGGAAAGCTGTCACCTAGATTCATCAGCCCCTTTGATCTCATTGAATGGATTGAAGAAGTTGCATTGCATTGCTGCCACAACTCTCTTGGGTCTATGATGTGTTTCACGTGTCTATGCTTTGCAAATACGAACATGATCCCTCTCATGTGTTAGATTGGACAGAGATTGAGATAAACAAAAATGTGTCTTATGAAGAAAGACTAATCCAAATCTTAGATACTAGAGAGCAAGTTTTGAGGGGTAAAACAATTCTTTTAGTTAAAGTGTTATGGCACCATCACGATGTGGAGGAAGCCACATGGGAGCATGAAGTTGAGATCCGTGAGAAATATCCGAACTTATTTTTAAATTTGTGATGTAATTGCTCCTTTACTCTTCCTTGTATATAATGAATTGAAAATGGACTATTATTTTTCCAAGTCTCCCTTGTCCTTGTTTTGATTTTAAATTGGC
The DNA here is from genome assembly GCA_025200525.1 of Camellia lanceoleosa. Taxonomy (NCBI): domain Eukaryota; kingdom Viridiplantae; phylum Streptophyta; class Magnoliopsida; order Ericales; family Theaceae; genus Camellia; species Camellia lanceoleosa. The sequence goes on along the minus strand of CM045762.1, from coordinate 130,731,862 downwards.
ATATCGTTTGATTGAGAGTTGCAAAAAAATTGATAAATATGTTTTGTTGCCATACTTTGTTATTGGATTGGGAGTGAATGTTATTTCGGGGATGAAATTCCCTAAGTGTGAGAGATTGTGACATCTTGTTCCAAGTGCCTACTCAAGCGAAGGAAGTTACGCTCGAGCGGAGAATTTCAGCTCTCAGAATCTCGTTAGTTTACAGGCGGGTCGCTTGAGCGCAGAAAGTTACACTCGAGCGGAGAATGTTGGCTCCCAATTGTTTCACTATAGCTTTAAGAAACTTCTAGGACTTGTCATTTTACGCTCGAGCGAAAGATTTGTCACTTAAGCAAGCCTTCCGAGTTTGTGTCTTATGCTCGAGCGTAGATAGTTGAGCCCGAGTGCTCTATGCGATATCAACAATTTAAAAAGGACATTCTAGATCATTTCCTTACCTTTTTCTTTTCTATCTTACCTTCTCTCTCCTCATTTACAAAAAACCCTATACTCTCACTCTAAAATACCTTCCATTTCGCTAAGATTTGGCCAAGATCGCTTATCAAAAACTGAAAAAGACTTGAAGATATTACTTTTCTACTTATTGAAATTTGGAAAGAAGCTTTGCTATCTTGCTTGATCATCGAGGTAAGGTAACCTTTAACCATGTATTTCTTTGTTTTGAAGAAGTGATTGGGGTATTATTGTGGCTTGAGATGAAATATTGATGTTTGGGGTGAAATAAACTCTTAATTTACACAAAGTAGACTTTTCCCTCGTTTTTAATTGAAACTTCCCAAACACTTTTTGGTCAAATATGCATATTAAGGTAATGGAAACATGTATAAGTGAAGAAGTGGAGAAAGCCCCAAATGTAATAAAACCCTAATTTCAAACTTGGATAGAGAATGGTATTTTAATTGAAGGTTTCTTTTAAAGTATTAGGATATTATGAATAATGAGGACGTGAGATATAAGGATATTATTGTGGAGATGGAATTATGATTTGGGTAATGGTTCCCTTTGCTTGTTATGTGATCTTGCATGCTTCACAATGTCGAGTGTTTGATGATTGAATGGCAATTTAATGAATTGTTCATTGAGCATGAGTTCCGGTAAAAGTCAGTTTTGATTTTGTGTGAGTTGTGTTGGTACCCGCGTGGGAGAAGTTAAAGGTGCCCAATTGCCTTATCTAGGCTTATCGCTGGACAAATATGCGAAAATTTTTTTGGGTGTCCACTGGTCCTGCTGTATTGTAGTTGGGAAAAGTGGAAAAACAGATGATTTTGGGTGCCCACGTCCTACCGTATAATAGTCGGCAAATGCGGGGAAGGTTTTCAAACAAAAGGAACTTGTGTTTTGACTTAGACTCTTACATAGGACTCATGGGTTATTTTCTTTTGATGTGATGATGAATGATATGGGATGTAAATGTGATTATTTAATTGTTAAGTTGTTTACATGATTGACAATAATTACATGTGTACATAAACTTCTTATTGTGTTTTGTCTCAATGATGCCACAAGCTTATTCGAATAATTAAATACCTGATTAAATGTATTCCTGCTAGGCATAAAGCTTAACCCTATTTTATTTTTTAGGAATTGATGATACACCACATCCTTGATGAGTTTGGGGAAAACGAGCAATATTCTGATTTGGGAAAAGATTGGCTCGAGAATATTTTGTTGTTAACGTAGAAGGCATTATATCTAGACTTTTGAATTTGTGTTGTTATTTTGTAAGCCCTTAAGACTTATTATTTTTGTAAAGCCATCTAGTTTATTGAACTAGAAAGCGAACTCAGAGTGTTTTGGGAATGTAAATGTTGAACTGTAATCTCTTAAATTCTAGTTCAATGAGAAAGATGACCTTTGGGATACGTTATGGCATTTGTCTTGGTATGTTCCTGTATGTTTTAGAACTTGTTGTTTTAGAACTTGTATTATCGCATGAGGAAAAAAATCGCTACCTCAATCTATTAATTAAACAACTTGTAAGCCTTGGTGTTTGTTGTTTAACCTTCTTACAAATGTAACTTCTTTGTTTTGAACGTTTGTATGTTTGCCTTCTCTTTACTACTCTTGTATGATTCCATACTTCGAATATTTTGCATATCTTTAATATATACTTCAATCTTTGTGCAACCTTCTCGGGGTGACACACCTCGGTTATACCAACTAATGATTTACCTCGGCAAGTACCCAAGTACCTTTCTTAGCATAACCTTGGTTCTAGCTTGTAAATTTTTCATAAAATTTCAACGAGTGTTTAACCTTAGTCTAACTTCAACTTGTAAACTTTTCTCAAGTTTCAACAAGTGTTAAACATGATCTCAGTTTAACTTTAACTTGTAAACTTTTCTCAAGTTTCAACAAGTGTTAAACATGATCTCGGTTTAACTTCAACTTGTAAACTTTTCTCAAGTTTCAACAATTGTTAAACATGATCTCGGTTTAACTTCAACTTGTAAACTTTTCTCAAGTTTCAACAAGTGTTAAACATAATCTCGGTTTAACTTCAACTTGTAAACTTTTCTCAAGTTTCAACAAGTGTTAAACATGATCTCAGTTTAACTTCAATTTGTAAACTTTTCTCAAGTTTCAACAAGTGTTAAACATGATCTCGGTTTATCTTCAATTTGTAAACTTTTCTCAAGTTTTAACTAGTGTTAAATATCATCTCGGTTTAACTTCAACTTGTAAACTTTTCTCAAGTTTCAACAAGTGTTAAACATGATCTCGGTTTAACTTCAACTTGTAAACTTTTCTCAAGTTTCAACAAGTGTTAAACATGATCTCAGTTTAACTTCAACTTGTAAACTTTTCTCAAGTGTTAAAACCGTTTTTCTTCTTTCTGTCCCCTAATGTGAACCTAAGTTCTGCTTGGGTTCTCATTATACATGTTTTCTAGAAACAACGTTATGTATTTTTATCAGCCACAAGTGTATAAACAAATAAATCAAGCTAAAACTTTATTTATTTACTTCGACAAATGACAAAAGAACAAAAAATCCTAATGATAGAAAAATTTGAGATTGCAAGTATTCCAGGGCCTAGGAAACTCTTTGCCCTCATCTTCGGTTAAGCCCGAGCCGAGAGGAAAGAAGTGTTCTTCATCTCCCTCCTAGACGGGGATTTTCTTCAATGCTTCTTCGCTCTTCTCAGTTGGCTCCTTGCCGACGTCCTCTAGAACTTCCACGTCGTCGTTTTTCAATCTCTGCCTTTTTTGGTTCTCGTATGCTGCAGGTGGATTTCATTGCTGCCATGGAGCAATTCTTTGCTTGCAGCTGATCTCCTCTGACCTCCTCTATCCCATGTTCTGTTGGGAACCGCAATAGTTGATGCAATGTTGAGGGAACGGCCCCCATTGCATGCAACCATGGCTTTCCCAAGATAATATTGTAAGGGGAGGGTGTGTCGATTACGGTAAACTCTGTCTTTATTTTCCTCGTGCCAGCCTGCACATCTAGGCTTACTGCCCCCAGTGGCTATGTCGGCATTCCATTGAACCTGACCATTAGGCTGTTAGATTGTTCCATATCGTCTAAGTGAAGGCCAAGCTCCTTGTAACATCTCACATACATGATGTCACAAGAGTTGCCTTGATCAATGAGGATGCGCTTCACTTGGCACTCCCCAACCTGAAGGGATACTACCAAGGCATCGTTGTGCGGATGTTGGACCATCTCCAGGTCGGCTTCAGTAAAGGACACTACTGGTCCCTGGCACTCCTCTGTCCGATATCTCTTCTCCTCGACTTAGTAGACATGCTGCAGGTGCTTTACCCTCTGAGTCTCCGCCCTCATTTCATTCTCTTTGACCTTCGAGTGAATTACATTAATTACCCGAGGTTCTCTTGCTTGAGGTTGCTGTGCTAGGAGAGGCGGAGCCGCTGGTGCCTGAGGCAGTCTTGCCTGCTCTTCTCTTATCCTGGCCTCATCGACAAGGTCTCTCAGATGGCCTTGCCTCACCAGGTCTTCTAAATGTGTTTTCAGGGCTCTACAACCCTGAGTCATGTGCCCATCTTCATTGTAGTAAGCACAATGCTTGCCAAGGCTCCTTTCCATAAATTCTCCTGGTGCCCTCGCTGGTGCTCTGAAATAGGGTCGGCTCCGAATTTTATCCAGGACTTTGTGAATCGGGATTCGAAACACAGTTGTAACTGCCTGTGTAGCCCTCAGTCCTATCGCTTGCTCGCTGGATCCATTGTTTCCTCGGTCTCGTTTTGGTGAGCCGTTTCCTTTTTCTTGCTTTGTCTCCTTCGTCCTTGACGTATCTTCCTCAACTCTGGCATACTTCTCAATTCTAGCCATGAGCTCTTCCATGCTTTTTGGCAATGTGTTTGCCAGTGATTTTCGGAGTAGGCAGCCATCTTTCAGGCCGTTTTTAAATGACACGACGGCTACTTCTTGGTTGCATTTTGATATTCGGTTAAACACCTCATAGTACCTCTTGACGTAAGCCCTCAGGCTTTCGTCCTCGCCAATCTTCCGAGCCATTCGGGCGTCTACCCTCAAGGGCTATAGTTTGTTTGTTACAAACCTGGCCATGAACATCTCGGCCAGGCCTTCCCAGGTCTTTACACTTCCTTTTGGCAGTTTGTGAAACCAATCCGATGCAATCTCCCCGAATGATGAGGGAAACACCTTGAAAAGCAACAACTCGTTCCCAGTGTACAACACCATCGCGTTCAGGTATAATCCGACGTGAAAGCTGGGGTCTGACTTCCCATCGTATATCTGGAATCTCGGCATACTGAATCTTTTCAGGACCTCAACTTTGTCTAGCTCTACCGAGAATGGAGTTCTCGGTTTAATAATTGAGGTTACCTCGGCATGATCTTGCTTCTTCTTGAGGTAATCTCTTAAGTCCTCTTTGGTCTGCCTAGGAGCTCGGCTATCTCCTGATTTCAGTCTTTTAGGTGCACTGTTTTCAGCCTCGTTGTGAGCCCTTTTTGACCTTTCTCCAATGGTCGCATTGAAGCACAATTCTTGCCTCTGAACGTGCCGATGTTTTCTGGGGTCTTCCTCCTTGGTGCGTTGTGTCCTTCGTGATTCTTCTCTTCCTGGCTCTCTACGCCCGACCTCCATTGAAGGCCAGTGAGAATGTCTTTCGCTTCTAGAGTGCTGGGGGGCTATAGGGATAGTTTTCTGTCCTCCCTTTTGGGCATTAGCCGCTGGAATCGGCGTGTCCTGTAGCGGGAATGGTGGCTGCATTACATTGTTCTTCATCATGAAGTTGACGACCAATTGCAGGTCCGCCAACTTGTTCGCCATCTCTTTAACCTCTTCGTCCCTCTGTAGGCATCTGTCCTTCCATACCTGGAGGTTATCTTCGTTATAGTACCCGCTTTGGTCTGTTTGCTTTGGTATATCACTTTCCTGGCCGACGTCTTTCACTCCATAATTCTGGTCTTCGTTGCAATTGTCTTTCTCAACGTCAATGTCAATAGGTCTCCCACTCCCGTTGGGAGTGTCATCCCCAACCTTCTCCTTCTGTCCGTCGTTGGCCATCTATTCTTCTTTCTTTTCCCCAGACGACGCCAAATTGTGTGAGTGATTTTCTGACCACACTGCCAACTCGATGAATCACCGGAGAGAAATCGGCGAATAGATGACACTGGTGACACCTGTAAAGAGAAGATTCCGGCGGTGGTTCCTCCACTCGAGGGCACTCAGATGATCAAGTCAGTAAATCTCTCAAAGATAATAAATAGTGCTAAACTCACTATTCCGAATATAAATTGCTTACCTTAGACCCATCGGGGGTGCCTTTCTTTTATAGTTAACTCAATCCCAGTCTCTATAGAAGCCTAGCTTCAATGGACTTTAGCTCAGTGCTTATCCTGGACTCTTCAATAGATAGAGATAAACTCCCTAAGAGCTTTATCTTTATCCAGACTGAGTCCCTTCATCATCCTAGGACTCTTGTGCCTTATCCACTTATCTCGGATTCCGATATCTTCGGAGATAACCTCGGCATCATGACCAAGACACGTGGCACCTCGGCTGACATATCGGCGTCACCTTGGCCATGTGTTGGTATTCAGAAAATACATCCCCACATTTTCATATCTTAATCAAAGAAAACAACTTATTATATTCAATCAGATCCATTAGAAATCGGGACGTGACAATTACAAGGAGTAACATAATCATTACAATTTTTTTTTTTGTTTTGGGTAAGAAGGCTAACTGCTTGATGGCTGGGAGCTGTATGAGCAGTAACGTCCATATATAGCTACATAAGAAGGGTGGCAAACAGAAATGGCCTTGTTGTAATTTACTTCCATCTCCTGGGAGTAACATAATCGAGACTTGATATGGAAAATAACTTTTAACGATTTAATCTGAAAGTTATTTTCCATTAAGACGTCAAATATTCTCTTAAGTTTGAACAATTATTCGATGTCCCTTATTGTATTTCCCCAAACACACATATATATATACCATTCATTTGTATGGGTCTATGTCCTGAATATTTTTTGGTAAAGTTTTATCTTATTTAATAATGCAACCAACCATTTAAAAAAAAAACAAACAAACAAATTGATTTTGGTATTATTGAACTTGTTCCCTCGTCCATCATTATTTATTGGAAAAAAATTAAATAGCTCAAAAAAGGCACTTAAAATGTCATATAAAAATGAAATGTGTAATTTGGGTTCATGCTTTTTTTTTCTTTTCAAGTACTATTTTTTAATTTTGTAGCATTTCTATGGGTGATGGGTAGGTGACTGGAGTATCAGAAGTGGAGAAGGGCAAGGGTGGTTGCAAGTGGTAGGAGGATGAAGGAACGTTAGGGTTGGAGTTTTTAGAATTGGGCTTTTCATATTGGTCTTGAAAGAAGATAAAAATATTAACATATTTGGGCTTTTACATCATGTTTTAACTTCAACTTAAATTTCTGTTAATTTGGATGTAATTAGTAACGTTAGGTGATAAAAAAAAATGGTCAAAATTTCTTAGGTTAATTTGATACGTGAAGGGCTGAAGTGTTCAAGGAATACACCACAAGGACAAAATAAATTTTGCACAAAATTTTATTAATGCATCCTACATTTAGAACACTTGAGCCATACTCATACACAACATCATTAGTAATATTTATATTGATCAAATTTAGATTTTACATATTGGATGCTATCTAATTTATCGAGATTATATTGTTTAATGGATCCTACCTTTTATGTATTATACCAATATATTGGTGACACATCAATAATGTCAAAAGCTATCCTTGAGAGGCCATCCAAGTTGGTAAGTGGGTATGTTCTCCACGTTACTAGTCAGGGTTCGAGCCTCCTCCTATTTACCCAGTTTGTTGGCTTAAGAAGGTGACTTTTGAATTTCAATATTTCCTTCCTGAGGTGGGTGTAATTGTGATGTCCCAAGTCATTTTAAAGCAATTTGAGTATATTAATTTGTAATTTATGTCTCCTTTAATTGTCCTTGTTACTTTTGAGCCCTTTAAGTATTATGCTGTTACCTATTCTTTTCTTTGTGGTTGATCATATACATCCTAGTGTGTTCTGAGGTGTTAACTTGCATCTCTGGGTATTGGAGTGAATTTGAGAATGCTCTAAAGTGTGTTTTATCTCACTTTTGAGTTGAGACCGCTCGAGCTGTACTTTTGTCACTTGAGCGGTCATGTCATTCTTCTAGTTATTGGTTCTGAAGTCTGAAATACTAAGTTTGCTTTCACCGCTCAAGCGATCTGTTTACAAAGAAGAAAGTGATTTGGGGAGTTTGAATTCACCGTTCGAGCTCAAGATTGTTCACTTGAGTGGTTTGTCCACAGTCAACTTTGAAAAATGTGTCCAATCACTTAAAAGTTGAGCCATTACACTTTTCTCCTTCACTTGTCATTTTAGTCTCCCTCTACATTTCATTTTCTCTCTTTTCTTCATCTCTCTCCAGAAAACTCTCCACCAACCTCATTAAATTCTTGATCCTTCCAAATTCATTAGAATTTTGACCCAAGTGTCTTCATTAATATTGGAGAGTTCATTAAAGGCTACATTGGGTACGGTGGAGATTGGATTTTGACGTTGTCGACTTTGAACATTTTCTCATCATTTCTTCCTAAAACTTGAAGTAGGGAGTTTTTTTGAGTTATAGCTATGGCTTTAACATGTCTTCCTTATCCTTACTAAGATTTTGTGTAAAGGGTTGGAGATTGAAATGTGGGATTTCGAAAATGTTGAAAAGTAACTTTTATTATGACAAGGTTCAAATAAAATGGTTTTATGAACTTGTGAATCTCTTGTGAGTCTATAGAGGAAAATGTCTTGAAAATGAAAGAAAGACCCTTTTTGCTCAAATTGCAATGCCCCTAAATAACAACAGATAATCCCATAAAGTACGTTAATTATGCGGAACTAATAATATTTCGTTCTTTCATTAATTCATTTGATAATCATTACAAAAGGTATCACATGCATTACACACTCACAAACCTTAGATTCTAAATCTATAGCATGTGACACAATGCGGTATACAAGAAATGAAAGGAAATTCGGAGAAGTTCATACTTTAGTGGCTACATATTTCCAAGATGATACTTGGTTACGACAAAAGTAGGTCAAGCCTAAAACAAATAAAAAGCCTGAGGCTTATACAAAAGATATGTACAATAAAAGAAAAACAAAATGAGCCTTCAACTCAACAACCTTCCTAAGCTAAGTCCTTGGCAGAGGCATACCATCAGCACTTGAAAGTTAGTTTCCACATAGAGTGAGCTAAAACACAGAGAGAATGCCTTAACACACTGTATGATGCTTTACAAAGTTATATGGTGAATGCATATGCATTCCATTTACCAAAACATTACGCTTTCTTTTTCAAAATAATGCAATGCCATGATTATAAATCAATTCGCAAATTGATACTTTTTATATCGAAAAATAAGGCAGTGAATACACAACACGGGGAATTTCTAGGTACGTGTCTTCCAGTAGGCTATACATGCACTACCAAAGCCATTTTACCAGTACTAACTAAAAGGATCGACACCTAAGCACTACAAAAAAACTCACTTTTAACAACATGAAATGCATGCCGTGGTGAGGATTTTACTATGCACAATGTAAAGTCGTATAATAACCAGTTATGGAAAGTCATTCACTTCAATGGCATATCACAGTACGTTGTTAAAAATCCTTTAACCACGGATCTTGTGTGTCGTGTTTGAATTTTCTACAACTATTTTTGCACGCCATTAATTCAAGGGACAAATCACGACGTTCATTGCGAGTCGTTCAATATTTAATACAATAGTCTATTTTGCTTACTATGGATAGCCCAACTTTCACAGCATTTTTTGCATGCCATAGAATATGTTTATTTTTAAATAAAAAAAAAGGAAAAAAAAATCAGCATGTTTTATTTCACCTATTCTGTACAATGTAAGAAAATATTGCAAACAAGCTTCACAAACATATATAAGTATTAATCAACCACCAAAATATTGTTTCAAACATCCAAAAAAACTATCCATAAGTTCTGAATATCCAAAAACTATCTATACATTCCAAACCATCTAGAAGCTATGTTTCTAAATGTTAAAAAACTATCCTTAAGTTCAAAACCGTCCAAAATGTTCTAAATCATCCCAAAAAAAAAAAAAAAAAAAAAACTACATTAAGTTCTAAACCATACAAAATTTACCCAAATATCTTCTTATGAGTGCACCATCACGAGCTGATTCAATTGCATCAACACTCGGCTTGTGCCCTCCATATCTTTGTGTTAATAAAATTCCTAACAGCTTGGAATTCGTCTTCAGAAGCTTCCCTACTTATTTCAAGTCATTTATAAGGGTCCCTTATATTGATTTTGGGAAATATAGCTGCCCTTGACAAAACAATTATAGAGAATTTCATAAATTCAAGATTGCACAAATACAGTAAAACCTAGCATGCTTCAATAGAAAACCAAATGCAGAGCAATAATGTAGATAACAAGTAATAAGGTTTGACATACAAATAGTATACATCAATAGATAAAGAAATCAAGATTTATGCAAATGCAAATAGTATAAAACATTATCCCTTCTTTTTGTTAGTAAATTACCCAAAAAGAGAGGTAGCTAAGGATTGGGTGCCCTATTTTAACTTTGGCTGGAGTTCTATCAGTTTCTGGTTTGGTTGTAAAATTGGTGATATAGAAATACTTCAGGGAAAAAAAAAAGACAACAACAACAACAATGCTAAACACATAAATATCCAACAAGCACTAGCACCACAACAATATTACTATGCATACTCAGTCATATTTTTTGATTGAAAAAGAAGAACAAAGCTCTTAATGTTCAACACAATCCATGATCGATCAATTTGTCAAATCAAAGACAAAAATTTACCAAAAACTAAAATGACTTAATCCAAAAATTCAAACCAAGACAAAAATGGGGAAAGGGACAAGATTTTGTGATCTAGGCAGTTCTATGCTCTTTCACAAGAGAGAAAGGAAATAATTCAACACATATAAATAAGAGAGAGAAACATAGGGAAATTGGTTTAGTGGTGGTGGTCATCGCAAGTTGGTAAACCAAAGTCATAATGTAGACATCCCATTTTTGACCGTCCTCAAGACTTTGACGTCATCGCTTATGCACTCGATGATTATGATTGCAAGTGCTCATTTTAGTGCTCGGCGGAATGCCCTGTCTTTGAGCCTTAAAACCCTGTCCATTTTATGCCTTGTTTTGGACCAAAACCTTAGTGTTTCAAGCCCAAAACCTTAGTTCTTCAAACTTCAAGACCCTGGGACCTGCAGGCCTCCTCTAGTGGACTATCAGCCACCCTTGTACCTTGCTGGCCAATGGTGTGGCTTGCTGGCCATCAGTGTCTTTTTGCAGATATTTTGTTAACAATTGTTTCAGTTGTTGGCACAATGGGCTTCATCTCCCTACACGTGTATGGAGGGATATATCTTAGCCAAATGCATGTTTTTCTATATATAGGGGGGCTTCTCCCCCATTTTTAAGGGTTGGAATTTTTGGAGTAAAAAATTATCTCTCTCTCTCTCTCTCTCTCTTGCAAATTTGGGCACGTTAGGCTATATACACTACACCTTTGCCTACACCTCCTTAACCAAAGTTGTTCATCTTTGAGCTGAGGTTCCTTGAAGCCTTCTTGGAGCACTTAAAGGTGGTTTTGGCTTGAATTGTTATCTAAAGTTGATCTTTGCTTCAAGACATATAATACTTCCCTTTTTAACTTGTTTTGCATACTTGTTCTTCTCCCATTTTCCCACTGATTTTGGGCTATTTTGGGCTGTAAAAAAATTTGTTTTTGTGGGCTAAAATTGGTGGTTTCAGGCTATTTAAGGTTAGGGGGTGTTTCACCCTTCTTTATTCCTTGTTTGTATGGCTTTTCCACCTTTGTTTCCCACCTTCAAGCTATCTTCTTTTGGGCTTTTAAACACTAAATTTTAGAGTATTTTCTGTGGTAAAAATCATGTTTTGAAGTCCAAAATTGGAGGGGTTAGCCTCCTCTCCTTGTGTCTTGTTTGCTAGCCTAGTTAGCTCTATGTGTTAGCTTATTTTTCTAGCTATTTATAGCTTAATTCCAGCATGTTTTAGGCCCTATTTTTGGACTATTTTAACTCTATTTTGGGTTGGTTAATTCATTTGAGTCTTGTATTGCATGCTTCTAGTGTAAGTGTCCTCACAAGCTTGGTGTTTTAGGCCTCTAGACATCACTTATTTGAGTTGATTGCATGTTTTAGTGGCTTTCTCACTTAATTTTAGTACTTATTAATCTCTGCAACCTCCTTCATTTCTTCACTCTTTGTTTGCTTTGAGGGTTGTTTCAACCTTGGGATTGTATAAGCTTAAGATTGAGGACCATGCTTAATGGTTTAATTCTCTTTTGGGGGTTCATTATCAACGACATGACACCTCTCTCTTGCCTTAAATGACCCCTTGTTTGACACTTCCTTCTCTTTAGAGGACTTCCCACCAACGGACTTATTTGGTTAAGGAATGGAAGGACAATTAAAATGAACAAAAATAGAAACTAAAATTATGCAAAGAGAAGAATTTGATTGTGTTTTTGATGTGTTCAATCGGATGTTAATTGAACACATGGAAAGTTGGGGCATTTCATACTCAAAGTGATGAAATGTGTCAGGTTTCCTAGGTCTCCATTGCCTTTGATCATGCATGATAGGGTGATGGTTTTTGGTCTTATTTGTGCATTTATTAAACTTGTACATCTTGGTTCCTTAGCCATCATGCAATGAAATTGCTTGAATTGATGGTTTGAGGACTAAGTGTATCACTCGTTTGAGATGTTTTGATGATAAGGAGGGATATACAGTACAAACAACCTGTGAGAATACCCCCTTTTTGCTCTGTTTGCTCTCTGTTACAACAAGAAACGGTGTATCATCATTGGCTGGCCGACCACTGTTTCTGGGCAGCAGGCCATCATTTTTGGACGACAACCCCTTACTAATTTTTAGCAGTGTGTTTGTGAAACATAGCAAAGTTGAACTAGAGAAGGAAAACAGTGCAAGGGTTATGCAACAGAGGTTTTCGGGAGCAAAAAGTAGACGTTCTTCGGGTAGAAACCGAGCATGCATGGGCCTCTCTCGCTTCCCGAGACTAGTTAATTAGTTTAATTAGTAATTAATCACTCATTTGTGGTAATTAATTAGTTATAGTTAATTAGTTTGTTTTGTACTTCTTTAATTAGTTTAGATTGATTAATTAAACTAGTTTGCGTTGTAATATTTAATTACCTTAGCCTAGTTAAATTAGTTCATTGTTGTAATATTTAATTAGCTTAGAATAGCTAGTTATTTATTCAGTTTGTAATAATTAGTTAAAGTAGTTTAGCTTAGCTAGTTTATTCATTTGTATTCTCCTTTGTGAGAGCGTAATGTAATAATGTGTATGTCTTCCAACCCCACGTTTTTCTCCCTTTTATTTATCCACTTTTGATAGTTAGATTAGGAGTATCATGTTTCATTTAGCATACCTTATGCTTACATCCATTCATTTTGTAATGCATGCACCGAGGCTCGGTACATCATTCTAACTGCATTGTCATTTCAATACTTCTTTCAATATGTGCTTAGAATACATGCTATCAAATTGTTGCAAATACCATATTAGTAGCCGAGCCTATTAGTTGCATATCGCATGTGTTGCATTTGACATTTTGCATAGTTAGGAATCATGCATATTTTCTAACTCTTTTGTTTTATCTTAGCTTGGAGTACTATGTGAGTTTTTAGTGCTTTAGCCTACTTTCATGAGTGTGAGTGATTGCCATGTCTAGCATGCTTGTCATAAGGCTAAATGCTTACTTGTTAACTATTTGAGTGCCTGTGGATGAAGGGTTGTTGCTTGAATTTGAATGATTAACAAATGTACGTTTAAGCCCACTTTGTCAAGTGGCAATTTCACAAACTTTAAGCCCACTTTGTTGAGTGGCAAAATCAAACTCTTTTCGAAAAACAAACATGAAATTGAATTGTTCCAATTTGAGCAAACTAGTCTATACCTTGTGTGTGCACATCACATAGTAAATGCTAACCTAATAAACCAGAACAAGAGCATATAATGTTGATAAAAATCATATCATGATTAGTAGAGGCCGATCTTTGATCGGGCGAGCGGGGGTGCTCAATTCATGACCTTCCTCTCTCGTACCTAAGTTCCCAAGCCAGGACAATCTTGGTGATAATGGACACATGGCCTTTGGCACGAGTCATGGGTTTCCTAAATTTTCTCAAAATAAAATATTTAGGTGGTGACTCTGTATCTAGCAAAGTAGTCCAATTTTGACATTTTTGATTCAAAATCGATTTTTCAAAAGATTTTTCAGATTTGGACTCTTTGGTGTTTATCAATTTCACATTGCACTCATGAGATTAGATTCAAAACCGCAAGAGTCCGAACTATAGGTCTTTTTTCGAGTTTCCGAAAGGGGGCGCAAAAAATTCGAGCTACACATAGTCATAGTCATAGTCATATGATCATTATCCATATGGTCCAAAGACTAAACATGTGATACCTGCAGTCCTAATGCCCTCTCTGCTGCCACCTTGATAAATTTGTTGAAATCTAGTCTAGGTCCATAATTGCAGAGAACACCACATAACATATGCCTTCAAAAATTCAAGCATAACATAGGAAAAGTTTAGTGCTTAGTTGAGCATATAAAATCTCTACAATTAAGTATGATAATTAATTCAAAGCAATAAGATAAAAGAACAGAAAATACCTGAACTAATATAGGATACAATAGCACCAATGTGTATATATATATATATGAATTTATTTAATTTAACTAAGCATGTAATCAATGACACAGCATAACGTCAAAAAAAAAAAAGTTCATACAACATTCCCTCTTGTTTTGAACTCAACATTTAGATTTGATAATAGGATAAAAGAATAAAGAAATCAAGTTGCAAAGCTATATTCATATCCATATGGTTCAAATCCTTCTCATGAGTCTAGTAAATGCATGTTTTCTAATCAGATTTGTATGGTACTAGCAGACAGATTTTTTGTATATTCCAGTTCAGTTCTCCAGAGAATTACTCACATTTACAAAATATATTTCTACATAGAATCCAAACCCACCTACAAACATTTTTTTAAAAATATATTTGTTTTTCTTTTAGCAAACATATACAGATTGAAATCCCTCAAAAGATAATCATAATCTATGCTTCATTTAGAATATAATCCACATCCTTAATTGAAGAGACATCGTATGAGAAAGATATGCTCTTTGTTTCACCATTTACATAGCTATTTTAAAGTATCTAAACAGTGATTCTTCAAGATGAGAAGTTTCAACTCTCATCTATGAGTTTTGTCTAATATGTAATATGCAGAGGAGGATTTGGTGTCAATCATCATTATTTTAAGGAGGGAACACATTCACTAATCACTGCCAAAATATATAATTGTAAATGCCTAAATTATTATGCTATGAAGTACCTAAATTAATTAATTATGAGTTGATTTGCAGAATATTATTTGGTACAGTACTAGAATACTGCCATTATATGTTAGGCTAAAACTAACCTTTTACTACAAGCTGACACATGCAACAGCAACATATGGGCTATCAGTACCGCTAGAAAATGGAAGCAAAAAACCAAAAGCCCCACTTCTTCTTAAATAATCCCACAACCAACAACCAGGTCCAATGGCTATTTCTTCCTCAAGAGAGTGATATCTAATCTAAAAATTATAAATGATGTTTAGATATGCAAAGTTAAAACCCCTCATAAAATCCTACCATTGCAACCCCCATCACCAACTATCTTACCACACATGGTTAAGGATTAACTCTTACTACTTGCCTATCATCAACAATGAACTCTCACCATCGATTACCTATAACCAGTGATGATTTCTCACCATCGGTTGCTTATCACTGATGTCATTTCACTGATGCATTGAATTTTACCATTTAAATTTGATATTTTGTATTTTTTTTTTAACAACCTTGTTGAACCAAACTCATATTTGTTCAAAGAATACCATTTGACACCAAACTTCTAAACTCTATGTCTTCGTGTGAAACCATGTTATGAAACAAAATTTATTTGTTAAAAACTACCCTGTAGCACTCAAGAATTTCTTTTCTATTTTTTTCTTTTGTCACTCGAGCGAAGGAATGGTTACTCAAGCGGTATCGCCTAGCACCCAATACTTTTACAGGTCTATCTGAGATTCTGAGTGTTGTCAATGTTCGCTCAAGCGCGAGAGTGGTCGCTCGAGCGGTCTGCCTAGTTTGGTTTGAACTTCTGGGAGCTCGTGTTGTTCGCTCAAGTGAAGGATTGGTCGCTCGAGCGAAGTGTCTGAATTCAGCACGTTTAAAAGTCACTTTTTGGTCCACTTTTCTTAATTCTCTCTTGTCCTTTCTCTCTCTTCTTCTCCTTTTCGACCATTGTTGAGGGTTTCAAGCTTTCAAGCTTGATTTTCATTTTCTTTCTTTGATTATCTACCCCATGTTCCTTATATAAAAATGAAAAGCACGTTGAGAGCTTTCTTTTCATCTGAACGGATCGTGTTTTAGTCAAAGTTGAAATTTCGGGCTTCTCCTCTTCATGCTGGTGGTAGGGATCTTCCTTGCTTCTCTTCAATATTTTCTTATAGATAGATGGGTAGTAATTTCTTATTACATAAAATCCTCATCCTGAGGAGACCTTCTTAAAAGCATGTAATGTAAGTTAGGGTTTGCAAATTAGGGAGTCAAAATATGAAATTGGGGGTGGCTTATGGATGTGTTAAGTAGTTAGAATGTGATGTGTGTGTCAAGATGAAAAGCCCTAAATTTGACCTAACTCTAGTTGTGGACTTAGTTTAAAAATGAGTAATTACCTTAATTAAACTTAGATTTTCTTGAAATTTCATGTATGATGGGAATAAATGTGTAATTGTAATGAGACTAATGGTTATGAAAATAATATCGGGCAATGAAGATTGTGTTTGAGAAATCTAAAATTGGGAATTTAATTAATAAGGTTTTGAGAAGTTTATGAAACAAATTGTATTGTATAATTGGACTAAAGGAGTTAATGTTGATGATGAGAAATAGAAAAGGTCGTGGAACATAATGTGTACTTGTTATGAAAATGAATTTTAAATATATAACGGACGTGTTCTTGAACAAATGTGTAAAAGAAACAATGATTGATGTGTTGGTCTTGACCATGAATCATAATTGTAGATGACAAGATGAATCAATGGATAGTGATGTTGTTTTGGGGTCATTTCCCACCGTATTTGAGCTGGCAAAGCGTGAGGTTCCGCATTCCTTTTGGCTAGTGACCGGTAAAGCTTGGCGCTTAATAAAGGTTCCACTTTCCTTCTGGAGTAGTGCTTGGTAAAGCGTGTGGTTTATGGATATGACTTGTTTATGGATCCGATGATTGCTGTGGACTTGTGGAGAAAATTATACTGGTATTTGTATAAGCAATTGTGATAGATGGAAATGATGGATTTAAACTATTTAAAGTTGAAAGAATGGAACTAATTTGACTTATCTTATATAAATGGATTGTGGAGATGTGTTGGTAATAAATGTTATTACATGTGTATATTACATTGAGGTGAATTAGGGTGGGATGTTCTTTTGTAATACATATTCGATTGATGTTGTAACCTTATGAAAAGTTGAGAAAGGAACCCTAAGAAAGACAGTTAGTGATTGGTACAAGAATGCTAAGAAAATAAAAGGGAAAAAAAGAAATTCTTTGAAGGGTTAGTGGTTTTTTATTTTAGAAAGGTACAACCTATATATATTGTATTTTGAATACAAATGGCACATTAGATCTACTTATGTATCATTTCGTAGCATGCATGATCGCATATATCTGTAGATCTTATTGTTGTGAATCATTGAAGATTCCTATTGGACATATTTGCTCGTCCCACGATTTTTTACCATTTTTCAGGAAAGGATACAAGAACATCAGTTGGAGCTTCAAGAACTTTATTTGTCTTTTGTGTGTATTTTTGTCTAGTGTATAAAGGGAATCTACATTATGATTTGGACATATATAATTATTTATTGTAACGCTTCATTAGAAGCTTGGCATGTATTATTATTATACTCATTCGAGAGGGAACAATATTTCTATTACACAAGTGTAATAAATATTTGTAGTTATAAATATACATAATAAATGAACTTAACTCAAAGGTTTTGGTAATGTTTCTGAGTACTAAAAATTGGGGTGTGACACAAACAAACTAAGATGTCGAACATATGAAGGAAGTTCGATTTATTATGGCTGAACCAATGGAATTGGTTCAGTTAGATGTTGTCGAATTACTGCCTTTAATTTGGTTTTGTGTTGCCAATTTTTTGGTATTTAGTAGTTTAGTATCAAAAAATATCAAATCATTATGTGAGATATCCCAGAGGGTATCCGGTATGCTGACAGTTTGCCCTCCTACCTTATCCATAAATTTACAGTATGAAATAAGTGAGGGTCTAAATCTAGCATATCCGTAGAAATAATCCACCAATTGAACAAAATACCAAACAAAGACCGAATCACCAAACTCGGAGTTGCCATCTAATCTTTTGGGAAAAACTAAGAAACCCTAACTCTTACCAATATAGGCCACTGCCTGTCATTATCAGAAAGTTTGGTCTGAGAGTTTATGTATAAAATGAAAATGTCATAAATTGAACACCCACAGCTCACTCAATCAAAGATTAGCCTCTATTAATTATTAATATGAGATTCATTGTCAAAATATGTTCATATCCCAATTAATGATATCTTTACTATGTGGAGCAAAGAAATATAGAGTAAATTCCTATTTTGGAAAGCTTTCATTTCTCTTATAATGAAAATAGTTTTAATGATAGTTTTTCAAGGAAAATGTCAGAAACCATTGAAAAATAGATAGAGGCACTCCTAGCTTAGGCAAAATGCCCTCCAATCAATGAGCAAATATAGAGTTATCTCAAGTAAGCACACAGTCTCATGGTAACATGTTGGACATATTAAGAGAAAGAATATACAAGTAGAATGCGGAGAAAGGAGAGAAGCTCACCTAGTACTCCTCAACACCAAGCCAAGTGTGAAATAGGTTAGAAAGATAGAAAATGAAATTACAAATTCCGAATATAATGAGCCTAGAGAGGGGTGAATAGGCTATTCAATTAAAAATTACCGATTTTATGTTCAATTTAGTCAATTAAACAGATTAACACATGAACACGGGAGTTTACATGAAAAACCTAGAAGGGTGAAAAACCATGGTCCCAATATTTAGAGATAATCCACTGAGATCCAAGAATACAAACACAAAGCTGAAAGGATTTACATCCTTCACCTAGATTTACATAACACTATGTTTTATTATAACTCCAATGAGCACAATATGACTCAATCAAACTTTTTGATCTTCAAGATTCCACGAAGCTTCAGTTTCGATCTTCATTCATGAACGGCTTCGATTACCCAACTGGCCAAGAGTGTAGAGCAAACAATGCAAAGATATGTAGATGTTTTGAGGGTTTTGAAAAACTATCTCAGAAAAATTCTCTCATAAAGATAGGTATTGAAGCTTAGATTTTTTCTAGAGGTCTCACAAGTTTTTGGCTGTGTGTAAAATATTTGGGATATTGTAAAACAAATTATGAAGGCCTTTATATAGATAAATAGTTTTTCAAAACCAAGTCATGATAGGTTTTTGTATTCCTTAAAATCAATTTAGGAAAAGCCTTTTCCAATTCAATTGAAACACAAATTCAATTTTGGATAGATTTTTGTATTATATTTTTAAACTTTTTTGATGAAAAACCTTTTCCAATGCAACTGAAACATATATGTAAACCTTACTGTAGACACCCCATTTTTGACCGACCTTAAGACTCAGACGTCACCGATTGAGCGCTCGGTGATGTTGCATATTGTGCTCGTTCAGAAGTCTCAGAGTCACGGCCGTGAGCCTTGCCTCCGGACTTCCGAACCCTCTTCTATACCTTGCCTTGGTTTGCGAACCAGACGCGGTTTTCTCTGTTTCTCTTCCTGAAGGGAGGGAGAGGTCCCGTAGACCATCTCTTAGTGGCCGTGGGCTACATTTCGTGGCCGTAGGCCATTTTGCCCATTTCGGAGCCCGGTTCCCGATTTTTGGAGCTATCAGGCCGTGTGCCTCGGTTCGGGACCGTCTAACCATCTCCGATTCCTCCGGTTTTTGGCATACATCTTATTTACTCCCTTCTGAGGGACACTGAGGTCTGAGAGACCCACTTCGTGGCCAGATGCCACTTTCGGTGCTTGACAGCCTATTTTCGGGACCCTAAACTGCGTGTTTTGGCCCCCGAGCATTCGTTTTGCATCGGTTTTCATTCATTTTTGGCAGGTACCTCTGTTTTATCACCAGGAAGGTCATTGAAGGGTGGGAGGCCAGCAATTGTCTCAGCAACCAGTTACAATCCTCCGGTGCCCTCCGACGCCTGTTTTTCTCACTTCCGAGCCAATGTTGACCACCCTAGGGCCATTTTCTTCAAACCCAAACCACATATTTGTGTTGCACACACATGGGAGGACCCTAAAAGTATATGGCCGGCCAGTAATTCTTTTGTCCATTTTGAAACCTCTTTGAAAAGTGGCTTGTTGTCTCTCTTGTTTTACAGTTGCCAATTTCCAACCACAGGGTCTTGTTGAGGACACATGGGAGGCCACCAATATGTGGTGGCCGGCCAGAAAATCAGCTTTTCATTTTTGCCCCTTGGCCGGCCGGCCATAGGGGTTGGCCGGTCGGCTGGCCACCTGCAACAAAAATACCTAGTCGGCCATGATCCTTGTGAGGTGTGCCTTACAGCTGTATAGCTTTTTCTCCCAAAATATCTGATTTCGGGGGACTTTTGGTAGAGAAGGGAACTTAATCCCTTAAGACTACACACTTTCCCTCCATTGCTCATCCATCTTTGCATACATACAGCAGCTCTAGCTCTCCCTCAAAGGTTGAAACACTTGGCTCATACATACATATCTCTCCATTTCTCTCTCATTTTCTCTAAGTTTTGCACCATTTCTCCATCACCACCAAGCACCACCACCACCACTCCATTTCCAGCAGCTTGGGGTGCTTTCCAGCAGCTAGGAAGCAACATTTCTCAAGCCAAAAGGGAGCAAAAGTTTGGTCTTCAAGGGTAAGTTCATCTTTCCCTCTTTTGTAGCATTTTTTTGTCCTATTTCTTAGCCCTATTTTATTGTTATTTTGGGCTCTGACCCTAACTGAAAGGGTCATTTTTATTCATGTTTGTTTAAGGGCTCAACCCTGTTTGAGCCCTCCATTTGGTACTTGCTTCAATACCTCTTTGTATGCCATTATTTTGCATGGTATTTCTAGCCTACGTGTGATCTGTTTTTGAGCATGATATAAACTGTGAGTTGGCTTATTTTGAGTCCCTCTACAACATTGTAGAAGGGCTCAACATTGTTGGGGGCCTCCATGTAGCACTTACCATTATACCCCTCTTTGGCCCCCATTTTTGCATGCTTTTTTAGGCTTATCTATCTTATGTTTTCGGCCATTATAATAACTGAAAATGGCCATATTTTGACCTTCTTGGAATATCTCATTAAGGGTCTTTAGCTTTTTGATGTATATTTTGCCTACTTCATGTTATACCCCTCTTTGGCCCCCATTTTTGCATGCTTTTGTTGACTTATCTAGCTTCTGTTTTCGGCCATTATCAGAACTGAAAGTGGCTATATTTTGACCCCCTTGTCATGTTTCATTAAGGGTCTTTAGCTATTTGATGAATTCTTTGTATACTTCATGTTATACCCTCTTGTGGCCTATTTCTTGCATTGCATTTTGAGCATGTTTTCATACTGATTTGAGGCTTTTCATCTACTGTAAATGTTCATATTTTTAGTCCCTCTTCAGTGTTGTAGAATGGTATTTTTCCATTTGGGCTTTTCATCTTTCACTTGCTTCATTGCCTCCCTTGCGGAGCCATTTTTGTATGCCATTTTAGCCCTACTTGTGATTGCTATTTGGCCATGTTTTGTACTGTAAAAATGTGAGTTTTTGGGCTTCCTTGCTTGTTCCTATTCATGTCATGTATCAATTATGCATGTATGGTATAGCTGTAGGCCATTTTATGCATTGAAATCCATGTTTCGGGATCATTTCATACATCGGGTATTATTTCGCCTCATTTCGGGGCTGTTTTTCCCCTCATTTTGTCACTGATTTTTGCATGGTTGCATATCATATTCCATGTCTTTTCCATGTCTCATTAGAGTGGCATTTCGGTGCCCGAGGGTCCGTTCTCGGTTTGCGTGCTCGCGGGCACGCACTTCGAGGTATCTTGTTTTCATCTGATGGCCTCTTATGTGAGTGTGGCCGAGGTCCGCTTATGTTAGTATAAGTCCATATTGCATTGTATATGCCATTGTAGCCTCATTGCATTGCGTATGCCATTTTCTCGATTTGCGTGCCCGTGTGCACGCATTTCGAGGCATCTCATTTTCATCTCACAGCCTCTTATGTGAGTGTGGCCGAGGTCCACTCGTGTTAGTATAAGTCCAATTTGCATTGCGTATACCATTTCATGCCTTAGGATCATTTTCTCGGTTTGCGTGCACGTGTGCACGCATTTCGAGGCATCTCATTTTCATAGCATTGTGCATGCTAGGTCATATGTTAGTTGCATTCATGTATGTCATGCATATTGTATTGTGTTCGGGATAGGAGTTAGCCCGGGCACGGGAAACGAAGCACGTTTCGCACTCCGAGCGACGGAACGGGTCTGAATTGCCAAGTCACCGACACTCCGGATTATCCATGATGGAGTTAGGTTTTGTTGTAGCATTCATATGCATTCATCCTATATTGAGTTGTGCAATTCGGCTCCTCGGCCATCATGCCTCGAGATGCGTGATTGGTGGCACGAGGATCGAGGCATGCATATATTTGTGAAATACATTGCTATGCCCCTTTCCTGCTCTCTGTTGCAGCAAAATGAAGAATCAGCAACTTTTTGGAGTCTGGCACGCATTTTAAGAAAAGGTGTGAACAGAGGCTAATTGGGGCATCCCAGTGGATTTCCGCGCAAAGCAGTCCAAACATGCATCATTTCATTATCCGGAGCGAAGTCAAGGCAGTTCCCGGCTTGCATGCCAGTTTACAGTTTTTCTTAGTTAATTTGTTAATTAATTAGGAATTTGTATATTATTCGGACTGTAATATTTTGGACTGCATTATTCTTTCATTCGGGACTGTATTATTTATTCGGACCCTCTGTGCAAGGGCATAATTGTAATAAGTGTGGGTGAGTGTGATGTATGTCTTCCAACCCCACGTCTTTCTTCCCTTTTATTTACCTGCTTACGATGGTTGGATATAGGGCATATTTCAATTAGCATACAATATGACAACATGTTTGCATCATTCATCTGTTTTGCACGCACCGGGCTCGGCGCATCATACAAACTGCATTTGTATTTCAATTCCAAATTGAATACGTGTTAGCTGTAGCATTCCATATGCCATGTTTAGAATAGCCGAGCCTGCTATAGTTTGCATTTTTGCATGTGTTGCATTAGGCATTTTCTGTATATCTAGGATCACGCATGATTTCTAATAAGCTTCTGTTTTGGCTTGGAGTACTCGGTGAGTTTTATGCTTTAGCATCCTTGCATGCATGTGAGTGACTGCCATGAATAGCATGCTTACCATGAGGCTATGTGCTTATGTGATACAACTGCCTTGAATGCCTGTGGGTGGAGGTTGAGTTACTTGAATTGGGACAATTCATAAAATATTTGTTTTTTAAGCCCACTAGATAGTAGCAAAACCATTGTTCTTCTAAGCCCACCTGAGGGTGGCAAAATCTGCATTTTAAGCCTACCTGCGGGTAGCAAACCATTTTCAAACAAACATGAAGTATTTTGTTCCAATTCAGGCGATTCAGTCTATACTTGTATGCTGTGCGCATCACATAGTAACCTAGGCTAATAACTGGAATAAGAACTCACAATGTTTTCAAAATCAGATATCATGGTTAGTAGAGGCCGGTCTTTGACGGCGGCGAGAATGCTCACGAAGTGACCTTCCCCAATCGTACCCAAGTTCCCGAGCCGAGGCAACTTTGGTGATGACAGACACGTGGCCTTTGGCATCGAGTCAGGGTTTCCTAAATTTCCCATTTTAAAAAATATTTAGGTGGCGACTCTGTATCTGGCAAAGCAGTTCATGTTTGGCACTTCTTTAAAAAAATTTGTTTTCAAAAACGATTTGCCGGATTTGGACTTTTTGGTTCAAGATTAAGAACCGTGACATTTGAGTCCTTGAACTGTAGTGACCCCAATATGAGCAGGCAGGACTTAACCCTCCGGGTGTTAGGGGCGTCTGATTCTGGCGACTCTCTTTGGGGTTTTAGAGAACTTGACTCGAACTCATGATATCTGGTTTTGACTACACTTGTGTGTTTCTTTGCATTGCATTTGCATTGGTGCGCCTAGGACACCGTGTTTGCCATCTGCTATTCCTGAGCGGTTTGCCGGAGGCTTGTCTTGTCAAGGCATGTCCATAAGGCTAACCGGTTGCAGGCTCTGCCAGTATGGGAACACAGACCCCGGTTTTACCGGGGCACCCTTTTTGACCATTCGACCTAGTGCATATTCGGATCCATAGTGACTATTCCAAACTAGGACAGGTTGCTTACCCGTTTATAGGTTGTTTGAAACCGCTGTGTGCATAGTAAAACCCTAGCTCCTGACAAAATAGGACAAGGAAACCCTACCCCAACATAGGGGTGTTTTGGCTCTCACTTATCTGCTATGTGCTTGTTAGAGTGCGTCTCTACAGGGAATGCATGTATCAGTTGAGTTTGGGCATCAGTCAGTATCTGAGAATCAGTTGTCTGTGGATATCGGATTCGGTTTTGGGAAACAGTGATACAGGAACAGTGATTAGTGATTGAGGACAGTGTATTTTCAGCTTATCAACTGCGTGTTGTATGCCCGACTGTGTATTGTGTGTATTTAATTTAAGCCATTATCTTTGCCCGTTTATCGTTATTTATTTCCTTTTCACTTTATTATCTTTTTGCTAGAGGCGATTTTTAGCGATTGCTTAGAACGATAGATACTCCCAAGCACTTTGGACACGAGGTCGCCGACTCAATCGATCCGAGGATCGGTTGACGGACATCGATGTTCCTCTCTACCCCGATTATCGAGAAGAAGGCGAGGCGCGGTGTGTCGAGCGAGGATTCTGGGACGAGAGGGCTACTTTGACGATGCGATCAAGTTGAGATTTACGTATGCGCCATAGAGATACATTTACGGTCATTCGGATGGAGCAATGAGAATACATCGAGGATGGAGGCGATGATCGCCAAATGCACGAGAGCATGAAAACAGATGCGAGGAGGATGCCATCCATGGCGGAATTTGCTAAACAACAAGCGCGATCATGGCCCGGCGGTAGCCGATCACTAAGGCAGCAATGAGAATGCGTTGCTTCACGTCGAGCTCCTCCGCCCGGCTCCACTACCGGCGAGCACCTACTGGTCAGAATACCCTCCTGAACACCCAGAACACCCTACCCAATGTCCAGAATATCCAAGAGGACACCAACCTTCCAACGGGGCTGGCTCCGCCCCCGTTTCTGCCGCAACTGTCCAAGAATCTTACACCCAACCACCCGGACTCTCCATTCGAGTTCGAGGTAGATCATACAGCTCTAAAACTGAGTAAGTTGGAGAAGCTTTTCAAGAAATCGCAGGGGGTGAAAGCCATCCCAGACATCGAAGATGGGTACACCGACGTGGCCGTAACATTCCCAGATAGATTCAAGATGCCACAAATTGATCGTTTTGATGGGTTAGGGGATCGTATGGTCCATCTCCGACTATTTTCAGACATCTTGAGGCCAATGGGCCTAACCCGACCACAAAAGCTTTCCCTGTTTGGCCGAACTTTGTCCGGTGTGGCAGCCATTTGGTACGCAAAGTTAGAAGATGACGTGAAAAGAAGTTGGGATGAGATGGCTGAGGCCTTCGTTGCACAATACTCGTACAATACACAGATCGAGATTACAACCCGTGATCTTGAAACGACGAGGCAGGAACCCAAGGAGTCTTTCTCTGATTTTGTAACTAGATGGAGGGCAAAGGCGTCAATGATGACCTTGAGGCCTACAGACAAAGATCAAATCCGGATGATTGTGCGCAATCTCCAACTGAAACTCATGCAGAAGATGATCGTACTCCCCTTTCCCACCTTCTCGGTTACGAGATGGGGTACAGATCGAGATGCGATGAAGTAAGGCTTGATCGACCGGACCGGAGTAGCCGAAGGACATTCAACCCATAATAACAACGCAGCCGAGTGGCGCCGCAAACACAAGGAGACTTGAGTCGGTATGGTCACCACCACTCCCCTCCCCATCCAAGGCCCTTGCCGCCATACCCTTTCGAGACATCCGGAGGCGTGACCCAAGCCCCGCGATATCAGTCTAGAGGCCAAAGAACCTTCACTCCACTATACATGCCTTTGTCCAAGGCTCTCGGGGTTCTAATCAAAAAAGGGCATCTGAAACCCCTAGAGCCGAGGCCATTACCAAATCCACTCCCCCCTTCCCACAACTCGGCCAAGTACTGTGTGTACCACCAGCAGCATGGCCATGATACAGACCAATGTTTCTGGCTGCGTCACGAGATTCAGGACCTCGTTGACAAAAATATTATTCTGCCTCCCGAAAGACCCAACGTCACAACCAACCCACTCCCCGCACATAACCAAGATCCACCACCCAAAAGAATCAATCTCATCCAAACTGGGGTCGTGTCCTACGATCCTAGTATCTATATTACTCCCTCTCACCTACCCAAGCCGGAGGTGATCCTTCTCGACCGACTTGACTTGTGCATGTTGGACACCTTCACAACCCACTGAGCCAAGGTGGTGACCATCGAAGATGGAATGGGGCGAGTTTCGAGAGGAAGAAAGAATTATTGAGTGCAGGATGGAGCGATCAGGAATCTAACGGAAGAGCCTATGATCCAGCGGATACATCCTACCATGGGCGATCGAAGCTAAGTGTGAACGCCAAAAAGCTGAACTGTGCATAATTCGGGGGGACAGACTTGAACAAGGGACAGATGATCTGACAACAGTGGAAGGGGACTTTGCCAACCTCCAGTTATTCAATGACCAGGAATCAAGGGATGTAACAGTCAACTGGTTTGGATATGAGGAGTCGGCAGAAGTTATCGGATAGCTAGATGATCAGCCCGATGTTGTGGAAATTCAGCCAGAGCAAGGCCCGGCAGGGGCAAGGGTATCAATGATGGTCGGAAGGGCCGAGAGTCAGAATGGATTGCCGGAGAGCGCCGGTACAAAGAATTTCGCTCAGGATCAAAATATTATGAAAACTAAGCAACAAACCGTACTAACACAGGAGGAGCAAGGGAAGAATTGGGATTCTGAGAGAATCCGGAAAGCCAAAAATCATGAAGAGATTGAAAGTGCTGCGAGCACGAAAGCAGGATATGCTGGGAGCATATGGGATGAAAGTACCGAGAGTACAAACTTGCCAGAACTAGATAGGTGTCTGTTGAACGCTAGTGGGATGTGGTGAGAAGACGATGACTTATGTCTTACCCACACGGATGAAGATTGGGCAGGTGCTCAACCAGATGACACTTGGTACCTCGATGAGGTGGACCACATGACCAGGAGTGGGCGGTACTTCAAGCCCCCACACCTAGACCAACCTGAAACATCTGGAAAAGATAAAGAAGTTGAGAAACAGAGAGAGAAGCAAATTGAAGAAGAAGCTATACTGAGACAGTTAAAGAAGATACAGGCAGACATCTCCATCTGGGGACAGCTTATGGCGTCGCGAGTACATAGGCAGGCCGTCCTATCTGCTATGGACAAGGCCAAACTGTCCATTGATACTACACCAGAGCAGCTGGTTGGGCTGGTTTTTCCAAGAGGAGGTTCCCCGGCATTAACCTTTTAGGACAAAATCGTACGCGAGGCGCAAATCATAACAAACCCTCTACATCTCCGTGGAATGTAGAGATAAGTGGATCTGGTGGTACTTGTTGATACGGGTCCGCTATCAACGTCCTGCCAACGAAACGACATATGCAATCGGGTTGAAACCCGGGGACTTCATACCAACCACTTAGGTGATCAAAGCTTACGATAATACCAGCAGGGAAGTGATGGGGACTGTCAAGGTTCAGACCCAGGTTGGTCCAGGACAACACAACATTGAATTTCATGTCTTGGACGTTCCCGCAACCTTCAACTTACTCTTGGGGCGACCGTGGTTGCACCAAGTAAAGGCAGTCTCTTCCACTCTACACCAGATGTTGAAATACCCTCACGGGAAGGGGGTTGCAATTGTTTTCGGAAACTCATCCATCCATCCGCCGCCGGAAGTGTCTACACCAGTTTTGGAAATTGAGCATGGCACGGAGGATGTGTTCTTGTCAGGGTTCACTTTGGCAGAGGCCCGGGTAGTGCAAAGTATTATGGCTGTGAATGAAGGTGTGTATGTCAGTGCTCAATCCGTCTACCTCATGAACAAGCTACAACATATTCCCGGGATGGGATTAGGAAGAAGCGGCAGGAAAGGAGTCGCTGCGTTGGCCGAAGTGCCACACAACCCGCATACCTTTGGACTGGGTTATCTGCCCACCAAAGAGGACTGGGTGAGGAAAGGAAAAGAAATGGCCGGTAGAGCCAGAGCGAAGCAGGCTGGGAAGCCTTTTGAATTAATGCACAGGCCCATCCAGGGTACCCTGAACGGACGCTTTGGCCGGGAGGAGGAGGACTTTCCATTTTGCGGTTTCCCAGAGCCATGGTTAAACGCGGAGAAGAAGCGCGTACCAGGCTTCGAGATCTTCTTTGACCTGCAACTACCCGGGGATGACGTTGCCACAGAGCAGACAGACCCAACAGCTGAGGTTGAGCAGAATAAAGCAGTGGATCCTGAAGGCATAGAACTTGAAATGCGGGTAGCACTGGCATGTCTCCTCTCTAATCCTCCGATCGACCAAGAGTGCTTGGGGGATAATTTCGTGGTTTCCATGATTGGGGATGGAACGACTGTGGGCCTACCAGCAGCTATCTTGGATGCATCAATCGCACCCTCTCTCACTTGGCAGTACGAGGAGGGATTTTTGTCCAGCAGCACCGGGTCAGGTAGTGAGCCGGAATCTGATTCCACCGAGTCCTGTGAGTCGGAATCAGGTTCCAGCTCGACTGAGTCTGAGTCTGGTACTCCTGGGGAAGTTAACCCGGATACCACAGTCCTGTCTAGGTCGTCTTTTTCCTTTTCATTTGAGTCTGTTGTAACCAATGAATCGGACGATTTGGATGTGCCTAATGAGAATGAACTATCTATGGTTTCCGAGTATTTTTCTCTGCCCTTGATTTATTGCATTAATTCGGACTTTCAAAATTTTGATGAAAACGAGGAGGACGAAGTTCCTCCGGTTTTACAACGTTTAATTGAACAAGAGCAAGAGAGATTTGTTAAACCATTAATGGATAAAATCATTACCGTGAACATTGGTACTAAGGAGGACCCACGGCTGATCCAGATCGGGTCCACGTTGTTTTCGGAGGAATGCGAGCGCTTAGTCGCTTTATTAAAAGATTTCAAAGATGTTTTCGCGTGGTCCTACGAAGACATGCCTGGAATCAATCCTGAGATTGTACAGTATCAGATCCCCCTTGACCCCGAGGCCCGACTTGTCAAGCAGAAACTCAGGAGGATCCGCCCAGATTGGGCTCTTAAGATTAAGGAAGAAGTCACCAAGCAAATCGACGCAGGCTTCCTGCTGGTATCTGAATATCCGACTTGGTTGGCCAACATTGTTCCGGTGCCGAAGAAAGATGGCAGAATCCGGGTGTGTGTAGACTTCAGGGATTTGAACAGAGCTAGTCCGAAAGACGACTTTCCCTTACCGCACATCGATGAGCTGGTAGACTTCACAGCAGGGCATGCATTGCTCTCATTCATTGATGGCTTCTCAGGATACAACCAGATAGTGATGGCACCAGAAGATAGGGAAAAGACTGCATTCACCACCCCGTGGGGGACATACTGCTACCGGGTAATGCCGTTTGGGTTGAA
The DNA here is from genome assembly GCA_025200525.1 of Camellia lanceoleosa. Classification (NCBI taxonomy): domain Eukaryota; kingdom Viridiplantae; phylum Streptophyta; class Magnoliopsida; order Ericales; family Theaceae; genus Camellia; species Camellia lanceoleosa. Next base: position 130,702,258 of record CM045762.1, on the reverse strand, counting down.
GAACGCTGGAGCTACTTATCAACGGGCCGCGACCACAATACTACATGATATGATCCGCAAAGAGGTTGAGGTGTATGTGGATGACATGATTGTCAAGTCCAAGGAAAGAGAGGGCCACTACACCGCCTTGCATAAATTTTTCCAAAGGATCAGGGAATTCCGGTTGCAGCTAAACCTTCAGAAATGTACATTTGGTGTTACAGCGGGAAAAATGCTGGGGTTTTTTATTACACAAAGAGGCATCGAGGTCGATCCTTCCAAAATTAAGGCCATCTTAGAAATGCCACCACCAAGGACTAAAAAGGAGGTGCGAGGCTTTCTGGGTAAAGTGCAATTCATAAAACGGTTTATTTCAAAATTAACCTTGACTTGTGAACCACTTTTTGGCCTCCTGAAGAAATGAAAGAAGTTCCAATGGGACGGCCGATGTCAAGCTGCATTTGAACAGATCAAAGAATATCTACAGAACCCACCCGTTTTATCGCCACCAGAACCGGGGAAACCGTTGATTTTGTATCTGTCAGTGACTGAAACTACAATGGGCTGCATGCTTGCGCAAGAATCAGAAGATAAGGTGGAGAAAGCCATCTACTATTTGAGCAAAAAGATGCTGGAGTATGAGACCCGATATACACCGCTGGAAAAGGCTTGCTTAGCTCTGGTATGGGCTACTAGGAAGCTGCGGCACTACTTGTTAGCTCATTCTGTAATGTTGGTTTCACGACTTGATCCCATCAAATATCTCTTCGAGAAACCAGCGCTTACGGGTAGGCTAGCTCGTTGGTTGCTGTTGCTCTCCGAATTTGATCTCACGTACGTGACACGCAAGTCAGTGAAAGGAAGAGCAGTGGCAGAGTTCCTTGCCGACCACCCGGTTGAGGGGGATGAAGCAGTTGAGTACCTGTTCCCGGATGAATCAATTCTGCATATCGACGATGAAACTTGGACGATGTACTTTGACGGAGCGTCAAATCAACATGGGTATGGGATAGGAGTGTTGCTGATAGCACCCGACAATTCCCGTATCCCTCTAGCCTTCAAACTCCGATTCAAAGTCTCGAACAATGAAGCAGAATACGAGGCGTGTATTGCTGGTCTAGAAGCAGCCCCCGGACTTTTGAACCCTCTTCTATACCTTGTCTCGGTTTGCGAACCAGACACGGTTTTCTCTGTTTCTCTTCCTGAAGGGAGGGAGAGGTCCCGTAGACCATCTCTCAGTGGCCGTGGGCTACATTTCGTGGCCGTAGGCCATTTTGCCCATTTCGGAGCCCGGTTCCCGGTTGCTGAGTGTCAGTGTGCCTCGGTTCGGGACCGTCTAACCATCTCCGATTCCTCTGGTTTTTGGCATACATCTTATTTACTCCCTTCTGAGGGACACTGAGGTCTGAGAGACCGACTTCGTGGCCAGATGCCACTTTCGGTGCTTGACAGCCTATTTTCGGGACCTCGAACTGCGTGTTTTGGCCCCCGAGCATTCGTTTTGCATCGGTTTTCATTCATTTTTGGCAGGTACCTCTGTTTTATCACCAGGAAGGTCACTGAAGGGTGGGAGGCCAGCAATTGTCTCAGCAACCAGTTACATTCCTCCGACACCCTCCAACGCCCGTTTTTCTCACTTCCGAGCCAATGTTGACCACCCTAGGGCCATTTTCTTCAACCCCAAGCCACATATTTGTGTTGCACACACATGGGAGGACCCTAAAATTATATGGCCGGCCAGTAATTCTTTTGTCCATTTTGAAACCTCTTTGAACAGTGGCTTGTTGTCTCTCCTGTTTTACAGTTGCCAATTTCCAACCACAGGGTCTTGTTGAGGACACATGGGAAGCCACCAATATGTGGTGGCCGGCCAGAAAATCAGCTTTTCATTTTTTCCCCTTGGCCGGCCGGCCATAGGGGGTGGCCGGCTGGCCGACCACCTGCAACAAAAATACCTAGTCGGCCATGATCCTTGGGAGGTGTGCCTTACAGCTGTATAGCTTTTTCCCCCAAAATATCTGATTTTGGGGGACTTTTGGTAGAGAAGAGAACTTAATCCCTTAAGACTACACACTTTCCCTCCATTGCTCATCCATCTTTGCATACATACAGCAGCTCTAGCTCTCCCTCAAAGGTTGAAACACTTGGCTCAAGCTCACACATACATATCTCTCCATTTCTCTCTCATTTTCTCTAAGTTTTGCACCATTTCTCCATCACCACCAAGCACCACCACCACCACCACTCCATTTCCAGCATCTTGGGGGGCTTTCCAGCAGCTAGGAAGCAACATTTCTCAAGCCAAAAGGGAGCAAAAGTTTGGTCTTCAAGGGTAAGTTCATCTTTCCCTCTTTTGTAGCATTTTTTTGTCCTATTTCTTAGCCCTATTTTCTTGCTGTTTTGGGCTCCGACCCTAACTGAAAGTGTCATTTTTTGAGCCATTCTTCATGTTTGTTTAAGGGCTCAACCCTGTTTGAGCCCTCCATTTGGTACTTGCTTCAATACCTCTTTGTATGCCATTATTTTGCATGGTATTTCTAGCCTACGTGTGATCTGTTTTTGAGCATGATATAAACTGTGAGTTGGGTTATTTTGAGTCCCTCTACAACATTGTAGAAGGGCTCAACATTGTTGGGGGCCTCCATGTAGCACTTACCATTATACTCCTCTTTGGCCCCCATTTTTGCATGCTTTTTTAGGCTTATCTAGCTTCTGTTTTCGGCCATGATCAGAACTGAAAATGGCCATATTTTAACATTATTGGCATATCTCATTAAGGTTCTTTGGCTGTTTGCTGTATATTTGGCCTACTTCATGTTATACCCCTCTTTGGCCCCCATTTTTGCATGCTTTTGTTGGCTTATCTAGCTTCTGTTTTCGGCCATTATCAGAACTGAAAGTGGCCATATTTTGACCCCCTTGTCATGTTTCATTAGGGGTCTTTGGCTATTTGATGAATTCTTTGTATACTTCATGTTATACCCTCTTGTGGCCTATTTCTTGCATTGCATTTTGAGCATGTTTTCATACTGATTTGAGGCTTGTAATCTAAAGTAAATGTTCATATTTTTAGTCCCTCTTCAGTGTTGTAGAAGGGTATTTTTCCATTTGGGCTTTTCATCTTTCACTTGCTTCATTGCCTCCCTTGCGGAGCCATTTTTGTTTGCCATTTTAGCCCTACTTGTGATTGCTATTTGGCCATGTTTTGTACTGTAAAAATGTGATTTTTGGGGCTGCCTTGCTTCTTCCTTTTCATGTCATGTATCAATTATGCATGTATGGTATAGCTGTAGGCCATTTTATGCATTGAAATCCATGTTTTGGGATCATTTCATACATCGGGTATTATTTCGTCTCATTTCGGGGCTGTTTTGCCCCTCATTTTGTCACTGATTTTTGCATGGTTGCATATCATATTCCATGTCTTTTCCATGTCTCATTAGAGTGGCATTTCGGTGCCCGAGGGTCCGTTCTCGGGCACGCACTTTGAGGTATCTTGTTTTCATCTGATCGCCTCTTATGTGAGTGTGGCCGAGGTCCACTTATGTTAGTATAAGTCCATATTGCATTGTATATGCCATTGTAGCCTCATTGCATTGCGTATGCCATTTTCTCGGTTTGCGTGCCTATGTGCACGCATTTCGAGGCATCTCATTTTCATCTCACGGCCTCTTATGTGAGTGTGGCCGAGGTCCACTCGTGTTAGTATAAGTCCAATTTGCATTGCGTATGCCATTTCATGCCTTAGGATCATTTCCTCGGTTTGCGTGCACGTGTGCACACATTTCGAGGCATCTCATTTTTATAGCATTGTGCACGCTAGGTCATATGTTAGTTGCATTCATGCATGTCATGCATATTGCATTGTGTTCGGGATAGGAGTTAGCCCGGGCACGGGAAACGAGGCACGTTTCGTATTCCGAGCGACGGAACGGGTCTCAATTCCCATGTCACCGACACTCCGGATTATCCATGATGGAGTTAGGTTTTGTTGTAACATTCATATGCATTCATCCTATATTGAGTTTTGCAATTCGGATCCTCGGCCATCATGCATCGAGATGAGTGATTGGTGGCACGAGGATCGAGGCATGCATATATTTGTGAAATACATTGCTATGCCCATTTCTTGCTCTCTGTTGCAGCAAAATGAAGAATTAGCAACTTTTCGAAGTCTGGCACACATTTTAAGAAAAGGTGTAAACAGAGGCTAATTGGGGCATCCCAGTGGATTTCCGCGCAAAGCAGTCCAAACATGCATCATTTCATTATCCGGAGCGGAGTCAAGGCAGTCCTTGGCTTGCATGCCAATTTACAGTTTTTCTTAGTTAATTTGTTAATTAATTAGGAATTTGTATATTATTCGGACTGTAATATTTTGGACTGCATTATTCTTTCATTCGGGATTGTATTATTTATTCGGACCCTCTGTGCAAGGGCATAATTGTAATAAGTGTAGGTGAGTGTGATGTATGTCTTCCAACCCCACGTCTTTCTTCCCTTTTATTTACCTGCTTACAATGGTTGGATATAGGGCATATTTCAATTAGCATACAGTATGACAGCATGTTTGCATCATTCATCTGTTTTGCACGCTTGCTCGTACGCATCATACAAACTGCATTTGTATTTCAATTCCAAATTGAATACGTGTTAGCTGTAGCATTCCATATTCCATGTTTAGAATAGCCGAGCTTGCTATAGTTTGCATTTTTGCATGTGTTGCATTAGGCATTTTCTATATATCTAGGATCACGCATGATTTCTAATAAGCTTCTGTTTTGGCTTGGAGTACTCGGTGAGTTTTATGCTTTAGCATCCTTGCATGCGTGTGAGTGACTGCCATAAATAGCATGCTTCCCATGAGGCTATGTGCTTATGTGATATAACTACCTTGAATGCTTGTGAGTGGAGGTTGAGTTACTTGAATTGGGATAATTCATCAAATATTTGTTTTTTAAGCCCACTAGATAGTGGCAAAACCATTGTTCTTCTAAGCCCACCTGAGGGTGGCAAAATCTGCATTTTAAGCCTACCTGCGGGTAGCAAACAATTTTCAAACAAACATGAAGTGTTTTGTTCCAATTCAGGCGATTCAGTCTATACTTGTATGCTGTGCGCATCACATAGTAACCTAGGCTAATAACCGGAATAAGAACTCACAATATTTTCAAAATCATATATCATGGTTAGTAGAGGCCGGTCTTTGATCGGACGAGCGGAGGTGCTCACGAAGTGACCTTCCCCAATCGTACCCAAGTTCCCGAGCCGAGGCAACTTTGGTGATGACGGACACGTGGCCTTTGGCACCGAGTTAGGGTTTCCTAAATTTCCCATTTTAAAAAATATTTAGGTGGCGACTCTGTATCTGGCAAAGCAGTCCATGTTTGGCACTTCTTTCAAAAAAATTGTTTTCAAAAACGATTTGCCGGATTTGGACTTTTTGGTTCAAGATTAAGAACCGTGACATTTGAGTCCTTGAACTGTAGTGACCCCAATATGAACGGAACGGGACTTAACCCTCCCGGGGTGTTCGGGGATGTCTACACTTACCTGATCAAGTAATGGAGCGAAACTTGATTCCTTGTGTCATAGAATAACAGAGTATGACACTTCCAACAAAACACCCTCACACTTCTAAATTATTCTAACAATACAAAACATCTAAATTTGTCACCAAAAATAGCCAACCAAACATATTCTATAACAGAAAATATACATGATCCTAGATGCACGGTTCAACTAGTATGTGATAAGAACTCATAAAATGAACCTATTGGCCTGGTTTCTACTAGAATGTCATGTGACTCATCTCAAACATGGAATTATCTCAAGACATAATCAACATAATAAGATAGCAACAATATCTACGACAATGCAATAAATCGGGCCATATGCAGATGTGTCACTACCCAAACTTGTCCCTATAGGCTTAGCATCATGACCGGCCAGTAATCCTAAGATTACCAAAGGCCTCTTAAACAGATTTACAAAATTAGAGGCTGGCGGAAGCAAATATTAAACATATATTGTCCATTGAGCTGTGCAGACATATATGAGACAGAAAAATTTAAACTTTATATATATATGTAATTACACATCATCCTTACATTATCATATATACAGAGTAGATAAAAAGGACTTAGCCCTAATTACAAAATAAACAAAAACATAAACTTTAATCACACAGCCTTGACCACCTGACATATCCAGAACCTCCACAGAAAGTGCATAGGTTAGCTGACAAAAACAAATTCCAGGCAAATGCCTCTAAGTCTGGTCACGCACTTGATCACCTACATACATATACATAAATAGTGAGCTAGAGCCCAATGAATAACAACAAAGTAAAGGTTTTAATGAATGATGTCTCATAACAGATTTCAAAATTAGAATTTTAGATCAGAAACAGATTCATATACATATTTAGAGTTGTAAACAGTCATACGTAGGACATCCATTAGCTAACAAATTAGATTGGTCATAAAGCCCCACGTGCAAAGTAGTTGGTCATAAAGACCCTTTATTCACATGAGATGGTCATTAAGATCCACATGTAGAGTAGACAGATGATTATGCATAATCAATTCCATGAATGGAACCCCCGTGAAACCCTGGTGCCAGGTAACAGATAACATATGACAGATACACATGATGCTAAGGTTACCATGAATACATTTCAAAAATTGGACAATCATTCATTCTAATCAGAAAATAACTTTCTAGAAAACAAAGTTTAACGTATAATCAGAAAGTACATATAATCAAGCATATTTTACAAATTTGTTACTCACAGATAGTTCCAAAGACAGATAAGACAGACCGTAGCACGTGACCTACACAAACACATAACAGATACACATTGAAACACACATCTCAACCAATGCTTAACTTATTACGTTCCTTCTTAGTGTGTTTCTAATTCATTCCCTCATAATTGTGGTCTAAACCATGGCTTAAGGATGCCTAAAATGAAATGAGGATGCAATTATACACTTAGAGACACTTAGAAAATTTCAAAGAACAGGGCATTTTGCTTGAGCGAAGCTTTGGTTGCTCGAGCAGTCTGCAGGGCCTGCAAAAGTACTGGAAGCCTTCAATGTGCGCTCGAGCTATATTTAGACTACTTAAGCAGTCTATAAAATTCTAGATTTCTCAATATAGCTTCCATATGTATTTTCAATCTTGAACCCATACATATCTTGGTCAAAACTTTGAAAACATTTTAGAGAACATAAACACTTATTTATTTATAAATCATTTGCTTAAAATCTCATTAAATTATCAATACTTAAATCAAAATGTATGAAAATATTTTCAACCTCTTTTCCTTTGAAAAATAAGTATGAAATTAAACATGAAATAGTATGAAATTAAAAATGAAACTCATGAATTTTTTCTGAAATCTAATCCAAAGCAAAAACTTCCATACATCAATACTTTAACAATCCAAACTCAAAATCATGAAACATAATTACTAATTAATTTATTTAAATCAAAATCTTGCTTAATTTCAAAATCAAAACCCATGAACTCATGGTTTCTAAAATTCTTTGAAAATTGAAGATTTATTTTCGAAACTTTATTTCCAAAACTTGCTAAATATGGACTGGTATGTAAGATGGTATATTTTGATATATAAGATGGTATATTTTGGCGGGGAACCTATTATGTGAAATGTTAAACCGCAGAGTCTCGTTCCTTTGTTGAATGACCTTGAAAGTCTGATTGAAATCACGTTTGACCAACGTAGCTTCGAATCGGAAATTCTTGTTAAATTCCATGGGAATGAATAGGTTACCCTACCAATGTCCTTATATGCTTGTGTGTGTATGTTTACTTGTATATGATATGTGTTTTGGGTCATGTTCTAAGTCAGTTAATATTAACCCAAGTGTTGTCAACTATCTTCTTGTGTTTAACCCATCTCTTCTGTCATTAGGAAAAGATGGTGAAAAGTATGAACGACGTGGAGGTTGAGTCCTTATCAGAACAATTAGATAAAGTAGAAGAAGTGCTAGAGAACATGGTAAAGGCTATGCAATGCTATAATACTTGGCAAGATTAAAAGAAAAAGTTAGGCGTGGAAGCAAAAAGTAAACCCAAGAAGAAGACTAAGAATTTTGTGGTAGGAGAGACGAATAATTCTAAGCAAGGTTGTAAAGGTAGTAAGCTTGTCCTAGTATGTTCAACATGTCAAAAGTGTCATCGGGGATTGTCTCATCGAATTATCGGAGCATATTTCAAGTGTGGGAAGATGGAGCATCAAATAAAAGATTGTTCCAAAGTCTAGGGATAGCTCAAATGATTTACTTGGTTAAAGGTTAGTACTTAACTACAAGTTAGGAGATTAGTATGAATGTTTTAAATACATGTATAGAAATCTGAAGTTAAAATTTTATATATTTGTGACTTTATTTGAATTGGTCCTATTCAATATTTGATAAAGTTAGAACCCATCAACTTGACTATTTGAAAATCCACCTAAGATTGCTAAAGATTATTAGATTATCGACAAGACTTAAGCTAAATAAGCGACTAAACGATTTAAGCTAATGAAAATTTTCCTACTTAGTGTCCGAATAGGTATGACTCAATTTACTGAAATCATATCGTTATGGAACCATTTGAAAACACTGAAAGTGACAATTTTATGACATATTAAATTATGAATCTAGAAGGATCACCTCCCTCACCTTCAAAAAAAAAAAAAAAGGGACATAGTAATTTTGATGCATGAATAATAGTGAGATAGGAAGAGATATCATAAACAATTGATACAATTAGGATCCATTACTTGGATATTTGAGACTTGACCCAAAATTGTCAGAATTAGAAGAATAAGATCAAGATTTGAAATAATTTGGAAAACAGATCAATTAAAATCACATTGATAACATTTGAAAAGAGGCACTTGTAATTTACTTAAGCTATTAAGTCAAAAATATAGACCTCTAAAAAAACAAAAACAAAAAACAAAAAGAAGATCTAGTAATTTTGTATTTGAATAGTGGTTAGAAAGGAATGATATTATGATCTTATAGACATATAATTGAATTTAGATTTTGAATCCTAACTTAGATAGCCTAACTTATTGTCAAGAAATTCAACTCTAGTGTTAAATGGAATAAACAAAGCGTGATGGAAAATAAGAAAAATAAATTTTGTTAGAATCATGAACATATAATTCTTAAAGAACCTTTCGGAATATAAGAATTTTATTTAACTAATTGTAATGGTTTGAGAAAATTAAAAGTATAGCCCTGAGTTACTATATGACAATTTATCAAAGTTAATGCATATGCCTATACATGCCTAAGAATTGGAATAAGTATGAAGACAACGTAATTTAAATTACTTATATAAGTATGATCTTAATTTAACAAAAGTGTATAAGTTCTAAAAGTGTATAAGTTTTTCTCTAATCTGTATATTAGTTTACTGTTAATTGAATATAACCCAACATCTGTCACTTTCAAAAGGCTAATGAATTTCTACAAGACATACTTCTGTTCTAATTCTAATTCTAATATGCCTCTGGTTTGAATTTGATATGTCTCCATTTCGGAATTACCTTGATTATTGGTATCCAAGGTACATGTTTGAAACTGAGGCCATTAATATGTGATTACATTTCCATATAATTTAGAAATTTTTGTTATAGATTAGCCTGTGAAACCTTATTTGGGGATACTACATTATATACATAACTTAAAAACCCTTGACATGGTCAAGGAAGGTTAAATGACCGTTCTTTTGGGAAATAATGAAATACGACTTCCGTAGGAAAATGTCAGGACTATTAGGGTCAATGTACTTGAAAAAGTAAGAACTTGTATTTGTTATTAGTGACGCATTGAATATTAAATATAATTTGAAGACCTCATTTAAACTGTCAATAGAGGAATATTTTGATTTATTTGAAAAGTAAGGAGAATCATGAACATCCCTTGAAATAAATCTCCTATTATTTGGAGTATATGAATTATAAATTGATGAATTAAAGTATATGAGTTATATGATTGACGACAATAGAGACGATAATGAATCACCCATTTTGGTTATTAACCGTTAAGTGATTGGGAAATAAGTTCAATTTCCATGAAGAAAATCAAATGAAAATGAGGTTACCTAGGGTAGGATAAGAAATGAGACCAAACTATGTGATTGATTTTCGATACAAGTATCTTAAGTTTGGAGGACCAAACTTTCTGGGGGGGGGGGGAGAGAGAGACTTTGACGACCCCACCACGTATAATAATTAGCATTTAATTAATTAAAGAGATTTGAATTTTACTTGTTCACTATGGAAATTATTTGGTCTGATTTGTACACGATTTAAGATTTGATTTCTGGTTCAATTTAAGATTTATGGGAATTATTCGGTTTGATTTGTACACGATTCGATTAAGGATTTATGTTGGAATTAGAAATTGAAAGCCTAAATGGCTTAAAAGGGTGAAATTAATGAGTTGAATCAACTCAATTTTGAGTATTAGACCATATGAGAGTTTAAATAAACATGTGATTCAGTTCAGTAAAATTAAGATTTGATCAATTGGGTCCGAATTGGAGTTACTAAGTTATGAGGATTAAGAATTAAGATTATCATGAATTAAATATATTTATGAGGTGTTCAATTGAATATGTAATTTGTTGACGGAGATTTTGAGTTTGATCTGAAATTTAAGGCCATAAAGATTTGGGAAACCAAAATTAATGATTGTAAGAAGTTTAATTTGATATTTGGGGCCTTTTGGGAGTTTGATTAAAAATCTGATTCAGATTGATAAATTTAAATATAATTAATTGGGCTCTAATGGAAGTCAATTAGACTAATTAAATTATGTTGGAATTGTGATTAGGTATGATTAATTTAATTATGTGTTAATCAAATTTATTAAGACTAAGTGTTGCATAATTAAAATTAATCATAACCATTAATTGAGTTATGGAAGACTCTAGAATTGAAGGTGTATGTCGATGTAAGTGTATTAAGCAACTTTGTGGGTGTGTGTTGACAAGTGTGTGTGCACGTGTACATGGAGTTGAAAGTGGGTGTATATATGTTGTGCTAACTTCATAAAGAAGAGAGGTGAACTCAAGTTGGAGAGAATGCTTTTGCTGGAAAAGCTTCAGAGAGAGAGAGAGAGAGAGAGAGAGAGGAACACACACACACACACACACAGAAGTTTGTGTTGGAAGGTTAACTCTAGAAAAAAGGGTGATCAAAATTGAGGACAAAGGGAAGAATCTCAAGCTTTGTTAAGAGACTCAACAAATTGAAGACTTTTGGTAAGAAAGTTTAAGCTTAAATTCTTGTTGATTAATCAACTAGCAACTAAAATCAAGTAGTAATTGGGTTTAATTTCATGAAATTAGAAGGAAATTAAGGAAGTAATGAAGGAAAATTGGGTTAAGATAGATAATTAAGAAATTGATGATGTAATTTGTTATTTGGGTTTGATTTTCTTGTCATCTTTCATAAATTTGAAGTTTATCCTTACATGCATTGTGGATTTTCAAGATTTTAGAACTTTAATTCATATTTTAAGGTTTATGAGTTTGGGATTGAGTTTGGATATAAATTAATAAGTCAAATTATGATTTGAGCTTGATAATGAAGAATTGGTTGAGTTTTGATAAATGTTTCATGCATGCAATTGATTTTCTAAGAAGTTTATAACTTTAATTTCATGTTTTGAAGGAAGATAGAAAAAGAGTTTGAAGTCAATTTTAAGTAATTAAAAAGAAATTGGCAAGAAAATGAAGAATTAGAGCTAAGTTCAAGGGTTTTGATTTTGAAATTAAGCAAGGTTTTGATTTAAATAAATTAATTAATAATTATGTTTCATGATTTAAAGTTTGGATTTTTAAAGTATTGATGTATGAAATTTTGTATTGAATTTTATTCAAAAAAAATCATGAGTTTTCAATTACACAAGCATCATAGATATTTAAAAAGATTTGAAGCATTAATTCCATATTTAGCAAGTTTTGGAAATGAAGTTTGGAAGCTAAATTTTCAGTTTTGAAAACCCAAAAAATTTACAGACCACTCGAGCGACCAATTGGTGACTCGAGCGAACCCACCTTGTGTTTGTTAGTCACTCGAGCGACCAAGTGTTAGCTCGAGTGCACTTTTGACCTATCCAATATTTTGCAGACAATACAGTCTGCTCTAGCGATCAAATGGTGGCTTGAGCTATTAGGCTATTTTCAGACTGACTTGAAAAATTGTACTTTGCTCATATTTCGATCTCGTTTATTTCTAAGCATTCTAGACATGATTTCTAGCTCAATGAAGATTAATAAGCTAACAATCAACATAATTAGTTAGTTAAAGAATAAGTCATTAATTTAGTAGTAATTAATTAAGAAACCAAGTAAGAAATCGATCTATTTGGAAAAGAAGGATTTAATAATGAAAGAATATGTGAAATAAGAACCCAATTTATTTGAGTAAGAAAGAATAGGCGTAGTAGAACTTCGGATTACTTAGATAGAAAAGGACAAGAAAAGTTAAGTTTGATTGAGGAAGTGATATTGTGTTTGAATGTGTATCTGTTATGTGTTTGTGTAAGTCACGTGCTACGATCCATCTGATCTTTCTCTGGAGCTATCTGTGAGTAACAACTCTACAAAGCTTTGTTTGACTATATGTATTTTCTAAATGACATGATTTACTCAATTTTTTGAAATGCTATTTGGTGAATCATGAAAGATTGTCCAATTTTTGAAATGTATTTGTGGCATCCTTAGCATCATGTGTATCTGTTACTTGGTATTAAGGTTTCATGTGGGTTCCATTCATGGAACTGATTATGCATAATCAACTATCTGATATGTACGTGGGTCTTAATGACTATCTCATATGAATAAGGGTCTTAATGACCACCTACTCTGCACGTGGGTCTTTATGACCAATCTGATCTGTTAGCTAATGGATGTATCATGTATGACTATATGCAAAATCTAAATATATATATAAATATGTTTCTGATCTAAATTCTGATTTCTAAATCTGTTATGGACATCATTCATTTAAAACCCTTACTCTGCTGTTATTCACTGAGCTCCAGCTTCCTATTTATGTATATGTGTGTAAGGGATCAAGCGCGTGGCCAAGTTTAGAGGCTTTTGCTTGGAATCTATTTTTATTAGCCAACCTATGCACCTCCCTCGGAGTTTTTGAAAAAGATTGTTGATGAGATTAGTTCGAAACCGAGACCCGAATTTGTGTATGAAGACAATGTCCTAAAATTTCAAGGAAGACTTTGTGTGTCGGATTGTTTGAAATTGAGAAAACGTGTTATGACAGAAGCTCATAGTTTCTAATTTGCTATGCATCCGAGAAACACAAAAATGTACAAAGATTTGAAGCAAAATTTCTGGTGGCCTGGCATGAAGAAGTGTATTGCAAACTTTGTAGCTAAATGTTTGCATTACCAACAAGTGAAAGTTGAATATCAACAACCCGCTGGATTACTTCAGTCACTTCCAATATCGGAATGGAAATAAGAGCACATTGCAATGGACTTTATTGTTGGACTGCCTCACTCCTCCCGAGGTATGGATTCTATTTGGGTCATTATTGATCTTTTAACTAAGTTTACTCACTTTTTGCCTATGAAAACTTTTTATAATGTGGATAAATTGGCTAACATTTATGTAAATGAGATTGTGAGATTACACGATGTGCCAGTATATATTGTATCTGACAGAGATCCTAAGTTCACTTCAAGATTCTAGCAGAGTTTGTAATAGGCTCTAAGAACCGAACTGAGGTTGAGTTGTGCTTACCACCCACAGACGGATGGCCAGTCAAAAAGGACGATACAAACCTTGGAAGATATGCTCAAAATGTGTGTATTAAATTTCCAAGGAAATTGGGAGACTTATCTACCTCTGGCCCAGTTTGTATACAACAATAGCTACCACTCAAGTATTGGAATGGCTCCTTATGAAGCGTTGTATGGTAGAAAATGCCGATCTCCGATTTGATGGGCTGAAGTAGGAGATAGACCATTATTGGGACTGGAACTGGTACAAGAGACGATTGGGAAAGGAAAACTAATTGAACAATGTTTGAAAACTGCACAAAGTTGTCAAAAGACCTATGTGGATGCTTGGAGGAGAGACAGAGAATATGAAGTCGGTGATCACGTGTTTATTAAGGTAACTCCAATGAAAGGGCAAATATGATTTGGGGTTAAGGGAAAATTGGCACCACAATATATTAGAACGTATGAAGTTATTGAGAAAATCAACCCTGTGACGTACCGAGTGGCTTTACCTCCAATTATGGAGAACATGCATGATGTTTTTCATGCTTCGATGCTTCGGGAATACTTACAGAATCCACATCATGTCATTGAGCCAGCACATGTGCTTTTGAAGAATGACTATACATATGAGGAACGGCCAATCCAGATTGTAAAACGCCGAATCAAGAGATTAAGAAATAAAGAAATCCCATTGATGAAGGTTGATTGGCAAAATCATGGAGGGACATATGTGACTTGGGAGACCGAAGAGGATATGATGAAGAGATATCGAGAATTGTTCCCTCTGGATCCGACATTCCGTCCAAAATGAAGGTAATTCGAGTTTGGAGGACCAAATTCTTTAAGGAGGGAAAATTAGGACAACCCCAATCTGTAATTAGTTAATAAATTATGATTAAGAAGGCTTAATATGTGATTAAGATGAAAACGTGTGAATTGTGTGTTTTGTGCATTATTTGCATTTATATCTGTCTGTCATGAAAGTATTTGTCTATGTTTCTGTTCATTATGCGAATTGAAGGCCATTTCGGCCACCGAATGCAAAATTGATTAGGTCAACGGGTAATTTAGAATTGTTAGAACATTATGGTAGGTTTAATTGAAATTTGATTCGGAATCAAATAATTAGAATAAAATAAATATAATTGTTTAACCTAAGCAAGAATTAATTAATTCCACTAATTACACGTATATAAGCATAATGTTGTTTCATACCATTCTACACACACTTCTTCGTCAACATTTTGAGCACTAAAACGTAGAGAAAGGAAAGAAATGAGGGAAAATTGAAAGCAATAAGGGAATTGTTAGATTTTGGAGGACATTGAAGTGAATTCAAAGGAATTAAACTCTAACTTAAAGAATTTGAGCCTTAGGTAAGAGTTCAACTCACATTTAGTAACCTTAAGCTCATTTGCATGTGAAATAAAAAGGAAATTAGAGTGTAATGCATGAATTAAGTTTAAGAGGGTAGAAAATAAGAACATTCATGCATGCATGTGCACATTAAGAAGTTTTGAAGTTGTTTTTATAAGAATTCTCACATGCATGTTCATATCTTGGTTTTGTTAAAAGAATTCAACATGTTTTTGAGTTTAATGACTCATTTGATCACGTTTTCAAAGGTTGGAATTCATGACATTACATGCAAGTTGTGTTCTCTAAGCTTCAAGTTTTGTTTTGTACAATTGGCAAAGCTTTTGGGCTTAATTTTGCAAAATGGCTTGTAATTCATCATGTACTATGAGTTTCTCAATGTTTTAATAAGTTTTAGCCCAAAAGGATGTGTTTTGAAGATTTAAAACTGAGTTTTGAACTTGGAAGAGCAATCTAGAAATTTTAGAATTCGTGCTCTTCACTCGAGCGTAGAAAGTTACGCTCAAGCGAATAATGCAAACTCCCAGTACTTTTGCAAAGTTTGGGGGTTAGCTCGAGCGGCAGAACCTACGCTAAGTGACCACCTTTATTTTTTATCCTCTACTCGAGCGACAAAAGTTGCGCTTGAGCGTAAAATGAGAACTCTCAGAAGTTTTACAGAATTTTTGCAAACAGCTCTAGTGAAGACCATGTTTACTCAGGGGTTGTTTGGGATGTCCTAAATAAGTGCACTTTTTGACTTTTTGGACTAAAAAGTTGAGGAAAAAAATATAGTTGTTTGGGTTAACTTTTTAACTTTTTATGGAAAAATATGTATTAAAAAATTATATAAATTAATGTGTAGGGGAAAATTAAGATTGGGAGTTGTGCAGCCGTACTTTTTGACTTTTGGTGAATAGTGATAACTTTTTAATTTTTTGAGTAATTTTTTGACTTTTTGGCTTTTTGGGCACATGCCAAACTTGGCCTCAGTCTTTAGCTCGAGCAACTGTTGAGCAACTGTCGAGATTAAAACTCATACAACCAGTACTTTTGCAGACCTTGCAGACTGCTCGAGCGACCAAAGTTGCGTGCGAGCGGACTACCCTATTTTTGAAAATCTGACTAAGTGTTTCAACTTACATTTTTCCATCTTAGGCATTCCTAAGCCCTAATTAGGACATAATAATGAGGATAACGATTAGAAACACACCAAGATAGAAAAGAAATGAGTTAAGTGTTTTTCTGAGCGTGTGTTTCAATGTGTATCCATTATGTGTTTGTGTAGGTCACACACCATAAACTGTTTGATCTATTTATTCTAACTATTCTACTATTGGAGCTATCTTTGAGTAATAACTTTGTAAAGCTATATTTAACTTTAATTATTTTCTGAATGAAATGAAATGATATATTTTCTGTAAGGATGAATGATTGTCTAGATTTCTGAAATGTATTCGTGGCATCCTTAGCATCAAGTGATATATGTTATCTGCTCTGCATACGTCTCATGTAATCATGAGTTAACTGTACGTCTCATATGATCATGGGTCAACTGTTATAGATCCTTATGGACGTCTTTCTGCACTTGAGTCAACTGTTTACGTCCCATATAAATAAGTCAACTGTTCTGTTAGCGCTAATGGATGTACCATGTATGACTAGCTGTGAACTATGAATGTGAATATAAATCTGTTTCTAAATCTGAATTATGATTACTGAATCTGTTATGGACAATATTCATTAAAACCTTTACTCTGTTATTATTAAGTGATTAAGCGTGTGATCAGGCCTAAGCTGCTACTTGGATCTGTTTTGTCAGCCAACCACAGCGCCTCCCGAAAAGGTTCCCAAGTTAAAGTGTGGTAATGTTCTGTTAAAAAGTTTTAAGTTTTTGTTTTCTTCTGTTTGTCTGAACAATTTTTGACTGTATATAAGGCTAAGGCCCTTTTTGATTGTATCTGAATGATGACGTAAGACCAACGCAGATATTAACACCACATATATGTATATAAGTTCTAAACATTTTGTCCCATGTATGTTTGCACAGCTCTATGGACATTGTATGTTGTATTTGCTTCCACTAGCCCCTTTACTTCTGCTTAATCTGTTCAGAGGCCTTCGATAATCCTAAGATTACTGGTCGGTTATGATGCTAAACCTATAGGAACAGGTTTGAGTCGTGACAAAGCGGTATCAGAGCACGTGTTATACCTCACATACGAGTCCATATGACATATAAGATGTCCTAGAAAAGAATTAAGGACATTACATCTGCATGTGTAAGTGTGTGACATCATGTGAACATGTCTGAACCAATATGAAATGACTCTGGAATTAAATAAACTGAACTAAACACTGTGCAAAGAATTATTTGCATGTGTTTATTAGTGCTCTGTTTACCTATAGCAAATGGAGAATACAAGAAATAATGATGCAATTGAATCCTTTAAGACTTGCATGAGCCGAATGGAACAAATGCTTAAAGCCTTAACAAAATCAATGAGACATCAACAAAGACAACAACCTCTGCCTCTTACGCACTCTCTGGTCCAAGTAGAACCGATAAACACTGACATTATCTCATTGACTTAGAAATTTACAAAGATGAAGCCGCCAGCTTTTTTGGATGGAATTGAACCATTAAAGGCCGAGACATGAATGTTTCACATGAAAAAGTTATTTGAAGTCTTTCCGTGTACCGAGATTCAAAAGGTTTTGTTAGCAACCTATACTTTAAAATAAGAGGCTAGGCAGTGGTGAATGTTAATTCGCAATAACAATGGCACTATGGCATAGAGCCAATTCAAGGAAATATTCTATGAAAAATATTTCCCTCAATGCTTCTGAGATAGAAAAGTGTCTAAATTCCAAGAACTCAAGCAACGAAATATGTCAATAGCAGAATATGAAGCCAAGTTTACCGAATTGGCCTTGTTTTCTCCATACATGGTGGATACCAATTACAAAAAGGCTCGAAAATTTGAAGGAGGCTTGAACCTAGATGTATTTGGTTAGGTTGGTGTGTTGAAACTACCCAGCTATGTGGATGTTCTTGATAGAGCCCTAATGGCTGAAGCCAACCTAGCTGCTATGAAACAAGCCAAAGCTCCGATAACTGAATGGAGAGGTAAGAGATCGGGATTTAATTTCAAAAAGGGTCAGTCATTCTCAAAGAAGCAAAATACGGGATCTACTAGCAGTGCAAGTCAAAGTAATGGGTCTGCACCTGTTTATGTTGATTATGGAAGAAAACATAGGGGTGTGTGTCATCGTGTATTGGGTGCTTGTTTTCAATGTGGCAAACTTGGCCACGTGGTGAAAGACTGTCAATTCGTATCGAAAAATGCCAATCGTCTTGTGGCAAGTTCGGTCGGATCCGTTTTTGCACCAAGATCAAATGTGAGAACCAATACGGGGAAAGAAACTTTAAGGCAAGGTCAAGTATTTGCACTTGTGCCTGGTGATGTGCAGAACACTGAATCCGTGGTGTTAAGTATACTCCCTATTTGTGCCCAAAATGCATATGTTTTGATAGATTTTGGATCTACACACTCATTCTTGTCCCATGCTTTTCCACAGAAATTGGCTAGACCTCTAGAATTTATGAATTACGTGTTATCTATGTCTACACCTACTGGGGTTTCTATGATGTGTGCATATGTATATCCTGCGTGTGATATTATGATTTGTAATGTACTATTATAAGTACTTGATGCTTGTGGCAATTGATCATTTTGACTGTATATTGGGAATTGATTGGTTGACCAAGTTTTATGCCACTATTGATTGTGTGAATAAATCTGTTGTGTTCCGGCCACCTAGGTTGCCCGAGTTTGTGTTTTGTGGAAATGGGGTAGTTCCTCTCCCATATTTAATCTCTGTAATGAAAGCTAATAAACTGTTGAGAAAGGGTTGCCAGGGTTATTTGTGTTGTGTATTGATTATGTCCACAGATAGCACTAATGTGGAGAACATCCCTGTTGTGACACCCCTGTTCCGTATTATGCTAATTGGTCCTTAATTTAAGTATGATTATGTGTTTAGCATGAGTTTACGTGTCATTATGTGAATGTATGTGATTTTGAGTTTTTATCTGTTCACCGTAGGAATATCTGTTTGATAACCCACTTCGGAAAGTAAATTGAGAGCCTTATCGGCCACAAGACCCAGAATTGATTATGCCAGTGTGATTGGCATAATTTTTAGAGCCTACGGTGAAATTTAATTAGAAATTGACTCTGGTCAGATTAAATGGATTAAATTGATGAATTATAGCCCAACTACTCTATTATTATTAAAAAGGCCTTAGTGGGTTTTGTTGTCAAGGCTTTATACACCCAACTCCCCTCTTTAATTCATTTGGCTGATATTGAACTCAAGAATAGAGAGAGAGAGGGTCGGCTTTAGAGAGAGAAGGGAGAGAGTTGTGTGGTTTTGGCTCAAGACTTGGGAATCTTAAAGATTAAGTCCAAGAATTGACTAGAGTTTGGAAGATTAAACTCCTAGGTGAGTAAATTCATGAGATTGAACTTGTAAGTTGTGTTATGATTGATGAATTTGAAGTTGAAATGCACATGCATGTATAGGATCACCATGATTTTACATAAACAAGCATGTATTAAGTTGAATGTGGAAATATGAGTGTTAAATCCTACATGCAAGCATGTTCTAGTTGTGTTCCATGAGAATGAACACCATTTGCATTATTTGGAATGGAAATAAGGTCAAGATGGCCATGCATGTTTGAATAATTGAGGATGGAAGCTTGAAATGCATGAATATACATGATAGAGTTGAATGTGGTGTCAATTTGAAACATGCAAGTATGTAATCCTTGAAATTGAGCTCCTTAACCATGTGTGTTTGGTGTTTGTACCTTGTTAGTATGATTACATGTGAACTTTGAGCCTTAGAATGCATGAAAATTGGCTGGAAAATCGAGTTGGAACTCAAGAACACAACCTGGGAATTTCCAGAATTTTGACGTTCGCCGAAGGAAGTGCCGCCGAGCGAGAATTCGAGCTCAAAGATTTTTGGCGAGCATGGCTCCTGCTCGAGCGGGGGATTTGACGCCGAAATGGAGCTATGTAGATAAGTCGCTCGGCGGTGGAGTTCACGCTCGAGCTGGAATTTGAGGTAACCAGCACTTTTGCAGGATGAAGGTCCGCTGAAGTGGAAGTCCACGCTGAGGGGACCTGCTTTCTTGAAATTGTTAATGCATTCATGCTCGCTTCCGTTCTCTTTCACTTCTAAACACTCTTAGGCATGCATTGAGCATTGTGATTGAATTAAAGAGATAAGAATAAAGCCTGAAGAGGAGTATGTGAATTAAAGAGCGGATTAAACTGTTAGTGACCCTTTTGTGTTCATGAAATGTGTAGGGTCAAGCTCCAGGGCAAATCCACAAGCCGATCACTGTGAGTAATATCGATATTTGAATGCTTGTGAATGTCCAATTGTTTATTCCCTTATAAGCTTTATGAATTGCTAATTGGGATTGTGGACGTAAGTTTCACATGAATAAATGAATGTGCCAAAGGCCATTTTGATATCAATGAATGGGCCGAAGGCCGTTTTGACATAAATGAATGGGCCAAAGGCCATTTTGATATCAATGAATGGGCCGAAGGTCGTTTGGACATAAATGAATGGGCCAAAGGCCATTTTGATATCAATGAATGGGCCGAAGGCCGTTTTGACATAAATGAATAGGCCGAAGGCCGTTTTGATATTAATGAATGGGCCGAAGGCCGTTTTGACATAAATGAATGGGCCGAAGGCCGTTTTGATATCAATGAATGGGCCGAAGGTCGTTTGGACATAAATGAATGGGCCAAAGGCCATTTTGATATCAATGAATGGGCCGAAGGCCGTTTTGACATAAATGAATGGGCCGAAGGCCGTTTTGATATTAATGAATGGGCCGAAGGCCGTTTTGACATAAATGAATGGGCCGAAGGCCGTTTTGATATTAATAAATGGGCCGAAGGCCGTTTTGACATAAATAAATGGGCCAAAGGCCATTTTGATATTAATGAATGGGCCTAAGGCCGTTTTGACATAAATGAATGGGCCGAAGGCCGTTTTGACATAATCGAATGGGCCGAAGGCCGTTTTGACAAGGATGGAAATCTGAACGGGCCAAAGGCCAGAATGTTTGGAACTACAATCACTTGAGTTGTATTTTGTGTAGTTATATATATCTATTTAAATTGAAATATGAATTGGGCCCAAGGCCGTTCGGAACATGTTGTTCTATATTGTTAAGTAATTTCTGTATTTGATATTATTCACTAGGCTATCGCTCACGCTCATTCATGTGTTTGTAGGTGAGCCAAGAGAAGTCCAAACCCAGCCCCAGTAAAGTCTGCCAGGAACAACATGAGTTTTGGAGAGTTAGCCTTGTGTCTCACGCACGAGACCCAACCTTGCCATTTTGTTATATATTTACAGTTTGTCTGGTTGGCAATGACCTTGTGTGTATCGGTATGTAGTTTTGATATGGGTTGACTCAGTTTAGATGATCCAGTCGGTAATGGGATTTTATGGTACTGTATTTTGTTGTGGGTTATTAACGTATATGCGCATGGTTTGTTTCAAAGTGCATATAAGCACGGCTCTATGGACAAAGTTTTAAATTTTTGCTTCCGATTGGCCCCTTTACTCTGATGAGTTATGTCTGTTTTGGTTTGAGGCCGTAGGTAATCCCAGGATTACTGGCCGGTTATGTCCTTAACCCATAGGAGCGGGTTCGGGTCATGACACCTGTAGTCGATGACTTTCCCGATGTATTTCCAAATGAACTACCTAGTGATCTGATTGATAGAAAAATTGAATTTACCATTGAGGTATTACCTGGAACACAACTTATCTCTAAAACCCCTTATAGAATGTCAACCTTCGAATTAAAAGAACTGAAGGTCCAACTTCAAGAATTGTTAGACAAGAAGTTTATTCGATCGTGTACTTCACATTGGGGTGCTCCAGTCTTATTTGTCAAGAAGAAAGATGGGTCTTTGAGTCTATGTATTGACTACCGTGAATTGAACAAAGTAACCATTAAAAATAAATATCTATACCTCGAATAGATGATTTGTTTGACCAACTCCAGGAAGCCTAAGTCTTTTCAAAAATTGATCTTAGATTCGAATACCACCAATTGAAAGTTAAGGCAGAAGACATACAAAAAACCGCTTTTCGAACTAGATACAGGCATTATGAGTTTTTGGTAATGTCATTTGGGGTAACTAATGCACCTGCAGCTTTCATGGACCTAATGAATAGGGTGTTCAAACAATTTCTTGATGAGTTGATTGTTGTTTTTATTGACGATATACTGATTTACTCCAAAAGCAGGGAAGAACATGAAAATCATTTGAGAACTGTGTTACAGATTCTGAGAAAAAGGAAACTATATACAAAACTTTGTAAATTTGACCTTTCTGGGGCATATAATCAACAAGGATAGTAGAAAATTGAGACTATTGTGAACTGGCTAAGACCAACCACTATGACTGAAGTTAGGAGTTTTTTATGACTTGCTGGCTATTACAGAAGATTTGTAAAAGACTTTTCCAAACTTACTATGCCATTGACACAATTGACACAGAAAAATGTATCATTTGATTGGAATGATTAACGAGAGTTAGCCATTCAAGAGTTAAAAACCAGGTTAATAACTGCACCAATTTTGACTTTGCCTAATGGTACTGATGGGTTCCAAATTTATAGTGACGCTTCATACAAAGGCTTGATATGCGTGCTAATGCAAAACGGAAAGGTAATTGCATATGCTTCTCGACAACTCCATCCACACGAGAAGAATTATCCAACCCATGACCTGGAACTTGCAGCTGTAGTGTTTGCTTTAAAATTTTGGCGCCATTATCTGTATGGAACAACTTGTGAGGTGTACACAGATCTCAAAAGCCAAAAATACTTTTTCACATAGACAGAATTGAACATGAGACAAAGAAGATGGCTTGAATCGAGTACTTCACATTCGATCGATCAAGAATTGTTAATCCAAAGATTCAGATCTCCAGTATTTGGTTATAATTTATTCATTTAGATTAGATTCCATAGACATTACTATATAACAAAATTAATAGATTTTTAATCTTACAATTAATAATACAAAATAAACATATAATTGAAGTTATATATTTATATATTCATTGCAAAACAAACCTGGAAATAAAAATTATTTATTTCACTAATCGAGTTAGATAATGGGGGCGTTTGGTGTAGCTTTTTTGAGCCAACTTATATATTTTAGTTTTGGCAAAATTATTTTAAACTGTTTAATTAAACTTATTTGAAGTAGTTTCTAATTTAACAATGCTACATTGCTCGAAATTGATATTGCCCAAATTTATTTATGCCAGTTGTCCGAATGACAAGATAACGAGGGTGACGACCACGCTAGACGAGAGTGAAGTCGATTGTCTAACTGGTCATTTCGATGGTTTTTTGGCTGGTACAAATTCGGGCAATAACAAATTCGGTAAATAAATCATTTCACTTTCTGATTCTAACTACTTATTTTAACTAAAAAAAGCTAATTTTAAGAAGCTAACCACCATTGCTTCTGATTATAACAACTTATTTATAATTATATCCTTATATATATATATATATATATATTTTTTTTTTTTAAAAAAGAAAAAAGATCCAAATAGACCATGGATTAGTTTTTTTATTTTTTTTATTTAAATAGATAATGTGAACTAATAGTTAATAATAAAAAAATAAAAATTAATTCAATTTACAACTAACAAAGGTTAATTTAATTTATAATTAACAAAGGTAAAATGGACATTTATACATCAAAAAACTATTTCATAATTTATTTACCAATCACTACTTAGTAACTTAAATCTACAATTAAAGTTGTGTAAAATACTACTTAATCTGCTAAAATCGCACCGATCTGCATCAATTCACACTGCTCTATTTGATAATTGCGGGTTAAACTTTAAAATTTATAATTCGTCTTTCAAACCGCTAAGCTCCGTTGTAGTTAATAGTTATATTTTTTTCAACCTTCAATGAAATATAAAAATAAAAATGAGTGTAAGAGAGATTTAAGATATGAAATTTATTACAAATTAATAGTTATATATATGAAATATATTATGTAAAATTAATTTGTGTTATATATATATATAAAATTATGTAAATTACTGTTATAGATTATGCAAATATTTAATAATTAGTTAGGAAATTCTTCAATCCATCCAAAATCGTAATTTATCAATTCGCTAATTCGTTAATTTGTCATTAAGTTTATAATTTACTCTCAAACTACTAGAATCGCATTGCGTATACCCATATCTATAATCTAACAACTACTGTACCAAATAAATTAACAATTTCTAATTAAAATCATAATTTATAATTTATTAAATTATAATATGTTTTTACAGTTCCACCAACCATTCTCAATCAATTCTATACTAATTTCAAAATTTTTTAATCATGCTAATCCAAGGAGTGGATAAAACCTCTCAAACTCTGCCGATTGCAGGGAAAGGTACCCGCAGACAAGCAAAATACGGTAGCCAACTCGCTATAAAACCCCCCAAGATATTTTTCGACTCAAGTAGAGAGTGACATAAACCCTAGCCGCTCCAATCGATTTTCTCTCTGTTTCTTTGTTAGTCTTTTGCAGGTATATAATCTAATCATAAAACCCTAGAAAACGCTTTTGAATCTCTGTTTTCGCCTCCATTTATTTGATCTATAAATCATTTTCTGTGTTCTGATCCTAATACCCTGGTTGCTTCACTACTATTATTGTTGTTCTGGTTCATATGCTTCGTGTATTGATGCTCTTGTTTCATTTTTCTTGTTCACAGTGTTGTTGCTTCTTTTATTTTATTTTTGTTGATTTGTGTTCTTAGTTTTTGTTATGTTTAAATTGAAGTGCATGTTGTATGTTGTGGAGGGTGTGTGAAATTTTGAGTTGGAATTAGTCTGAACATCATTTGGAAATGGAAACTTGGGGGTTTTGAATAATGTGTGTTGTGGGTTTGATGAATATGCTTTAGAAATGAAGTTTTCATGGTTTTTTTCTTGATCAGTAAACAATCTTTAACGGCATGCTTAGTTCATGGGTTGTTAATGCTTTCCTCTTATTTATACCTAAAAGAGCAGTATTTGCTTTGAAGAAGACACTCTTGAAAATAAGCTTGCCTTGGCTTTGCATTTTTGAGAACCTGTTTTAGGAAGGAATAAAAAAAAGGGCTGAGATGCACGTTCTTTAAAAAAAATTTTGTTTTCTTTTTATGACATTTCAGTATGTGTTTCTGAAGTAAAAACAGGTTTGAAACAGGAAGTAAACTGTTCCGGCTCTATTCTTGTTGTTAGAGTTTCTATTCTTCTTGTTAGTTTTTTTCAAATTGAGCTCTAGTAAGTTGATGATATTTGCCTTTTGCTTTGATGGAATGTAGTTGTATTTGTTGGGTATGATTTGGGTTCAGTGTTTTAGAAGGCTCTAGGCCCACTGAGGTGATAAGGTGTCCTACAGCCTAAGCGCAAGGCATGAGACAAGGCGAGGCGGGCACCTTACCAAAGCAAGGCACAAGTAGTAGAAGAAAACCAAAATTATAAAATTGGCAAAATTTTCAACATAACAAATATATGTAGAATTCCAAAAATAATAAAGCAAGATTTACCATTTCAAATAATTGATAAATAGAACATTCAATCTTTTAAAAATTAGAAATATAATATCCAACAAAAGATATAGAGGATCACATTCACATCCACCAAATCTAGTTTGCAATTCAAAAAAGAAATAAAAAGCACTTAATCAACAGCTGGAGCAGAAAAATAGATAAAGCCCATGAAGCCCATGTCTCGCGCCTCAAAAAAAAATCCTTGCCTTAGCGCCTAAGCTGCCCCTTGCGTATTGTGCCTCACCTCTACCTGTTTGAAGCTCAAGGCTGTGCCTCGCGCTTAAAACACTGCATGGATTTCATAGTGAATCCCACTGATAGCTTTCAGATCAATTATTTAATTACTTTAGTCTTTTCCTAATTTATAATTTGTCGGTGACAAAAGCTGATTTTATCCCATATGCTTTGACATTCTGAATTATTCCAGACTAAAATATACACAGTTGTTTATTCCAAAATTTTAGCCATGGTTTTTTATTTATTTATTTATTATTATTATTATTTTGAAAAGCATCTATTTCTTCCTCACAAATTCTTACCACGGTTGTGTCAAGTTCTCCATGCCACTCATGAAATCCAAATTAAAAGTGAGTAATTCTGTAGTTTGAATATCTTGCGACTGCTGATGGTAGTTACAAGTGAAGTATCTCTTGGTGTGATTGTAGAAAGCTTGTGAACTTTCTGATTAGCCCATCTGCCCATGTCAAATTGCCCATGGTCAAATTTGGCAGCTATATATATATTTTTTATTGGCAAAAGTTGCTCTGACTTGGTTTAAATGTATGCAAGGAATATTATTCCAGCTCTGCATAAATAAATAAATAAATAAATAATTATTCTTCGTTTTCTATGATATATGTTTTGATTCTAAATGAGTTCAAATTGACATGGAGAACTATTTTTTCTTGCATCATATGAAATGCAGGTTGTTGGAGTACGCCAGAATAGTTGACTGTTAAAAATGGCTTTCTCCAATAGATTTGGAAGTCTCATGAGGCAGACCATTTCACAGAATAGCATATCGAATGGGCAAGTTTCAATGGCATCTATGCTTAATGCCATTCGTTGCATGTCATCTTCGAAACTTTTCATTGGAGGTATGAGCTTGAGTATTATTATTTAATGTATTAAATATAGTACAAGTTATTTGTAGGTTCCACTATTGAAACCACATTGATCTATGTACAAGGCCTTTCTTTTGGAACTGATGACCAGTCTCTCAGGGAGGCATTTTCTGGCTTTGGTGATGTTGTAGATGGTGAGTTTTAAATCTGCCGTCAATGCATTTAATATCAGAATGAAAAGCATGCTAAGTTGTCCAAGTGCTTGTGCAGATAAGCATAACGTGGCACAAGGTTTTTAATTACTTAGTCAGCCAAAAAATGCCTTGTGCATACATGTTTCTGTTATTACAGTTGCACACATTGTTAAAATAATATCACTATCTTATATTAAGGGTTTAATTGAGTTATCCTTAAATTTTTTTCCACAAGATGGATGGTACATTTGATTTACTGATAATCTTTATCCAAGTGATTAGGAACAACAGAATACATTTGTGATATAGAAACAACCCATTAGTTTCTGCTATGCATCTAGTTGTTGTGTATTGTTGATCAAATGTTTTGGTGATGATCCCCGTAAGTTGACATTCTTGTTAGTTGATTTCAATCAATTGACATGAGTTTCCATGCCTAATTTTTGGATATAATTTAGGCCTGGTTGGTAGGTTCTATCTTCTTGTTTTTTGGGTTGACTCCTCTTCTTCTTCTTTGACTCTTTATGCATAAAGTTGGGAATCTAAACCTTCTAGTGCACAGAGAGGATACCTGGATTAACATGCTAATTTCTTTTGATCTTGAGATATCTAAGGTCTCAATTCTATATTTTACTGATGAAAACCCAATGGGTTTTCTGCTGATGTTGAAACCGGTTTGAGGTATGTTTCTTTGTTGTTCTTTCTTTCTTCTCAAGAAAGGGCAAAGAAATCATTTTATTGGCGTATTGCATATATTAAGGTTCTTAAGTTCTATTTTGTTGCGTTACTAGTGACGGGAGTCTGGGTAATTCCACCATTTTAAAAAATAATAATAATTCAAATTGTGGGTTATATGTGGTTTGTGTATAAACTGGTGGTAAGCCCTGTGTGTGTTTTGACACGAACTAACTAGTAAGAGGTAATATATCTCTTCAAAATTCCAAAATAAGAAAGTTCATAAAATAAAAATAAGAAGGCTGCTATGGGACTATGGTAGTGTTTGGATGCTGAAACTGTCAGTGGTTTTGGTGCACAGCAAAGGTAATTACTGATAGAGATACTGGGAAGTCTAGAGGATTTGGGTTTGTGAACTTCTCGAGTGATGAATCTGCTGGCTCTGCGATGTCAGCAATGGATGGACAGGTTAGTATTAAATAAATGTAGGAAATGTATTGCACATGGATTTCACTGTTCTTATTTTTTGTTGTCTCTAAGAACTCCTGTCTGCTTCCTTTTCAGCCACTGAATGGCCGGAACATCCGTGTGAGCTATGCTAATGATAGACCATCTGCTCCTAGAAGTAACTACGGTGGTGGTGGTGGTTATGGTGGTGGTGGTGGTTACGGTTCCCGTGGCGGGTATGGTGATGCCAGAGAGAATGATGGTTTCTAAGCCACATGTGGATAGTTCTACTGTTGAGAGCATGGCCTATGTCAAGTTCACTTATCTAGGAGGATATCATGGGATGCCTTATTATGTTTTTAAATGGTTTTTCCAGAACCTAATTTTGTTACTTATGCTTTTAATTCAAATTTGCCTGTTTATTGCCTTCATCTTTAGTTTGTGTTGTACTTTGTTTGCAACACAAACTTCTCTGTAAGCATTGAAATGTAGATTGGGTTAAAGCTGTGCCAGTAGTAGTGTTTTCTTGGTCCGGTTGTCTGATTAGTTCCCTGTTTAAATGGCTGGCACTGTCTTTAGAAAGAGGATTTAATACTGGTGATTATCATCTTTAGAACTCAAGGATTCAAAGGCCCCGATCCTATAGAACAGAGCCTGTTCAAGTAAGATCGTACTGGTGATTATCATCTGGTATTTTCTGGGATCATTTTGAATAGATTCAGCCAAGGTTGACATCAATCAAGCTATAATTGAGTCAAATATGACTAGTTTATGTTTTTTTGTTTTTTGTTTTTTTTTTTAAATTTTTAAATTTTAAATATAATTTATTGTCTATATAAGAGTTGTTTAAAAAATTAGCAGTAGGAACATGGTTTACCATGCATTTTATATTGGTTAAGTCTTGATTGTTTGATATTTGCGTTGTTGGTATCTGAAAGACGGTGAAACAGTGGACTGTAGTTGATTTTTATATTTTTCCAAAATTTCAAGCCCATAAATTCGCCCAAGTTCTTAATGAGTTATATAATTGTGTTGCAAATTTGTGGGCTCTTTAAAGGTTGATTAAATTGACTTGGACATGGGCACAGGGTGGATATTCTCTTCTGTTTGGGTATGGATTGAAGAGGTCTTGTATGGCTTGTGGCATACACAATAGGCCCCACCATTGTTTATTTTTGTAGGGTTGTATATGTGGATTATACATTCAAAACAAGGGTTTATTACACCTGCTATCTTTAAATTGTCATCATATTATCCATTTTGTTTTTGGACTATTGATTGAGTATCTAGTACTTAAAGTATATAATTCAAAATTTATTTAAAATATCGATTAAATTTATTAAGTTTTTAAGGTATTTAATTTAAACTTATTTGGGTCTCTGAAAGAATTAAAAATAAATAAATATATATGGTCATAAGTATTATAAATTGGTAAAATATCCTATTTAAAACTTATTACATAAAATTTTATTTTATTTTTTATTTTTTGTCTTTGAAAGGTGTTTCATTTCATTGTGTGTTTGAATAAGTATATGTGTCTAATTTATTAGTTTTTGTCAATAAAAGGAATTAGATAATTTAAATAGTAATACTTTGTTGCAAATAATAAAATAAAATTATATATTAATTAAGTGATTAAAAAAATGGTAAATTACAAATATACTATTTGAGGTTTGTTTAAAGTACAGATTGCCTTTTGTAGTTTGAAAAATTATAATTACTTCTTTGTTAAAATTTTTTATTTAACAGAATTAACTTAAAAAAAGAAATTTATAATTGTTCTCTTATAGAATAATAAAATTACCTAAATTATTAATTGAATCATATTTATAACATCATTAAAAATTGTTAATTGACTTGATTTATTAATAAAAAGGGTGATTTGTTGTAAAATTAGAAACCTCAGAGGGTGAAATGTAATTTCTAGAATCACAAGGGGCGATTTATATTTTAATCAAATATTAGGGGATGTATTTGTAATTTATCCTAAAAAAAATTTAGCAAAAAATTTAAAAATAATCAATTATAAATTATAAATGAAATTTGATTTATAATATTAAATAAAAGCAAACATGTAACTATTGTAAAACATAAGTAAAAAAATATTGTAGATATTTATCTATATCTTTATAATGGAAATTCACCATAAGAATTAAGCTCACTTTTCAATTATAGAATAAAAAGTAAAGGTTTTTTTTTTAAAAAAATAAAATTTTAACCGGATAAGGTTTTTTTATAAATTTATAATATTTACAGACTTATATTTTATTTTTGTAAGCTTTTTAGGGACTAAATATGTTTGATTTAAATACTTTAGAGATTTAATAAATTAAACTAATAGTTTAGCGTGTAAATAGATTTTGATTTATATAATTTAGGGACTTAATAGATTCAATAAATATTTTAGGAATTAAGTAGACAATTTGACGATAAAAGAACACTTAGGGTGTGTTTGGTAACGTTTACGTTTTCAGTTTATATTTACAAAAATTTTATAAACTGATTTTTATTTATTTTTAGAAAAACATAAACTACAAACGCGTTTAGTAATTGACAAAATGTTTAAAAATTTTAAAAAATATAAAAAAAGAGTGAGAAATGACAAGTGGTGGCAAGTGACGGTAGAAGACAGTGGTGGAAAGTGGTGACGGTAGGTGGTGGGTAACTGGTGGTGGCAGGTGGTAACGGGTGGGTGGTGGTGGTGGGTGGGTGGGTGACGGTGGCTGGTGGTGGCGAGTGAGTGGTGGTGGTGTCGGGTGGTGTGTGGTGGTGGCAAGTGGGTGGCGGATGGCTGGTGGTGGTGGGTGGTGGGTGGTGGCGGGTGGGTGGTGATGGTGGGTGGCGGTGGTGGTGGTGGGTGGGTGGTAGAGTGGGTGGGTGGTGGTGGCCAGTGGTGGTGGTGGCGGTGGTAAGTGGTGGCAAATGGCGGGTGGTGGCGGGTGGATAGTGGGTGGCGGTGGTGTGGTGGATGGCGAATGATGGGTGGTGGCGGGTGGGTGATAGTAGGCGGGTGGGTGACGGTGGTGGGTGGTAGCGTGTGGGTGGTGGTGGTGGTGGTAGGTGGCAAGTGGGTGGTAGATGGTGGATGGCGGGTGGTGATGGTGGGTGTCGGTGTGGTGGTGGTGTGTGAATGGGTAGTGGTGGTGGTGGCGGGTGGCGGGTGGCGAATAGCGAATGGCGAGTGGGGGGGGATGGGTGGGTGACAGTGGCGGGTGGTAGGTGGTAGCGAGTGGGTGGTGGTGGTGGTGGGTGGTGGTGGCAGATGGGTTGCGAGTGGATGGTGGTGGCAGGTAGGTGGCGAGTGGGTGGTGGTGGTGGTGGGTGGTGAGTGGTGGTGGTGGTGGTGGGTGGTGGTGGCGGGTGGGTGGTAGTGGTGGTGGTGGTGGGTGGTGGTGGCAAGTGGGTGGTGGTGGTGGTGGGTGGTGGGTGGTGGTGGTGGCGGGTGGTGGATGGTGGTGGTGGTGGGTGGTGGTGGTGGCAAGTGGTAGATGGTGGTGGTAGGTGGGTGGAGAGTGGTGGTGGCAAGTAAGTGGCGGGCGGTGGATGGTGGTGGCAGTGGTGGTGGTGGTGGTGGCGAGTAGATGGTGGTGGTGGGTGGCTGGTGGCGGGTGGGGGTGGGTGGCTAGTGGCGGGTGGTGGTGAGTGGTGGTGGCAGGTGGTGGTAAACGATGGGTGGTGGGTGGTGGTGGCGGAAGACGGCAGTGGAAAATGGTGGCGGGTGGTGGCTAGTATTGGGTGGTAAAAAAAAAAAAAAACTCAAAACTCAAAATGGAAACACATTTTTTGTGTTTTCATTTTTTGGCTAAATTTATAAACTGAAACCACTGATTTATAAATCAAAAATTTTACCAAACAAGTTTTTATTTGAGTTTTTAAAATTTTTGTAAATATAAACAGAAAACTAAAAACGTAAGTGTTACCAAACGGCACCTTAGCAACTTGGTATGCACTATTTTGGACTATTTTATGCTTTTTATATACCAAACTTTAAAAATTTATAATTTTTATAGTACATATTTTTTTAATGCAATTTATATTTTTAAAACCTAGTTAATGAGATTTATCAAATAAGATCTTACTTGAATATGTAATTTTATAAAATAAAAATAAATAAATAAATTTAACAGTATAAATATTTACATCATAGAACATTCACAACTACAAATGTGAACATTAGTTAGTGCTTCATTGTATTATTATTAGGGATATTTTGATTATTTTGCTAGCCATATAATTTATTAGAATATAAAAAAATAATTTAAACTAAATAAAATATAAATAAATATAGAGAAATGTATATTTTTTTCAACTTGCACACGCATGATGTGTGCTCGACTACTAACTTTTTGAAAAAGTTAAAAATAAAATCGGTACAACTAAACTGTAAAATATCAAATTGATGCAATAGTTAAACTTTAGAGATTATACAGCAACAGTCAACAAAACAAAATATATTTTCCGCTGCCAGGATTCGAACCTGGGATATTCTCAGAATAACCGAGTTGATAGTTGAGCTACAGCGGAGCTTTTGATATGCCCATGAAGATAATTATATTTATAGAACTAATCGTCTTAAGTGGTGCCTCTTTGTTTTTTGTGTTTTTTTTTGGGACTAACGTGGAGTTTCATAACCTAATTTAACACTTAAAATTGAATGCATTAAGTGAAATTAATTAATTCTATTTGACAATTACAAATGGTATCACTTAAATGTAACTCCTAAAATATAAGTTAAAAATTAAAAACATTTTAAGTAATAAAAAATTTATTTAATTCTGATTTAATTTATAAATACTTATACTATCAATATACACCATATAACCTCACAAACTCCACCATCATCGCCACCTCTACCACCGCTATCACCACCACCATCATCTATCACTCTTCCACCACTACTACTTTCATCACCATTGTCATTACTACCATAACTATCGTTATTATTTCACTACTACCACCACCACTACAACAATTTGTACAATCCTTCACCTCTACAACTATTGTCACCATTGCCATAACTACCACAACCATCATTATACCGTCACCGCTCTCTTTTTGTCACCATTATATTACTCCAAGGTCGATTCTAACTTTTCTTGGACCCAAAGTGAACCCTAAATATGAAACCTTTCATATTTATTTAAAAAAAGATTGATCAAAACATAATGTATCGAATTTTGTTTTAAATTTTTACATTTAATAATGCTGACAAAAAGGTTATTAAAATTTACTTAAATATATAATAAAGTTTACAATAATAAAAAAGACTAAAATATAGTTTGGCATAAATTAAAGAATCTAAAAAGTCAAAAAGTCACTATCCTATTTAAGTCATATCATCTTATTTAAGTCACATCACCTCTCTACCACATCACTTCAAACTCAACCCATACCCAATCCATATTTTATAAAAAGTCAAAAAATGCACTTATTTACATCATCCCAAACAACTTCACTTTTTTTTAGGAATAGTGACAGATTATTGGAGTATCCGAGAATAGTTGACTGTTAAAAATGGCTTTCTCCAATAGATTTGGAACTCTCATGAGGCAGACCATTTCATAGAATAGCATATCGAATGGGCAAGTTTCAATGGCATCTATGCTTAATGCCATTCATTGCATGTCATCTTCAAAACTTTTCATTGGCGGTATGAGCTTGAGTATTATTATTTAACGTATTAAATATAGTACAAGTTATTTGTAGGTTCTACTATTGAAACCATATTGATCTATCTATGTACTAGGCCTTTCTTTTGGAACTGATGACCAGTCTCTCAGGGAGGCATTTTCTGGCTTTGGTGATGTTGTGGATGGTGAGTTTTAAATATGCATAACATGTATGGGCACAAGGGTTTTAATCAAAAAAATGCCCTGCGCAAAATTTTACATGTTTTTGTTTTACAGTCGCCGACATTGTTAAAAAGAATATCACAATCTTATTGATCGGTCTTTTTTCAATCAAAAATAAAGAATTAAACATAGTACTAATTCAGTAGAATAGTGGATTGTCCAGATATCGTACCACGAAGATTTGGGCTGAGTTATATTAATTCGAGTAGTAATTTCTAATTTAATTTAAAGAAGATAGGATGATTTGATTTTCACTAATGAGAATTTAAATTAAAACTAAAACAATTGTGCAACTAAAGAAAATAATCTGAATATGGAGAGAGACTTAGGATTCCGAATCCACTACTAATTTCATATCGTGTAATTAAAATATCTAAGTCTAGTAAATTAATGGCCTGAACAATAATGATATATTATAACTACAAGTTCTAATATCATTGTCAAGAAGATGAATATATTTAAAACGTAGGCACGAATCATCTTCGGTCGGCAGAATTGCCTACACTAAAATATGGTTACTAACTATGATTTGATCCAAAAATCATATAAATAGTTTTTTGGGGGAGGGAACTATACACATTTTTATATAAAGAGAAAGTACTTTGTGAATAAGATGAACGTGAGTTTAATGTCAAAATGAGATTAAGGCCTCGTTTGGGAACATGCTTTTTTAGTAATTTTTTGATTTTTTGGTTAAAATGTAATGTAAAAAAATTAGTCTGGGATGACTTTTTAACTTTTTACAAAAAGATGTGCAAAAAATAAAGAGAAAAAGGGAATCTTTGACTTTTTGGTATGGATTGTTGGCTTTTTAATTTTTTTAATAACTTTTTGACTTTTTGACTAAAAGGGGCACTTGCCAAACGAGGCCTAAGATTTAAAGTACATTGTGGAACACTTCTATATATATATATATACTAGGTAGGGAGGCCCACGCAAGGCACAAGTGAGTTGCACATTTTTTAAATTTTTTTTAATTAAAATTTGATTTTTTTTATTTTAAAGTAGTGTTTGTTTGATGGAAGAAAAATATAGTGGAATAGATCTTATTTATTTATATAATATCATTTTATTTCACCTATAATGTTTTTTATGAACTCTTATGTTGTACTTTGTTAATTAGAATGAAATGAAATAGAATAATTGTGTGCCTTTATTACGATTTTAGTTATGAGTTTGAACTCTTTATTACGATTTTAGTTATGAGTTTGAACTCTCTAAAGTAATTTTGGATTTTTTTTTTTTAGCTGGTTGCTATTTAATTTTACAAAAATTAAGATACAATAGTCAAAAGTTAAGAGTATAACAATGCTTTTAAGAGTATAACAACCATACAAAAAATCATTCTGACATCACTTTAAAAAAATAAATAAATAAATAAAAGGACAAATTATAAATACATGATTGAGATTTGCTTAAAATACATATTGGCCCTTGTGATTTGCAAATTTACAAATATCCCTTTGTTAGAATTTTTTATTTAATAGAATTAATTGAATTTTTTTTTTCTAATTGCTCTTATATACAATAATAAAATTACCTAAATTATTAATTGAAATAAATTTCTGCCATCACTAAAGCTGTTAATTGAGTTGATGATATATTAATCAGAATGGTTACTATTTGTTATGAAATTCAAAATTTAAAGGGTAGTGATGTAATTTTCAGAGCCACAAGGCACAATTTGTATTTGAAACAAACCTCAAGAGGTGTGTTTGTAATTTATCCCCCCCCCCCCAAAAAAAAAAAAAAGCCCAAAAAAATCTAAACTTTTGGACTATTAGGCTAAATACAATTAACCCAAATTTCTTACAGAATTTCTAAAAATCCTCCATCCAAATTAATTCACTAACCAAATTAAAGGGCAAAATAGATTCAAAAATAGACGTAAGGGAAAAATGAAAAATAAAATACAAGCCACCAACACCAAAGCTAAACTTATATAGATAAATATATTAAAATTAATAAAAATATTGAATAGTTAGACTTGGTTTTATTTGTCCTTTTGAATCTTAATCCATAAATTGAACTATAATCAATTGTTTTAAAAATTTTAGAATTGAAACCAAAATCATGCCTTCAAAACATCAGACTAAATTGTACAATTTAGACTTATTCAATAGATAATTTTATTTATTTATTTAATACCACAACTTCTTTCCAATCTTGATTGCACAATCTTTGTTACACATCTTACACCTGACTTGGTATTGACAAAAAGTGTCT
This sequence comes from Camellia lanceoleosa, assembly GCA_025200525.1. Lineage (NCBI taxonomy): Eukaryota > Viridiplantae > Streptophyta > Magnoliopsida > Ericales > Theaceae > Camellia > Camellia lanceoleosa. Next base: position 130,665,993 of record CM045762.1, on the reverse strand, counting down.
CACAATTTTAATTTCCAAAATACTTCCATAAGAATTACATAATTCTACATGTATCTTCTATGTATCTATATTATTATAAAGTGAACACTAGACTAGGTGTAAATGTCATAGAAAAAGTACTTTGTTAATAAGCTTATTGATATCGAAATGGGATTAGAATTTAAAGAAGTCAATAAAAAACAAAAGTAATATATATATTAAAATTAATACAAATATTTAATAGTTGGATGTGGTTTATTTCTCCTCTTGAATCTTAATCCATAAATTGAACCATGCTCAATTGTTTTACAAATTTTAGAATTAAAACCAAAACCATGTCTTCAAAACATCTCACTAAATTGTATAGTTTAGAATTATTCAATAGACAGTTTTATTTAAAGTTTTTTAACATCATAATTTCATTCTAATCTAAATTGCACAATCTCTATTATATATATATATATATTTATTCTTCTATTCTATTATAATATGTCAACACCTGAGTTGGCGTTGACAAAATGTCACGACCCCAACCCGCCCCTAGTAGGGTGGTGCCGAGATGGCCAGTAATCCGAGATTACCAAAGGCCGGCTTTCAAAATTTCACACACAACAGAGTACTCATAGGGGCTTACTGAATGCGGAAGCAATAAATCAAATACAAATGGTCCATAAGAGCTGTGCATAAATCCGAGGAAAAGACATATACAAAATAGTCTTACAACCAGTCCAAGATATCAAAATACAAATCAAATCTTGATCAAAAGGCTTCTAAGCCGACAAGTGCAAAATACAATAAATATGAGCCAAGAAGCATGATTTTCAAGATCTGCCGAGGTAAATACAAGATGCCGACGTAAACACAAAATGCCGGAGTGGAAACAATATCACCGACAAGAATGCAAAACAAGCCGACGTAAATCAAGAATCCCAAAATAAACTTGCAAACACATCTAGGCGTCACCGCCGTCCTGCTCATCACCTACATATATATATATAGAGGGTGAGTATGGAAACTCAGTGAATGGTACTAGTAATAAAGGTTTGCATGAATATAGCCGAAGTCTGTACAAAACAAAACATGTCAAAACCATCCAAATATTAGCCGAGGTTCTAACAAGCAAAGCACATCAAAACTGTACCGAATCAAGGGATGAGCCGTACTCATCTGTTAAGACTTACAAATTCCAAGGGATGCTCACTGACATCGGCAAAACATAGTCAAGCTGTCCGAACAACAATATGTGTAGTAGTCCATTAGTGGCAAAACAAGGTTGTACGATCCGTAATCGTTTTATACAAAGTGGCGCTGCGAAAGTTTAGAGTCCTCCAGCCCAAGGGACTTGTGTTACTTAGGCCCGTAGCCCCTTTTTAACACAGTAACTTTTCCAAGGAAGGACCGTATCCTTTATATACAAGAGACTGTGTCACTTAGGCCCGTAGCCCTTTTTGACCAGTGGTGCTGCGAAAGTTTAGTGTCCTCCAGCTCAAGGGACTTGTGTTCTAAGGAAGGACCGTATCCTTTTAACCAAAATGCTGCAAAAGTTTAGAGTCCTCCAGCTAAGGGACTTTTACACTTAGTGCTGCGGAAGTTTATAGTCCTCCAGCCAAGGGACTTTCCAGAAAGCATCAAACCAAACTTTCACTTAATACATCAAAATAGGCTAGTCATTCATGCTCATCAAAACTTTCTTCAAAACAAAGCAAGACAAGATTTAACAAAACGTGTAACATAGCTTTATTAAAAGCACCGCTCACCTAGCTCTTCAGGTGTAGGCTCAAAGCAAGATCGAAGTCCTGACAAATCACATAGCAGATCACATACTCAAAACAAGCTTTGCTTACTCATAATGATCTCGGCACTACCACCGAATCCAAAACAATAACGAAATGAAACATCTTTGAGTCAAACCGGTATCGCTTGAGTCATGCCGAGGTCCCACACCTCCTAGCCGAGATGTGGTCCTGCTGGCCACATACAAAACGAACTCGGGAAACCTGGGTTTCATCTCAAAATGCAAGGGACAAGATCATCAAAACATGCATGCTAAGGTCAAACTTAGATATCATGCCAAGTGTTCAAAATCATGGACCTGAGTACCCTTACAAGAAGACCATGCAAGAACAAACACGAAAACGTGATGTTGGTTCCAAGCTTTCGGATCAAAACAAGGTTTTCCTTCCAAGAATATTTAAACATCATTTTCTTTCTCAAAAACCAACTTCAAATCAATGCATGACATGCAAAATCGATTCAATCATGCAATGCAACTAGATGATCAATAAGAGCAAACGGGGGAGAGCAAGAATCTAACCTCAAAACTCAAATCCAACGGTTCGATCTTCCACGATCAAACTCGGAACTCAACTCTCTCACTAAAACTCTTACTCCTTGTTCTAGAGCTTCTCTCTCTAAAGAAACAAAGATTGAGACCAAATGATGCCAAAAAGGATACAAAATGATGTGTTATAAGCCTGTCGGCTGACTTAGCCTATAGCTCGGACACGTGGCATTACCGGGTTGGTTCAGCTCAAAAGGTGGCGGATTGACAAGACAAGTCTCTGACAAAACGTATACAACAAGCTAGATAGAAAAACACCTCGGTAAGTAAGGACATCGGCTAAAGTCAAAGCTTCTGCAAGGATAACAAGGACATCGGCAAGGGAGGTCGGCACTTGACTAAGCTGTGCCACACCTTGGCCTGGGTGCGCCACACCTCGGTCTAGGCCACACCTGCCCAAGGACAAGGATTGCTAGCACAAAACATCTCGGCCTCGGCTCTAACACCTCGGCCCAAAGGGTGTCATCTCGGCAACACATGCCGAGGTGAAGATAGAGGTCAACCAAGGTTCCAAAACGATTCTAAGTACAAAGGTTCAAAATCGAACTAGGCTAAGCTGACCTCGGTTATACATCAAGCAAGGTACAGTATCAAGCAAGCAAGCAATACTTAACAAGAAAGGCAAAACAAAGTAACAAGATCTATAATTATGGCAAGACAAGATTATACAAAGATGCATGCAGGCATGGCTAAGTCAAGATGAGGGTTATTACATCCTTCCCCCCTTAAAGAAGTTTGGTCCCCAAACTTAAGGTACCTTGTTCCAAGAACAACTCTGGATGTCGAATTCTCATTTCTTCTTCCATTTCCCATGTGGCATCCTTGCCGTAGTGCTCTTTCCATTCCACCTTTACCATGGGTATGGATTTGTTTCTCAACTGCCTGACTTGTCTGTCGATAATACACATCGGCTTCTCTTCATAGCCTAAATTCTCGTTAACTTCAATCCCAGAATAGTTAATCACATGCAGTGGGTCACGAATATACTTTCTTAACATCGAAATATGAAACACATTGTGGACTTGGCTCAATTCTGGCGGCAAAGCAAGTCTGTAGGCAACGGTGTTAACCTTGTCAAGAATTTCAAATGGACCGATATAACGGGGTGCTAACTTACCTTTCTTCCCAAATCTGGAAACCCCTTTCATCGGTGAAACTTTCAGGAACACATGATCCCCAACTTCGAATTCTAGCTCATTTCTTCTCTGGTCGGCATAACTCTTTTGCCGACTCTGGGCGGTTTTGATCCTCTGCTGAATAAGTTTAATCTTCTCGGTTGTTACTTGAATGAGTTCGGGACCAAGCAGAGCCTTGTCTCCAACTTCGGTCCAACATATCGGCGATCTACATTTTCTTCCATACAGAGCCTCATACGGCGCCATACCAATACTCGCTTGATAACTGTTGTTGTAAGCGAATTCCACTAAGGGCAAATGCACTCCTCAATTTCCTTGGAAGTCCAATACACAAAGCCTAAGCATATCTTCAAGTATCTGAATCGTTCTCTCCGTTTGCCCATCTGTCTGGGGATGAAAAGCTGTACTAAACCTCAGTTCGGCTCCAAACGCTCTCTGCAGACTCTGCCAAAATCTGGAAACAAATTTAGGATCTCTGTCCGACACGATTGACATCGGCACTCCATGAAGTCTAACAATCTCGTTCACATATACCAAGGCAAGTTGTTCGGCGCTGAAGGTAGTCTTAACAGGCAAAAAGTGTGCTGACTTAGTTAATCTATCAACAACAACCCAAATCGAATCCATACCTTTCTGTGTCTTCGGCAACCCGACTACAAAATCCATGGAGATGTGCTCCCACTTCCACTCAGGGGTCGGTAAAGGTTGTAGAAGTCCTCCTGGTCTTTGATGCTCTGCTTTTACTTGCTGACAATGCAAACACTGGGACACGAATTCGGCTATATCTCTCTTCAAGTTCGGCCACCAAAACGTCTGTTTTACATCTTGATACATCTTGGTATTTCCTAGATGAGCTGCAAACTTGGAAGCGTGAGCTTCCCGTAAGATTTTCCTCTTCAATTCAGGAACATCGACTACACACAATCTCCCTTCAAATCTGAGTACTTGGTTCTCAAAAGTGTATCCTGACCTCGGCTTGGTAGCAATCTCCTCGGCTACTTTTCTAAAGAATTCATCCTCCATTTGCCTTGCTTTTACTTCTTCAACAACCGTTGGTTCTACTGAAATCAAGGTTAGACATGCCAAATTTCCAACTGACTTTCTGCTTTCGGGCGTCACGCTCTGTTGTTAGCTTTCCACGGTGATCTTGAATCTGCATATCATAGTCCTTCAACAACTCAAGCCATCTTCTTTGCCTCAAGTTCAATTCCTTCTGTGTGAATAGGTACTTCAAGCTCTGATGATCTGTAAAAACCTGACAAGAAGCTCCATACAAGTAATGACGCCAAATCTTTAAAGCGAATACCACGGCTGCTAGCTCCAAATCATGGGTAGGATAGCTCTTTTCGTATGGCTTCAATTGACGAGACGCATAAGCTATGACTTTACCCCCTTGCATTAATACACAGCCCAAACCCTTATGCGATGCATCACTGTAGATATGAAACTCTTCATAACTCGAGGGAAGTACAAGTACTGGTGCTGTAACTAGTCTCGTCTTCAGTTCCTGGAAGGCTGACTCCCGATCTTCAGTCCATTCATACGGTGTTCCTTTCTTAGTCAATTGCGTCAATGGGATTGCAATTCTGGAGAAATCTTTCACAAACTTCCTGTAATAACCTGCCAAACCCAGAAAACTCCGAACCTCGGACACATTGGTCGGCCTCGGCCAATTCACTACGGCTTCAACTTTGCTAGGATCAACTGAGATACCCTCTTCATTTATCACGTGACCCAGGAATGTAATATTAGAAAGCCAAAATTCACACTTGTTAAACTTGGCATACAGTTTCCGGTCTCTCAAGATCTGCAAAGCAAGTCTCAAATGGTTTTCATGTTCAACTTCACTCTTGGAATAAATCAATATATCATCGATGAAGACGACCACAAACTCATCTAGGTGGGGCTTGAAGACTCTGTTCATTAAATCCATGAATGCAGCAGGGGCATTGGTCAGTCCAAAAGGCATCACTAAAAATTCATAGTGGCCATATCTAGTCCGGAAAGCAGTCTTCTCAACATCCTCGGCTTTAATCTTAAGCTGGTGATAACCCGACCTAAGGTCAATCTTAGAAAAGACTCGTGCTCCTTGTAGCTGATCAAGCAAATCGTCAATCCTAGGTAATGGGTACTTATTCTTAATGGTGACCTTATTGAGTTCTCTATAATCGATACAAAGACGAAGTGTGCCATCCTTCTTCTTAACAAATAACACGGGTGCTCCCCATGGTGAAGTGCTCGGCCTAATAAATCCCTTATCCAACAATTCTTGCGATTCTTCAGCTTCGGTTCCTAAGTTCATTTGGGGCCATTCTATATGGTGTTTTGGAGATCGGTGTGTTCAGGTATGATCTCAACGGTGAACTCTATCTCTCTATCAACTAAGTAACCAGGCAAATCATTTGGAAAGACGTCGGCGAATTCACTAACAACTGGAATGTCGGCTAAGATGGCATCCCCATTCTGATTACCCAGTATACTACACAGATAACCCTTACACCCTTTTTGTATCAACCTACAAGCCTTCATGGATGAGATTAAGTAAGGTGGGGGCACTACCCCTTTCCCCTGAAAAATAACCTCGGCTAGATTCGGGGGTTTTAATGTGACACTCTTCGAAACACAGTTAATAGATGCATAGTTTGCTACTAACCAATCCATTCCCAATATAACATCAAAATGGGCTATGTCCAAAGGCATTAAGTCAACTAACAATTCAACATTTCCAATCATAACAACACATGCTCTATAAATGGATGCAACAATCATACACTTCCCAGATGGCGTAGACACAGATAACACATAATGAAGGGGTTCTAGTTTCCTATTAATCTTCTCGGCAAACTTAACAGATACAAACGAATGCGTAGAACCCGAATCAATCAACACATAAGCATCTTGAGAGCAAATAGAGAGTGTACCTGACACCACAGCTTCAGCATTCTGAGTGTCTCCGGGTACTAGTGCAAATACTCTGCCCTGTCTCATCTGTCCTTTCCCCGTATTACCTTTCTGAACGGTACCTGAGGTGTTCTCACTTTTCTTACTGGCTTCGGCCTTTGTCTTAGGGCAATCTCTCACGAAATGACCCATTTCTCCACATTCATAGCAAGCTCCAGTCGTCCGATGACAAACCCCGAAATGTTGCTTCCCACAATCTGAACACATCGGCTTAGTATTACCTTCCTGCCTTGGATATCCAGTACTGCCCTTGTTCATCCTCTTCTTGGTGCCCAACTGTGCTCGATGACTATCATGGTTCAGCCTCTTTCACTGATTCTCTCCTGAGCTCTGGTATCTGTTCAAGTTAGCTTCAGCCAAAATGGCTTTGTCCAGCACCTCGGCGTAGGTCGGCATATTGAGCGAGCTAACTTGGGTCTTGAATCGGTCATGAAGCCCTCTTTCAAATTTTCTAGCCTTCATGTATTCATCGTTGATCATGTGAGGTACAAACCTTACCAATTCAAGAAAACGCGATCATATTCCGCCCTTTGTTAATTTGCCTTGCGTCAAAGTCCGAAATTGATAGCCTTGCGATTCAGGACCGAGGAAAATGCTTGTTGTAAAGCAGTTCAAAAACCTTGCCCAAGTTAAACCAGATTAGTCTCTCGATCATCATCCACCATCTTGAGCATAAATCGTCCAAGGTAAATCTGACCAAAGTCACCTTCTGAACATCGGTGCTGGGGAAGATCTCAAACAGTTTCTCAATTTCCAAAACCCACGCCTCGGCCTTCATTGGCTCTATACCTCCCGAGAACCTCGGTGGTTTCATTTTCTTGAATTCCCTGATTAAAGCTATCGTGCCATCCCCATATAAGGCTGGCTGCGGAGGAGCTTGGGGCATTGGGGGAGGTGGAACTACATTTCGGGCGCGTTTATGCGCTTTCGTAGGTCGGCGTGGCACTAAGCGTCTTCTTTGCTGGTTTGTCTCAACTCGCGGGCCAGACCTTCCACTAATCTTTCCAGTCTGTCTAACCTATCTTCGGGCTGACCCCGGGCAACTGGTGGTCTACCTCTCCTCATGATGCTATGAGTATACCAAGTGTGACTTTTAAGCAAATAACAAATAACCACGCAGGCAAGTAACAAATAAGCAAGTCAAGACAATGCACACCTTGTTCAAATAGCAAGCAATATGATGCAACCCTAGCATCCTTCTAAAGGAAATCCTATGCTCTTTAGGACTCAAAGTGTGTGAGTAACGTATACTAAGGAACTTGTGCTCTGATACCATTCTGTCACGACCCCAACCCGCCCCTAGTAGGGTGGTGCCGAGATGGCCAAGATGTCAAGGCTTTCAAAATTTCACACACAACAGAGTACTCATAGGGGCTTACTGAATGCGGAAGCAATAAATCAAATACAAATGGTCCATAAGAGCTGTGCATAAATCCGAGGAAAAGACATATACAAAATAGTCTTACAACCAGTCCAAGATATCAAAATACAAATCAAATCTTGATCAAAAGGCTTCTAAGCCGACAAGTGCAAAATACAATAAATATGAGCCAAGAAGCATGATTTTCAAGATCTGCCGAGGTAAATACAAGATGCCGACGTAAACACAAAATGCCGGAGTGGAAACAATATCACCGACAAGAATGCAAAACAAGCCGACGTAAATCAAGAATCCCAAAATAAGCTTGCAAACACATCTAGGCGTCACCGCCGTCCTGCTCATCACCTACATATATATATAGAGGGTGAGTATGGAAACTTCGATGAATGGTACTAGTAATAAAGGTTTGCATGAATATAGCGAAGTCATACAAAACAAAACATGTCAAAACCATCCAAATATTAGCCGAGGTTCTAACAAGCAAAGCACATCAAAACTGTACCGAATCAAGGGATGAGCCGTACTCATCTGTTAAGACTTACAAATTCCAAGGGATGCTCACTGACATCGGCAAAACATAGTCAAGCTGTCCGAACAACAATATGTGTAGTAGTCCATTAGTGGCAAAACAAGGTTGTACGATCCGTAATCGTTTTATACAAAGTGGCGCTGCGAAAGTTTAGAGTCCTCCAGCCCAAGGGACTTGTGTTACTTAGGCCCGTAGCCCCTTTTTAACACAGTAACTTTTCCAAGGAAGGACCGTATCCTTTATATACAAGAGACTGTGTCACTTAGGCCCGTAGCCCTTTTTGACCAGTGGTGCTGCGAAAGTTTAGTGTCCTCCAGCTCAAGGGACTTGTGTTCTAAGGAAGGACCGTATCCTTTTAACCAAAATGCTGCAAAAGTTTAGAGTCCTCCAGCTAAGGGACTTTTACACTTAGTGCTGCGGAAGTTTATAGTCCTCCAGCCAAGGGACTTTCCAGAAAGCATCAAACCAAACTTTCACTTAATACATCAAAATAGGCTAGTCATTCATGCTCATCAAAACTTTCTTCAAAACAAAGCAAGACAAGATTTAACAAAACGTGTAACATAGCTTTATTAAAAGCACCGCTCACCTAGCTCTTCAGGTGTAGGCTCAAAGCAAGATCGAAGTCCTGACAAATCACATAGCAGATCACATACTCAAAACAAGCTTTACTTACTCATAATGATCTCGGCACTACCACCGAATCCAAAACAATAACGAAATGAAACATGCTGAGTCAAACTGGGTACTGCCCAGGTCATGCCGAGGTCCCACACCTCCTAGCCGAGATGTGATCCTACTGGCCACATACAAAACGAACTCGGGAAACCTGGGTTTCATCTCAAAATGCAAAGGACAAGATCATCAAAACATGCATGCTAAGGTCAAACTTAGATATCATGCCAAGTGTTCAAAATCATGGACCTGAGTACCCTTACAAGAAGACCATGCAAGAACAAACACGAAAACGTGATGTTGGTTCCAAGCTTTCGGATCAAAACAAGGTTTTCCTTCCAAGAATATTTAAACATCATTTTCTTTCTCAAAAACCAACTTCAAATCAATGCATGACATGCAAAACCGTTTCAATCATGCAATGCAACTAGATGATCAATAAGAGCAAACGAGGGAGAGCAAGAATCTAACCTCAAAACTCAAATCCAACGGTTCGATCTTCCACGATCAAACTCGGAACTCAACTCTCTCACTAAAACTCTTACTCCTTGTTCTAGAGCTTCTCTCTCTAAAGAAACAAAGATTGAGACCAAATGATGCCAAAAAGGATACAAAATGATGTGTTATAAGCCTGTCGGCTGACTTAGCCTATAGCTCGGACACGTGGCATTACCGGGTTGGTTCAAATTTCAAAAGGTGGCGGATTGACAAGACAAGTCTCTGACAAAACGTATACAACAAGCTAGATAGAAAAACACCTCGGTAAGTAAGGACATCGACTAAAGTCAAAGCTTCTGCAAGGATAACAAGGACATCGGCAAGGGAGGTCGGCACTTGACTAAGCTGTGCCACACCTTGGCCTGGGTGCGCCACACCTCGGTCTAGGCCACACCTGCCCAAGGACAAGGATTGCTAGCACAAAACATCTCGGCCTCGGCTCTAACACCTCGGCCCAAAGGGTGTCATCTCGGCAAACATGCCGAGGTGAAGATAGAGGTCAACCAAGGTTCCAAAACGATTCTAAGTACAAAGGTTCAAAATCGAACTAGGCTAAGCTGACCTCGGTTATACATCAAGCAAGGTACAGTATCAAGCAAGCAAGCAATACTTAACAAGCAAGGCAAAACAAAGTAACAAGATCTATAATTATGGCAAGACAAGATTATACAAAGATGCATGCAGGCATGGCTAAGTCAAGATGAGGGTTATTACACAAAAAGTGTCTCACAATTTTAATTTCGAAAATATCCCCCACAATAATTACATAATTTCTACTCATATCTTCTATCTATTTATCTATCTATACTATCATAAAGTGAACACTAGACTTGGTGTGAATCTCACAAAAATTTAATTTCCAAAAATACCCTCAAAATTAGTTTTGGAACTACTAACTTGCAACATCATGAACGAGCTGGTGTTGTGTGTCTCATGATTTTTATTCCGAAATAAGTCGGAATAATTATGTAATTTTCACATGTAACTTTTTTTCAAATTTTTTTTTGGAGAATTTATTAGAAAATCATTTTATAAGTACTTGTATTACAATTGATCCATAACATATTCGTATATTCTAATAAATTTTATTATTTGGACATTTGATCCACAAAATCTTAATTTTCTAGGAGCTATTTGAGATGATCCAAATAAGTATACTTTTTGATTTTTTACGAAAAGATATGTAAAAAATAGAGAGGTGATATGACCCAAATATGGACACTTATCTAAACAAGTGCACTTATATAGTGCATAGTGCATAATTTGACTTTTATACTTTTTTTGGAAATTTATTTAACCCTTAACAACTTGGTTTGAACTAGTTTGTACTTTTTATATATTAAACTTTAAAAATTCATAATTTTTGTTGCACATTTATTTTTTATTTTTTTTATGAAATTTATATTTTTAAATTCTAATTAATGAGATCTATCAAATAAGATCTCACTGGAATATGTAATTTTTAAAATATAAATAAATAAATAAATAAATTTGATAGTGTGAATGTTCAAATTATGAAATATTTACATTGTCAATGTGAACTTTAATGGGCGCTTCACCCTATTATTATTAAGGGTATTTTGATAACTTTGTTAGCCAAATGACATATTGGATTATGGAAAAATAATTTAGACTAAGTGCAACATAAGTAAATGAAAAAGAATTTATAAACCAATGTTTCATTTTTTTCGACTTGCACACACAAAATGTGTACTTCGCCATTAACTTTCTTTAAAAAATAAAAATAAAATCAATACAACTAAATCATAAATATCAAATTAATGTAATAGTTAAATTTTAGAGATTAGGATTATAATTTTCCAAAGATATCAAATGAAAGTTGCGGCTATAATTGCAAAATGTCGCCGCACAGCATAATCATCAAAACAAAAAACATTTTCTGCTGACAGGATTTGAACTTGGTGCGTTCTCAGAAGCCGACATGATAATTGACCTACAGCGGAGCTTGTGACATGCATGTGAAGATAATAATATTTATAGAATTAATCGTTTTAAGTGGTATCTCTTTCTTTCTTTCTTTTATTTTTATTTTTTATTTTTTATTTTTTGGGATTAATGTGGAGTTTCGTAACCTAATTTAACACTTAAAACTGAAATAGTATCACTTAAATGTAACTCTTAAAATATAAGTTAAAAATTAAGAAAATTTTAAGTGATAAAAAATTTATTTAATTCTAACTTAATTTATAAATACTTATACATAACTATCAACATACACTGTATAACCTCACAAACTTCACCATCACCGCCACCTTTACCATTGCTAACGCCACCACCATCACCCTTCCACAACCACTACTTTCATGACCATTGTCATTACTACCATAACCATCGTCATTATTTCACTACTACCACCACAGTCGCCATATGTTATCAGCACTACTACAACAATTTGTACAATCCTTCACCTCTATAACTATCGTTACCGTTGTCATAACTACCACCACCATCATTTTACCGCCACCGCTCTCTTTTAATCATCATTACATTACTCCAAGGTCAATTCTAACTTTTCTAAGACCCAAAGCAAACCCTAAATATGAGGCCTTTCATATTTATTTTAAAAAAAAAATTGATCAAAACATTATGTATCGAATTTTGTTTTAAATTTTTACATTTAATAATGCTCACAAAAAGGTTACTAAAATTTACTTAAATATATAACAAAGTTTACAATAATAAAAAAGACTAAAATATAAACTGCAGTACCAAATAGAAAGTAAAAGTCTTCTACTTCTTCTAGGAATAGTGACATGTAAATATAGTTTATCAAAAGTGATTAACGTCATACTAACTTAATCCTCAATCATTACAAATCAAATAATCAAATGAAAGACTATCTAAAAAATAATAATAATCAATGAAAGAAAACATAAAAAATAATAAAAATATGTAATCATAATAGACAATATATATATATATATATAATCAATGATCAAATAAAAATAAGAACTCATCTCTATTACAGAGATTGTATCTTTAAACCCAACTTTATATTACAAATTTAAGACTTTCTATCATAGTTGAACAAATGCAAAACAGGAAAACAAAAATCAATACATAAAAAGCTAAGAAATATGATAGTGTTTCAATTAATTTTTAAAAAATTTAGATGAATACTTCAAATTCTTGTTGTGGACAGCAACCAACTGGAAAGTTAAAAACTTTGGTTTTATTATATTTGTAATCATATCTTAGATGTATTAAAAATATAAGGGCAAATTATCCACAAGTCATTTTTGAAATGTGTGTGTTCTATTTAATCATAAAACCTTTCAGATAGACCCAAAAGTCATGTGCCCATTTATCTTTCTTTTTTTTTTTTCCTTGCACCTTATTTGTTTTCTTTATCTTTGTTTCTCTAATATCGACGACAACCACGACCACGCCTTCCTTCTTTTCTTTCTTTTTCTAATCTACAGTCACCGGTGACTGGCGACCACCATTGATTGGAGTTCACTAGCAACCACCGAGCACCGACTTCTTACTTCGTGCTCACCGAAGGTGAAGGAGATGAGTTTTCAATGTATCAGATCTGAGTAGATCTACATCAGATTGAGCTAGATCTAAATCAAAAATAATTGTCAGTGTACAAGCCTCTCTCTCTCTATATCTGTCTCTTTTATTCGATCCTTTAAATTTTTTTTTATTTTTTATTTTTATAGTACACACTTATATTTTCCTGTTATAATGAAGAAATTTTTTAAATTATGAATAAGTTGTTTTTGAATTTTAGTTACAGGCAGTGAAAACTATAAAATTTTACAGTTTCAGTTTTTTTGGTACTGAAATGAATCATTTTTTAGAACTGTAAAATTTTATAGTTTCATAACTTTCTTTAGAACTGTAAAATTTTGTAGTTTCATAACTTTCTTTAGAATTGTAAAATTTTGCAGTTTCATAACATGTTTTTTAGTTTTAGTTTGATTAATAAGGATAAATGCTTGATGGAATCATACTTTGAAATTGTAACAATTTACAGTTTCAAAGCTTGCTTTTTAGGGGTTGTTTGGGGGTGTCCTAAATAAGTGCACTTTTTGTCTTTTTGGACTAAAAAATTGAGAAAGAAAATATGGATATTTGGTTTAACTTTTTGACTTTTTATAGAAAAATGTGTAATACAAAATTGTAAAAATTGATTTGTAGGGAAAAATTAGGATTGAGAGTTGTGCAGCCGTAATTGTTGACTTTTGGTGAATAGTGTTAACTTTTTAACTTTTTGAGTAACTTTTTAGCTTTTTGACTTTTTTGTAATATGCCAAACTTGGCCTTAGTTTGATTAATATTGGAGATTATTTGCTTAAATCTTACAAAAATTAAAATAACATATATTTTTTTCCCATTGTTATTGTTTGTTGTTCTTACATTCCCCCCCTTTTAGTTTATCAATATTTAGCACATTTTGTTATATTTTTTTCGCTCTAATTTCTCAATTTATTCTTTTTTTTTAGGCAATATGCTGAATATTTCAGTGAGTCTCTGGTGATATCTTGATGTCTAGCGAACATTCTAGACATTCTGATGACTTCTGGTGACATTCAAAAAACTCCGAGGATACTCCGTCGAATTTTAGGTAATATTCCAGCAACTTCCTGGTGATGTTGAACATTCCGACAAGTCTTCAGTGATCGTCTAATAGAAGTCTGACGGTGGTGGGATGTAGCAGTGTCTTTAAATTTTTTTTTTATAAAAAAAATAGAATTTTTTTAGTAACAATTAAAAAATATGTAGGACTAATTGGTACAAATATTTTGTTTTGGGACTAGATAGGTTTTGAATTTTGTATATGAGACTTATTGGTAAGTTCCCCAAAATATAAATTGAGGCCTCAAAATTTTGGGAAGTTTTATTCAAACTAAGCCTCTTCTTATAAGAAATTTTAGATCTTTCCAACTCAAATGAGCCTTTTTTTTTTTATTTTTTTATTATTTATTTTTACCTATATAATACTTACTATAATTTTGGGCCTTTTTTTTGGACATTTTTGGGAGCCCCAAAGCAACTACTTTGTGGGCTTTGCCCCAAAACTGGCCCTGCATTGCCCCTTCACAATTACCACAGCCATTATCTTTCTATCTATAGCACCATTGTCAATAGCGCTATAGGCACCATTGTTGTCTTCACCACCAACAACTCAGTATTACAATATAAAATTGAAAATTACAATTTAAAGATAATAAATTTTTTAAAATTCATAATTCGGTATTTAATTTTTAATTTTATTAAACATCACCTAAATAAATCTAAGGATGTTGGCAACTCTAAAATTTTGTCTAGTCTTCTATCTATCTATCTATCTATCTATCTATCTATCTATGTTCTATAATAAATATAAAGTGAAGATGCTATTGACACAAAATGTAAACATTTTGATTTTAAAAAATGCCCTGCACAACTATTTAAATATAAAATTATATGGAGAGGAGGTTAGGACTCGCAATCAAGATAGTCGATTTGGTAGACAAGACCCTTACCACTTGAGCGACACACAATACGTGTGTTTTTAAATCAAAATCAAAATTTAAATTTTATAAATTTAAGAACACACCCCCACAAGACTCTTACGACTTGAGAAGCACACAATATGTGTATTTTAAAATAAAAATAAAAATTTATATTTATATAGATTTAATAGTATACCTTTACTAATCATATCCTCATATATATATATATATATATATTATTAAAAGTAGTGTTTTTCCTTACTTAGGTGACACATTCTAAAGACTTTTTTTTATTTTTATTTCTAAAAAAGCCACATCAGCATGCATTTTTCAGTTATGTATAAAGTTCTACACAAACTAAACTAATTTTGTTCAAAAAAAAATTATAATAACCAATTTTATATGGACTCTATTTGAGAAAGGGAAAATTAGTCTAAGATCCCTTTCCCATTTTTACTAATAGAAGAGATCCACAATATTATTTTATGATGTCTAAGGTCTCTCAACCCTACACTCATATATGACAGAAAAATTTGAGTCTCTCAAAGCAAATCTCATTTCTCTCTCATACATACACTCTAAACTCTCTCTCTCTCTCTCTCTCTCTCTCCCTTTCTCTCTTGATGATCTTCGATTTTGGGTTGAGTGAGAAACAACCTGCAAAGCTCTCAGAGACATTAGAAGAACAAAACAGAGAGACCTAGTATGTGATTGAGAACCAGAGTGATTGATATATGGAATTTGATCGTAAATAGACATAGTCTGAGGCAAGAGAAACATGTAGAGAAGAAACTAGAGAAGTCACTGACATGAGAAGGAGGAAGAGGAGCAAAGCTTCGATTGGGTATGTCTCTCATGGAGGATTGAGATGATTTCTTGTAGTGAAAGGGAGGGATGAGATTGCCAGTGACTGAGTGAGGAGGTGAAGATGGGTAAACGAAGTTGGTTCTCGCCTTGACTCCACGTATCGCTCAAGCGGTGCAATCGTAAGCGCATGCCGCCTCCTCCACTGTGTCAAAGGTATTGGATATAGTCATTTTGTAAATTTTCTCTGGATTTGGTCATCAGCTTCTCTCGATGTTGCCAACAAAAATCTACACCACTCTTTTATTCTTCAATTGTTATGGGTAAGTGAAATCAGAAACATAAAAACAGAGGTTTCATCACAAAAGCAAATGTATTTATTTAATCCATTTGTAATTAAATGTATGTAAATGCAATTGCAATGATCAAGATGGGTTTGGTGGTTGTGTCAGCCATTATTGCTATTGAAAGAGCTTAAATTGAATTGCAGTGGTTGTATTGAAATGAATTTAATGTGGGTTTTAAAGGGATTTTCTCTGGTTCGGTCAAAAATACAGAGAAAATTCTGATCTAGAGAAAATTCTCTCAACCACATTAATAAACAACATTGAACCCAGTATCAAAACATCAGAAAAATTCTCTAGTCTTTCCAGAATTTCTCTGGATGTGGAATTTGTGTGAATTTTCTCTAGATTTCTAGTTTCGTATTATAGTTTTCCTGTGTGCCATTATTGCTATTGAAGGAGCTTAAATTGAATTGTAGTAGTTGTATTGAAATGGATTTAATAAGGGTTTTAAAGGGATTTTCTTTGTAACGCCCAAAAATAAATATGACAAACCCATTTCATAAGCGAAAATCAAGTTGAAACAAAGTATTTTCATTCATTAGAGTTAATATACAAAATGTGACATATGCAATATACATTCATAAACAGCTTATCCTGAATCTACAACATGTGTTACAAATAGTAAAAAGTAATGAAAGCTAAACAAACATTCATATGCCCTAAATACTTACATCTTTTCAAGTCACTGCTTAATTACAACAAAAATGAGTCTGGCTCAATACAATTAAGCCCTTGGCTATACAAAGTAAACACAATAAAAAGAAGCTCTTGCTTTAAATCTCTCCAAACTACTATCTTAGCGGGGCATATCTCCAATACCTGAAAATGGTTTTTCCTAAACAGGGTGAGCCATAGCCCAGTAGGAACAATCTAGCACAATATATGAATCTTAACAAATATATAAGTATGAGATGCATATTCAATGCCCAGGATAAAAAAAATCATTTATAACTCTTTTACAAAACCATGCCATGCTAAGTTTTATATGACAGTTCATGTTATCTCAATTCATTTTATCTTATTTCATGATTCATTCACCGTTTTATCTCATTTCATGAGTCATTTACCAATTCATTCAGACAACCACACTGAGGGTACAACTCGATGGGTTTCTAATCAACACAACCCTTATACAAACACTTCTATTTGCTATTTTACGGATATTTCGTTTACGGGAACCGGCACCCATGTATACATACGGTTTTCGAGACTTTCACCTTAGACACACATGTCAACTTAATTCAATGGAGTCTATCCCCTTTTTTCTCCCAAACATAGAGTACATCTCCTTTCTCCTCCAACATATCATACATTTACAATGTATTAAAAACATAGTCATATTCAATGACAATAGATAAGAGATTAGTTTCAATTCACCTAATCCTCATGCAATTTCTACAACAATCATAGCTATCCTCCACTAATAGCCTAAAATAGATATTTCTAAATAGATATACAATCTCCAAGACAGATAAATTATCCAAATTGTCATAGGTGAGAGGTAATATATATCCAACTCCACCATTTATACAAACATTTATCCAATTTCATATTCCCAATGCCAATCTCATATATTTATACAAAATAACTATTTGAGACAATTTAGGGCAAAACTTTATTTTCTTTTAAAACCCAACTCAAGTATCAAAATCAACATATTTATTACAATACAACCTCATATCTAAGCCTATAACCATTTAAAACACATACATTTGAAAACCCCTCTTTTCATTTTAAACCAAAACCTTAGGTTTGTTAAAAATCACCCCAAGTTTCAATATTTCTTACACATCAACAAATAACTAAGTTAAAACTCATAGAAAAGTGTAGAAAGTCCCTACCTCAAGTTTAGAAGACCAAAGGACGAGATGGAGAGACTTCAAAGATGCCAAAACCAATCTCTATTCGGATCAAAACGCAGCCTTTGAGATGCTCTACTTTTTTAACAAAGGCTTACGGGTAGAGAAATCACTAGATCTAGGTGAAAATATAGAGAGAAGGTAGATTTTAGAGAGAAAGGCACAAGATCTAGGGTTTTGAGAGAAAAAGATATGAAAAAGTGATGTAAAAAGGAGCTGCTGCGAACTGATATACGCACAGTCTGCTCGAGCGCAAGAAGTAACGCTTGAGCGTCAGACATAAAAAGTTGTTTTGCTCGAGCGCAAGAAGTGATGCTCCAGTGTATAATGCACACTCTCAGTAGTTTTGCAGACAACAGACCAACGCTCGAGCATAGAATACACTCTCTCAGTAGTTTTGTAGACTTGCAAAAGTACTGAGAGTTCACAAAACCTACTCGAGCACATGAAATGCTGCTCGAGCAAAAGAGAACTTCTAGGTAATAAAGGTCTGAAAACTAAGCAACTAACCTGTTCTAAACACAACCACTACAATCCAATAACCAAATTTAAGGATGTACAAGGGAAGCAAGACATGAACAACAATACGAAACCATGAAACCCGAGTTCGAAATACAAAATGGGTCAAGTATAAACCAGAATCGTTATAATCTCCCCTTTAGGGAATTTTGTCCCCGAAATTTTAAATCAAGTTTTAAAGTTACGTTTAAACCAAACACAATAACAATAATTAATCAATTCCAATACCATGACCCACTCTCTAGTCTTCCATTCTCATCAACTCGATACACAAGTCCCAACATTGAAAGTATAATTCACATTCTCCCAAAACATTTACAATGTTTACCTTAAATCCATATTTTCAAAACATACACAACATATAGAATGTTTCCATATTCTCAAAACATATACAATGCTTTTATATCTCATTAACATAATCAAAATTTCAATACATGCTCAAACATCAACAAATAAGTCCAGATACTTCTCGTGGACTTCCAACTCACGCTCCCAAGTTGCTTCCTCAACCCTGTGATGTTTCTACAATACTTTAACCAGGAGAATTATCTTGCCTCACAAGACTTGGTCCCGGGTATCCAAGATTTTCATCTGGCTCTCCTTATATGAGGCATCCTCATCTATCTCTAAGTCGGTCCAATCCAACACGTGTGATGGATCCGGCTTAGACCTCCTAAACATGCTAATATGAAACACATCATGAACCCCGGAAAGCTGTGGTGGCAAGGCCAAACGATAAACTACCTCTCCAATCTGCTTAAGGATCTCAAAAGGCCCAATGAATCAAGGGGATAACTTCCCACTATTTCCAAACCTCATCAAACCTCTCCTAGGTGATATCTTCAAGAATACATTGTCTCCCACCTCAAAAGACAAAGGTCTCCTCCTACGATTGGCATAACTTTTCTGGTGACTCTGAACCATAACCAACCTCTTACGGATAAATGCAACTTTCTCCGTCATCTCCCAGACTAACTCTGTAACACCCAAAAAAAAAATACATAATGAAGAACCACCAACTACCCAACCTTACGGTAAACATAAGTAAATCCCAATGCTCATGTTAACTCTAAATCTCCAACATGAGCATACATAATCATAAGAGACTTACAAAGTAACCTCACATGCGAATACACATTCAACGACCTTAGTACATGAATCTATAGCATGTGAAATAACCAGTCAAAAGCAAATAAATGCCCTCAAGGGCTACAAAGTCCAAGGCTTAAGCCTAGTTACACAAAATAGTTGCTTGAACCCACACATGTATAGCCCTTGGCTAACAAAAATAGTCACAACAAAACAAGAGCCTTGTGCTTTAAAAATGCATTCCACATCCTTAGTTTGGCAAAATCACCACATCTTTCCTTGCACAAAATCCCATAGGGTGGGCACAAAGCCCAATGGGAAATTCTTAAGAAAGTATATACCTTTTATGCAATTCTCATGGGATGAAATACATATGCCATGCCATGCTTTTTAAAAGAAAGTCGCATCTTCATCCTTTTGAAAACCATCATGCTCAATGAAATCTTAAAAATTCAACAATTCAATAATTTTAAATTAAGTTCAAGGGGCGGTAAATATGGCTCAGGTAATCCCTAGGTTGGTATCTGCAAGTAAGCATAACTAGTACTACCAAATCCCTACTTTACTGGTAGCTAACCAGAAGGCACGTGGTACCTCCTCCATGCGTGTTTTTGGTTTTTCACCGTGGACACTCAGACTACCTTAACCAATATCAACTACACCCCCTATCCGGACTTACTAACGTATTTACCCCAAAAGATTTCAATGAGATCTTATTTCACAATGTTCCTTTCTCAATGCAAAAGTTTTCAAATCTTAATTCAAAATTCGTAACAACAAAATGAATTGAAATACCAATGCAACATATTTCAAAGCATTATAATATTCTTCCATTTGCAATACTTCCACACAATTTCTCCATTTTGATCACAATTTCCATTTCTCCTTCCAAAGCAATTTCACAAGATAAACATATATTAATTTATATCTATCGGAGAGTAGCAACACTTCCACATTTCATGCATTCTCAACAATTTAGTCATTTCATAACTATATCCACATTTTAGAACAACAAACTTCAAAACCAACTATTCCTCATATTCCATGAAATTCTTTTCATTCAACATTTGTCATAATATTTATCAAATATCAATTTCATAACATTAAAACATTTTCTAAAAAATCCCCAAATTTCTAGGTTTTTTACCAAGAACTAAACATTTTTCCCATTTGAAGAATCTCTCCAACATAACACCCATTTTTAACAATGCAGTTCAAACTCTCAAGAACTTCTTTTAAAACAAGTGTGACACTACTTTTAAAATCATCAACACTCTTGAAACCAAAAATCAAAATGTAATACCACAAGAAAGGGTTCCATAATCAACATGATCTTGCAAAAATATATATATAACTCTAAGAAATCCCTACCTCAAGTTTTGGAGAAGAAAAGAGGAGAAACCCCAAAATTTGACAGTGTTGAAATCCAATCTCTACCACACAAAATGAAGCCCTCGGTTAGCTCTTCAAAATTAATGAAGGATGTTGGGTCAAAACTCCAATGGATTGGAAGAAATCAAGAGTTTATGGTACTTGGTGGAGGTTTTTAAAGAGAAGGGAGAGAAAAAGATATTTTTATAGAGAGAGAGATATATATGTAAAAAGTGAGATACACTTAGCCCAAGAAGAAGGACAAAGGTAGATTTTCAGACTCAGTGGACTTCCACACGTGCGGCACACATTTCCGTATGTTGTAGACGTCCCCGAACATCCTGGGAGGAGATCCCATTTTGTTCATTTGGGCTCACTACAGTTCAGGACTCAATGTCACGGTCCTGTATCTAATCTCGCAGAGTGCAATGCAAGACCGATGAATCATCAAAGAGTCCAAATCCAGCAAATCGTTTTTGAAAATAGATTTTTTGAAAGAAGTGCCAAACATGGACTGCTTTGCCAGATACAGAGTCACCACCTAAATATTTATTTTGGGGGAATTTAGGAAACCCTGACTCGTGCCTAAGGCCACGTGTCCGTCATCACCAAAGTTGCCTCGGCTCGGGAACTTGGGTACGATTAGGGAAGGTCACTTCGTGAGCACTTCCGCTCGCCCGATCAAAGATCGGCCTCTACTAACCATGATATCGAGTTTTGAAAACATTATGTGCTCTTATCCCGGTTATTAGCCTAGAATTACTATGTGATGCGCGCAGCATACAAGTATAGACTGGATTGCCTGAGTTGGAACAAAACATTTCATGTTTGTTTTTGAAAGTGGTTTGCTACTCGCAAGTAAGCTAAAATGCGGATTTTGCCACCCTCAAGTGGGCTTAGAAAACATGGTGATTTGCCATTATCTAGTGGGCTTAAAACTCGCAATCAATGAATTGTTCCAATTCAGATAATCCAACCTCTACCCACAGGCATTCAGGCAGTTATATCACATAAGCACTTAGCCTCATGATAAGCATGATATCATGGCAGTCACTCACACACATGCAAGGATGCTAAAGCATAAATACTTACCGAGTACTCTAAGCCAAAGAAAGAAGCTAATTAGAAATCATGCATGAATCCTAACTATGCTGAGATGCCTAATGCAACACATACAATAATGCAACTAAGATAGACTCGGCTATTCTAAGATGGCATATGATGATGCTACAAGTAACACGTATTCAACTTGAAATTGAAATACAATGCAGTTAGTATGATGTGCTGAGCTCGGTGCATGCAAGACATGTGAATGGATGCAAACATACGAGCATAAGTATGCTAATTGAAACATGCCCTAAACTAACCATCATAAGCTGATAAATAAAAGGGAGAAAGACGTGGGGTTGGAAGACATACATCACACACACGCACACTTATTACACAATTGCCCTCGCTCGGAGGGTCCGAATAAATAATACAGTCCAAATAAATAATTAACTACTCTAGCTAATTAAATATTACAAAATCTTAATTAATTAACAAATTAACTAGGAAAGTGAATAAACTAGCATGCAAGCTATAAAATAGATTGCTTCAGCTCTTGTTCCGAATGATAAAAGATGCATGTGTACTCGGGTCGCCTTGTCGGGAAATTCCTCGCGATGCCCCGATTTGCCTATGTTTGCAATTGATCCCGGAATATTGTACAAAGCTCTAGAAGGCTGTTGGTTTCTGGTTTGCTGCAACAGAGAGCAAGAAAGGGGCATGTCAAAGTATTTTCAACATATGTATGCATGACTACTCTCCCCGTCATTGCATAAGCTCTGGGGAGTGTAGTCCTCGATCCTCGTGCCACCAATTACGCATCTCGATGCATGATAGCTGAGGAGTCGAATCGCACGACTCAATATGAAATGGATGCACACATAAACTTAACAAGGCCTAAACTCCATCATGGGTAATCCGGAGTGTCGGTGATCGAAAATTGAGACACGTTTCATCACTTTGAGTACGAAACGCCCCTCATTTCCCGTGTCTGGACTAACCTTACTCCAAACACAATGCAATGAGATGGCATACACAATGCGACTAACATGCAACCCTAAATGCGATGCAACGTAATCATGCTGGCATGCGAGGGATGATATGCACACATGTAACCTAGCATACGCAATGCTATGGACTGAAATGGCATACACAATGCACGTGAGCTATATGGCATACACAATGCACACATACGAAGATGGACATACACAAAGGCATTATCAAAGCATACACAATGCAATGGTCAAACATGCGACAACATGAACCAAATGGCATACACAATACAAGGTGGACTTAAACCAATATGAGTGGACCTCAGCCACACTCAAATCAGTGGCCATACATGAAAATGAGACAACCGAAATACATGCAAACATGCACGAATACAAAGGACAGATCCTAAGGCACAACATGCAACTCTAACTAAGCATGGCAAAGGATGAAATATGGCATGGAAACACACATTCTCCAGCTCTGAAACATGATGCACAATGGTCCCGAATCATGCAAACACTTCACACAATGCATGCTAGATGGCACAATTACCGAAACTAGTGAAACGGATTACACTAGAGGTAGATAAAATGATGCACAAATGGTAAGACCAGCCCCAAACAGACCCTAGGTAGGTCCGAGACAGTGGGAAAATGGCCTAAAATGATGGTTCAATATGCAAAGAAATGAAGCTCATTCAATGGTCCGAAAACAAGGCATACAAGCCCAACTCTCAAACGCATTTAAAGAGTGAAAATCATGGGAATATGGCATACATGTGAGCTCTGAAATATGATATGCAATGGCCCTAAAACATGAAAACACCTCAGTATATGTATGTAATAGACCTCGAAACTCAAAACTAAGCATGGACATTGAACCACAAGCATGCAAAACAAACATCATTCGACCATGAGACCCAAAAACAGAGCTAAGGCCATCCAAAATATGCACAAAATCAGTCTAAGGCATGGCCAAAAAGTGCTAGAATTAAGGGCCAAAAGATCATGCAATACAAGCTAATGAACCATGATTTGCGCTACAACTATATGAAGCACATGAGAGCTCACCAAACCAGCCAAAAACAGAAGTATGCCATGCCAAATAATGCCAAAAAACCCATGGAAACATGGCCAATGCATGCAAGAATGATATGTTCCTTTGAAAGGCCAATAAGAGGGTTATTCAACACATGCATGATGGATATACAAAATGGCAAAACCAGCTCTGGACAGAGGTTATGTGTCACAACCCAAACCCGCCCCTATAGGTTTAGCACCGTAACCGGCCAGTAATCCATAATTACCGAAGGCCTACTTAATAGTAAGACAAGATACAGAAAGATGGCATGGCTCACGGCCCAAACCCGCCTATGGGTTTAGCATCAGAATCGCCAAGAATCCGAGATTATCAAGGCTCACAATAAAGGTACAGCTTAAACAGAGCATGTGGGCTGAAGCCAATACAGTAAATAACTAGTGTCCATTGAGCTGTGAAAATCTGTATGCCAAAAACATTTTTATCCACATATGCATAGACAGTACAGTACAGAACAGTACATATAGACATATATACATATCCTTCAGTCAGTGGAACAGGGGCCTAAGCCCTATATACAGTACGGTACCGTGCAAACATCCATCAATACAGCATGGCAAAACAGTATAGTAGGGGAAAACACACTACGCCCCTAGCCTTAGCTTGGCAGGTTTGGAACCTTACAGCGAGGCACGATGGTTGGCTTGACAAAATTGGGATTAACCCTGACGCCTCTAGCTTTGACCTGGTGCTTGATCACCTACACATACATATGAGCAGTGAGCTAAAGCCCAGTGAATAACATAATGCATAAAGGGTTAAGAATGAATGTCCTTTCAGTCTTGACACTAATCATTTCAATTTGCTCATCAATCATTCAATTTGTGACTCTTACTTGAGGCCATAACAGTCATTCATTAGCATAACAGTACAGTAGTGGTTCCAACATGGAAACCGTACATAATTCCACCCGTTCATAGACCGTCGGTGGGGGCCATCCGTTCCTAGACCGTCGATAGCACGCTTGACAAATCCACCTGTTCATAGACTATCGGTGGGGCTATCCGTTCATAGACCGTCGATAGCAAGGAAATGTCTCCTCAGTGGCAATAACAATGTACAATAGTTGCTAAGGATACCACATTATCATTCAGGATATCGGATTTACATTCATTCAGTAGACAGAGAACAGTTCAGTAAACAGTTCAATGATAGCTCAATCTAGTAGACAGTTCAAGAGATAGTCATTTTTTTTTTGAACATATCTTTATGCAATTGTTACTCACAGTGTTTTGGGCTATCAGTAGTTAGAGCGTCTCCTCGAAATGCCAACCCTATACAGTTAACAGATTGAACACACTAAGTTTCATAATTGGAAAAGATCACAACTTAATCCTTACATTTGCTTTGGTGTGTTCTACATCTCTATCCTCATTAAGATGTCTTAAACTAGGCCTAAGAATGCCTAGAATGGGATGAGGATGCAAAAATACAGTTGGAGGGCATTTTTCAAAAGTTGCTGAAAACAGGGGTCTCGCTCGAGCGAGCCTTCCTTCGCTCGAGCGAGGTTGCAAAATCAAAGGCTTCGCTCGAGCGAACAATCTTTCGCTCGAGCGGTGCGATGAAACAAGAAAAGTATCTTGGTTCTTTGGATTTTACGCGATACACGCCGATGCACGCTCGAGCGGAGCCCTGAATAAAGGTGCTCGCTCGAGCGAGGAATCCTTCGCTCGAGCGAGGAAGCAAAATCTGGAATTTCCAGATTTGTCTCCCAAGTTCGAACCAAGCATTCTACACCCAAAAACTCAACCTCTTGGGCCTAAATTCTGGGAAAACATTTCAAACTCATAGCACAACAAGTTTTAAAGCTCAATTTGTACATGCAAGGGCCAAGAGTTGGTCAATTTAAGCCATTATTCAAACCCATTTCAAGAATAATTTCAAAACATGAAATGCATGAACTTTAAACCAAATTCAAGCTTCAATTCTTGTCCAAAAGGACTCATTTCTTCAAGAACATGGTGAATACATGGATTTAAACATGAATATGAGCATGCATGTACATTTTTTTACCATGGATTCAACTCAACCTTATCAATTCAAACATGCATGCATGGACTAAGCTATAATCCTACCCTTTTGAACTAATTTATGCCTTAACTCCACAATTCAACTTGATTCATGCAAGAACAACCTTAAATGCAACAATGAAGGGTTCATTTACCTTGCTTAAGTCTTGAAATCAAGGTGTGGGAGTTAAATTTGCAATCTACACTTCAAGTCTCAAGCAAATCATCAAGGGTAAGCCAATACACAAGATGAAATCACTCCCTCACTCAAACTCTCTCCCTCGGTTGGCTATACACTCAAAATATGGCTGAGGGAATGTTGTTTCTAAGTGTAAGACTCAAACAACAAAAGCCACTCAATGGCAATTCGGTAATTAAGTCAAACTTGACAATTAATTCGTTTAAATCTAATTTAATCATTCCTAATCAATTTTCAGATAACTATACCGTTAAATCACAAATATTCTACTGATTCCAAAACATCAAACGGTTTCTAAATCGGCCGCCGATAAGGCCTTCAATTAGCAGTTTAAACATGAAATCACAAACAGATAATCACATGGGCAACAGATAAAAATGCAATACAATAGATGGACTTATTCAATTTCAGTTTCGATTTCAATCGGTCCATTCAGTACTTCAGTTAATTCGATTATCGGTCATTAGCGGTCCAGTTTAGCAATAATCAGTATATAATTCAGTGGTTATTCGATAATCGGTACGAGGGTTGTTACAATGGCGGAAGCCAAATCAGTAAATAAACAATGTCCAATGAGCTGTGACAGTTTGTATGCAAAAAAACTTTTCATACATATATACACAAATAGTACAAAACGGTATGTACAACATTTACAATCATTCATAACAGGGACCTAATCCCTATTAAACAGTACAGTATCAGTCTAAATAGTTATTACAAAAGAGATGCAGAGACAGACGGGGGAAATAAAACACCCCTAAGCCATAGCTTGGCAGGCTCGGAACCTCGTAGTGAGGGACAGTGGTTGGCTTGACAAAAAGGGGAGTCTAACCCCCGCTCCTAGCTCGGGTCTGGTGCCTGAACACCTACATATATATATATATATATAAACAGTGAGCTAAAGCCCAGTGAATAACATAATGCATAAAGAGGTTAAGAATGAATGTCCTTACAATAATGAAAACAGTTCATTGATTCAGTATATCAGTCATTCAGTCATAACAGTCATATGTGGTACATCCATTAGCATAGCAGTACAGTTAAGTATTTAGAAGATATTCATATTTGAACATATCTTTACAACATTATTACTCACAGAGTTCTGGACAATTAGGCTAGAGCACGTCTCCAGATGCCAACCCTACACAATTGCAGATTGAACACACACTAAGCTACACAGTTGGGAAAATAATAACTTAATCCCTAATTTGCCTCAGTGTGGTTCTACATCTATATCCTCATTAAGATGTCTTAAACTAGGCCCAAGAATGCCTAGGTTGGGATGATGATGCAAAGATGCATTCAGAAAACATTTTCAGAATTTCAGAAAATCAGAGGTCCTGCTCGAGCGTGGATTTCCCCACTCAAATGGACATGCAGCAAAGGTCTTCGCTCGAGTGTCAACTCCCTCGCTCGAGCGGACTGCAAAAGTACTGGATGCTCAAAATCCACGCTCGACGGGCGGTCGACCTCCGCTCGAGCGTGTAACACAAGCCTCCGCTCGAGCATACACTCCTCGCCGGCGGATCAGAAACAAAGGTAAGATGCTGGAGCTCGAATTTCCGCTGAAGAACTTTCCCGCCGAAAGTGCAACTTCCCTCACTCGAGCGGGAGTCAAAAATCTAGAATTTCCAGATTTGAACTCCAAGTTCAAAACCAAGTTTTAATGCATAAATTTCGATCCTCTTGGGCTAATTTTCTGGAAAACACTTCAAAACCCATAATATTACATGTTTCAAAGATCAATTTAGGAAATCAAAGCCCACGGGTAGTTCAATTAAACTCAATTTCAAACCAAATTCATGAACAAGACTTCAATTGAACATGCATGCACTTAAACAACTTTCAAGCCTCAAATACATGCTCTAATGAGCCAATTCTTACAAAAAATGATGAATTCATGGATTATGATTAAAAGATGGACATGCATGTAAGGAATTATGAACTTACAACCTCAAAACTTCCAAATACATACATACATGCAAGCCTTAAGCTTTAATTCAACAATTTAGTACCAAATCTAGACTCAACTCATCAATTAGCATGAGACATGCAAGAACTAACTTGAATACAACAATAAAAGGTTGAATTTCCTACCTTGGGTCCTCAAATACAAGTCTAGAGCTCAATCAAGCAAGAACTCCTTTAAACTTCTTAATTTTCAAGCAATTCTTTGATGAAACCAAGGTTTTCTTCTCTCCCTCTTACTCTAGGTCAGCAATAACAAGGAACTTGGCTGATGAAATGGTTTGTTTAGATGTATAATAAGCCTCAAGTATGTGCTGGCTAAGTGGCCCACTTAATGGCATCATGGTAAATAAGTCTAACTATGCAATTTAGCTTAATTCAATCTAATTTAATCATACCAAATCACACTTCAGATAAATATGCCAATAATTCACATAAAATCTAAGGGTCAAAGAGCATTTATCAATTTCAGATTCGGCTGCCGATAAGGCCTTCAATTTGCAGTTTAAACATAAAAACATGAACAGATAATCAAACAGGCAATAGATAGAAATGCAATTTAACTAACATACTCAATCAATTCAGTTCCAGATTTCAGTCAGTCAGTCAATTATCATACTTGATCTCAGTTTAGTAGTAATCAGTGATTAAATCGGTAATCAGTGGTGAGGATTGTTACATTATGATGGCCCTAAAACTCATTGAAAATGGCTTGAAATGAGCCTAGGAAGCATGCAAGTAAAGGCCCCTTTGAAAGGCCTTGAAGAGGATTACTCTACACATGCACAATAGACATTCAACATGGCAAAAAGGGCTCGAGAGCCTATGCAGTCAAAACTCATAAAAAGTGGCCTGAAACATGGCTTGAAAACATGCAAATAGGGGCTCCTTTGAAAGGCCAAGAAAGCTAGTAAACAAAACAAGGGGTGAGAGGATCACCCCTCTCTGATTTTGATGCTCAAAAACACATAATAACCACTGAAAATCCGCTGGATTTCAGTGGTCAAAAGGGCCAACAAAGCTCACAACAAAGGCCCTAATGCATGGCCTAAAACAAGAGGAATGAAGTATGCAAGGGGGTAGATGACCCCCAACAGAAAAATAGTCTTAAACAAACATGTTTAGAAGCTCAAAACAAGACTTTTTTCAGTTTATGACAAAGCCTAAATATGCTTGCAAATGGAGCTAAGATGTGAAGCAAAATAATACTTTAAAAGGAGGAATGAGTGTTACCCTTGTAGAGAAGACCTCCAGCAGCTTCTGGACCAAAGTAGGAACTCTTCAACCTCTGAAAATGAGCTCCAAGGTGTTTAGGTTGATAGTGGAGGTGTTGTGCTTGGAGGTGTAGTGCAAAGGGTCCAAGAACTATGGACTTTTGAAGCTTGAAGTAGAGAGATATGGAGGGAAGTGTATAAGCTTTAGACACAAAAATCTCAACCCTTGCAAGTGGAGAGGAGGGTATAAGCTTTAGACACAAAAATCTCAACCCTTGCAAGTGGAGAGGAGGGTCTCTCTTATAGAAGAAGAGATCCAAGGCTTCTCTTAGAAGCTTGGAGCAAAGGGGCCAAGCTTCTTAAGGAAGCTAAACCAAAAGGGTCAAGCTTCTTGAGGAAGCTAGACCAAAGGAGTCAAGCTTCCTCAAAAGCTCAACAAAAGGTCAAGCTTCTCTTAGAAGCTAAAAGTAAAGGGTCAAGCTTCTTTAAGAAGCCAAAACAAGAGGGTCAATCCTCGGAGGATGGAGCAAATGCCTCCCAGCTGGCACAGCTAGATTGCATTCAGAGAGACAAAAAAACAGAAGGCTGGCCGACCAGTTCAGGTGGTCGGCCGACTAGGTTCAAAAGGGTCAAGCTCAAAAGGTGGCCGGCTAGCCCAGATTCGTGGTCTCCTAGGTGAATGCAACTCAGTGGTGGTATGGGAGACCAGAAAATGTGGCTCAAAAACCAAAGAGACCAGCTTCCTGACAAGAAAATCGGTCGGCGGGAGAAGAGGTGGTCTCCAAGAGAAAAGGTGGTTTCCCACCCTTGTACCACCTTCCAAATAATGAAAATAGGGTCCATACCAAAAATGAACCAAGACGGATGCAAAATGAGGGTTCGGGGGCCTAAACGCGTAGCTGGGTGCCCCGAAAACTGACTGTTAAGCATCGAAAGTGGCGTGCGACCACGAAGGTGGTCTCCCGGGCCACAGTGTCCCTCTAGAGAGAGGAAACAAAGTGTGTGCCAAAAACCGGAGCAAACGGAGAAAGTTAAGCGGTCCCGAATTGAGGAGCACGACCGACGGCTCCGAAAACCAAAAGTTGGTCTCCAAACGGGAACAGTGGTCTACGACCACGAAAAGTAGCCTACGACCACTGAGAGATGGTCTATGAGACCTCTCCTCTTCGGAAGAGAAAGCAGAACTGGTTAAATGGCAAAGAGGCAAAGCACAAAAGAGTCCCGAAGTCCGGAGGCAAGGCTCTCAGCTAAGACTCCGAAACCTCAGAACGAGCACAACATGTGCAATCACCGAGCGCTCAATCGATGACGTCTGAGTCTTAAGGTCGGTCAAAAATGGGATGTCTACACAAGTGCAGTTCATCCCTCTGCACCTGATTCCCACTCGTGCAATAAAAGCAGTCTTGCACCATTGACACCTCTTCCTCACCGCACGTACGACCCCCTTTCTGCACGTGTGACCCAAGCCCTCCCGCGTGCGGTTCTGTCTCCAGCCAAAAAGGTCACCAGCTTGACCTGTGACACACCGGATCCAACCTTGCACCTTCTGAAACAAGAGAAACTTGACTCTGTAATAAAACTAAGGACGAGCATTTTGAAAAAATTTCCAAAAACAGTAAACCTAAACTGTTGACAAGGTCGCAAGTTAAACCCGACACTCTAACATGAGTAATTCCAACACAAATAAAAAAAGAACGAGATGAGTTACGTACCCGGTCATCACAAACTCTGGACCCAACATAGGTGCATCACCCACCTCTGCCCAACATACAAGAGATCTACACGGTCGGCCATACAAGGCCTTAAACGGTGCCATACCAATACTCGATTGGTAGCTATTGTTATAGACAAATTCCACTAATGGCAAATGTCTCTTCCACAACCCCTTAAAGTCAAGGACACAATCTTGAAGCATATCCTCAAGGATCTGAATAGTATGCTCGGACTGCTTGTCAGTCTGAGGATGATATGTAGTGCTAAAAGTCAATCTCATGCCCAAGGCACTCTGTAGGCTCTACCATAACCGAGCCGTGAAACGTGGATCTCTATTTGAAATAATCGTCACAAGGACTCCGTATAACCTCACTATGTTCCTAATGTAAAAGTCGAGAAGATAATCTACCGAGTCACTCACACGCATAGGTATAAAGTGGCCGACTTGGTTAGCCGGTCAACTACCACCCCAATTGCATCACTACCCCGTTGAGTCCTCGGAAGGTCCACAACAAAATCCATTGTGACATGTTCCCATTTCAACTCGGTTATAGGCAAGGGTTGTAACAAACCCGCTGGCCTCTGATGGTCAACCTTCACTTGTTGACAAGTAAGACACCTCGATATAAACACAGCGACATCATTCTTTATTCCCCTTCACGCAAACTGGCGGCTAAGGTCATGATACATCTTTGTGCCTCCTGGATGCACTGCAAGGCTTGAATAGTGAAACTCTCGGCGTACTTCATCTCAACAAGACTCTGGCATGAAAAGGCAGTCATGGTATGTAATACTCAAATCGGGATACACTTTCAAGTATTTCTCCACCTTTCCACTGGAGATCTTCTCTCAGAGGGATTCCACTTCAAGGTCACCCCTCTATACTTCTATCACACGGTTCACAAGTGTAGGTTATGCAACTATTGAAAACAAGGCTGCCAACTCAACGGACTCGCTGAGATGCAAGTCAAACTCACTGATAGCACCCAACATATCCCATTCCTGAATGATAATACAAGCTACACTGCTAATAGATTTTCTACTCAATGTATCGGCCACAACATTGGCTTGCCTCGGATGATAATGTAACTCAAAGTCATAATCCTCTATAAATTGCATCCACCTCCTCTGCCTCAGATTCAAGTCTTTCGGTGTAAACAAATATTTCAGACTCTTGTGATCCGAAAACACTTCAAACTTCTCACCATACAGATAATGCCTCAAAATCTTTAAGGCAAAGATCATCGCCGCTAACTCTAGGTGATGTGTAGGGTAGTTCCTCTCGTATGTTTTCAACTACCACAAGCCATAGACTACTACCTTCCTTTCTTACATCAACACACAACCCAAACCTTCCCATCAAGCATAACAATACACCGAATAACCCAAACCTCTCTCTGGAATAATCAATACTGGAGTAGTGGTGAGTCTAACCTTAAGCTCTTGGAATGACTTCTTACAAGTCTCACTCCACACAAACTTAACTCCTTTCCTCGTTAATCAAGTCAATGGTGAGGCTAATCAAGAGAAATCCTTCACGAACCGATGGTAATACCCGGCCAACCCCAAGAAACTACAGATCTCAAAAGCATTCTTAGGTTGTTCCCAATCTTATACCACTTCTATCTTGGATGAATCTACAGTTACTCCTTTCCCGGATACCACATGGCCTAAGAACTTAACTTTCCTTAGCCAAATTCACATTTCCCAAACTTAGCATACAGTTTGTGGGCTTTAAGCAACTCAAGCACCAATCACAAGTGTTCCTCATGCTCCTTCTCAGAAGGTGAGTAAATCAAGATATCGTCCACAAAGACGACCACAAAACAGTTTTGAAACTCATGGAAGATTTGGTTCATCAAATCTATAAACACAGCTGGTGCATTAGTTAGCCCAAAAGGCATCACTAGAAACTTGTAATGGCCATACCACGTACGAAATGCCGTCTTCAGTATATCCTCCTCCCTTACTCTCAACTGGTGATAACCCGATCTCAGGTCTGTCTTAGAGAAGCAACAAGACCCCTTCAATTGATCAAACAAAATCATCTAAATGAGGCATTGGGTATTTGTTCTTAATAGTTACTCTGTTCAACTTCCGGTAATCTATACAAAGTCGCAACGCACCATCTTTCTTTTTGGCAAAGAGAGCCGGTGCTCCCCTAGGTGAAGAACTAGGGCGGATAAAACCCTTATCTAACAATTCTTGGAGTTGAATCTTTAACTCACTCAACTCAGCAGGTGTAAATCTATACGGTGCTATGGAAATCGGTGTCGTGCCAGACACTAAATCAATAGAGAACTCGATTTCTCGGTAAGGTGGTAACCTCGACACCCCTACTTCAAAACAACCTCACCACCAATAGGTGACTCTACATAGAGAGGGGATGCTAACTTTGCCGACTCTAACCCCAAAACCAATGCAAATGCAGACGAGATAAATGAATAGGATGCACCCGTATTAATCAACACATTAGCAACTGAATTGCAAAACAAGAAGGAACCTCTAACTATTGAAGGAGCTGGTACACGGTTTAGCGCAATAATAGCATACACATGCCTTGTAGGTCTCTGCTCAACCTGCTCACCTCTCGGAGCATAAGTCTGATGCACTAACTAAGTCGAAGAGGCTCCCTGATTAGCCCTTGAGGCCTGTGCTGACTGTGCCGGCTGGTGGCTCTGTGTCTACCTTAAACCAGATGCACTAGGTGTGCAACCCAACTGAGGCCAAAATCTCTCTATGTGCCCCACCTGCCCACACTGATAACAAGTGAGTGGCTGGTCTCTCCTTTGACTCTGGCTCTGAGAACGAGTCGAAGACGATACAGACTGCTGCCCTCCTCCTCTCTGTGGGCAAGCTGGAGATTTGTGGCCTAACTGACCACATTTGAAACAAGTGACATCTCCCTAACCACCTCTCCTAGAACCTGAACTCGGTACCAGAAAACTGTACCTCGACTAAGCTCCCTAGGATAGCTGTGGGTTAGAACCCCTCTGCCTCGTACTGTCCCCCTGAATATCCTGACTCCTCTTGGAGCCCTTCATCCTTTCCTCCCCTATCTGTATTACGGTCTCCAGATGAGCTGTCACCTCCACAAGGCGTCCATAGTCTCTAATCATTAACCCGACCATTTTGAACATGAAATATCGGGAAGTCTAGAGGATTTGAGTTCGTGAACTTCTCGAGTGATGAATCTGCCGGCTCCGCAATGTCAGGAATGAATGGACAAGTTTGAATTAAATAAATGTAGGAAATGTATTGCACATGTATTTCGCTATTCTTATTTTTTGTTGTCTCTAAGAACTACTCTTTGCTTCCTTTTCAGCCACTGAATGGGCGGAACATCCATGTGAGCTATATGAATGATAGACCATCTGTTCTTAGAGGTTACGGTGGTGGTGGTGGTGGTTACGGTTCCCATGGAGGGTATGGTCATGCCAGAGAGAATGATGGTTTCTAAGCCACATGTGGATAGTTCTAATGATGACAGCATGGCCTATGTTAAGTTCACTTATCTAGGAGGATATCATGGGATGCCTTATTATGTTTTTAAATGGTTTTTCCCAAACCTAATTTTGTTATGTGTGCTTTTAATTCAAATTTGCCTGTTTAATGCCTTCATCTTTAGTTTGTGTTATACTTTGTTTGCAACACAAACTTTCTTCGTAAGCATTGAAATGTAGATTGGGTTAAAGCTGTGCCAGTGGTAGTTCTTTATTGGCCCGGTTGTCTAATTAGTTCCCTGTTTAAATGGTTGGCACTGTCTTTAGAAAGAGGACTTAATACTGGTGATTATCATCTTTAGAATTCAAGGATTCAAAGGTCCGATCCTATAGAGTAGATCCTGTTCAAGTAAGGTCTTACTGGTGATTATCATCTGGTCTCTATTTTTCTGGGATCATTTAGAATAGATTCAGCCAAGGTCGACATCAATCAAGCTATAATTGAGTCACTTATGACTTATTTATGTTTGTTTGTTTGTTTGCTTATTTATTTATTTTTATTTTTTTAATTTTAAATATAATTTATTGTCTACATAAGAGGTGTTTAAAAAAATTAGCTAGTAGCAACATGGTTTACCATCCATTTTACATTGGTTAAATCTTTGATTGTTTGATATGTGCATTGTTGGTATCTGAAAGACAGTGAAACAGTGGACTGAAGTTGATTTTTGTATTTTCCCCCGATTTTTTTGTTGGGCTTGCAAGCCCAATCCAAGCCCATAAATTCGCCCAAGTTCTTAATGAGTCACATAATTGTGTAGCAAATTTGTGGGCTCTTTAAAGGTTGATTAAATTGAGTTGGACATGGGCACAGGGTGGATATTCCCTTCTGTTTGTGTATGGATTGAAGAGGTCTTGTGTGGCTTGTGGCACACACAATAAGTCCCACTATTGTTTATTTTGTAGGGTTATATATGTAGATTATACATTTAAAATAAGGGTTTATCACACTTTCTATCTTTAAATTATTATCAAATTATCTATTTTGTTTTTGAACTATTGATTGAGTCTATCTAGTTCTTAAAGTATATAATTCAAAATCTATAGTTTTTAAACTATCGATTAAATTTATTAAGTTCTTAAGATATTTAATTTAAACTTGTTGAGTCTCTGAAAGAATTAAAAAAAAAAAAAAAACATATATGGTCATAAGTATTATAAATTGGTAAAATACCTTACTTAAAACTTATTACAGAAAATTTTAAAATTTTATTTCATCTTTGAAAGGTGTTTTATTTCATTGTGTGTTTAAATAAGTATATGAGTCTAATTTATCAGTCTTGTCAATAAAATGAATATAGAATTTATTGAAGAAATAGAATTAGATAATTTAAATAAAACCACTTTGTTGCAAATAATAATAAAATAAAATAATATATTAATTAAGTGATAAAAAAAGGGTAAATAACAAATGCACCCTTTGAGGTTTGTTTAAAATACAGATTGCCTCTTGTAGTTTGAAAAATTATAAATATCCCATTGTTAAAATTTTTTATTTAACAAAATTATTAAAAAAAAAAGAAATTTATAATTACTCTCCTATACAATAATAAAATTACCTAACTTATTAATTGAAACATATTTATAATATCATTAAAAAATGTTAATTGATTTGATGATTTATTAATAAAAGCAGCGATTTGTTATAAAATTAGAAACCTCAGGAGATGGAATGTAATTTCCAGAATTATAGGGGACGATTTGTATTTTAATCAAACCTTAAGAGGTGTATTTGTAATTTATCCTTAAAAAAATTTAGCGAAAAATTTAAAAATAATTAATTAAAAATTATGAATGAAATTTGATATATAGTATTAGATAAAAGCAAACACGTAACTATTGTAGAAGATAAGTAAGAAAATATTATAGATATTTATGTTTGTCTTTATAATAAAAATTCACCATAAGAATTAAGCTTATTTTTCAAATACAGAATAAAAAATAAAGGTTTTTTTTTTTAAATAATGTTTTAACCGGATAAGGTTTTTTTTTTTTTTTTTTTTTTATAGATTTATAATACTTATGGACTTATATTTTATTTTGTAAACTTTTTAGGGACTAAATATGTTTGATTTAAATATTTTAAAGATTTAATAAATTCAATTGATAGTTTAGTGTCTAAATAGATTTTGATTTATATAATTTAGGGACTTAATAGATTCAATCAATAGTTTAGGGAGTAAACAATTTGATGATAAAAGAACACTAGCAACTTGGTATGCACTATTTTGGACTATTTTATGCTTTTTATATATTAAACTTTAAAAATTTATAATTTTTATAGTACATATTTTTTTTTAATGCAATTTATATTTTTAAAACCTAGTTAATGAGATTTATCAAATAAGATCTTACATAAATATATAACTTTATAAAATAAAAATAAATAAATAAATAAATTTAACAGTGTAAATGTATACATCATAGAACATTCACAACTACTAATGTGAACATTAATTAGCACTTCATTTTATTATTATTAGAAATATTTTGGTTACTTTGTTAGCCATATAATTTATTAGAATATAAAAAAATAATTTAAACTAAGTCAAATATAAGCAAATACAGAGATATTTACAATTTTTTTCAACTTGCACACGCATAATGTATGCTCGCCTGCTACCTTTCTTAAAAAATTAAAAATAAAATCAATACAACTAAACTATAAATATCAAATTGATGTAATAGTTAAATTTTAGAGATTAGGAGTACAATTTTCCAAAAATATAAAATGAAAGTTGTGGCTATAATGTTATCGAACAAGGAGGAAATCGTAAAATGTAGCCGTACAGCAACAATCAACGAAATAAAAATTATTTTCCGCTGCCAGGATTCGAACCTGGTATGTTCTCAGAAACCGAGTTGATAGTTGAGCTACAGCGGAGCTTTTGATGTTCCCATGAAGATAATAATATTTATACAACTAATCGTTTTAAGTGGTGTTTTCTTTGTTTCTTTTTTTTAATTTTTTTTGGGACTAAGGTGGAGCTTCATAACCTAATTTAACACTTAAAAGTAAATATATTAAGTGAAAATTAATTAAGTCTATTTAATAATTACAAATGGTATCACTTAAATATAACTCTTAAAATATAAGTTAAAAATTTTAAAAATTTTAAGTGATAAAAAATTTATTTAATTCTGACTTAATTTATAAATGCTTATCTATAAGTATCAACATACACCATATAACCTAACAAACTCCATAATCACCGCCACCTCTACCACCGCTATCACCACCACCACCATCATCCATCACCTTCCACAACTATTACTTTCATCACCATTGTCATTACTACTATAATCATCATCATTATTTCACTACTACCATCATAGTCACCACCTATTATCACCACCACTACAACAATTTGTACAATCCTTCATCTCTACAACTATTGTCACTGTTGCCATAACTATCACCACCATCATTATGCAGTCACCGCTTTCTTTGTATCACCATTATATTACTCCAGGGTCAATTTTAACTTTTCTAAGACCCAAAGTGAACCCTAAATATGAAGTCTTTCATATTTATTTAAAAAAATATTGATCAAAACATTTATGTATCGAATTTCGTTTTAAATTTTTACATTTAATAATGCTTACAAAAAGATTACTAAAATTTACTTAAATATATAACAAAGTTTACAATAATAACAAAAGACTAAAATATAACCTGCAGTACCAAATAGAAAGTAAATTAATACTTCTTTCTAGGAATAGTGACATGTAAATATAGTTTATCAAAAGTGATTAACATCATACTAACTTAATCCTCAATCATTACAAATCAAATAATCAACGAAAGACTATTTAATAAATAATAATAATCAATGAAAGAAAACATAAAAAATAATAACAATATGTAATCGTTATAGACAATATAATCAATGATCAAATAAAAATAAGAAGTCATCTCTATTACAGAGTCTATATCTTTAAACCCAACTTTATATTACAAATTTAAGACTTTCCATCATAGTTGAACAAATACAAAATAGGAAAACAAAAAATCAATGTATAAAAAGCTAAGAAATATGATAGTTTTTCAATTAATTTTTAGGTCCCTAAATTGTCTACATAATCCCTAAACTATAGTTTATGATAGTTTTTTTTCAACAGTTTATGATAGTTTTTCAATAATATTTTAAACTATAGAAATAATTGTTTTAAATGGTCTCCTTTTTTTAGTTTTTTGGACTACGGTGGCATTTCTTAACCTGATTTAACACTTAAAAGTAAATGTATTAAGTAAAAATAAATTAAGTCTGTTTGATAATAAAAAAAAATGGTATCATTTAAAAACTTAAGTTGCTCTTAAAATGTAAGCTAGAAATTTAAAAAATTTTAAATAACAGAAAATTTACTTGATTCTATTTCAATTTACAAATATTTATGCATAAGTATAAACATATATCGTTATAACCTCACAAACTTTGCCATCACCGCTACTACTACATCTACCATCGCTATCACCACCACCGCCGCCACCATCCAACAACCTTTCACAAGCACCACTTTCATTACTATTGCCATTGCTACCATAAGCATCGTCATCATTTTACTACCACCACTTAGGCCTTGTTTGGGAAGACTAAATAAGTGCACTTTTTGTCTTTTTTGACTAAAAAATTGAGGTTGAAAATATGGATGTTTGGATTAACTTTTTGACTTTTTATGAAAAAATGTGTAATAAAAAATTGTGAAAATTGGTTTTTAGAGTAAAATTTGAATTGGGAGTTGTGCAGCCGTAATTGTTGACTTTTGGTAAATAGTGTTAACTTTTTAACTTTTTGAGTAACTTTTTAACTTTTTGGATTATTTCAAAGTCCCCAAACTTGGCCTAAAGTTGCCAGTACTATTACCACCAATTACTACAATCTTTCATCTCTACAACTATTGTCACCGTTGCCCTAACCACCACCATCACCACCACCACCGCCCTCTTTTTATCACCACTACATTACCCTTCTACCATTACCACAATCATTATCTTTCTATCTATATCACTATCGTCATTAGCGCTATAGACACCATTGTTGCCTCCACCACCAACTCAGTATCACAACATAAAATTAAAAATAATAAAATTTTAAAAGTTTAGTATTCTGTATTTAATTTTCAGTTTTATCAAATATCACCTAAATCTAAGGATGTTTGCATCTCTAAAATTTTGTCTAGTCTTCTATTAATCTGTCTGTTTGTTTTCTTTTATAAATATAAAGTGAAGTTTAGAGATGGTGTTGTCCTTCTCAACTATTTAAAATACAAAATTCTATTGAGAGGAGGTTGAGACTCGCAACCAAGACCGTTGATCTGGTAGGCAAGACCTTTATTACTTAACTAACACACAATATGTGTGTTTTTTAATCAAAATTAAAATTTATATTTTACAAATTTAACAACACACCTTATAAGACCTTTACCATTTGAGAGGCACACAATATTTGTGCTTTTAAATCAAAATCAAAATTTAATTTTTTACAAATTTAAATTAATACTATTATAAAGTGAAAGTTTCTCAAAGTGTCTACGTCTCATATTTCTAATTTTTTCAAAATATCCTTAGAATAGTTATTTAAAGCACAAAATTATATTTAGGGCAAACTTCACTTTTTCGCTTGTGGTTTAGGTCATATACGGTTTATCTCTCTAACATTTGGAAATGACGACATAACCCCTTTGTGGTTTATGAACTGAAGTGCACTGTTAAGTTGGTTAACAATTTAAAGAAAAAGACTAAAATACCTCTATATTTTTGTCATTTGTTTAGAAAACAAAATGCATTTTAACAATATTTGTTTTATTTTATGTGCGATTTACCCCCTTAAATTTAAAAAAATGAGCATATTACTCTTTATGTTTGTCACGTGTTTCAACGTTGAACGGAATATTTAACGGTACACTTCAGTTCACAAATCACGTAGGGGTTCTATTGTCATTTCCAAACACCAGGGTAAACCGCACATGATCCAAGTCACAGAGGATAAAATGAAGTTTACCCTTATATTTTGTTACACCCCAAATCCGGGCATGACCGGCTGTGGTCCACAGGGACTCAACCTAAGGCACACGTAAACCTAACCACTAATCCATAATCACATTGAGCAACTATACAAAAGTCCAGTAATAAATAACCAAACTCAATCTAGTGACATGCCACAAGTATAAACGGAAAAACCAACCGTAATCAATACCATTCAAATTTATTGGATATAAATAGCCCACATATCAAAATAATCCTAAATGAACCTCAATAAAAATAAAAATAAATATGCACAAAATGGACATGACAATCTAAAACAAAATAAATGAATGTCCTAGAGGTCCATGCAATTGAGTCCCCACTACGCCATGAGTCTACTCTAAGGCCTTCTAACACCTAGAAATGGTAAACAACTAAGTCAGCTGATAGCTCATTGAGTAGCAACATGGATAGTTAATACAGTTTTGAAAATAGGGTTCAATTCCAAAATAAGATTTATATCACAGAAACTAGATTGGCACACAGTTTGGTAAAGACAATCTGTTTAAAAAAGAAGGTTCCACAGTTCCATAGTTCAAATACTCATGTCTCGCAAGAACATGATAAATGACATTTTCCACTTAAAACAGATTACAACATGAACACCAATAATTTTCTAGGTACCAAGAAATAACAAGTAACATGCCACACAGTTCTCAAGGCTATAAGCCCCGTTGGATCTAATACCGAACTAAGAGTCATACTCAGGGTGGCAACCCAGGGCTTTTTTCGAAGACGATCCGATTGAAGGTCACCTAGCCTAATCTAGGTCTTTTCCTTACAATCGTTGAGCACTAGAGTCATCATGGCCCAACCCGGATCTGCTCCCTAGTGGCTAGAGTCACCACAAACAGTGGAATAATTTCCTTGTACTAAAATATACAGATGGTCCCAATAATCAATACACATCAGTTTTGCAAAACAAGATAGTTTACCATTATAAACATGAGACCAAAACAAATAGTTTACAATATGCCAAGTTCACACATGTTTGAGAAATAATTTGATTCCATTGATAATATAATAATTTATCAAAACACAGTTTAGTTCTGAAACAACAATTTAATTTTCCAACAGTTCAAGGTAGGGGAACATTTATAAAAATATGTAGGATGAAACTACTCACTTGAAAACGAAATAATATAATCCTCGAATAGAGTATGAAAGTCCAACTAGTGCCATGAACTAAGTATGAAGACTACACGTCACTACTAATTTAAAAATACTAAAGAGAATA
The DNA here is from genome assembly GCA_025200525.1 of Camellia lanceoleosa. Classification (NCBI taxonomy): domain Eukaryota; kingdom Viridiplantae; phylum Streptophyta; class Magnoliopsida; order Ericales; family Theaceae; genus Camellia; species Camellia lanceoleosa. The sequence goes on along the minus strand of CM045762.1, from coordinate 130,624,033 downwards.
ATAAACTAAGTACCCCACACTAAAGTGCACTAACACAGCTCAACCCAACTCACTGTTACCCTTAAATATTGCCTAAGCTCATGTTCTTTAAGGTCTAAAATTATCCAAGACATGGGTTCAGATCGAAACTTAATTAAAAATAACTTTAAGATAAAACAGAGTTTTAAACATGTTTTCCCAATCTATTTGCTAATTTTGAAAATTACAAAACCCACTCCACGCTGTTCGAAAAATTTCAAAACCCTTCAAATATCAACTAATATATCCTAAGTTTCAAACCCAATTGGTTTTACTTGATTTTCTTATCAAAATAATTATTTACAATTAATTATGCCCACACAAGTTGTTTTCTGCAGCACTTTAAAGAAATTAATGATTCTCTTAGTATATATAAGCAATCAATGCAAGGCTAAAAATTTAAGAAACTAGACTCGTAACCGGTTCTAATGACGCTAATTTGATAATTTTCGGATTTATACCCAAAGAGAGCGATACTCCCGAACTTACTGTTATAAATTTTGACTCCCAAAAATTTTGAGAAAATTCATATATGCAATTCAATATGTAATTAATCTACTATAAAAATTTCAATTCAAAATTCATTCATTTGATACGGTTTCTTGATTTTTAAAGTTTGTAATTCTGTGTAGAATTTTTAAACTAAGAATTACACCATTCTTTATATATGGATTCAACTCTCTCGCAGCATAACCAATCCACCAATTAAATATAAAAAAAAATAAGAAAACCCCACCTGCATACCTTTATATTTCTAGTTACATACATAGATATCCAAATAATATCCCTACATATCTAATCATCAAAACACACCACAACAGCCCTACTACTTCACACCTACCATACCCAACAATTCCTTTGCCACAGATACACTACTCTCACAAAAACCAACCGAGATACACATGTAATATATATGACTAACCAATTAACCTTATTGTTTACATTAGTATAAGTATGTATGTAGGTACATCTATATAAATAATTCCAAAACCCACCAACCACGCAACACTCACAATGGAGACAAGGAAAAAGATAAAGAAAACAAGAACAAAAAGAAAAGATAGTAAGGAAAATTACCTTGCTAATGGACACCACAAAATTGAAACAATCTTAGGCACCCTTTACCCAATCACCTTGTCGTCTCTTTCCCTCTCTCTTTTCTACCTCTCACGGTTGCTATGTGTTGAAGTGTTGTAGAAAAATATTATAATAAGAGTTAGGGTTTTTGTTAGGAAAACTAGGGTTGCTTTATATATATCTAAATTTAAAAGATTCTAAATTAATATCCTGTGTTTTATTTTATTATATTTCCTCTCATCATTAATTTAAATAAAATACAATTATTATTAGATCAAAATATACTTACTAACTTGCCCCTTATTTTTTTTAAAATAATAAATCTTGTATCTAAATTAAAGACTTTCGTCATAAATTTATTTTTGATTTTAAAATTAATTAAAAGACCTTTCAATAATATTTAATTTGCACTTAAAGATTTACAAGCAAAGTATTTGGGATTTGTAAAATTATTATTATTTAATTATTCATTTTATTTTCATATTCGGATTTTCACATACATCACACCTCTACTAGTACTATTATAAAGTGAAAGCTTCTCACGGTGCCTACATCTTATCTATTATAAAGTGAAGGCTTTTCATGATGTCTACATTTCATACTTTGGATTTTTTCAACATCCTTCTATAACAATTATTTAAACACAAAATTATATAATGAGGCGAATGGAACTTGAACCTAAGACCTTTGATCTAAAAAACATCTTTACCATTTGAGCAGCACAAAACATATATATACTCTTAATTTAAAATCAAAATTTATATTTTATAGATTTGTAGCGGCCTAGGTTGAGGCTGACCTTTTTATACTCTTTGATTTGGAGTCTTTTGCAATCCTTTTGTCTGTAGAGTGATATTAACCTGAAAATGAAGGGAAAAAAAAAAAAAAACACATTATTATATCAAATATCATAAGTTAAAAGACTAAAAACATAAGATAGGAAGTCTCAAAGTATAACATTTCGGCTCAGATCACTTATATTAAGGGTTTAATGGAGTTATACTTAAAAAAAAATTCTACAAGATGGCTGGTACATTTGATTTACTGATAATGGTTATACAAGTGATAAAGGGAAAACAGAATATATTTGTGAGATAGAAACAACCCGTTAGTTTCTCCTATGCATCAAGTTGTTCAGTATTGTTGATCAAATGTTTTAGTGATGATCCCCGTAAGTTGGCATTCTTGTTGATTTCAATCAATTGACATGAGTTTCCATGTCTAATTTTTGGATATAAATTTAGGCCTTGTTGGTAGGTTCTATCTTCTTCTTCTTCTACATTTTTTTTTTCTTTTCTTTGAGTCATCTCCTTTTCTTTTGTGACTCTTTCTGCATAAAGCGGGGAATATGAACATTCTAGTACACAGATAGGATGCCTGGATTTTCTGCTGATGTTGAGACTGGTTGAGATATGTTTCTTTGCTTGAGTTCTTTCTTCTCAAGAAAGGATGAAGAAATCATTTTATTGGTATATTGCATATATTTAGTTAAGGGTCTTAAGTTGTTCTATGGTGTATGTTGTTGCGTTCGTCACTGGGTAATTCCACCATTTCAAAAAAAAAAAAAAAAAATCAAATTAAGGGTTATATGTGGTTTGTGTATAAACTGGTGGTAATCCCTGTGTGTGTTTCGGCATGAACAAACTAGTATGGGTTAATATATCTCTTCAAAATTCCAAAATAAAAAGGTTTCATAAAATGAAATAAGAAGGCTGCTATGGGTTGCTATGGGACTATGGTAGTGTTTGGATGCTGAAACTTTCAGTAGTTTTGGTGCACAGCAAAGGTAATTACTGATAGAAATACCGGGAAGTCTAGAGGATTTGGGTTTGTGAACTTCTCGAGTGATGAATCTTCCGGCTCCTCGATGTCAGCAATGGATGGACAGGCTAGAATTAAATAAATGCAGGAAATGTATTGCACATGTATTTCACTGTTCTTATTTTTTGTTGCCTAACTCCTCTGCCCTTCCTTCGCAGCCACTGAATGGGTAGAACATCCGTGTGAGCTATGCTAATGATAGACCATCTGCTCCTAAAGGTAACTTCGGTGGTGGTGGTGGTGGTTACGGTTCCATGGCAGGTATGGTGATGCCAGAGAGAATGATGGTTTCTAATCCACGTGTGGATAGTTCTACTGTTGACAGCATGGCCTCTGTTAATTTCACTTTTTTTTTTTTTGATCGGCAAAACGAAAGACTTTATTGATGATAAAACCATACAAGTATGAAAAGATACATCAATAAAGAGGAACTTGGACCTAAACAAAGCTCCAACCTCTTAGTTGGTGAGAGACCAACAAAGAAAACAAAACCAGAAGGAGCAACAGAGCGAGCAAAACCAGAGCAATATAGACCATAACAAAACATCAATATAAACCAAAGAGGCAGCACAACAACATCACATTAGCAGCAGCAAACCCCATCACTTATCTAGGGGGATATCATGGGATGACTTATTATGTTTTTAAATGGATTTTGCAGAACCTAATTTTGTTATGTATGCTTTTAATTCAAATTTGCGTGTCTATTGCCTTCATCTTTAGTCTATGTTATACTTTGTTTGCCACACAAACTTTCTCCGTAAGCATTGAAATGTAGATTGGGTTAAAGCTGTGCCAGTGGTAGTGTTTTATTGGTCCGGTTGCCTAATTAGTTCCCTGTTTAAATGGTTGGCAATCTTTGAATCCTGGTGATTATCATCTGGTCTCTATTTTTCTGGGATCACTTTGAATAGATTCAGCCAAGGTTGATATCAATCACGCTATAATTGTGTTGAATATGACTAGTTTTCTTTTGTTCGTTTATTTATTTTTATTTTTTTAAATATAATTTATAGTCTATATAGGAGGTGCTTAAAAAGTTAGTGAGTAGTAACATGGTTTATCATCCATTTTATACTGGTTAAATCCTGATTGTTTGATATGTGCATTGTTAGTATCTAAAAGACTTTAGTTGCACGAAGCAGGAGACGGAGCGGGAGCAGGGACGGGAGCGGGAGTGCGAGAGCCTGAGCCGATAGAAGTTTCTTAGGTTGGGAGCGCCTCGGAGAGTGGTAATATATATATATATATATTTTAATACACATTAGAAGTTTTTTTATAAATATTTTTATTTTAATACACATTAATTATTTTATTTATTATATTTTAAAAATAATGTATTATTGTTAATTTATTTTTTATTTTTAATTGATATATATATTATAAATAAAAAATTATAATAAATAAGGAATAATAAATTATGTTAAAATAAATAAAAAGAAAAATTAGACATTTTATTTTATACTTTTTTTAAATTATATATGGTTTAATTAGATTTCTTTTAAATAACTGGATGATTTATTTTATTTATTATATGTTAAAAAGTTTAGAAATAATAATTTATAAAAATTATTATTATATATGATATTTTAAGAAATAATAATTAAATATTTTATTATATATGCTAAAAATCATAATTTATAATATATATATATATATATTATATGATCAGCTAAACTTAAAGCAGAGATGAAGAGAGAGAGAGAGAGAGAACAACGATTGAGAGATGGAGAGAGAGAGAAGCAGAGACGAAGAAAGAGAGAAGCACAGAGACGAAGACGATCGATTGAGATCGAGATCGACAGTGAGAGAATAGAGTGACGAAGCTGATCGAAGCCCTCAGAGATGAAGACCACCGTGATCGATAGTGAGAGCCCTAATCGTGATCGATGATCGAAGCCCTAATCTAATCCAACTACAAAGCTACTGCCACTGGTCCATTGTAAGTTTCCTTCAACAATCCTTCTTCTTTCTCCTCTCATGTTGACGTCGAAGGCTAGGCTCTCTCTCTCTCTCTCTCTCTCTCTCTCTCTCCTTTACGATCCCATCCTGGATTGAATCGTGTTTCTCTCTCCATAGAAATGCGATTCTTACACGTTTTTTTCTAGGAAACGCGGAATCGCGATTCTTACTCAGAATCGCCACCTGGTTGCACGATTCTTGCAATTAAGTGAAAGGCAGTGAAACAGTGGACTGAAGTTGATTTTTGTTTTCCTCCGCAAGTTTTTTTTGGTTGGGCTGGCAATCCTCATAAATTCGCCCAAGCTCTTGAATGAGTTATATAATTGTGTTGCAAATTTGTGGGCTTGTTTAAAGGTTGATTATTGAGTTGGACATGGGCACGGGGAGATCTGTTCTTCACTTTGGGTAGTTTGGGTATGGATTGAAGAGGTCTAGTATGGCATGTGGCATACACCATAGGTCCCACTGTAACGCCCTCTAAATAAATCCATATTATACACAATATTGACATGCATTGATAAAAGAAAACAAAATATTATTCCATTCATCAGAGTATTCTTATTAAAAGACATTACACGTAACATCGAAAATAAATGCCCTACAGGTTTACAGCTTTCTAAGCCAACACTTGGACACAAAATGTGAGTACTAACTCAACTACAAATTAAGCTCTCGGCTTGAGTTTACATGTAATATCAAATAACAAATAACTAAAAACAATTCTTCAAATCCAAATCCTTCCAAGCTAAGTCCTTGGAGGTAGCATGTCATCTGGACTTGAAAATGATGTTCCCGTATAGGGTGAGCCACAGCCCAGCAGAAATATACTAAACCAAATATAAGAATTGACTAAAGCAATAGTATTCGATAGATGGTTAACACTTATGAATCCATTATATCACTACACAGTTTCATGACAATAATGTCCATGACATGTTTCACTTTCCGTTATTATTCAACTTTCCATTTATACAGACATGGCTCAGAACCTGGCCAAACACTAATAATGAGACTAAATCTCATATTAATACTAGTCCCAATATTAACAATTCACGTGAGACTAAGGCTCAAACTAAAACACTTCCATAAATCAATAAGTACACATATTTGCTGTACTAAAACACTTCCATAAATCAATAAGTACACACATTTGCTGTACTAGTGGAGTCTATCCCCTTTTTTCTCCCAAACAGGTTTGAGAGTCCATCCCCTATCTTCCCTCAAACCATGGAGTACATCCCTTATCTCCTCCCAACCAATATGCATATATAATGTATTAAACACTTGTCATACACAATATTCAATCAATACACAGATTTGCTGTATTAATTCAACAGTCATATTTAGTGACTCATTCAATGTGATTAGTTTTAGTTTTCCCTAATCAGCATGCAATGTCTACAACAATCACGACTATACCGATAGCCCAAAACAGTTATTTCTAAACAGGAAATAAATGTATCAACAGATATAATCTCAACATTTTCATAGGTGAGTGATTAAACTATCCAACTATACCATTCAATCTCATAATTCCCCAATTTTATGAATTAAACTTAATTCCACATTTTTCCCAAAATTAATTATACAAATTAATTTATTACAACAATTAGGGTTTTTTCCCATTTTCTCAAAATTAACCCTAAGGTTCAATTATCTCAATTTAATACTATTAGCATCATTTTCATGACTTACAAACATATGATGTTTAATAGATGAAAAACCGCCTTTTTAAATTATAAACCAAACCCTAGCTTTTCCTACAATTTCCAAACAACCCCAACATATCAAAATGACTAAAACTTAGGACAAAGCCTATAAGATGGAATAGGATATCCCTACCTCGAAAATAGAAGCCCAACGGTGAAGATGATGAAAATGCAAAGTGCTCCAAATCCCCAACTTTTTAGATTAGAATGAAGCCCAAGTCACCCTCTATTTTTTATACAAAGAGCTTAGGGTAGAAACACACTAAAAGGAGATGAAACTTAAGAGAGAAGGTGAGTGGAGGGAGAGAGAACACGAACCTAGGGTTTTTAAAACAAAAGAGGCTGAAAAAAGATATTTAAAACCGCTGCTGCGTATTTATATAAAACAATCTCGCTCGAGTGAAGACTTGGTCGCTTGAGCGACCAGACACAAAGAATACTCGCTCGAGCGTAGAAAGCCTCGCTCGAGCCAACAATGCGATGCCTCAGGTCTGCAACCCAAAAGCATGCTCGAGCGACAGAATGCTCGCTCGAGCGAAGAACTCGAAAATATACACCTCGCTCGCTCGAGCGAAGGAAATCTCGCTCGAGCCAAGAAATACAGCTCTTAGGTCTATACCTAGACGCAATCGCTCGCTCGAGCGAAGAAACACAGGTTCGAGCGACAAACCAAAAATAAAGAGCTCGCTCGAGCGACAAACTGCTCGCTCGAGCGAAGGACCAAAATTCTGGGCAGCAACCATTTGTTCCCAAACATAACCAACCTGTAACAAACCTACCCAACACATCCTATAATTCAAAAACAAAGTATGGAAGGACGGAAACAAGACATAAATCATAACTAACATCCATGGAACCAAGTTCGGATCACTATACAACAAGGGGTAAAACCCGGAATCGCTATACCCACCATTGTTTATTTATATGTAGATTAGACATTTAAAAAAAAAAAAAAAACGAGCGATTGATTTGATAAACATAACTATGTGATTTTATTGTTTGTGACTTTAGAAAAGGATAGTTAGAAGTTTAATTTTAAAATTTTTGATCAATTGTTCCAAATTTTATTCCTTTTGAACTATAATGACAATAATTTCAAGTATCACAACACGACTCACTTATTTGTTTGTCTGTCCATATTATAACAATCAGTTGCGGTCGACTTCTGTTAGTGATTTTTCTAGCAATGATGGATTTTTTGATGACTCATAGGCAGCAGTTGTTGGTGGTTGACAATGATTGATGATTGGCAATAGTGTAACAATATGAGGATAAAAATGAAAAAGAAAATGTCTTTAAAAATAATGATATATACTTCTCATCAAAACATATTATTAAGGGAGCTTTTTCCATAAATCCATTTTTAATTACTTATATTCCATTTAACCCATATTTTTTTTGACTATTCCATTAGGTCCTATTTGAGATAAGAAGACCAAAATACCCTTTTCATCTACTTATGTTCTATTTAGTTCATATTATTTTCTTATGTTTCAATAAGTCCTATGGGTGACATAATTACCAAAATACCCCTAATGTATCTTTATGTTCTATTTAGTTCATATTATTTTTTTATGTTTCAATAAGTCCTATGGGTGACATAATTACCAAAATACCCCTAATGTGAATGTTCACACCGCCAATGTGAATGTTTATTTCGTCAATGTGTAAGGGCCCGGCCCATGTACAATGTGAATATTCAAATTGACATGTTAACATTCACATTGATAGGAGTGTAAAATTAACCCGCGGCCCGGAGCGAGCCCGGTCCGGCCCGTGACAATGTGAATATTCACATTGACATATTAACATTCACATTGATAAGACTATAAAATTGGCTCGCGGCCCGGGGCGAGCCTGGCCCGGCCCGTGACAATGTGAATATTCACATTGACATATTAACATTCACATTGATAAGAGTGTAAAATTAGCTCGCGGCCCGTGGGAGGCCCGGCCCGGCAAGCTCGGCCCGGCCCGTGACAATGTGAATATTCACATTGATATATTAACATTCACATTGATAAGTGTAAAATTAGCCGTGGGAGGCGGCTGTTGCATTGCCGGGCGAGTTAAGGACAATGTGAATATTCACATTGACATGTTAACATTCACATTGATAAGAGTGCAAAATTATTTCGCGTCCCATGGGCGCCGGCCCGTGGGTGGCGGGCGCTCGGCCCGACCAGCGACAATGTGAATATTCACATTGACATATTAACATTCACACCGATAGGGTGTAAAATTAGCTCATGACCCGTGAGAGGCTCGGCTTCGCCGGGCGTGCCCATGACAATGTGAATATTCACATTGACATGTTAACATTCACATTGATAAGAGTGTAAAATTGACTCGCGTCCCATGAGCGGCCCGAAGCCCGTGGGCGGCCTGGGGCGAGCCCGGCCCGGCCCGGCCCGGCTCGCGACAATGTGAATATTCACATTGACATATTAATATTCACATTGATAGTAGTGTAAAATTAGCCCGCGGCCCGTGGGAGGCCCGAAACCCACCCGCTGCCCGGGGTGGGCCTGGCCCGGCCCGTGACAATGTGAATATTCACATTGACATATTAACATTCACATTGATAGGAGTGTAAAATTGGCCCGCGGCCCGAAGACGACAGCCTCGAATCGGGCCGGTGGGCCTAGGCCTAGGCTCAAGCTTAGGCGGGGCTTGGACGGGCCTGGCCATTTTTTTTTAATTCTTTTTAATTTTTTCTTCCAAAATTTTATTATTTTCCACAAAAAAGACATTATGCCTCGTGGGGCCTCCTCGCACCTCGCACCGAGCCTTGAATGGGCCATGGCCAGATGGGCAGTGGGCTTCAAAGTGATGGTCTAAGCCCTAGCCTAGGGTCTTGGACATGCTCGGGCCTGGACCCAAACGAGCTTGGCCCGCCATGGGGGAGCCGAGAACCAGCCGTAGTGGGCCAATTCTACATTCCTATCAATGTGCATGTTAACATGTCAATGTGAATATTCACATTGTTAACTGGCCGGGCCGGGCCTACCCCGGGCCGAGGGCGAGCTTCGGGCAGCGGACAAATTTTACACTCCTATCAATGTTAATGTTAACATGTCAATGTGAATATTCACATTGTCACGGGTCGGGCCAAGCCCGCCTCGGGCTGCGGTCAGGCTTCAGGCCGCCCACGGGCTGCGGGCCAATTTTATACTCTTATCAATGTGAATGTTAGTATGTTAATGTGAATATTCACATTATCAATATGAATATTCACATTGTCAACGGGCCGGGCCGGGCCCGCCCCAGGCCTCGGGCAGGCTTTTGGCCGCCCATGGGCCGCGAGCTAATTTTATACTCTTATCAATGTGAATGTTAACATGTCAATGTGAATATTCACATTGTCAACAGGCCGGGCCGGGCCCGCCCCGGGCCGCCCACGGGTCGTGGGAGGGTTTCGGGCAGCCACGGGGCGCGGGCTAATTTTATACTCTTATCAATGTGAATGTTAACATGTCAATGTGAATATTCACATTGTCAATTAGTGTCAATGGCCCACCGCCGTGTCAGCGGTTTTGGGTAGTCACGGGGCGCGGGCCAATTTTATATTCTTATCAATGTGAATATTTACATTGTTAACGGGCCGGGCCCGCCCACAGGTCATGGGCGGGTTTCGGGCAGCCACGGGATGTGGGCTAATTTTACACTCTATCAATGTGAATGTTAACATGTCAATATGAATATTCACATTGTCAACGGGCCGGGCCGAACCCGCCCCGGGCCGCGGGCAGGCTTTTGGCCGCCCACGGGACGTTGGCCAATTTTATACTCTTATTAATGTGAATGTTAACATGTCAATGTGAATATTCACATTGTGAACGAGCCAGGCCGGGCCCGCCCTGGGCCGCCAGCGGGCTTTTGGCCGCCCATGGGCCGCGGACCAATTTTATACTCTTATCAATGTGAATGTTAACATGTCAACGTGAATATTCACATTGTCAACGGCGGCGGGTTCGTCTTTGCCACGGACGCGGGCCAATTTTACACTCCTATTAATGTGAATGTTAACATGTCAATGTGAATATTCACATTGTCAACGGCAATTCCGCCAATTCGGATTCGATCATTCACGGGCCAATTTTACATTCCTACCAATGTCAATTTTAAAATATGAATGTTCAAATCATAAATTGCTAACCGTTCAAAAAATATTTATAAAGATATCAAAATTAAATATAAGGGCATAAATGTCCAAGAAAATAGTGTAAATCAAGAAAAATGACTTTATGGAATAAAACTATACATACATGGGACTAAATGGGTGAAAAAATTCCTTCATGGACTTCTTGAACTAAAACACTTCTAAATAGGATTTATCAATAATTTTTCCTATTATTAACAATGTCCTCAAAATCAAAACATGACAATCATTGGACGTAATGTTAAAAGTTGATTTTAAAAATTTTTCTTTTTAAAAATATGTATAAAAAAGTAAAGAGGTAATATAATCTAAAAAATTAAAAAAAAATTAAAAAAATTATTTTTAACCGAGTTGTCAAAACAAACCGTTATCTACACATAAAAGTGAATTTATCATTATTATGTTTCCAAATAAATGAAAATACGATTGTAAAAAATAGTTTATTTTTTAATAACAAATAGTGAAATTATGTGATTCTGATAATTATAAATTTAAATTTTTAATGAATAATTCATACATAATTTTACAAATAAACCATTTAAATTATCCGTCACTTAGAGTGGATTTCGTGGGTCAAAAGGATTGGAACATTCAATGAAAACTTCTGAGCCCACCACCACAAGACTAACTTACGTGATCTCAAAACCAAAACCAAAATCAAAACCATCTTTTTCAATAGTTCCCGTTTATCTATCATAAGCTTCAAACCAAAGCTTCAAAAAAAATAATTTAATAATAATTGATAGTTATGGTACACACCATTGAAAATGTATATAACATATCCACTTTATTATATATTTTTATAATAAATATTATGTAATTTTGTAATAAATGTTACATATTTTTTTGGTAGGAGTTACGACAATTTGTAATTTAAAAATGAAATTAAGCGTTTTGTGACAATGCTACTCGTTTTTGTAGTAATATTATACATTTTTTTATCCAAATATTTTCTAACCACAAAATGTGTAATAATACTACAAAATACGTAATATTATCATAAAAATGTGTGACTTTATTTCTGAACTATAAATTGTCGTAATTTTTACTAAAAAAATATATAATATTTATCACAAAAATACATAATATGTTAGAAAAATTTTATGAACTAATATAATTTAATTAATAAAGTGAGGAGTTTTCTTAGGTGTGCAACCCACAAAAGGTGTAAGTGGGTTGCACACCATGTGCCACTTACACAAAATGTGTAAGTGTAAGGTGTAAGGTGTAAGTGTAAGGTGTAAATGTAAGGTGTAAGGTGTAAGTGAGTTGCACACTATGTGCCACTTACACAAAAGGTGTAAGGTATAAAAGGTGTAAGTATAAGGTGTAAGTGTAAAGAATAAGGTGTAAGGTGTAAGTTGCACACCATAACCAAACCCATAAAGTAATTAACAAATGTACGATAAATAAAATATGAAAGTAAGTAAATTCGTATGAAGTGAAATATAGTTGGCCTGTGAGATTGAAAGGGGTATAGCCACCGCCATAAAACTTATTTCTCCCCATGTGAAAGTACAACCTGAATGTATCGATTCTAAGATATAACTCAAGTACTCACAACCTTTCTCATTCAATATTCATGTCCATCAGGAGGATATGAACGAGTCACGAACTATAATTGCTCAAAAGTACAAAAGATAGATCAAATTACACTTCATAATAAAATCTCAATATATATTTTCCTCATGTATACGCTTGTGTGTCTCTTATGTGTCCTCCATCTTTAGAAAACATGGAAATATATAGAGGTGAAAATCTTATAAGAATTAGTACATAATATTTAATCATTAAATAATTATAATAATAAAACGGAAATGTTTAAAACTAATATTAATGTTAATAACGGTCCAACAAATTAAATAGACGGAATTAATTTATTTTTATTAAAATTCTAACTATGATATACATCACAAAACACATAAACATGTAGATATGGTTACACACATATATACATGGAAGTAACATGGGATAGACTTTAGTTCTGTTTTCTCTTTTCAATAATGCTACTAAAAAAAAAAAAAAAAAACCAAAATAATAAAGAAGAAAAATATATATATATATATATTAATGTGCAATAAGATTAATTTTCAGTGTAATTCTATCACAATTAAAACGTATCCAAATATTATTTAAATCTTTAATTTGTGTCTGTTTTCTCCTGCATAATGTTGCTAATTAATTAGTGGAGAAGACCCCCCCCCCCCCCCCCCCCCCAAAAAAAAAAATGTAAATATCATAAATAACTATGTTCTGTTTAAATGAAATGAAAAGATTTGAGATTATATTTTATAAAATTATGAAAAATGTAATTTTTGAACGTAGAATAATTACATGTATCTAGCTCAATTAGTAAGAACCCTTTCATCTGAGAAATTGAGGAACGTACAAAAATCATATAAATAGTTTTTTTGGGGGGCAGGGATCTATACACATTTTTATATAAAGAGAAGGTACTTTGTGAATAAGATGAACAGAGTTTTGTCAATGTCGAAATGAGATTAAGATTTAAAGAAATCTACGAGAACAAAAATTAGTACATATTGGAACACTTATATATATATACACACACATAGTATAGTATACTAGGTAGGGAGGCGCATGCAAGGCACGAGCGAGTTGCACATTTCTTTCTATTAAAATTTGATTTTTTGATTTTAAAGTAGTATTTGTTTGATGGAAGAAAAATATAATGGAATAGACCTTACATATTTATATAACATCATTTTATTTCACCTATAATTTTTTTATGGAAGAAAAATATAACGGAATAGACCTTATATAACATCATTTTATTTCACCTATAGTTTTTTTTTTTAAAATTTTTTTATGAACTCTTATGTTGTATTTGGTTAATTAGAATGAGATGAAATAGAATGATTATGTGCTTTTATTACGACTTTAGTTATGAGTTCGGATTCTCTAAAGCAATTTTGAATTTTTTTTTTGCTGGTTGATATTTAATTCTACAAAAATTAAAGATACAATAGTCAAAAGGTAAGAGTATAACAATTGTTTTAAAAGTATAACAACCATGACATTACTTTAAAAACAAAACGGTAAACTATAAATATACCATTGAGATTTGCTTAAAATACGGATTGTCCCTTGTGGTTTGCAAATTTACAAATACCCCTCTGTTAGAATTTTTTATTTAATAGAATTAATTGAAATTTTTTTTCTAACTACTTTTATATGCAATAATAAAAATACATAAATTATTAATTGAAATAAATTTTTGTCATCATCACTAAAAACTGCTAATTGACTTGATGATTTATTAATAATAATGATTATTTGTTATGATATTTGAAATTTGAAGGGGCGTGATGTATTTTTTAAAATCATAAGGAACAATTTGTATTTGAAACAAATCTCAAAGGGCATGTTTGTAATTTATCCCAAAAAAAAAAAAACTCAAAAAAATCTAAACTTTTGGACTATTAGGCTAATTACAATTAACCCGAATTTCTTACATAATTTTTAAAAACCCTCCATCCAAATTAATACACCAACCAAATTAAAGGGCAAAATAGATTAAAAAATAAACATAAGGGCAAAATGGAAAATAAAATACAAGCCACCAACACCAAAGCTATTCTTATATATAGATATATTAAAATTTATAAAAATATTGAATAGTTAGAACTTAGACTTGGTTTTATTTGCCCTTTTGAATCTTAATCCATAAATTGAACTATAATCAATTGTTTTAAAAAATTTAGAATTGAAACCAAAATCATGCCTTCAAAACATCAGACTAAATTGTACAATTTAGACTTATTCAATAGATAATTTTATTTATTTATTTAATACCACAACTTCGTTGCAATCTGGATTGCACAATCTGTGTTATACATCTTACACTTGAGTTGGTATTGACAAAAAAATGTCTCACAATTTTAATTTCCAAAGTACCCTCCATTGGTGCCTTGGTGGTGGGTCCCCCACTTGGTGGGGGTTAATTCCTAGCTGGCAACCGGTTACCCCGGGGTTAGGGCCCACGGGGGGCGTGACCTCCACCGTCGATCCCCTTTTTTCATAGTTCAAAAAAAAAAAAAAAAAAAAAGTACCCCCACAAGACTGACATAATTCTACAAGTATCTTCTATCTATCTATACTATTATAAAGTGAACATTAGACTTAATGTAAAGAGTTTTAGAGACCAAATGTTTTGATCTCTAAAAGTGAAAATTTTGTTATAAGAGATATTTAGGGACCAATTTCTATCATTACGAGGATAGGCGCTAAAAGGGTCGTCCCGAAAAGTCCAAAACAAGGCTTTCAGTGACAAAATTTTGAAAATGTCACTAATAAATAAACTTTTAGGGACAAAATAATTTGGTCTCAAAATGATTTATATTTTGAGATAAAAAATTTGGTTCCAAAAGGATAATAATTCATCACTAATGTCTAATTTGTGTTACCAAAAATATAATAACGACACTTTTCGTAACAAAAATATTTAGTCCCTAAAAAATAATTTTATTCCTAAATTTTGGTCTCTAAAACCTTAATTTTTTTGTAGTAAAATGTCATAGAAAAAGTACTCTGTTGATAAGATGAATGAAGGCTTTATTGATATTAAAATGAGATTAGGATTTAAAGAAGTCAATGAAAAACAAAAGTAATACATATATATATATATATATTAAAATTAAATAAATATCGAATAGTTTGATGTGGTTTATTTCTCCTCTTGAATCTTAATCCATAAATTGAACCATAATCAATTGTTTTAAAAATTTTAGAATTGAAACCAAAACCATGTCTTCAAAACATCATACTAAATCGTATAGTTTAGAATTATTCAATAGGCAGTTTTATTTAATTTTTTTAACATCATAATTTCGTTCTTAGCTAAATTGCACAAACTCTATTATATATCTATCTATTCTTCTATTATATTATAATATGTGAATACCTGCATTGGCGTTGACAAAAATTGTCTCACAATTTTAATTTCCAAAATACCCCCACAATAAATATATAATTCTACATGTATCTTCTATCTATTTATCTATCTATACTATCATAGAGTGAACACTATACTTGGTGTGAATCTCAAAAAAAATTAATTTTCAAAAATACCCTGAAAAATAGTTTTGGAACTGCCAACTTCCAACCTCATGAATGAGTTGATCTTTTGTGTCTCATAATTTTTATTCCAAAAGAAGTCCGAATAATTATATAATTTTCATGTGTAACTTTTTTCCTATAATTTTTTTTTTTTTTTGGGTGGAGAATTCATTAAGAAATCATCTTACAAGTACTTGTATTTCAATTGGTTCATAACATATTCTTATATTCCAACAAGTCTTATTATTTGGATATTTGATCCACCAAATCTTAATTTTATATTTAAAATGATCTAAATAAGTATATTTTTTGACTTCTACGAAAAGATATATAAAAAGTATAGAGGTGATATGACCCTAATAAATGCACTTATCAAAATAAGTGCACTTATATAGTGCATGCCAAATAGTCTGTTTTATATTCCCTTTTTTTTTCTTTTTTTATTTTTAACCCTTAACAACTTGGTGTGAACAACTTGGTGTGAACTATTTTGTACTTTTTTTAAAATTCATAATTTTTGTTGCTCATTTTTTTTTAATGAAATTAATATTTTTGAAACCTAATTAATGAGATCTATCAAATAAGATCTCACTAGAATATGTAATTTTATAAAAAAAAAATAAATAAATTTTACAGTGTGAATGTTCACATCATTAAACATTTATACTGTTAATGTAAACATTAATGAGCACTTCACCCTACTATCATTATGGGTATTTTGGTAACTTTGTTAGCCATATGATATATTGGAACATAAAAAAATAATTTAGGCAAATGAAGCATGAGTAAATGAGGAGGAAGTTATAAATAAATGCTCTATTTTTTTTTTTTCGACTTGCACACACAAAATGTGTTCTTGGCCGCTAACTTTCTTAAAAAATTAAAAGTAAAATCAATACAACTAAATTATAAATATCAAATTGCTGTAATAGTTAAATTTTAGAGATTAGGAGTACAATTTTCCCAAAATATAATTTGAAAGTTGTGGTTATAATGTTATCGAACATAACAAGGAAATCGTAAAATGTCGCCGTAAAGCAACAAATCATCAAAACAAAAAATATTTTCCGCTGCCAGGATTCGAACCTGGAATATTCTCATTAGCCGAGTTGATAGTTGAGCTACAGCGGATCTTGCGATGTGCTTGAGAAGATAATAATATTTATAGAACTAAAGTCTTAAGTGGTGTCTTTTTTTCTTAAGGGGACTAATTTCATGACCTAATTTAACACTTAAAACTGAATATATTAAGTGAAAATTAATTAAGTCTATAAGATAATTATAAATGGCATCACTTAAATGTAACTTACAAATGGTATCACTTGAATGTAACTCTTAAAATATAAGTTAAAAATTAAGAAAATTTTAAGTGATAAAAAATTTATTTAATTCTGACTTGATTTATAAATATTTATACATAAGTGTCAACATATACCATATAACCTCACAAACTCCACCATCACCGCCACCGCTATCAGCACCACCATCATCCATCACCCTTCCACGACCACCACTTTCATAACCGTTGTCGTTACTACCATAACAATCGTCATTATTTCACTACTACCACCACAGTCGCCACCTATTACCACCACTACTACAACAATTTGTACAATCTTTCACCTCTACAACTATTGTCACCGTTGCTGTAACGTCTTCAAAATAATAACATTAAACCCATCAATATTGACATGCATTGATATAAGAAATAAACACCTTTCCATTCATCAGAGTAGTTCATTACAAAAAGTAATACATGTTAACAACAAAAGCAAATGCCCTACGGGCTTACAGCTTTCCAAGTTAACACTTGGTTACAAAAAGAGAGTGCTAACTCAAATACACATTAAGCCATTGGCTTGAATTTACATGTATTACATCAAAAGATAACAAAACAACAAAAGTCTGTCTGCCTCTAGCCTTCCAAGCTATGTCATTGGAGGTGGCATGCTACATGTACCTGAAAATGATGTCCCATATAGGGTGAGCCACAGCCGAGTAGAAATACACTAAACCAACTATAAACAATGACTAAAAGATTAGCAATTGATAGATGGTCAACACTTAATACATCCAATCTTATATCACATTTCAGTTCCATGACACTCATGTCCATGATACACTTCATTTCCATTTCTTTTTCAACTTTGAGTTTGGAAACACGGCTCAGAACCTAGCCAAATAACTTAATGAGACTTTAACTTATCTTTAAAACACTTTCGAAATTCATGATGGATACACATTTTAATGTTGTATCAATAACACACAAACTACTTCCATACTTCCTGAATGATACACGTTTTAGTACTGTATCAATATAACATAAAAACACTTCTATACTTCACAATTGATAACGATATACATTTTAGTGCTATATCAAATCAATTTAAACACTTCCATAATCAACACTTGATATACATTGTAGTGCTGTATCAATGTCACAAAAAATCCGGTTTAGAGGTCCATCCCCCATCTTCCCCTAAACCATGGAATACATCTCCTATCTTCTCCCATATAACACAATGTATATAAACATAGATCATATACACAGTCAATCAATACAAAAAGTTAATGTATTATTCCAACCGCTATATTTAATAGCATACTCAATTGATTAGTTTTAGTTTGCCTAATCATCATGCATTGTCTACAACAATCAAGACTATCCTCTACCGATAGCCCAAAGCAGTTATTTCTAAACAGAAATTAAATGCACCAAATGGATATATAATCAACATTTCAACTAGGTGAGCGATAAATTATCTAACTACACCCTTTAATCCCACACATTTCCAATTTCAACATTTTCAATCTAATTCCACATTTCTCTAAATTAATTTCACAAATTAACTTATCTATGTAATTAGGGCTTTTTCCCATAAGTTACATAACAACCCTAAGGTTCCATTTCCATCAATAACCCAACATTTATCTCATTTCTCTATGCCAAACATGCAAATAGGTTTATATAAACAAAACCCCAACTTTTATAAAATTACACAAAGGCCCAAACTTTCTCAAAATTACCCAACAATCCCCAACATATCAAAATGCTAAAATTCAAAGACAAAGCTCATAAGAAGGAGTAGGATATCCCTACCTCGAAGTTAGAGCTCAAACGGAGATGAAGACCAAAAATCAACGTGCTTCAAATCCCAAGTTTTTTAGATTAAAACAAAGCCCTCAACCCACTCTATCTTTTTAACAAAGGACTAAGGATAGAAACTCACTCTAGATATATCAAACCTTAGAGAGAAGATAAGTATAGAGAGAGAGAGAGTCGGATCTAGGGTTTGCAAAAAGAAAGAAGATGAAAAAGTGATGTTTTCCCCACTGCTGCCTACTGATATATAACAGGCTCGCTCGAGCGAAGGATTGGTCGCTCGAGCGACCAGACACAAAGACTACTCGCTCGAGCGAAGAAAGTCTCGCTCGAGCCAACAACTCGAAGCTTCAGTTCTGCAACCCAGAAGCACGCTCGAGCGACAGAATGCTCGCTCGAGCGAAGAAACTCAAAACATACACCTCGCTCGAGCCATCAGACACAAAACTCAACTCTCGCTTGAGCTACAAAACCCTAGCACGAGCGAAGGATCCAAAACAAAGAGCTCGCTTGAGCGACAAACTTCTTGCTCGAGCGAAGGACCAAAATTTTGGACAGCAACCATTTGCTCCAAAACACAACCAACCTGTAACAAACCTGCCCATCACATCCTATAACGCAAATACAAA
Organism: Camellia lanceoleosa; assembly: GCA_025200525.1. NCBI lineage: Eukaryota > Viridiplantae > Streptophyta > Magnoliopsida > Ericales > Theaceae > Camellia > Camellia lanceoleosa. The sequence continues at coordinate 130,604,473 of CM045762.1, read as the reverse complement.
GTACGAACGGATGTAAACAAGATATAAACAACTGCTAACATCCATGGAACCAAGTCCGGATCACTGTACAACAAGGGGTGAAACTCGGGATCGCTATAGTTGCCATAACTACCACCATCATTACACTGCCACTGATCTCTTTTTATCATCACTACATTACCCCATGGTTGATTTTGACTTTTTTTAGGATCCAAAGCGAACCCTAAATATGTGACCTTTCGTATTTATTTAAAAAAAAATGATCAAAACATTATGTAACAAATTTTGTTTTAAATTTTTACATTTAATAATGCTCACAAAAAGACTACTAAAATTTACTTAAATATGCAATAAAGTTTACAATAATAAAACAGATTAAAATATAAGCTGCGGTACCAAAATAGTTTTGGAACTGCTAACTTCCAACCTTATGAATGAGTTGGTGTTTTGTGTCTCATAATTTTATTCCAAAGTCCGAATAACTATATAATTTTCACATGTAACTTTTCTTCTATAATTATTATTATTATTATTATTATTATTTTTTTTTGCAGAATTCATTAAGAAATCATCTTACAAGTTTTAATTGGTTCATAACATATTCTTATATATTCCAGCAAGTCTTATTTTTTGGATATTTGATTCACCAAATCTTAATTTTATATTTGAGATGATCTAAATAAGTATAACTGTTTGACTTTTTATAAGGGAAAATTATTGATGAATCCTATTTAGAAGTGTTTTAGCCCAAGAAGTCTATAAAGGAATTTTTTAACCCATTTAGTCCCATGTATGTATAGTTTTATTCCATAAAGTCTTTTTTCTTGATTTACACTATTTTCTTAGACACTTATGCCCTTATATTTAATTTTGATACCATTATAAATATTTTTTGAACGGTTAGCAATTTATGATGTGAACATTCATATTTTAAAATTGACATTGGTAGGAATGTAAAATTGGCTCGTGGACGGCTTGAAACCCGTCAGCGAGCCGGGGCGGGCCCGACCCGTTGACAATGTGAATATTCACATTGACACGTTAACATTCACATTAATAGAAGTGTAAAATTGGCCCGCGTCCCGTGGCGGCGCGAAACCCGCCCGCAGTCCATGGACGGCCCGGGCGCGGGCCCGATTCGAGCCGTTGACAATGTGAATATTCACGTTGACATGTTAACATTCACATTGATAAGAGTATAAAATTGGTCCGCAGCCCATGGGCGGCCAAAAGTCGCCCGTGGCCCGGGGCGGGCCCTGCCCGACCCGGCCCGTTGACAATGTGAATATTCACATTGACATTTTAACATTCACATTGATAAGAGTATAAAATTTGCCAGCGTCAAACCCTTTCGCCATGCGGCCCGTTGACAATGTGAATATTCACATTAACATGTTAACATTCACATTAATAGGAGTGTAAAATTAGCCCGCGCCCCGTGGTTGCCTGAAACCTGCCCACGACCCATGGTCTGGCCGGGCCCGTTGAAAATGTGAATATTCACATTGACATGTTAATATTCACATTGATAAGAGTATAAAATTGGCCCGTGCCCCGTGGCTACCCGAAACCCGCCCACGACCCGTGGGCAACCCAGGGCGGGCCCGGCCCGGCCTGTTGACAATGTGAATATTCACATTGATAAGAGTATAAAATTAGCCCACGCCCCGTGGCTGCCTGAAACCCTCCCACAGCCTGTGGGCGGCCCGGGGCGGGCCCGGCTCGGTCTGTTGACAATGTGAATATTCACATTGACATGTTAACATTCACATTGATAAGAGTATAAAATTGGCTCGTGGCTCATGGGCAGCCAAAAGCCCGCCGGCGGGCCCGACCCGGCCCGTTGACAATGTGAATATTCACATTAACGTGTTAACATTCACATTGATAAGAGTATAAAATTGGCCTGACCCATGGGTGGCGGCCGTGACAATGTGAATATTTACATTGACATGTTAACATTAACATTGATAGGAGTGTAAAATTTGTCCATTGCCCGAAGCTCGCCCTCGGCCCGGGGTAGGCCCGGCCGAGCCCGTTGATAATGTGAATATTCACATTGACATGTTAACATCCACATTGATAGGAATATAGAATTGGCCCATGACGTGGGTCGCTCGGCTCGCCTATGGCCTGGCGAGCTCTGTTGGTCCGGACCGAGCATGTCCGAGACCCTAGGCTAGGGCCTAGGCCATCACTTTGAAGCCCGGCCCGGCCCATTGGCCCGCTTAAGGCCCATTCAAGGCTCGGTCCGAGGCCCAGCCCACCTGAGGCACAATGTCTTTTTTTGTGGAAAATAATAAAATTTTGGTAGAAAAAATTAAAAAGAATTAAAAAAAAATGGCCAGGCCCGCCCAAGCCCGGCCTAAGCTTGAGCCTAGGCCTAGGCCCATCGGCCCAACCCGAGGCTGTTGTCTTCGGGCCGCGGGCTAATTTTACACTCCAATCAATGTGAATGTTAATATGTCAATGTGAATATTCACATTGTCACGGGCCGGGTCGGGCCCGCCCCAGGCAGCAGGCGAGCATCGGGCCTTCCATGGGCTGTGAGCTAATTTTACACTCCTATCAATGTGAATATTAATATGTCAATGTGAATATTAACATTGTCACGTCGAGCCAGTAAGCTCGCCCACGGGCCGCCCATTTTACACTCTTATTAATATGAATGTTAACATGTCAATGTGAATATTCACATTGTCATGGGCCGGGCCGGGCCCGCCCCGGGCAGCGGGTGGGCTTCGGGCCTCCCACGAGCCGCGGGCTAATTTTACACTCCTATCAATGTGAATGTTAATATGTCAATGTGAATATTCACATTGTCACGGGCCGGGTCGGGCTCGCCCTGGGCCGCCCACGGACCGCGGGCCAATTTTACAGTCTTATCAATAAGAATGTTAATATGTCAATGTGAATATTCACATTGTCACGGGCCGGACCGAGCTCGTCACGGGCCCGACGGGCTCGCCCCGGGTTGCGGGCTAATTTTATACTCCTATCAACATAAAAAAATAATATGAACTAAATAGAACATAGGTAGATACATTAGAGGTATTTTGGTAATTATGTCATCCATAGGACTTATTGAAACATAAGAAAATAATATGAACTAAATAGAACATAAGTAGATAAAAAGAGTATTTTGGTCTTCTTATCTCAAATAGGACCTAATGGAATAGTCAAAAAGAATATGGGTTGAATGGAACATAAGTAATTAAAGATGGATTTATGGAAAAAGCTCCCTTTTTATAAAAAGATATATAAAAAAGTACAGAGGTGATATGACCCTAATAAATGCACTTATCTAAATAAGTGTACTTATATAGTGCATGCCAAATAACCTGTTTTATACACTCTTTTTTCTTCTTCTTCTTCTTCTTCTTCTTCTTTTTTTTTTTTTTTTGTTTTTTTTTTTTTTGTTTTTTTTTTTTCACTCTTAACAACTTGGTGTGAACTATTTTGTACTTTTTTAAAAATTCATAATTTTTGTTGCTCATTTTTTTAAAATTAAATTAATATTTTGGAAACCTAATTTGTAACACCCTCAAAATAACAACATTAAACTCAACAATATTGAGATATAAAATATTAACATCCTTTTATTCATCAGAATATTTCCTTATAAAAGTAGTACATGTTGACAACAAAAGTAAATGCCCCATGGGCTTACAACTTTCCAAGCCAACACTTGGTTACAAGAAATGAGTACTAGCTCATATACACTTTAAGCCCTAGGCTTGAATTTACATGTAATACATCAAAAGGGAAATAACATCCAAAAAGTCTGACTGCCTTTAGCCTCCCAAGCTATGTCCTTGGAGGTGGCAAGCTACCTGTACCTGAAAATGATATTCCCATATAAGGTGAGCCACGGCCCAGTAGAAATATACTAAACCAGCTATGAACAATGACTAAAAGATTAGCAGTTGATAGCTGGCCAACACAGATACATCCACTTATGTGACATTACAATTACATGACTTACAAGTCTATGTCACTTTTCATTATTCCATTTTCAGTAGATAAGCACACTAGCTAAATCAATACATCAACAGATAAGCATATTAGCTATATCAACATCTCAACAGATAAGTATAAGAACTATATCATATAACCAAAGATAAGCACATGAGTTATATCTATACTTCTCTTGACAAGCATATGAGCTGTGTCTACACTTCTCAAAGATAAGCATATGAGCTATATCTACGGAGTTCATCCTCTATCTCCTCCCAACACTATCCGATTTAGAGGTCCATCCCCCATCTTTCCTTAAACCGCGGAGTACATCCCCTATCTCCTCCTCTACACACAATGCATATAAACACATAGGTTCTATACACAATTAACTAATACATAAAGTTAATGTATTCTATCAACCGTCATGCTCCATGACACATTCCATTGATTAGTTTTCGTTTGCCTAATCATCATGCATTGTCTACAACAATCAAGACTATCCTCCATTGATAGCCCAAAGCAGTTATTTCTAAACAGAAAATAAATACACAAAATGGATAATATATCAACATTTCGATTTGGTGAGCGATAAATAATTCAACCACACCCTTTAATCCCATATATTCTCAATTCCAACATTTCTAATTCAATTCCTCCTTTTCTCAAATTAATTACACGAATGAATTTATTAAGTCAATTAGGGCAAATTCCCTTAACTAACAAAACAACCCTAAGGTTTCATTTTCGTCCACATTTCCAACATCTATTTCATTATTCTATGCCAAACTTGCATTTAGGTTTATTATAAACAAAACCCTAACTTTTGTAAAATTACACAAAAGGCCCAAACTTCCTCAAAACTACCCAACAACATCCAACATATCAAAATGCTAAAATTTAAAGACAAAATCCATAAGGAGGAGTAGGATATCCCTACCTCAAAGTTTGAGCTCCGACAAAGAAGATGATGAAAACGAAAGTGCTCCAAATCACAAATTTCTCGGATCAAAAGATAGCCCTCGACGATCAACAACTTTTTTGTAAAGGCCAAAGGTGAGGAAATCACTCATACTAGATCAATAGCTAGAGAGAAGATAGAGCTCTAGAGTGAGAAGCTCAACAATGGTGTTTTTTGAAAAGTAAGTGAGAGAAGAGATGTGAAAAAGTGATTTCAAAAAGTCAAAACACGGAGCTTTAACCCAGTCGCTCCGCTCGAGCGGCCAAACCCCCGCTCGAGCGTCACTCACAGATCCCCGCTCGAGCGGCGGATGCACACTCTCAGAACTTTTGCAGACAGGTACCCCGCTCGAGCGCCCAACTCCCCATTCGAGCGTTACACACAAACTCGCCGAAAGGCGTCAAACCTCCGCTCGGCGGAACAACACTGTAGAAATCTTGGAAGGGTGATTTTTTACGCCGGCGCCAAAAGCCACCTTTCGGCGGAAAAGCTTCTAACAAAGATCCCTTTCGGCGTCAAAATCTCCTTTCGGACGAGGCCAAAATTTGGGCAATTACTTTTGGTTCTAAGTTCAACCAACTGTAACAAACCTGCCCAACACATCCTATAACTCAAATATAAAGTATGAGAGGATGTAAACAAGATTTAAACAACTGCTAACATCTATGGAACCACTGTACAACAAGGGGTAAAACCTGGGATCGCTATAACCTCCCCCCCTTAAAGAATTTCGTCCCCGAAATTAAGTGCAAGTTTTTGGAAAACAAGTTTTTCTTCATTTTAAACAATGTTATACTACAACATGCGACAACTCGACCCATTACCGGCCATTCCATCTCTTATCAAGAGGCATCTTACAATATGTAAAAACAACATATAACACAAGTGCATCATTAACATGCATTTCTCCTCCATTTTAACAGTTTTCAACACACATAATTTGCATTTCCATATCATATACAGTCCTCATGATATAACTCCATTTCTATAATATAGCCAACATATGCAATATTATAATCAACTTCCATTTCAAGGCAAGTTTCCACAATATATCCATAAACCAAAACATTTACAATGTTTTACAATTTAAGACATACACATAATGTTCTTAAAGTTCATTAAAATTACAAAATCTCAATACATGACTACACATCAACAATCAAGTCCGGATATTTCTCGCGGACTTCCAACTCACGTTCCCAAGTGGCTTCCTCCACTCCGTGGTGTTTACACAAAACCTTCACTAAAGGAATGGTCTTGCCACGCAGGACTTGATCCCGCCTATCCAAGACCCGAACCGGTCTCTCCTCATACGAGGCATCCTCATCTACCTCTAAGTCGGTCCAATCTAACACATGGGACGGATCCGTCTCATACTTCCGAAGCATACTCACATGAAACACGTCATGCACTCTGGACAACTGCGGCGGCAAGGCCAAGCGATAAGTAACCTCCCCAATCCTCTCAAGGATCTCAAAGGGACCGATAAACCGAGGGGATAACTTCCCACTCTTCCCAAACCTCATCAAACCTCGCCTAGGTGATATCTTCAGGAAAACATGATCACCTACCTCAAACACCAAAGGCCTCCTCCTACGGTCGGCATAAGATTTCTGACGACTCTGGGCTGTAACAAGCCTCCTACGGATAAGCTCAACCTTCTCCGTCATTTCCCTCACCAATTCCGGACCCAACAAAGGTGCATCACCCACCTTGGCCCAACAAACTGGAGACCTACACGGTCGGCCATACAAGGCCTCAAACGGTGCCATACTGATGCTAGACTGAAAACTGTTGTTGTAGGCAAACTCTACCAAGGGCAAGTGCCTCTCGGACGTCCCACTAAAGTCCAGGACACAACCTTGAAGCATATCCTCAAGGATTTGAATAGTACGCTCGGACTGCCCGTCAGTCTGAGGATGATAAGCTGTACTAAAGGTCAACTTAGTGCCTAAGGCACTCAGCAAACTCTGCCACAACCTAGCAGTAAAACAAGAGTCTCTATCTGAGACAATCGTCACTGGGACCCGTGCAATCTGACTATGTCCCGAATATACAAGTCGGCAAGATGATCTACCGAATCTCTCACGCGCATAGGAATGAAGTGCGCCGACTTAGTCAACCGGTCTACAACCACCCAAATAGCATCACTACCCCGTTGAGTCCTCGAAAGACCTACAACGAAGTCCATAGTGACGTGCTCCCACTTCCACTCGGCAATAGGCAAGGGTTGCAACAAACTCGCTGGCCTTTGATGTTCGGCCTTCACTTGTTGACAAGTAAGGCACTTAGACACGAAAACTGCCATATCTCTCTTCATACCCTGCCACCAAAACTGGCTACCTAAGTCCTGATACATCTTAGTACCTCCTGGATGCACCACAAGGCGCGAATGATGAAACTCTCGGAGTACTTCCTCTCGGCAAGACTCCGGCACAAACAAACGGTCTCGGTATCTCACACTCAGGTCGGGATACACCGCCAAACCCTTATCAACCTTCCCATTGGAGATCTTCTCTCGGGGATATTCTACGTCAAGGTCACCTTTCTGTGCCTCTAATACTCGAGTCATAAGTGTAGGCTGCGCAACAACAAAAAACAAGGCCGCAGCCTCAACGGATTCGCCCAGATTCAAATCAAACTCGCCAAGTGCCCCCAACATCTCCCACTCTCGGATGGCTACACAAGCTACATCACCTATGGATTTCCTGCTAAGGGCATCGACCACAACATTGGCCTTCCCCGGATGATAATACAACTCAAAGTCGTAATCCTCAATAAACTCTATCCACCTCATCTGCCTCAAATTCAAGTCTTTCTGTGTAAACAGATATTTCAGACTCTTATGATCCGAGAACACCTCGAATCTTTCACCATAAAGGTAGTGCCTCCAGATTTTCAAGGCAAAGATCACTGCTGCTAACTTTAGGTCATGTGTAGGGTAATTCTTCTCGTGAATTTTTAACTGACGTGAGCCATAAGCTACCACTTTCCCCTCTTGCATCAACACACAACCTAAACCCTCTCGTGAGGCATCACAATAAACTGCATAACCCAATCCTCTCTCCGGAATAATCAAAACTGGAGTGGTGGTCGATCTAACTTTCAGTTCTTGGAACGACTTTTCACAAGTCTCACTCCATACAAATTTGACTCCCTTTCGAGTCAGTCAAGTCAACGGTGAAGCTAACCTGGAGAAATCTTTCACAAACCGGCGATAATACCCAGCTAATACTAGAAAACTGCGGATCTCAAACACACTCGTAGGCTGTGCCCAATCTTGCACTGCCTCAGTCTTGGATGTATCAACAGACACCCCTTCCCCTGATACAACATGGCCTAAGAACTTGACTTCCCCTAGCCAGAACTCACACTTCCCAAACTTGGCATACAGCCTATGGGTTCTAAGTAACTCAAGCACCACTCTCAAGTGTTCCTCGTGCTCCTCCTCAGAGGGTGAATAAATCAAAATGTCATCCACGAAGACGACTACAAAACGATCCAAGAATTCCCGGAAGATCCGGTTCATCAAGTCCATAAAGACTGCCGATGCGTTGGTAAGCCCAAATGGCATCACCAAAAACTCGTAATGGCCATACCGCGTACGGAATGCCATCTTCGGAATATCCTCTTCCTTGACCCTCAACTTGTGGTAACCCGATCTCAAGTCTATCTTAGAGAAACAACGGGAACCCTTCAACTGGTCAAATAGATCATCTATACGGGGCATAGGGTACTTATTCTTAACCGTAGCCCAATTCAACTTCTGGTAGTTGATACACAATCTCAAGGCACCATCTTTCTTTTTAGCAAAGAGGGCCGGTGCTCCCCACGGCGAAACACTAGGGCGAATGAAGCCCTTATCTAGCAATTCCTGGAGCTGGACTTTCAACTCAACCAACTCTGCTAGGGCAAAACGATAAGGTGCCATAGAATCGGCGCCGTGCCGGGCACTAAATCAATAGAGAACTCTATCTCTCGGTAAGGTGGCAAATCAACAAGATCCTCGGGAAAAACATCCGAATACTCACAAATCACCCTCGGCAACACAATCTGGGTCTCATCGCACTCACCACTCTCAAAGCTAGCAAGTAGACTACTAAGTTCACCCTGCCCTCACGGATCATACACCGGTGGCAACACACTACCAACCCGATCCGCCAAGAAATGGAAACACTCCCCGCTCACGGTACAACAAGTGACCCTCTGGCAGTAGCAATCAATAACTGCCCGGTATGACGATAACCAGTCCATACCCAAAATAACATGAAAGCCCTTCATGGGCATAACTACAAAAGGAAACGGATGCCTATGATCAACGACCTCTATATCACAACCTCTACATCCGTGTTTCAAAATCAACTCACCTCCAACAGGTGACACAACACAAATAGGAGATGCTAATAGTGCTAACTCCAACTCCAACACAGATGCAAATGCAGAAGATACAAAAGAATGAGACGCACCCGTATCAATTAATAAACTAGCAACCGAGTTGCAAAACAGAAAGGTACCTCTCACTACTGATGGAGCCGGTACTAGGTCCTGCGCGGTAACAGCATACATGCGCCCTGTAGGCCCCTGATCCACCTGCTCACCTCTAGGAGCATACGCTTGCCTGATCTGGGATGACGAAGCTCCCGGATTGGCCCTCGAGGCCTGTACAGACTGAGCTAGCTGATAACTCTGCGTCTGCCTAGAACCAGACGCTCTTGAAGTGGCACTCAACTGTGGGCAGAACCTCTTCAGGTGCCTAGGCTATCTACACTGATAACAAGACAAGGGCTGGCCCCTGCCCAAACTCTGACCCTGATGTCTAGCTGAAGAAGAAGCAGCTCGCTGACCTCCACCCGTCTGTGGGTAAACTGAAGCCTTGTGGCCCAATTGACCACACTTGTAACAGGTGAACTCGCCCTGATTGCCTCTTCCCGAGCCTGCACTCGGCACTGGAAAGGTCGATCTAGCCACACCACCCTGAGACTGCTGAGGGTTATAACCCCTCTGTCTCCTGCCATCACCCTGGCTATCTTGGCTCCTCTTGGAACCCCTATTCTTCTCCTCTTCCTCCTCCTACATCAAGAGCTCCATATAAGCTGCTACATCCACCAGATGTCTATACTCTTGAATGAAAGATCCACCAACCCTCAACTTGAGGCCACGCCTCAACTTCCGCTCAAACTCATAGCAACGGCGTTCCTCGGACGCCACGAGTTCAGGTGCAAACCTGGACAAGCTAGTAAATGTAGCCTCAAACTCGGCCACAGCCAAACCCTGGTGATTAAGCCGGCTAAACTGATCCCTCAGCTTCTCCCTAGCAGCTGAAGATAAGAACCTCCCCTGGAAAGCCTCTACAAAAGCCTCCTACGTACCACCAACACGGCCTTTCTCATACTTCCACCATTGACCCGTATCTCCCTTCAGCTGGAAGGATGCCAAGGTCACTTTCAGTGCTCCGTCCTCAATGCCAAGCATCTCGAACGTCTTACTCATTTGTTCCAACCACTCATTTGCCTTAAGTGGCTCATTCGGATCCCCAATAAACTCGTCTGGATTAGACCGGAAGAACTCCCTCTTCAAGAAAGAAGGCCCTGCCTCAGCAACTTGATATCCTGCTCTGAGAATACCCAAATCTCCTGCTATCTCTCGGGCCAAGGCACTCATAGCTTACTGACCCACTGGCTCGGCCACATTGGCCTGACCAACTCCCTCCTGTACTGCCGGAATCTCATCCGGTATAGGCACTTCCTGCCTCCTAGGCCTACCACGCTTACCACCTCTTCCTCGTCCTGACATCCTAATAAAGGGAACGAAGAACATTAGCACATTCATAAATGTGCCGAAACTAAACACTCACGTCCTAATGCATGGACAACTGTAATTCACTCCACGGAGGCACATAAACACATAAGCACTTACGAATTTCATTTCCAGATAATGATAGTCCCGAGGCGTTACTAGAGTTCCGGTTAGAAACAACATTGATCAAGTGCTTTTCCAACAAGGCTCACAGAAATCCAAGGATCCAATCAACATCCTAGAAATTAAATCCCATACCCACATAGTCACATAAGCATGTTATCAATTTTAACACATAGCATATGACTCTACACCTAAGTCTCTACCAAGCGAGACAAACCCATTGTGATCCTAATCACTTCCCACGTACCCAAAGTATTCGAACTCGGTACGTTCTGATACCAAGTTGTAACACCCTCAAAATAACAACATTAAACTCAACAATATTGACATATAAAAGATTAACATCCTTCTATTCATCAGAATATTTCCTTATAAAAGTAGTACATGTTGACAACAAAAGTAAACGCCCCATGGGCTTACAACTTTCCAAGCCAACACTTGGTTACAAGAAATGAGTACTAGCTCATATACACTTTAAGCCCTAGGCTTGAATTTACATGTAATACATCAAAAGGGAAATAACATCCAAAAAGTCTGACTGCCTCTAGCCTCCCAGGCTATGTCCTTGGAGGCGGCAAGCTACCTGTACCTGAAAATGATATTCCCATATAGGGTGAGCCACAGCCTAGTAGAAATACTCTAAACCAGCTATGAACAATGACTAAAAGATTAGCAGTTGATAGATGGCCAACACAGATACATCCACTTATATGACATTACAATTACATGACTTACAAGTCTATGTCGCTTTTCATTATTGCATTTTCAGTAGATAAGCACACTAGCTAAATCAATACATCAACAGATAAGCATATTAGCTATATCAACATCTCAACAGATAAGTACAAGAACTATATCATATAACCAAAGATAAGCACATGAGCTATACCTATACTTCTCGTGACAAACATATGAGTTGTGTCTACACTTCTCAAAGATAAGCATATGAGCTATATCTACAGAGTTCATCCCCTATCTCCTCCCAACACTATCCGATTTAAAGATCCATTCCCCATCTTCTCCTAAACCGCGGAGTACATCCCCTATCTCCTCCTCTACACACAATGCATATAAACACATAGCTTCTATACACAATCAACTAATACATAAAGTTAATGTATTCTATCAACCGTCATGCTTCATGACACATTCCATTGATTAGTTTTCGTTTGCCTAATCATCATGCATTGTCTACAACAATCAAGACTATCCTCTACCGATAGCCCAAAGTAGTTATTTCTAAACAGAAAATAAATGCACAAAATGGATAATATATCAACATTTCGATTTAGTGAGCGATAAATAATTCAGCTACACCCTTTAATCCCATATATTCTCAATTCCAACATTTCTAATTCAATTCCTCATTTTCTCAAATTAATTACACGAATTAATTTATTAAGTCAATTAGGGCAGATTCCCTTAACTAACAAAATAACCCTAAGGTTTCATTTTCGTCCACATTTCCAACATCTATTTCATTATTCTATGCCAAACTTGCATTTAGGTTTATTATAAACAAAATCCCAACTTTTGTAAAATTACACAAAAGGCCCAAACTTCCTCAAAACTACCCAACAACACCCAACATATCAAAATGCTAAAATTTAAAGACAAAATCTATAAGGAGGAGTAGGATATCCCTACCTCAAAGTTTGAGCTCCGACAAAGAATGTAACGCCCTCAAAATAACAACATAAAACCCAACAATGGAGACATGCATTAATATATAAAAGATCCACATTCTTCCATTAGCAGAGTTTGCTTACAAAAGTATTACATGTTAACAACAAAAGCAAATGCCCTAAAGGCTTACAGCTTTCCAAGTTAACACTTGGTTACAAAAAGGTAGAGTACTAACTCATTTACACATTAAGCCCTTGGCTTGAATTTACATGTAATACATCAAAAGAAAGACAACAAAAATCTGCCCCGACCCTAGCCTCCCAAGCTATGTCCTCGGAGGTGGCATGCTGCCTGTACCTGAAAATGATGTTCCCATATAGGGTGAGCCACAGCCCAGTAGAAATATACTAAACCAGTTATGAATAATAACTAAAAGATTAACAGTTGATAGACGGTCAACACTTTTACACTCTTTCATAACACATTACAATTCCAAGACTTTCAAGTCTATTTTCAATTCACTCTCCATTTTCATTAAATTCTCAATTTACAATTCATGGCTCAGAACCTGGCCACACAACTCATATGAGACAATAACTCATATTAACCACTTACAATTTCATTACTTCCACAGATATGCATACTAGCTATATCACATTTCCAGGACAAGCATATGAGCTCTGTCAACATATTTCTAGACAAGCATATGAGCTCTGTCTACGGAGTCCATCCCCTATCTTCTCCCAAACAACATCCGGTTTAGAGGTACATCCCCTATCTTCCCCTAAACCGTGGAGTACATCCCCTATCTTCTCCAACGCAACACAATGCATATAAACAATAATTATACACATCACAAATCAATACATAAAGTTAATGTATTCTTCAACTGTCATACTCAATGACACCTTCCAATGGTTGGTTTTAGTTTGCCTAATCATCATGCATTGTCTACAACAATCAAGACTATCCTCCACCGATAGCCCAAAGCAGATATTTCTAAACAGAAAATAAATGCACAAAATGGATATTCAAATCAACATTTCCACTTCAATTCCTCATTCCTTATAATTAATCATATCAATTAATTAATCAATGTAATTAGGGCATTTCTCCATAATTGACATTACAACCCTTAAGGTTCCATTTTCATCAATGTTTCAACATTAATCCCATGTTTTTATACCAAACATGCCTTTAGGTTCATTATAAATAAAACCCCAACTTTTGTAAAATTACACAAAGGCCCAAAGTTTCTCAAAATTACACTACAACTTCCAACACATCAAAATGCTAAAATTCAAAGACAAAATCCATAAAGAGGAGTAGGATATCCCTACCTCAAAGTTTGAGCTCAAAAGGAGATGAAGACCCAACACCCAACTTGCTCCAAAGCCAAATATTTTCAGATTAGATCGAAGCCCAAGTCACCCTCTATCTTTTTAACAAAGCACTTAGGGTAGATTCACACCCTAGGGAGATGATTTCTTAGAAGGCAAGTCTAGAGAGGCTCTCAAATTTAGGGTTTGAAGATATTAAAGTTTTGAAAAAGTGAAGTTTAGATCGGCGAATCGATATAAATAGGTTCGCCGAAGAAGACTTAGGGTCTCGCCGAGCTTAGCTCGCTTCGAAAAAGCTTCGAGCCAAGAAGGTCTCGCCGAGCGAACAACCGCTTCGCTTCAGTGAAGAACAGATCGCTCGGCGAAGGAAAAGCTCGCTCGAGCAAAAAATCATGGTGTTCGAAAGGGTCACTGCTCGACCACCCACCTAAAACTCAACTCTCGCTCGGCGACCAACAACTCTCGCCGAAAGCGACAAAATTCGGCAAGAAACCCTTGGTTCCCAAACACAACCAACCTGAAACAAGCCTGCCCAACACATCCTATAACTCAAATACAATGTAGAAAAGGATGTAAACAAGACAATACTCAACTATTAACATCCACGGACACATGTCCGGATCACTGTACAATAAGGGGTAAACTTGGGATCGCTATAAAGAAGATGACGAAAACGAAAGTGCTCCAAATCACAAATTTCTCGAAACAAAAGATAGCCCTTGACGATCAACAACTTTTTTGTAAAGGCCAAAGGTGAGGAAATCACTCCTACTAGATCAATACCTAGAGAGAAGGTAGAGCTCTAGACTGAGAAGCTCAACAATGGTGTTTTTGGAAAAGTAAGAGAAGGAAGAGATGTGAAAAAGTGATTTCAAAAAGTCAAAACACGGAGCTTTAACCCAGTCGCCCCGCTCGAGCGTCACTCACAGATCCCCACTCGAGCAACCAATTCCCCGCTCGAGCGGTGGATGCACACTCTCAGGACTTTTGCAGACAGGTAGCCCGCTCGAGCGCCCAACTCCCCGCTCGAGCGTCACATACAAACTCCCGCTCGAGCATCCAAACCTCCGCTCGAGCGGACAACACTGCAGGGGAAATACTGGATGGGTGATTTTCCCGCTCGAGCGCCAAAACCCCCGCTTGAGTGGAGAAGCTACAACAAAGATCCCACTTGAGCGTCAAAATCTCCGCTCGAGCGGACAGGCCAAAATCTGGGCAACTACTTTTGGTTCTAAGTTCAACCAACTTGTAACAAACCTGCCCAACACATCTTATAACTCAAATACAAAGTATGAGAGGATGTAAACAAGATTTAAACAACTGCTAACACCTACGGAACCGCTGTACAACAAGGGGTAAAACCCGGGATCGCTATATAATTAATGAGATCTATCAAATAACATCTCACTAGAATATGTAATTTTATAAAATAAAAATAAATAAATTTTACAGTGTGAATGTTAATATCATGAAACATTTATACTGTTAATGTAAACATTAATGAGCGCTTCACCCTACTATCATTAACGGTATTTTAGTAACTTTGTTAGCCATATGATATATTGGGACATAAAAAAATAATTTAGGCAAATGAAACATAAGTAAATGAGGAGGAATTTAAAAATAAATGCTCTATTTATTTATTTATTTATTTTTTTGACTTGCACATAGAAAATGTGGTCTTGGCTGCTAACTTTCTTAAAAAATTAAAAATAAAATCAATACAACTAAACTATAAATATCAAATTGATGTAATAGTTAAATTTTAGAGATTAGGAGTACAATTTTCCCAAAATATAAATTGAAAGTTGGGGCTACAATGTTATCGAACATCACATGGGCCCCGTTTGGTAGAGTTATAGGAAAGTGATTATAGCTTATAGTTTAATAGCTTATAGCATGTAACTGTGAACATAAGCCGATTTTTGACTTATAAATTAAGCTTTTCCTCTCCCACCCAAAGAATAAGTTGATTTTTGACTTACAAAAAGCTATAAGCTGTATTGTTAAGTTGAACCAAACACATCAAAATAACTTAAATTAAGCTAAAAGCTGAAATAAGTTAGAAATAAGCCCCACCAAACAGGGCCATGGAAATCGTAAAATGTCGTCGTAAAGCAACACATCATCAAAATAAAAAATATTTTCTGCTACCCGGATTCGAACCTGGAACATTCTCATTAGCCGAGTTGATAATAGTTGATCTACAGCGGATCTTGTGATATGTTTATGAAAATAATATTTATAGAACTAACGTTTCAAGTGAAAATT
Source organism: Camellia lanceoleosa (assembly GCA_025200525.1). Taxonomy (NCBI): domain Eukaryota; kingdom Viridiplantae; phylum Streptophyta; class Magnoliopsida; order Ericales; family Theaceae; genus Camellia; species Camellia lanceoleosa. The sequence goes on along the minus strand of CM045762.1, from coordinate 130,588,420 downwards.
AATTAAGTCTATATGATAATTACAAATGGTATCACTTAAATGTAACTTACAAGTGGTATCACTTGAATGTAACTCTTAAAATATAAGCTAAAAAATTAAGAAAATTTTAAGTGATAAAAAATTTATTTAATTCTGACTTCATTTATAAATATTTATACATAAGGGTCAACATATACCATATAACCTCACAAACTCCACCATCACCGCCACCGCCACCATCATCCATCATCCTTCCACAACCACCACTTTCATCGCCATTGTCGTTACTACCATAACCATCGTCATTATTTCAATACTACCACCACAATCGCTACCTGTTACCACGACTACTATAACAATTTGTACAATCCTTCACCTTTACAACTATTGTCACCATTGCCATAACTACCACCATCATTACACCGCCACAGCTCTCTTTTTATCATCACTACATTACCCCATGGTCGATTCTGACTTTTTTAGGATCCAAAGCGAATCCCAAATATGAGACCTTTCATATTTGTTATTAAAAAAAAAAATGTTCAAAACATTATGTATCAATGTTTGTTTGAAATTTTTTGCATTTAATAATGCTCACAAAAAGGCTACTAAAATTTACTTAAATATGTAATAAAGTTTACAATAATAAAAAAATTAAAATATAAGCTGCGGTACCAAAATAGCTTTGGACAGCTAACTTCCAACCTCAAGAATGAGTTGGTGTTTTGTGTCTCATAATTTTTATTCCAAAGTAAGTCCGAATAATTATATAATTTTCACATGTAACTTTTCTTCTATAATTATTATTATTATTATTATTATTATTATTATTATTATTATTATTTTTTGGAGAATTCATTAAGAAATCATCTTGCAAGTTTTAATTGGTTCATAACATATTCTTATATATTCCAACAAGTCTAATTATTTGGATATTTGATTCACCAAATCTTAATTTTATATTTGAGATGATCTAAATACGTATAACTTTTTGACTTTTTATACTCTCTCTCTTCTTCTTCTTCTTCTTCTTCACTATTAACAACTTGGTGTGAACTATTTTGTACTTTTTTAAAAATTCATAATTTTTGTTGCTTATTTTTTTTTCAATGAAATTAATATTTTTGAAACCTAATTAATGAGATCTATCAAATAACATCTGACTAGAATATGTAATTTCATAAAATAAAAATAAATAAATTTTACAGTGTGAATGTTTACATTATGAAACATTTATACTGTTAATGTCACGACCCCAAACCGCCCCTAGTAGTTTGGTGCCATGATGGCCAGTAATCCGAGATTACCAAAGGCCTCACTCAAAAGATCACACACAATCAGAGTATACATATGGGGCTAACATGTGCGGAAGCAATATTTAAAACTAAATAGTCCACAAGAGCTGTGCATAGATCCAATGAAATGGCATACATCTTTAATTAAAGTCTTACAACTTGGTTACAACATAAATCAAATACATACATTACATCTTAACAAAAGGCTTCTCGTTAGGCATAATCTAATACATGAATTACAAGGTCAAAACATAATCTTCATGGTTGCCGACATCCTCAATGCCGACCTAACATGCATACAAAACATCGGCACAAAGCACATATCTCGGCGGGCCGACTTCTAGCTTGGAACCTACATATATATAGAGAGGGTGAGTCCGGAAACTCAGTGAATGGTACAAGTAATAAAGGGTTTTCATGAATGATTCCCGAGGTTCTTGGCAAAGCATACATACAGATCATATCATGTTCAAATCATGTACTTGGCAAAACTATTTCAAAACATGTACTTGGCATAACTTGCATCAAAACACACACTTGTCATAACTTATTCAAAGCTTGCTTACTTCACAAACTTAGGGTTATTGGGGCTTAGTTCCCCGCACCACGTGCTCCAAAGTAGCTTAACAAACTTAGGCGGGTTATTGGGGCTTAGTTCCCCGCACCACGTGCTCCAAAGTAACTTAACAAACTTAGGCGGGTTATTGGGGCTTAGTTCCCCACCACGTGCTCCAAAGTAGCTTAACAAACTTAGGCGGGTTATTGGGGCTTAGTTCCCCAGCACCACGTGCTCCAAAGTAGCTTAACAAACTTAGGCGGGTTATTGGGGCTTAGTTCCCCACCACGTGCTCCAAAGTAACTTAACAAACTTAGGCGGGTTGTTGGGGCTTAGTTCCCCCGCACCACGTGCTCCAAAGTAGCTTAACAAACTTAGGCCGGGTTATTGGGGCTTAGTTCCCCCGCACCACGTGCTCCAAAGTAACTTAACAAACTAGATACGCAAAGCTCATACTTGATATACAAAAGAGGGACAATCATCCATGCTTAACAAATACTTTTATGAAACAAGCAAAGCTTTAACAAATCTTTACAACATAACTTTATCAAGAATACCACTCACCTAGTCCTTGGGACGTCGGGATCAAGGCAAAGGTCCAAGTCCTACAAACACATGGCAAGGTCTACTGAACATACTTCTTAAAACAAGTCTCGCATTCATGCATGCAATGATCTCGGGAAAACATGCTGGAAGTCAAAACACTGCTTTACATGTCAGAGAGACATGCTGGGTACCAACAGTCTTTCTTGAGGTTCCACACCTCTGGCGAGGTGTGGCTACCTAAGCTTCGGCGTGCCTTTGCATGCCGAGGTTCATCTGACAGACTAAGGTGCAAGTGATCATGCAAGAATGATCTCGGCGGCTACACTTGAAGCGGAGCACTGGAGATCTGGGTTTCCACCGTGAAGAACATGAAGAACATGAACATGAACATGAAGAACATGAATGCCAAAATCATCATTTCCTTTGTTCCAAAATCTGGGTTTCATGCTATGAGTTCGAAATCGTAGACACAGGCACCCATACTCAAAGATCATATGAAAACAAACATGGAAACATAAATCTTGACTTGAGCTTTCGGATCAAAACATGGCTTTTCTTGAAGAACACTTGAACATCATCTTCTCTCTCTAAAACCGAACTTCAAAACAATGCATGGCTTACAAAACATATTCAATCATGCAATGCAATAACATAAACAAAAAGAACATCGTGAGCGGATCAAGAATCTAACCTTAGATCACGAATCTAACGGTTGGATCTCTAGGAATCAAGCTTGAAGTCCACTCTCTCTCTAAAACGCCTCTCCCTCCCTTAGAGCTTCTCTCTCTACTCTTCAAAACATAAACATGACAAATGATGCATTTCTCTCTCTCTGGGCTATAAGCACTCGGCTCGGACACGTGGCAGCGGCTAATTGGTTCTCCTCAAAAAGGTGGTGATTGATAAGACAAGGTTCGACAAAGCGTATCTAACAAGCTACACAGCAAACACTCGGCCAGGGAATGACCTCGGCAAAGAACAAGACATCGGCAAACAAAGGATGATGACTTCTAGAAACAAGACTTGGCACTAAGGTAACAATGATCTCGGCTAGGTAGGACAACTCTTGACTAAGGCTGTGCCACACCTCGGCCTAGGTGTGCCACACCTCGGTCTAGGTCATACCACTCCGGACAAGATCGCCGGTACAAAGATAACATCTCGGCCAGATAATACACATCTCGGCCTCGGCGATACACACCTCGGCCAGATGATAATCATCTCGGCCAATATGCTGGACAAAGGTGGAGGTCAAGCAAGGTACTTCTAGGCTTAGGATGACCTCGGCTTAACATATCCTAGGCTCATCATGACCTAGGCTTCACACAAAAGGGAAACAAAGCATACATAAACACTTAGGCAATTCATGTATGTACAAAACAAGGCAAAGTCCATGAAGGCAAATCTTAACATGGCAAATCTCATGAATGCATACAAGTATGACTAAGGCATGAAATGTGGGTCCTTACATCCTTCCCCCCTTAAAGAGGTATGGTCCCCAAACTTAACTTACCATGTTCCCAAAACCTCTGCATGACAGACTCTCATCTTCTCTTATCGAAATTAGCTTTCACTCTGGGACAATCCTTATCGATGACCCTTCTCACGCATCCATAGCATGCCCCGGTTGCTCGAAGACAAACCCCAAAATGTAGCTTCCACAACTTGCACATGTCGGCTGGTGTCCCCTTCGATTAATGTTGTTTGGTTTGTGCTTAACTGTCTCCTCATCGGCATCATCCAGTCCGCTTCTTCCTCGCGATTGTCATAAGTCCGCGCCTCTTCTTTTGTTTCCTCCCGAACTCGACTTACATTCGGGTTGGCCTGCGAGAATGGCTTTATCCAACACTCGACATACGTCGGCATGTTGAGCAAATTTACCTGATCTTGTATTGGTCCTCGGAGCCCACTCTCAAACTTCCTAGCCTTCATATATTCGTCGTTGACCATGTGAGGTGCATACCTCGCTAATTCGGTAAAGGCACGATCATATTCAGCCACTGTTTTACTGCCTTGGGTCAATGTCTGAAATTCAGTGGCCTTGCGGTTTCGAACACTTAGAGGGAAATGTTTGTTGTAGAACAACTCCAAAAATCTAGCCCAAGTCAAGTCTGGATTGTTTTCTCGGATCATCATCCACCATCTACGTGCGTCGTCTTCTAATGTGAATGCTGCCAATGACACCTTCTGAGCGTCCGTGCTGGGAAAAACCTCAAACAGCTTCTCCATCCCGAGAACCCATGCTTCTGCCTTCATCGGCTCCATACCTCCTTGGAACGTCGGCGGTTGCATCTTCTTGAACTCCTTGATCAAAGTCAGTGTATCATCCCCATACAAAATGGTCAGGAGGCACTTGTTCCTTTGGAGGAGGTGGAGGTGGTCTTGCTTGTCGGCCACCGTTTGCTCGGCTTGAGTAGATGTAGCACCAATGTTACATTGCCTTGTTTGCCTCAACTCACCGACCAAACCTTCAACAATCCTTTCTAGTCTGTCCAACTTTGTCTTGATGCGATCTCGGCGAGGGTCTACCTCTTCTCATAATGCTAAGTGTATGCAAAAATGTGGCTCTTAAATAAAATAACAAATAAACATGTGTGCAAGTGGGTATGAGCATGCCGATGTAACAAATGCTAATGCGAAATAATGCACACCTTGTCAAGTAACAAGCAACATGATGCAATCCTAATATCAAGTCTAAGGAAAATTCCTATGCTCTTTAGGACTCAAAGTGTGTGAACAACGTACTATAAGGAACTTGTGCTCGATACCATTACATCACGACCCCAAACCGCCCTAGTAGTTTGGTGCCATGATGGCGATGAATCCGAGATTACCAAAGGCCTCACTCAAAAGATCACACACAATCGAGTATACATATGGGGCTAACATGTGCGGAAGCAATATTTAAAACTAAATAGTCCACAAGAGCTGTGCATAGATCCAATGAAATGGCATACATCTTTAATTAAAGTCTTACAACTTGGTTACAACATAAATCAAATACATACATTACATCTTAACAAAAGGCTTCTCAAAGACATAATCTAATACATGAATTACAAGGTCAAAACATAATCTTCATGGTTGCCGACATCCTCAATGCCGACCTAACATGCATACAAAACATCGGCACAAAGCACATATCTCGGCGGGCCGACTTCTTGCTGGAACCTACATATATATAGAGAGGGTGAGTCTGGAAACTCAGTGAATGGTACAAGTAATAAAGGGTTTTCATGAATGATTCCCGAGGTTCTTGGCAAAGCATACATACAGATCATATCATGTTCAAATCATGTACTTGGCAAAACTATTTCAAAACATGTACTTGGCATAACTTGCATCAAAACACACACTTGTCATAACTTATTCAAAGCTTGCTTACTTCACAAACTTAGGCGGGTTATTGGGGCTTAGTTCCCCGCACCACGATGCTCCAAAGTAGCTTAACAAACTTAGGCGGGTTATTGGGGCTTAGTTCCCCGCACCACGTGCTCCAAAGTAACTTAACAAACTTAGGCGGGTTATTGGGGCTTAGTTCCCCGCCACGTGCTCCAAAGTAGCTTAACAAACTTAGGCGGGTTATTGGGGCTTAGTTCCCCTTTCACGTGCTCCAAAGTAGCTTAACAAACTTAGGCGGGTTATTGGGGCTTAGTTCCCCGCACGTGCTCCAAAGTAACTTAACAAACTTAGGCCGGGTTGTTGGGGCTTAGTTCCCCCGCACCACGTGCTCCAAAGTAGCTTAACAAACTTAGGCCGGGTTATTGGGGCTTAGTTCCCCCGCACCACGTGCTCCAAAGTAACTTAACAAACTAGATCATAAAGCTCATACTTGATATACAAAGAGGGACAATCATCCATGCTTAACAAATACTTTTATGAAACAAGCAAAGCTTTAACAAATCTTTACAACATAACTTTATCAAGAATACCACTCACCTAGTCCTTGGGACGTCGGGATCAAGGCAAAGGTCCAAGTCCTACAAACACATGGCAAGGTCTACTGAACATACTTCTTAAAACAAGTCTCGCATTCATGCATGCAATGATCTCGGGAAAACATGCTGGAAGTCAAAACAACGCTTTACATGTCGAGAGACATCTTTGGGTACCAACCAGTCTTTCTTGAGGTTCCACACCTCTGCCGAGGTGTGGCTACCTAAGCTTCGGCGTGCCTTTGCATGCCGAGGTTCATCTAAGACAGACTAAGGTGCAAGTGATCATGCAAGAATGATCTCGGCTACACTTGAAGCGGAGCACTGGAGATCTGGGTTTCCACCGTGAAGAACATGAAGAACATGAACATGAACATGAAGAACATGAATGCCAAAATCATCATTTCCTTTGTTCCAAAATCTGGGTTTCATGCTATGAGTTGAAATCGTAGACACAGGCACCCATACTCAAAGATCATATGAAAACAAACATGGAAACATAAATCTTGACTTGAGCTTTGGATCAAAACATGGCTTTTCTTGAAGAACAGAACATCATCTTCTCTCTCTAAAACCGAACTTCAAATCAATGCATGGCTTACAAATCATATTCAATCATGCAATGCAATAACATAAACATAAAGAACATCGTGAGCAGATCAAGAATCTAACCTTAGATCACGAATCTAACGGTTGGATCTCTAGGAATCAAGCTTGGAAGTCCACTCTCTCTCTAAAACTCCTCTCCCTCCCTTAGAGCTTCTCTCTCTTCTCTTCAAAACATAAACATGACAAATGATGCATTTCTCTCTCTCTGCCGGCTATAAGCACTCAGCTCGGACACGTGGCAACGGCTAATTGGTTCTCCTCAAAAAGGTGACTGATTGATAAGACAAGGTTCTGACAAAGCGTATCTAACAAGCTACACAGCAAACACTCCGGCGGGGAATGACCTCGGCAAAGAACAAGACATCGACAAACAAAGGATGATGACTTGGCTAGAAACAAGACTTGGCACTAAGGTAACAATGATCTCGGCTAGGTAGGACAACTCTTGACTAAGGTTGCCACACCTCGGCCTAGGTGTGCCACACCTCGGTCTAGGTCATACCACTCCGGACAAGATCGCCGGTACAAAGATAACATCTCGGCCCAGATAATACACATCTCGGCCTCGGCGATACACACCTCGGCCCAGATGATAATCATCTCGGCCAATATGCCTGGACAAAGGTGGAGGTCAAGCAAGGTACTTCTAGGCTTAGGATGACCTCGGCTTAACAAATCCTAGGCTCATCATGACCTAGGCTTCACCACGACAAAAGGGGAAACAAAGCATACATAAACACTTAGGCAATTCATGTAAGTACAAAACAAGGCAAAGTCCATGAAGGCAAATCTTAACATGGCAAATCTCATGAATGCATACAAGTATGACTAAGGCATGAAATGTGGGTCCTTACAGTTAATGTAAACATTAATGAGCGCTTCACCCTACTATCATTAATGGTATTTTAGTAACTTTGTTAGCCATATGATATATTGGAACATAAAAAAATAATTTAGGCAAATGAAACATAAGTAAATGAGGAGGAATTTAAAAATAAATGCTCTATTTTTTATATTTTTTTTGACTTGCACACCGAAAATGTCTTCTTGGCCGCTAACTTTCTTAAAAAACTAAAAGTAAAATCAATACAGCTAAACTATAAACATCAAATTGATGGAATAGTTAAATTTTAGAGATTAGGAGTGCAATTTTCCCAAAATATAAATTGAAAGTTGGGGCTACAATGTTATCGAACATAATATGGAAATCGTAAAATGTTGCCATAAAGCAACAAATCATCAAAATAAAAAATATTTTCCGCTGCCAGGATTCGAACCTGGAACATTCTCATTAGCCGAGTTGATAATAGTTGAGCTACAGTGGATCTTGTGATATGCTTAAGAAAATAATATTTATAGAACTAAAGTTTCAAGTGAAAATTAATTAAGTCTATATGGTCATTACAAATGGTATCACTTAAATGTAACTTACAATTGGTATCACTTGAATGTAACTCTTAAAATATAAGCTAAAAAAATTAAGAAAATTTGAAGTGATAAAAAATTTATTTAATTCTGACTTAATTTATAAATATTTATACATAAGGGTCAACATATACTAATATAACCTCACAAACTCCACCCTCACTGCCATTGCTATCACCGCCACCATCATCCATCATCCTTCCACAACCACCACTTTCATCACCATTGTCGTTACTACCATAACCATCGTCATTATTTCAATACTACCACCACAATCGCTACCTGTTACCACTACTACTATAACTATAGCGATCCCAGGTTTTTCTCCTTTGTTGTACAGTGATCCGGTCATGTGTCTGTGGATGTTAGTAGTTGGTTGTTATCTTGTTTACATCCTTTCATACCTTGTTTTTGAGTTATAGGATGTGTTGGGCAGGTTTGTTACAGGTTGGTTGTGTTGGGAACCAAGAGTTGCTGCCCAGATTTTTGGGCCTTCGCTCGAGCGGGGATTCGGTCGCTCGAGCGAGAGTTGAGTTTTGTGTGTGGTGGCTCGAGCCAGGTACTCCTTCGCTCGAGCGTGCGTCTGCGTCTTAGTTGGACCTGAGAGCAATAGTTTTTGGCTCGAGCGAGCTTTTCTTCGCTCGAGCGATCTGGTTCGGTCTTCGCTCGAGCGAGCAGTCTATCGCTCGAGCGTGTGTCTAGTTGCAGACCTGAAGGTTCGAGTTCTTGGCTCGAGCGAGATTTTTCTTCGCTCGAGTGAGCTTCTGGGTTGTTGGCTCGAGCGAGACTTTCTTGGCTTGAGCTAGGGTTTTCTGTGTCTGGTCGCTCGAGCGACCAAGTCTTCGGTCGAGCGAGCCTGTTTATATCAGTTCGCAGCAGTCGAATCAAACTTCACTTTTTCAAAACTTTTACATCTTAAAACCCTAAATTTGAGAGCCTCTCTCTCTAGACTTGTCTTCTCTCTAAGAAATCATCTCCCTAGAGTGTGAATCTACCCTAAGTGCTTTGTTAAAAAGATAGAGGGTGACTTGGGCTTCGATTTAATCTGAAAATATTTGGTTTTGGAGCAAGTTAGGTGTTGGGTCTTCATCTCCTTTTGAGCTCAAACTTTGAGGTAGGGATATCCTACTCCTCTTTATGGATTTTGTCTTTAAATTTTAGCATTTTGATGTATTAGAAGTTGTTGTGCAATTTTGAGAAAACTTTGGGCTTTTGTGTAATTTTACAAAAGTTGGGGTTTTATTTATAATAAACCTAGAGGTATGTTTGGTGTAGAAACATGGGTTTAATGTTGAAATAATGATAGAAAATGGAACCTAAGGGTGGTAATGTTAATTATGGAAAATGCCCTAATTACATTGATTAATTAATTGGATTAATTAATTATGAGAAATGAGGAATTGAAATGTTGATTCAATATCCATTTTGTGCATTTAATTTCTGTTTAGAAATATCTGCTTTGGGCTATCGGTGGAGGATAGTCTTGATTGTTGTAGACAATGCATGATGATTAGGCAAAGTAAAACTAATCATTGGAATGTGTCATTGAGTATGACAGTTGAAAGAATACATTAAGTTTATGTATTGATCTGTGATGTGTATAGTTATTGTTTATATGCATTATGTTGTGTTGGAGAAGATAGGGGATGTACTCCACGGTTTAGGGGAAGATAGGGGATGGTCCTCTAAACCGGACGTTGTTTGGGAGAAGACAGGGGATGGACTCCGTAGATAGAGCTCATATGCTTGTCTTGGGAGTGTGATATAGCTAGTATGCTTATCTGTGGAAGTAATGATGTAACTAAAATGTTTATCTGTGATGAGATTGAAAGTGGTTAGTATGAGTTAATGTCTTATATGAGTTGTGTGGCCAGGTTCTGAGCCATGGATTTTAAGTTAAGAATTTAAAGAAAATGGAAAATGAAATGAACATAGACTTGAAGGTCTTGGAATTGTAATGTTTTAAGAAAGAGTGTAAAAGTGTTGACCGTCTATCAACTGCTAATCTTTTAGTCATTGTTCATAATTGGTTTAGTATATTTCTACTGGGCTGTGGCTCACCCTATATGGGAACATCATTTTCAGGTACAGGCAGCATGCCACCTCCAAGGACATAGCTTGGGAGGCTAGGGGCGGGGCAGACTTTTGTTGTCTTTCTTTTGATGTATTACATGTAAATTCAAGCCAAGGGCTTAATGTGTAAATGAGTTAGTACTCTACCTTTTTGTAACCAAGTGTTAACTTGGAAAGCTGTAAGCCTTTAGGGCATTTGCTTTTGTTGTTAACATGTAATACCTTTATAATGAAACTCTGTTAATGGAAGAATGTGGATCTTTTATATATTAATGCATGTCTATATTGTTGGGTTTTATGTTGTTATTTTGAGGGCGTCACAATAACAATTGGTACAGTCCTTCACCTTTACAACTATTGTCACCATCGCCACTACTCTCTTTTTATCATCACTACATTACCCCATGGTTGATTCTGACTTTTTTCGGATCCAAAGCGAACCCCAAATACGAGACCTTTCATATTTATTATTAAAAAAAAATTGTTCAAAACATTATGTATCAAATTATGTTTGAAATTTTTGCAATTAATAATGCTCACAAAAAGGCTACTAAAATTTACTTAAATATGTAATAAAGTTTACAATAATAAAAAAATTAAAATATAAGCTGCGGTACCAAAATAGTTTTGGAACTGCTAACTTCCAACCTCATGAATGAGTTGGTGTTTTGTGTCTCATAATTTTTATTCCAAAGTAAGTCCGAATAATTATATAATTTTCACATGTAACTTTTCTTCTATAATTATTATTATTATTTTTTTTTTTTGGAGAATTCGTCAAGAAATCATCTTAAAAGTTTTAATTGGTTCATAACATATTCTTATATATTCCAACAAGTCTTATTATTTGGATATTTGATTCACCAAATCTTAATTTTATATTTGAGATGATCTAAATAAGTATAACTTTTTGACTTTTTATACTCTTTTTCTTCTTCTTCTTCTTCTTCTTCTTCTTCTTCTTGTGCTTCCATTTTTTTATTTTTATTTATTTATTTATTTATTTTTTTTTTCACACTTAACAACTTGGTGTGAACTATTTTGTACTTTTTTTTAAAAAGTCATAATTTTTGTTGCCCATTTTTTTTTTATTGACATTAATATTTTTGAAACCTAATTAATGAGATCTATCGAATAACATTTCACTAGAATAGGTAATTTTATAAAATAAAAATAAATTAATTTTATAGTGTGAATGTTCACATCATGAAACATTTATACTGTTAATGTAAATATTAATGAGCGCTTCACCCAACTATCATTAAGGGTATTTTAGTAATTTTGTTAGCCATATGATATATTGGGACATAAAAAAATAATTTAGGCAAATGAAACATAAGTAAATGAGGAGGAACTTAAAAATAAATGCTCTATTTTTGTTTTTTTTACTTGCACACCGAAAATGTGGTTTTGGCCGCTAACTTTCTTAAAAAATTAAAAGTAAAATTTATACAACTAAACTATAAAAATCAAATTGATGGAATAGTTAAATTTTAGAGATTAGGAGTACAATTTTCCAAAAATATAAATTGAAAGTTGGGGCTACAATGTTATCTTACATAACATGGAAATCGTAAAATGTCGCCGTAAAGCAACAAATCATCAAAATAAAAAATATTTTCCGCTGCCAGGATTCGAACCTGGAACATTCTCATTAGCCGAGTTGATAATATTTGAGCTACAGCGGATCTTATGATATGCTTAAGAAAATAATATTTATAGAACTAACGTTTCAAGTGAAAATTAATTAAGTCTATATGATAATTACAAATGGTATCACTTAAATGTGACTTACAAGTGGTATCACTTGAATGTAACTCTTAAAATATAAGCTAAAAAATTAAGAAAATTTTAAGTGATAAAAAATTTATTTAATTCTGACTTAATTTATAAATGTTTATACATAAGTGTCAACATATACCATATAACCTCACAAACTCCACCATCACTGCCACCGCCACCATCATCCACCATCCTTCCACAACCACCACTTTCATCACCATTGTCGTTACTACCATAACCATCGTCATTATTTCAATACTACCACCACAATCGCTACCTGTTACCACTATTACTATAACAATTGCTACAGTCCTTCACCTTTACAACTATTGTCACCATCGCCACTGTTCTCTTTTTATCATCACTACATTACCCCATGGTTGATTCTGACTTTTTTAGGATCCAAAGCGAACCCTAAATATGAGACCTTTCATATATATTATTAAAAAAAAATTGCTCAAAACATTATGTATCAAATTTTGTTTGAAATTTTTGCATTTAATAATGCTCACAAAAAGGCTACTAAAATTTACATAAATATGTAATAAAGTTTACAATAATAAAAAAATTAGAATATAAGCTGCGGTACCAAAATAGTTTTGGAACTGCTAACTTCCAACCTCATGAATGAGTTGGTGTTTTGTGTCTCATAATTTTTATTCCAAAGTAAGTCCGAATAATTATATAATTTTCACATGTAACTTTTCTTCTTCTATTATTATTATTATTATTATTATTATTATTATTATTATTATTATTATTTTTGGAGAATTCATTAAGAAATCATCTTACTAGTTTTAATTGGTTCATAACATATTCTTATATATTCCAACAAGTCTTATTATTTGGATATTTGATTCACCAAATCTTAATTTTATATTTGAGATGATCTAAATAAGTATAACTTTTTGACTTTTTATACTCTCTTTCTACTTCTTCTTCTTCTTCTTTTTTATTTTATTTATTTTTTTATTTATTTTTCACTCTTAACAACTTGGTGTGAACTATTTTGTACTTTTTTAAAAAGTCATAATTTTTGTTGCTCATTTTTTTTAATGAAATTAATATTTTTGAAACCTAATTAATGAGATCTATCAAATAACATTTCACTAGAATATGTAATTTTATAAAATAAAAATAAATAAATTTTACAGTGTGAATGTTCACATCATGAAACATTTATACTGTTAATGTAAACATTAATGAGCACTTCACCCTACTATCATTAAGGGTATTTTAGTAACTTTGTTAGCCATATGATATATTGGAACATAAAAAAATAATTTAGGCAAATGAAACATAAGTAAATGAGGAGGAATTTAAAAATAAATGCTCTATTTTTGTTTTTTTTTGGCTTGCACACCGAAAATGTGGTCTTGGCCGCTAACTTTCATAAAAAAATTAAAAGTAAAATCAATACAACTAAACTATAAAAATCAAATTAATGGAAGAGTTAAATTTTAGAGATTAGGGGTACAATTTTCCCAAAATATAAATTGAAAGTTGGGGCTACAATGTTATCGAACATAACATGGAAATCATAACATGTCGCCGTATAGCAACAAATCATCAAAATAAAAAATATTTTCCGCTGCCAGGATTTGAACCTGGAACATTCTCATTAGCCGAGTTGATAATAGTTGAGCTACAACGGATCTTGTGATATGCTTAAGAAAATAATATTTATAGAACTAACGTTTCAAGTGAAAATTAATTAAGTCTATATGATAATTACAAATGGTATCACTTAAATGTAACTGACAAGTGGTATCACTTGAATGTAACTCTTAAAATATAACCTAAAAAATTAAGAAAATTTTAAGTGATAAAAAATTTATTTAATTCTGACTTAATTTATAAATATTTATACATAAGGGTCAACATATACCATAGAACCTCTTCCTTCGTTTTAAAAAACTCTCTCTCTAAAAAAAACCTCCTTCTCAGGCGTTACCGTTTGCCAGTCGGCCGCCGCCTTTGGCCATGGCGGTTGGCTGGCCTGGCTTTCTCTCTTTGTGTTGTTGTTTTTTCTCCTTTTAATCTTGAGCCCCCATTTGTATTCCGTTTGCCTCCTTTCGGATTTAATCTCTAGATTTGTTTAGGGTGCTAGTTTTATCCTTTCGTTTTTGTTTAGGCAGCTTGTGTTCTCAAGTTGTGGGTGGTTCTAGATCTATCTTCACTTTGTGGGTTTTGGTGTTTTGGAAGCTTCGATGGGTTGTTTTGATGGGTTCTTTTCTCGAATGAAGTGGTTTGGTGGTAGTGGTGTTTTAGCCATGGTTTTCAGTTTCGGCCATGGGTTCCGGTATAGGATGCTTGCATTGACCAAGGGTGGGTTGATTCAGGAACTTCATTCGGGCACTTCGCTGCAAGAGGGAGTTTGAGTGGTGGAGGATCCAGAGTTGTTTAGGATCTTCATTCGAGCGCTCCGTGCGAGTAGGAGTTTGACGGGTGATTTCCGTTCAATCCTATGGTGGTCGGTGTTTGTGTTCAGTTAAGCATGAAGAGGAGAGTGAAGCAAGCAGTGGCTGTTGATGTTCAGAGGCGAAGCAAAGTAGTTTCGATCTCGGGTGGTTCTCGATGGTTAAGGAATAAGAGGCTGTTGAGGTTGCTAGGTGTCTGCCATGGAGGGTGTTGTTTGGGTCACAGAGTAGAGGTCAAGGAAGCAAGAAGAGGTGAGTGAACGGTGCAAGACGAGGTTGTTGATGTTCAGAGTTTGGTCACGGGTGGTCTTCGACGGCAATGGAGTCTGCGTGTCCGGCAAGTATGGAGGTTGAGTGTATCAAGTGTGTATCAGTGTGTCAAGTGTGTATCAGGCGTGGGGCTCAAGAGTGCATCAAGTGTTTGAGTCAGGCGTGGGGTGTTCCAAGAGTGAGTAGCTGTGGTTTAGGTGGGGCGTTTCTGTGTGTAGCTGTGGTTTAGATGGGGCTCAACTGTGAGGTTTATTTTATTTTTTTGATGTATTTTAAAATTTAAAATCGTGAGGCTATGGGGTTAGTTGTAAGAATGCGAGTAGCAGTAGTACGAGAGTGAGTATTCACTCTTCTAAACTCTCTCATTGCGTTTTATTTCCTTGTACCTCTAAATTTCATGTTTTTAATGGAATTTTTCTTTGCCGATCAAAAATATATATATATATGCCATATAACCTCATAGACTCCACCATCACCGCCACCGCTATCACCGCCACCATCATCCATCACCCTTCCACAACCACCATTTTCATCACCATTGTCGTTACTACCATAACCATCGTCATTATTTCAATACTACCACCACAATCGCTACCTGTTACCACTACTACTATAACAATTTGTACAATCCTTCACCTTTACAACTATTGTCACCATTGCCATAACTACCACCATCATTACACCGCCACTGCTCTCTTTTTATCATCACTACATTACCCCATGGTTGATTCTGAATTTTTTAGGATCCAAAGCGAACCCTAAACTGTGGGCAAAATCTCTTCATGTGCCGGTGATACCGAAAACAAGAGAGCGGCCTCGCCTCGACTCGCTCGAGATCGAGCCGAAGAAGATGCTGCTCTCTGAACTCCTCCCCTCTGAGGAGAAACTGGAGACTTGTGACCCAGCTGGCCACACTTGAAACAGGTAACGTCTCCATGACTACCTTTCCCAGAACTAGCACTCGGTACTGGAAAAGTGGATCTAGAAAAACTACTCTGAGGCTGCTGTGGAGTGAAACCTCTCGCCTCCTGCGCCATCACTCTGGCCTTCGACTCCTCTTGGAGCCTTTACGCCCTTCCTCCTCCTCTGCATCATAGTCTTGGTATGGGCGGCTGCATCAACCAATCGTCCGAAATCCCTAATCATAGATCCGACAACTCTCAGCATGAGGCCACGCCACAACTTCTTCTCAAACTCAATACACCGCTCCTCGGACGCCACTAACTCAAAGTAACCTCGACAAACTAGTAAATGAGGCCTCAAACTCGACCATCGATGAACTATTCGCTTTAGGGTGAACCGATCTCTCAACTTCTCTGAGCAGTGGAGACAAGTACTTCTCTGAAAAGCATCAACAAACGCCTTCCAAGTACCTCCAATACGACCCTTGGTGAACTTCCACCTTGACCGCATCTCCCCAATTTGGAGCGATGCCAAGGTCACTTTCAACCTCGTCTTCGATGCCAAGCATCTCAAATGTTTTTGTCTGCTCGAGCCATTCATCGCTTTAGCGGCTCTTTTGGATCACCCACAAATTCATCCGGATTAGACCGGAAAAACTCCCTCTTCAGAAAGGAGGGTCCTGCATCCGCAACAACAACCGGAGCCTGATTCTCAGCTCGGAGAATGCCTACTGACTCACTGAATGCCCCTGCTATCTCTCGGGCTAAAGTTCCGATTGGAAACAACATTGATCAAGTGCCTTTCCAACAAGACTTTCAGAGACTCAAGGATCCAATCAACATCCTAGGAACTACATTCCATACCCACATAATCACATAAACATGTTATCATATAAGCATGTAATCATTACACTAAGTCTCTATCAAACGAGACGAACCCATTGTGATACTAATCACTTCCCACGTACCCAAAGTATTCAAACCCGGTACGCTCTGATACCAAGTTGTAACGCCCTCAAAATTAAACCCATTAAATATAAAACAAGACATGCATTATTAAAAGAAAACATTTTATTATTTCAATCATTAGAGTATCACGAAATAAAACATCATAATAAATGCCCTACGGGCTTACATCTTGCCAAGCCAACGCTTGGACACAATTCCATGAGTTCTAACTCAAATCAACTAAAGCCCTAGGCTTGAATGTTATGAAACAACTAAAACAATAAAGCAAATCTTCAAGTCCAAATCCTCACAAGCTAAGTCTTTGGAGGTAATGAACCACCTGAACCTGAAAATGAAGTTCCCATATAGGGTGAGCCACACCAAAGAGAAATACTAAACCAAGCATAAGAATTAACTAAAGCGAGCACCCGATACATGGTTAACACAAAATAGACACTTTGCAATATTATGACACGAATATCTCGTTGTCTATGACACATGGTCTATGACACAATACACCTTCCATTTATCTGAGACATGGCTCGAACACGGCCAAACAACTCAACAAGGATAACAAATCGGTTAAACCTTTCTTATAACAAAACAAACACACATCTTTGGTGTTATAACCATCTCAATCAAATCCACTTCCATACTTCTCAAGCTGACACACATGGTGGTGATGTATCATATTAACAACAAATAGAAATATTTCTATTATCAATAAGCACACACATATGTGATGCTCTTGGAGTCCATCTATCTCCTCCCAACAAATCCGGTTTAGAGGTCCATCCCTATCTTCCCTAAACCGTGGAGTTCATCCTATCTCCTCCAAAACTAAATGCATATGCAACATAATCAATACTTGACATACACAAAACATAATCAATACCACGAATATTACGTATCAATTCAGCGATCAAATAAGTGACTCAATTTGATTATACCTAAGCATGCAAGGTCTACAACAATCAATGGCTATCCTCCACGATAGCCCAAAACAATTATTTCTAAACAAGAAATAAATATAACAACACAAATAATCTCAATTTCACAGATGAGTGATTAAATATCCAACTACATCAATTTATCTCATAATCCCCCAATTTCATGAATTAAACCCAATATCACCATCTTCCCTTAAATTAATTATATAAATTAATCTATGACAAACCCTAGGGTTTCTCCCAAATTACCAAACTACCCCCACATACCAAAATACCACCACTTAGGATTAAAACGTATAAATGGAGTAGGAAATCCCTACCTCGAAGAAATAACTCAAAAGGAGAAGATGAAGATGATGCCCAAAACTCCAAAGTGCTCCAAATCCACAATTTCTCAGATTAAAATGTAGCCCTCACTCTCCTCTACCTTTTTAATGAAGGAACAAGGGTGGATTCACACTCTAAATAGATCAATCCTAAGAGAGAAGATGAGTTGGGAGAGAGAACTTCGTAACCTAGGGTTTTATAAACCGAAAGGGAAAATTTGGCTTTAAAACACTGCTGCGTATTTAAACTGACAGTCCGCTCGGCGCACAACACACCGCCGGCGTAAGAACAAAAACAAGGTCCGCTCGAGCGCAATAATAACCGCTCGAGCGTAGATTCCCCATTCCGAACCCGCGAAGAAACAGACTCCTTTCGGCGTGACTTCCTTTCGGCGTCAACCTGCACAAGGACTCTTTGGATGGGTGTTTTTTCGCTCGGCGCCAAAACCCCGATCGAGCGGACAAGCAACAACAAGTCCCCGCTCGAGCGTCAAACTCCCCGCTTGAGCGGACAAGCAAAAACCTGGGCAACAAGCTTTGGTTCCTAAGCTCAACCAACCTGTTCCAAAACCGCCCAACACATCCTATAACTCCAAATAAGAAAATATAGGACGACAACAACCATAACACAAAGATAGAATCTACGGAACCCAAGTCCGGATACAAACATCGAATGGGAAAAAGGCCGGAATCGCTATAACCTCCCCCCCTTAAAAGAATTTCGTCCCCGAAATTAAACATGAGTTTGTAAAAACAAGTTTTTCCTCAAATTCCCAATAATATTATAAAACAATAAACAACACCTTGACCCAATACTGGTCACTTCATCTCTTATCAAGGGGCATCTCACAATATATATAAAACAATATATATTTCAACCTGCATCAAGATCATGCATTATTCCTTTCAATGTTAACAATTTCCATATCATATTCAATCTCATGATATAAACAACACATTCAATATATAAATGTTATATTTCACTTCCATAAAAAGATAAGTTCAGATGTTAACATTAAACCCAAAACATTCTCAATGTTTTCCAACTTAAGACATATATATAAAATTCTCAAGTTCCACAATATTATATAACCTAAATACAAGATTACAAATCAATAAACATATCCGGATATTTCTCACGAACTTCCAATTCACGTTCCCAAGTGGCCTCCTCCACTCCGTGTTGCTTCCACAAAACTTTCACCAAAGGGATGGTCTTGCTACGCAAAACTTGATCCCGCCTATCCAAGACCCGAACCGGTCTTTCCTCATACGAGACATCCTCATCAACAACTAAATCAGTCCAATCCAACACATGTGACGGATCTGGCTCATACTTCCGAAGCATACTCACATGAAACACATCATGAACTCCGGATAACTGCGGTGGCAAAGCTAAACGATAAGCAGCCTCGCCAATCCTCTCAAGGATCTCAAAAGGCCCAATAAACCGAGGGGACAACTTCCCGCTCTTTCCAAACCTCATCAAGCCTCGTTTGGGTGATATCTTCAGAAAGACATGATCACCCACCTCAAACACCAAAGGTCTCCTCCTACGGTCAGCATAAGATTTCTGACGACTCTGGGCTGTAACGAGCCTCTTACGGATAAGCTCAACTTTCTCCGTCGTTTCCCTTACTAACTCCGGACCCAACAAAGGTGCATCACCCACCTCGGCCCAACAAGCGGAGATCTACGATTCGGCCATACAAGGCCTCAAGCGGTGCCATACCAATACTAGGTGAAACCTGTTGTTGTAGGCAAACTCCACTAATGGCAAGTGCCTCTCCCACGACCCACTAAAGTCGAGAACACAACCCCGAAGCATATCCTCAAGGATTTGAATAGTACGCTCGGACTGCCCGTCAGTCTGAGGATGATAAGCCGTGCTAAAAGTCAACTTAGTGCCTAAAGCACTCTGCAAACTCTGCCACAACCTAGCAGTAAAACGAGGATCTCTATCTGAGACGATCGTCCTTTGGGACCCCGTGCAACCTCACTATGTCACGATATATAAGTCGGCAAGATGGTCTCCGTATCTCTAACACGCATAGGAATGAAGTCGCCGACTTAGTCAACCGGTCTACAACCACCCAAATAGCATCACTACCCCGGGAGTCCTCGGAAGGCCCACACGAAGTCCATAGTGACATGCTCCCACTTCCACTCGGCAATAGGCAAGGGTTGCAACAAACCCGGCCTCGTGTTCGGCCTTCACTGGCGACAAGTAAGGCACTTAGATCTGTTGCCACATCTCTCTTCATACCGCCACCAAAGCTGGCGACCCAAATCCCGATACATCTTAGTGCCTCCGGATGCACCGCAAAGCGCGAATGATGAAACTCTCGAGTACCTCCTCTTGGCAGGACTCCGGCACAAACAAACGGTCTCGGTATCTCACACTCAGGTCGGGATACACCGCTAAACCCTTCTCAACCTTCCCACTGGAAATCTTCTCTCGGAGAGATTCTACCTCAAGATCACTCCTTTGAGCTTCTAACACCGAGTCACAAGTGTAGGGTAGCAACAACGAGAAAACAAGGCCGCGACCTCAGCGGATTCACCGAAGCAAATCAAACTCCCCAAGTGCACCCAACATCTCCCACTCTCGGATGGCTATGCTAGCTCGTCACCACAGATTTCTGCTAAGGGCATCGGCCACAACATTGGCCTTTCCGGATGATAGTGCAACTCAAAGTCATAATCCTCAATGAACTCCATCCACCTCCTCTGCCTCAAATTCAAGTCTTTACGTAAGCAGATATTTGGAACTCTTATGATCCGAGAATACCTCGAACCTCTCACCATAAAGATAATGCCTCCAAATCTTCAAGGCAAAAATCACAGCTGCTAATTCTAAGTCATGCGTAGGGTAATTCTTCTCATGAATTTTCAACTGACGTGAGCCATAGGCAACCACTTTCCCCTCTGGCATCAACACACAACCAAGACCCTCTCGTGAGGCATCACAATAGACTGCATAACCCAACCCTCTCTCCGGAATAATCAAGACCGGAGCGGTGGTCAATCTAACTTTCAACTCCTGAAACGACTTTTCACAAGTCTCACTCCATACAAATTTGACTCCCTTCCGAGTCAATCTAGTCAACGGTGAAGCTAACCTGGAGAAATCTTTCACAAACCGACGGTAATACCCAGCTAATCCCAGAAAACTGCAGATCTCAAACACACTCTTAGGCTGTGCCCAATCTTGTACTGCCTCAGTCTTGGATGTATCAACAGACACTCCTTTCCCAGAGACTACATGGCCTAAGAACTTCACCTCTTCTAGCCAGAACTCACACTTCCCGAACTTAGCATAAAGCTTATGGGCTCTAAGTAACTCTAGTACCACTCTCAAGTGTTCCTCGTGCTCCTCCCTCGAAGGTGAATAAATCAGAATGTCGTCCACGAAGACGACCATAAAACGATCCAAGAATTCCCGGAAGATTCGGTTCATCAAATCCATAAACACTGCCGGTGCATTGGTGAGCCCAAACGGCATCACCAGAAACTCATAGTGGCCATACCGCGTACGGAATGCCGTCTTCGGAATATCCTCCTCCCTGACTCTCAACTGATGATAACCTGATCTCAAATCTATCTTAGAGAAACAACGGGAACCCTTCAACTGGTCAAACAAATCATCAATACGAGGCATAGGGTACTTATTCTTAACCGTAACTCGATTTAATTTCTGGTAATCTATACACAGTCTCAAAGCACCACCTTTCTTCTGAGCAAATAGGGCCGGTGCTCCCCACGGCGAAACACTAGGGCGAATGTAGCCCTTATCTAGTAACTCCTGGAGTTGAACCTTCAACTCAACCAACTCATTTGGGGCAAAAGCGGTAAGGTGCCATAGAAATCGGGCGCCGTCTGCGGCACTAAATCAATAGAGAACTCAATCTCGGCCGAGGTGGCAAACCAACAAGATCCTCGGGAAAACGTCCGAATACTCACAAACTACCCTCGGCAAAACAATGGGTCTCATCACCCTCACTAGTCGAAAGACTAGCAAGTGAACCACTAAGCTCACTCCGCCTCGCGGATCATAACCGTGGCAAAACACTACCAACCCGGTCCCCAAAAAGCGAAAACACTCCCGTTCACGGTACAACAAGTGACCCTCGGCGGTAGCAATCAATAAGCGCGGTATGGCGACAACCAATCCATACCCAAAATAACATCAAAGCCCTTCATGGGCATAACTACAAAAGAAAGGGATTCTATGATCATCGACCTCTATATCACAACCCCTAACACCTTGTTTCAAAATCAACTCACCCCAAGAGGTGACACTACACAAATAGGAGATGCTAAGCGAGGCTAACTCCAACTCCAAAATGGATGCAAATGCGTGAGACACAAAAGAATGAGATGCACCGTCGATCAAAACACTAACAAGAATTGCAAAACAAGAAGGTACCTCTCTAGCAGATGGAGCAGATGCAGGATCTGCTTGTGATAACATACACGCTACCAGACGACCTCGATCAACTGCTCACCCCTCGGAGCATAAGGCTGCTGTCTGGTGGGGACGATGATGCCCTGATTGGCCCTCGAGGCTCGAGCCGAGCAGACGGTGACTCGAGCTGCCTCGAACTGATGCACGGATGTGCCACCCAAGCTGTGGGCAAAATCTCTTCATGTGCCCGGTGACCGCCTTGAAAACAAGAGAGCGGTGGCCTCCTCGACTCTGGCTCGAGATCGAGCCGAAGAAGATCTCGCTCTCTGAACTCCTCCTCCGAGGAGCGGAGACTTGTGACCCGGTGGCCACACTTGAAGCAGTGCGTCTCCATGACTACCTTTCCCGAACTAGCACTTTCGGTCTTTGGAAAAGTGGATCTAGAAAAACTACTCTGAGGCTGGCGAGGGTGAAACCTCTCGCCTCCTGCCATCACTCTGGCCTTCTGACTCCTCTTGGAGCCTTTACGCCCTTCCTCCTCCTCTGCATCATAGTCTTGGTATGGTGCTGCATCAACCAATCGTCCAAAATCCCTAATCATAGATCCGACAACTCTCGGCATGAGGCCACGCCTCAACTTCTTCTCAAACTCAATACACCGGCTCTCAGACGCGCCACTAACTCAGTAACTCGACAAACTAGTAAATGAGGCCTCAAACTCACCAGCGATGAACTATTCCTTTAGGTGAATCGATCTCTCAACTTCTCTGAGCAATTTGGAGACAAGTACTTCTCTGAAAAGCATCAACAACGCCTTCCAAGTACCTCCAATACGACCCTTGGTGAACTTCCACCACTGACCCGCATCTCCCTTCAGCTGGAACGATGCCAAGGTCACTTTCAACCCCTCGTCTTCGATGCCAAGCATCTCAAATGTTTTCGTTATGCTCGAGCCATTCGCCGGCTTTAAGCGGCTCTTTTGGATCACCCACAAATTCATCGGATTAGGCGGAAAAACTCCCTCTTGAAAGGAGGGTCCTGCATCCGCAACAACAACCGGAGCCTGATTCTCAGCTCGGAGAATGCCTACTGACTCCCTGAATGCCCCTGCTATCTCTCGGGCTAAAGCGCCCATAGCCTGCTGGCCTACTGGCTCGGCCACATTGGCCTGGCCAACACCCTCCTGAACTGCCGGAATTTCCTCCGGTATAGGCACTTCTTGCCTGGCCTGCCTACCACGCCTACCACGACATCGACCTCGTCCTGACATCCTAATAAAGGAAACAAAGACGTTAGCACTCTAAACAATATGCCAAAACTATGACACTCGCGTCCTAATACATTGGACAACAATAGATCACACCACATAAGCACATAATCACATAAGCACCTACGAATTTCATTCCTGGATAATGATAGTCCCGAGGCGTCACTAAAGTTCCGATTGGAAACAACATTGATCAAGTGCCTTTCCAACAAGACTTTCAGAGACTCAAGGATCCAATCAACATCCTAGGAACTACATTCCATACCCACATAATCACATAAACATGTTATCATATAAGCATGTAATCATTACACTAAGTCTCTATCAAATGAGACGAACCCATTGTGATACTAATCACTTCCCACGTATCCAAAGTATTCAAACCCGGTACGCTCTGATACCAAGTTGTAACGCCCTCAAAATTAAACCCATTAAATATAAAACAAGACATGCATTATTAAAAGAAAACATTATATTATTTCAATCATTAGAGTATCACGAAATAAAACATCATAATAAATGCCCTACGGGCTTACATCTTGCCAAGCCAACGCTTGGACACAATTCCATGAGTTCTAACTCAAATCAACTAAAGCCCTAGGCTTGAATGTAACGCCCTCAAAATAATGATATTAAACCAACAATATTAACATGCTATGATATATAAAAGATCCACGTCCTTCCATTCATCAGAGTTCTGTTACATGTTAACAACAAAAGCAAATGCCCTACGGGCTTACAGCTTTCCAAGTTAACACTTGGTTACAAGAAAGTAGAGTGCTAACTCATTTACACATTAAGCCCTAGGCTTGAATTTACATGTAACACTGCAAAAGGAAAGACAACCAAAAAGTCCGTCCGCCACTAGCCTCCCAAGCTAAGTCCTTGGAGGTGGCATGCTACCAGTACCTGAAAATGATGTTCCCATATAGGGTGAGCCACGGCCAGAGAAATATACTAAACCATTATAAATAATGACTAAAAGATTAACAATTGATAGATGGTCAATTCTTTTACATTCTTTCATCACTTCAACAAATATAAACAAAGCAGTTACATTCATACTTTCCATGACAAGCATACATGCTCGCCAATATATTTCTAGATAAGCATACATGCTCTATCTCTGAGTTCATCCTATCTCCTCCCAAGTAACATCCGGTTTAGAGGTCCATCCCTATCTTCCCTAAACCGTGAGTCCATCCCTATCTCCTCCAACACAACACAATGCATATATATAACAATTATACACATCACATATCAATACATAAAATCAATGTATTCTTTCCATCGTCATAACCCATGACCCAATTCTATTTCAATTCCTCATTTTTCCACAATTAATTATTCAAATTAATTAATCAATGTAATTAGGACGTTTCCATAATTAACATTACAACCCTTAGGTTCCAATTTCACTAATGTTTCAACATTAATTCCATGTTTCTATACCAAACATGCTTCTAGGTTTATTATAGACAAAACCCCAAACTTTTATAAAATTACACAATGGCCCAAAGTTTCCCAAAATTACACAACAACTACCAACATATCAAAATGCTAAAATTCAAAGACAAAATCCATAAAGAGGAGTAGGATATTCCTACCTCAAAGTTTGAGCTCAAAAGGAGAAGGACCCAAAACCAAAATGCTCCAAACACCAAACTATTCGGATCAAAATGACGCCCTCGACGATCAACACCCTTTTTGTGAAGACAAAAGGTGAACAACACACTCTAGCTAGATCAACACTTAGAGAGAAGTTATGGATTTTGGTGAGAAGCTCTGAAAATGGCGTTTTGGTAAAGTAAGAGAAAGAAGATAAGTCAAAAAGTGATTTAAAATGCCCAGTCCCACTCAGTTATACGACAGGTCCGCTCGAGCGTAAGACTCTCCGCTCGAGCGTAAGGACACATAAAACATGTTCCGCTCGAGCGCAACATTGTCCGCTCGAGCTCCAAGACACAGACACAAAGTTCGTCCGCTCGAGCGTAGATCGGCCCGCTCGGCGCAGTCTCTCCTCAGAACTCTCCAAAAACATCTTGCGGCGCTGAAGCGCTAAAGACCGCTTCGGCGCATAAACCACACTTGCGAAGTTTTGCGGGTGCACGAAATCTTGAAAGGGTGCATTCTCGCTCGGCGCCAAAACCTCCGCTCGGCGTACAAGCAACAACAACCCATCCGCTCGGCGCAAACATGTCGCTCGGCGGAGGACTTAAAACACAGGCAACTAGACTTGGTTCTAAAGCTTAACCAACTTGTGACAAACACGCCCAACACATCCTGTAACTCAAAAACAAAGCAAGAAAGGGCGTAAATAAGACAATACTCAATTACGACATCCACGGACACATGTCAGGACCACTATACAACAAGGGGTAAACCGGGACCGCTATAACCTCCCCTTAAGGAATTTCGTCCCCGAAATTAAAACAAGTTTTGAAAGGCAAGTTTTCCTCTCCTTTAAACAATGTTATATCACAACATTACACAATTCGACCCATTACGGTCATTCCATCTCTCATCAAGAGGCATTTAACAATATATACATTTCCACATGCATTTTCCTTCCGTTTCAACCATTTCCCACATAGATGGTTTACAATTCATATCATAAGCAATAATCATGATACAATTCAATTTCTATAATATGGCCAACATATGCACTATTATAATCAACTCCATAACAAGGCTAGTTCTACAACATTTACATTAACCAAAACATACACCATGTTTTACAACTTAAGACATTCCAAATGTTCTTAAAGTTCATTACAATTACAATATTGCAACACTTGATTGCACATCAACAAATAAGTGCGGATATTTCTCACGGACACACAACTCAGGGTCCCAAGTGGCCTCCTCCAGTCCGTGATGTTTCCACAAATCCTTAACGAAAGGAATGGTCTTACCACGCAGACTTGATCCCGCCTATCCAAGACTGAACGGTCTCTCCTCATCTGAGGCATCCTCATCTACCTCTAAGTCGGTCCAATCCAACACGTGTGATGGATCCGCTCATACTTCAAGCATACTCACATGAAACACATCATGAACTCCGGCCAAGCTGTGGCGGCAAAGCTAAGCGATAAGCAACCTCGCCAATCCGCTCAAGGATCTCAAAGGACCAATAAACCGAGGATAACTTCCACTCTTCCCAAATCTCAACAAACCCCGCCTAGGTGATATCTTGAAAAGGCGTGATCACCCACCTCAAACTCCAACGGTCTCCTCCTACGGTCAGCATAGGATTTCTGACGACTCTGGGCTGTAACAAGCCTCCTACGGATAAGCTCAACTTTCTCCGTCGTCTCCCTAACCAACTCCGGACCCAACAAAGGTGTGTCACCCACCTCGGCCCAACAAACTGGAGACCTACAAGGTCGGCCATACAAGGCCTCAAATGGTGCCATACCGATACTAGTGGCCCCATTGTAGGCAAACTCCACAGTGATAAGTGCCTCTCCCATGTCCCACTGAAATCAAGGACACAACCCCGAAGCATATCCTCAAGGATCTGAATGGTACGCTCGGACTGCCCATCAGTCTGAGGATGATAAGCTGTACTAAAGGTCAACTTAGTACCTAAAGCACTCTGCAAACTCTGCCACAACCTAGCAGTAAAACGAGGATCTCTATCTGAGACGATCGTCACTGGGACCCCGTGCAATCTCACTATGTCCCGAACATACAAGTCGGCAAGATGATCTATAGAATCTCTAACACGCATAGGAATGAAATCGCCGACTTGGTCAACCGGTCTACAACCACCCAAATAGTGTCACTACCCGGTGAGTCTTGGAAGACCTACTTGAAGTCCATAGTGATATGCTCCCACTTCCACTCGGCCAATGGGCAAGGGTTGTAACAAACCCGCTGGCCTCTGATGCTCGGCCTTCACTTGCTGGCAAGTAAGGCACTTAGACACAAAAACTGCCACATATCTCTTCATACCCCGCCATCAAAACTGGCGACCCCAATCCCGATACATCTTAGTACCCCATGGATACACTGCAAAGCGTGAATGATGGAACTCTCGGAGTACCTCCTCTCGGCAAGACTCCGGCACAAACAAACGGTCTCGGTATCTCACACTCAGGTCGGGATACACCGTCAAACCCTTCTCAACTTTCCCTCTAGAGATCTTCTCTCGGAGGGATTCTACCTCAAGGTCACCTCTCTATGCCTCTAACACTCGAGTCACAAGTGTAGGATGCACAACAACAGAAAACAAGGCCGCAGCCTCAACAGATTCGCCCAGAAGCAAGTCAAACTCGCCAAGTGCCCCCAACATCTCCCACTCTCGGATGGCTACACAAGCTACATCACTAATGGATTTCCTACTAAGGGCATCGGCCACAACATTGGCCTTCCCTGGGTGATAATGCAACTCGAAGTCGTAATCTTCTATAAACTCCATCCACCTCCTCTGCCTCAAGTTCAAGTCTTTCTGTGAAAACAGATACTTCAGACTTTTATGATCCGAGAACACCTCGAATCTCTCACCATAAAGGTAGTGCCTCCAGATTTTCAAGGCAAAGATCACACCCGCCAACTCTCGGTCGTGTAGGGTAATTCTTCTCGTGTATTTTTAACTGACGTGAGCCATAGGCTACTACTTTCCCCTCTTGCATTAACACACAACCCAAACCCTCTCGTGAGGCATCACAATAGACTGCATAACCCAACCCTCTCTCCGGAATAATCAAGACTGGAGCGGTGGTCAATCTAACCTTCAATTCCTGAAACGACTTTTCACAAGTCTCACCCCATACAAAGCTGACTCCCCTCCGAGTCAATCTAGTCAACGGTGAAGCTAACCTGGAGAAATCTTTCACAAACCGACGGTAATACCCAGCTAATCCCAGAAAACTGCGAATCTCAAACACATTCTTAGGCTGTGCCCAGTCTTGCACTGCCTCAATCTTGGATGCATCAACAGACACCCCTTCCCCAGAAACTACATGGCCTAAGAACTTGACTTCTCTTAGCCAGAACTCGCACTTCCCAAACTTGGCATCTGACCTATGGGCTCTAAGCAATTCAAGCACCACTCTCAAGTGTTCCTCGTGCTCTTGCTCGAGGGTGAATAGATAAGAATATCATCCACAAAACGACCACAAAAGCGATCCAAGAATTCCGGAAAATCCGGTTCATCAAGTCCATAAAGGCGCGGTGCGTTAGTAAGCCCAAATGGCATCACGAGAACTCATAATGGCCATACAGCGTCACGGAATGCCGTCTTCGGAATATCCTCCTCTCTGACCCTCAGCTGGTGGTAACCCGATCTCAAGTCTATCTTAGAGAAACAACGGGAACCCTTCAACTGGTCAAACAAGTCATCTATACGGGGCATCGGGTACTTATTCTTAACTGTAGCCGATTCAACTTCCTAGTCGATACACAACCTCAAGGCACCGTCTTTCTTTTTTAGCAAAGAGGGCGGTGCTCCCCACGATACACTAGGCGAATGAAGCCCTTATCTAGCAATTCTTGAGTTGAACTTTCAACTCAATCAACTCTCTTTGGGGCAAAAGCGATAAGGTGCCATAGAAATCGGCGCCGTCACTAAATCAATAGAGAACTACGTCTCTCGGTGGGTGGCAAATCAATAAGATCCTCGGGAAAGACATCTGCGTATTCACAAACTACCCTTGCAACTCAATGGGTCTCATCACACTCACCATTCTCAAAACTAGCAAGTAAACTACTAAGCTCATTCCGCCATCGGACCGCACCCTGGCACAATACTACCAACCGGTCTCTAAAAAGTGGAAAAACTCCCGTTCAACATGACGGGTAACCCTCTGGCGGTAGCAATCAATAACCGCCGGTATGGCGATAACAGTCCATACCCAAAATAACATCAAAGCCCTTCATGGGCATAACTACAAATGGAAAAGGAAGTCGATGATCGCGACCTCTATATCACAACCTCTACATCCGTGCCTCAAAATTAACTCACCCCAATAGGTGACACAACGCAAATAGGAGATGCTAAAAGTGCTAACTCCGGTTCCAACACAGATGCAAATCTGGCAGATACAAAAGAATGAGATGCACCGTGTCAATCAACACTCTAGCAACCGAGTTGCAAAACAAAAAGTACCTCTCACTCTTGATGGAGTCGGTACTAGGTCTGTGTGATAACGATACACGCATACTGTAGGCCCCTGATCTACTGCTCGCCTCTCGGAGCATAGATTGCTTATCTTGTTGGGGACAGCAAGCCCCGGATTGGCCCTCGAGGCTGCCTGAGGGTGGTGAAATCCTGCGTCTGTCTAGAACCAGACGCTCCTGAAGTGGGACTCAACGGTGGGCAAGACCTCTTCATGTGCGCGGGCTGTCCACATGGTAACACGATCTGGTGCCCCCCTGCCCGAACTCGACTCGTAGTGCAGGTGACGAAGAAGCGACTCTCGACCCCGCCCGCCGGTGGGCAAGCGAAGCCTTGTGACGGTGGCCACACTTATAGCAGTGAACTCTCCTGTTGCCCCTCCGGGAACTGCACTCGGTACTGGGAAAGTCGACCTGGCCAAACCACCCTGGGGCGGCTGAGGATTATAACCCCTCTGCCTCCTACCATCACCCTGTCCCTCTTGGCCCCTCTTGGAGCCCCCATATTTCTCTTCTTCTCCCTCCTGCATCATCAGCTCCATATGAGCTGCAGCATCCACCAAATGCCTGTACTCTCGAATGTAAGGTCCACCAACTTTCAACTTGAGGTCCCACCTCAACTTCCGCTCAAACTCATAGCAACGGCGCTCCTCTGTCGCCACAAGTTCAGGTGCAAACCTGGACAAGCTAGTAAATGTAGCCTCAAACTTCGACCCACAGACAAACCCTCTGCTTAAGCTTGGTGGCGATCCCTTAGTCTCTCTCTAGCCACCGCGGATAAAATCCTCTCCTGGAAAGCATTCCCAACCGCCCCCCAAGTACCACCCACACGAACTTTCTCATACTTCCACCATTGACCCGCATCTCCCTTCAGCTGGAAGGATGCCAAGGTCACTTTCAATGCTCCGTCCTCAATGCCTAGCATTTCGAACGTTTTACTCATCTGTTCTAGCCACTAAATGCGCCTTCAATGGCTCCTTAGGATCCCCAACAAACTCCTCCGGGTTAGGCAGGAAGAACTCCCTCTTCAAGAAAGAAGGTCACGCCTCGGTTGCACGATTTCTGCTCACGAGAATACCTAAGGCCCTGCTATCTCTCGGGCCAAGGCACCCATAGCTCTTGACCCCTTGGCTCGGCCACATTGGCTGACCAACCCCTTCTGAGCTGCGGAACCTCATCCGTAATGGCACTTCTGCCTCCTAGGCCTACCACGCCTACCACCTCTTGCTCGTCGACATCCTAATAAAGGTAACACGAGCGTTAGCACATTTATAAGCGTGCCAAAACTAAACACTCACGTCCTAATGCATGGATAAGCGTAATTCATTCCACGTAAGCACATAAACACATATAGCACTTACAATTTCATTTCCGGATGATGATAGTCCCAAAGGCGTTACTAGAGTCGGTTAGAAAGCGACATTGATCAAGTGCCTTTCCAACAAGACTCCCAGAAACCCAAAGACCCAATCAACATCCTAGAAACTAAATCCCATACCCAAATAATCACATAAGCATGTTATCACATAAACATATAACAGTACACCTAAGTCTCTATCAAGCGAGACAAACCCATTGTGATCCTAATCACTTCCCACGAACCCAAAGTATTGAACCGATGCGCTCGATACCAAGTTATGCGCCCTCAAAATAATGATATTAAACCAACAATATTAACATGCTATGATATATAAAAGATCCACATCCTTCCATTCATCAGAGTTCTGTTACATGTTAACAACAAAAGCAAATGCCCTCAGACTTCTGACTTTCAAGTTAACACTTGATTACAAGAAAGTAGAGTGCTAACTCATTTACACATTAAGCCCTAGGCTTGAATTTACATGTAACACTCCAAAAGGAAAGACAACCAAAAAGTCCGTCCGCCACTAGCCTCCCAAGCTAAGTCCTTGGTGGTGGCATGCTACCGATACACGAAAATGATGTTCCCATATAGGGTGAGCCCACGGCCAGAGAAATATACTAAACCAGTTATAAATAATGACTAAAAGATTAACAATTGATAGATGGTCAATTCTTTTACATTCTTTCATCACTTCAACAAATATAAACAAAACAGTTACATTCATACTTTCCATGACAAGCATACATGCTCTGCCAATATATTTCTAGATAAGCATACATGCTCTATCTCTGAGTTCATCCTATCTCCTCCCGGTAACATCCGGTTTAGAGGTCCATCCCTATCTTCCCTAAACATGAGTCCATCCTATCTCCTCCAACACAACACAATGCATATATATAACAATTATACACATCACATATCAATACATAAAATCAATGTATTCTTTCCATCGTCATAACCCATGACCCAATTCTATTTCAATTCCTCATTTTTCCACAATTAATTATTCAAATTAATTAATCAATGTAATTAGGACGTTTCCATAATTAACATTACAACCCTTAGGTTCCAATTTCACTAATGTTTCAACATTAATTCCATGTTTCTATACCAAACATGCTTCTAGGTTTATTATAGACAAAACCCCAAACTTTTATAAAATTACACAATGGCCCAAAGTTTCCCAAAATTACACAACAACTACCAACATATCAAAATGCTAAAATTCAAAGACAAAATCCATAAAGAGGAGTAGGATATTCCTACCTCAAAGTTTGAGCTCAAAGGAGAAGGACCCAAAACCAAAATGCTCCAAACACCAAACTATTAGGATCAAAATGGCGCCTCGACGATCAACACCCTTTTGTGAAGACAAAAGGTGAACAACACACTCTAGCTAGATTAACACTTAGAGAGAAGTTATGGTTTTTGGTGAGAAGCTACGAAAATGGCGTTTTGGTAAAGTAAGAGAAAGAAGATAAGTCAAAAAGTGATTTAAAATGCCCGGTCCCACTCGGTTATCTGACAGTCGCTCGGCGTAAGACTCTCCGCTCGGCGTAAAGACATAAAACATGTTCGCTCGGCGCAACATTGTCCGCTCGAGCTCCAAGACCAGACACAAAGTTCGTCGCTCGGCGTAGATCGGCCAGCTCGGCGCGGTCTCCCTCCCGAACTCTCTCCAAAAAACATCTTGTCTTTCGGCGCTAAAGACCCTTCGGCGCATAAACCACACTTGCGAAGTTTTGCAGGTGCACGAAATACTGAAAGGGTGCATTCTCCGCTCGGCTCCAAAACCTCGCTCGGCGTACAAGCAACAACAACCCATCCGCTCGGCGCAAACATGTCGCTCGGCGGACAGTTCGCAGGCAACTAGACTTGGTTCTAAAGCTTAACCAACTTTGTGACAAACACGCCCAACACATCCTGTAACTCAAAAACAAAGCAAGAAAGGGCGTAAATAAGACAATACTCAATTCCGACATCCACGGACACATGTCAGGACCACTATACAACAAAGGGGTAAACCCGGGACCGCTATAACCTCCCCCCCTTAAGGAATTTCGTCCCCGAAATTAAAACAAGTTTTGAAAGGCAAGTTTTCCTCTCCTTTAAACAATGTTATATCACAACATTACACAATTCGACCCATTACCGGTCATTCCATCTCTCATCAAGAGGCATTTAACAATATATACATTTCCACATGCATTTTCCTTCCGTTTCAACCATTTCCCACATAGATGGTTTACAATTCATATCATAAGCAATAATCATGATACAATTCAATTTCTATAATATGGCCAACATATGCACTATTATAATCAACTCCCATAACAAGGCAAGTTCTACAACATTTACATTAACCAAAACATACACCATGTTTTACAACTTAAGACATTTCAAATGTTCTTAAAGTTCATTACAATTACAAAATTGCAACACTTGATTACACATCAACAAATAAGTCTGGATATTTCTCACCGACTCCCAACTCACGTTCCCAAGTGGCCTCCTCCACTCCGTGATGTTTCCACAAAACCTTAATCAAAGGGATGGTCTTACCACGCAGGACTTGATCCGCCTATCCAAGACTGAACCGGTCTCTCCTCATCTGAGGCATCCTCATCTACCTCTAAGTCGGTCCAATCCAACACGTGTGATGGATCCGGCTCATACTTCCGAAGCATACTCACATGAAACACGTCATGAACTCCGGCCAGCTGTGGCGGCAAAGCAAAACGGTAAGCAACCTCGCCAATCCGCTCAAGGATCTCAAAAGGACCAATAAACCGAGGATAACTTCCCTCTTCCCAAATCTCAACAAACCCGCCTAGGTGATATCTTGAGAAGGCGTGATCACCCACCTCAAACTCAACGGTCTCCTCCTACGGTCGACATAGGACTTCGGCGACTACTGGCTGTAACAAGCCTCCTACGGATAAGCTCAACTTTCTCCGTCGTCTCCCTAACCAACTAAGGACCCAACAGAGGTGCGACACCCACCTCGGCCCAACAAGCTGGAGACCTACAAGGTCGGCCATACAAGGCCTCAAATGGTGCCATACCGATACTAGGTAGCTGTTATTGTAGGCAAACTCCACAGTGATAAGTGCCTCTCCATGTCCCCTTGAAATCAAGGACACAACCGAAGCATATCCTCAAGGATCTGAATGTACGCTCGGTTGCCCATCGGTCACGAGGATGATAAGCTGTACTAAAGGTCAACTTAGTACCTAAAGCACTCTGCAAACTACTGCCACAACCTAGCGATAAAGCGAGGATCTCTATCTCGAGGCGATCGTCCTTGGGACCCGTGCAATCTCACTATGTCCCGAACATACAAGTCGGCAAGATGATCTCTTGAATCTCTCGCGCATTGGAATGAAATCGCCGACTTGTCAACGGTCTACAACCACCCAAATAGTGTCACTACCCATTGAGTCTTGGAAGACCTAGCGAAGTCCATGGTGACATGCTCCCACTTCCACTCGGCAATAGGCAAGGGTTGTAACAAACCGGCGGCCTCGATGCTCGGCCTTCACTTGGCGACAAGTAAGGCACTTGAACCAGCGCCACATCTCTCTTCATACCCCGCCACCAAAGCGGCGACCCAAATCTCGATACATCTTAGTACCTCCGGATGCACGCAAAGCGCGAATGATGGAACTCTCGGAGTACCTCCTCTCGGCAGGACTCGGCACAACAGCGGTCTCGGTATCTCAAACTCAGGTGGGGATACGCCGTCAAACCTTTCTCAACTTTCCCACTAGAGATCTTCTCTCTGAGGGATTCTACCTCGAGGTCACCTCTCTGTACCTCTAACACTCGAGTCACAAGTGTAGGCTGCGCAACAACAGAAAACAAGGCCGCAGCCTCAACGGATTCACCCAGAAGCAAATCAAACTCGCCAAGTGCCCCCAACATCTCCCATTCCCGGATGGCTACACTAGCTACATCACTAATGGATTTCCTGCTAAGGGCATCGGCCACAACATTGGCCTTCCCTGGGTGATAATGCAACTCGAAGTCGTAATCTTCTATAAACTCCATCCACCTCCTCTGCCTCAAGTTCAAGTCTTTACGTGAAAAGCAGATACTTGAGACTTTATGATCCGAGAACACCTCGAATCTCTCACCATAAAGGTAGTGCCTCCAGTTTTCAAGGCAAAGATCACGGCCGCCAACTCTAGGTCGTGTGGGGTAATTCTTCTCGTGTATTTTTAAGCGGCGTGAGCCATAGGCTACTACTTTCCCCTCTTGCATTAACACACAACCCAAACCCTCTCGTGAGGCATCACAATAGGCGCATAACCCAACCCTCTCTAGGGAATAATCAAGGCTGGGCGGTGGTCAATCTAACCTTCAATTCACAGCGACTTTTCACAAGTCTCACCCCATACAAAGTGACTCCCCTCGAGTCAATCTAGTCAAGTGAAGCTAACACGGAGAAATCTTTCACAAACCGGCGGTAATACCAGCTAATCGAAGCTGCGAATCTCAAACACATTCTTAGGTGTGCCCGATCTTGCCTTGCCTCAATCTTGGATGCATCAGCAGACACCCCTTCCCGAGAAACTACATGGCCTAAGAACTTGACTTCTCTTAGCGAACTTCGCACTTCCCAAACTTGGCATCTGACCTATGGGCTCTAAGCAATTCAAGCACCACTCTCAAGTGTTCCTCGTGCTCTTGCTCGAGGGTGAATAGATAAGAATATCATCCACAAAAGCGACCACAAAGCGATCCAAGAATTCGGAAAATCCGGTTCATCAAGTCCATAAAGGCTGCGGTGCGTTAGTAAG
The DNA here is from genome assembly GCA_025200525.1 of Camellia lanceoleosa. Lineage (NCBI taxonomy): Eukaryota > Viridiplantae > Streptophyta > Magnoliopsida > Ericales > Theaceae > Camellia > Camellia lanceoleosa. Next base: position 130,552,441 of record CM045762.1, on the reverse strand, counting down.
CCCAAATGGCATCACGAAACTCATAATGGCCATACGCGTGCGGAATGCCGTCTTGAATATCCTCCTCTCGACCCTCAGCGGTGGTAACCCGATCACAAGTCTATCATAGAGAAACAACGGGAACCCTTCAGCTGGCCAAACAAGTCACCAATACGGGGCAAAGGGTACTTATTCTTAGCGTAGCCGATTCAACTTCGGTAGTCGATACACAACCTCAAGGCACCGTCTTTCTTTTTTTAGCAAAGAGGGCGGTGCTCCCCGGCGATACACTAGGGCGGATGAAGCCCCTATCAAGCAATCCTTGGAGTTGAACTTTCAACTCAATCAACTCTTTGAGGGCAAAAGCGATAAGGTGCCATAGAAATCGGCGCCGTCTGGGGCACTAAATCAATAGAGAACTACGTCTCTCGGTGGGGTGGCAAATCAATAAGATCCTCGGGAAAGACATCTGCGTATTCACAAACTACCCTTGGCAACTCAATCGGGTCTCATCACACTCACCATTCTCAAAACTAGCAAGTAAACTACTAAGCTCATTCCGCCATGGACCGCACCTATGGCACAATACTACCAACTTGGGTCTCCTAAAAGTGGAAAAACTCCCGTTCCTTTGACAATGAGGTAACCCTCTGGCGGTAGCAATCAATAACCGCCGGTATGGCGATAACAGTCCATACCCAAAATAACATCAAAAGCCCTTCATGGGCATAACTACAAATGGAAAAGGAAGTCGATGATCGTCGACCTCTATATCACAACCTCTACATCCGTGCCTCAAAATTAACTCACCCCAATAGGTGACACAAGCATAAATAGGAGATGCTAAAAGTGCTAACTCGGTTCCAACAGAGATGCAAATCGTGAGATACAAAAGAATGAGATGCACCGTGTCAATCAACACTCTAGCAACCGGGTTGCAAAACAAAAAGTACCTCTCACTCTTGATGGAGTCGGTACTAGGTCTGTGATAACGACATACCGCAGCATACTGTAGGCCCTGATCTACCTTTCGCCTCTCAGACATAGAATTGCTGTCTTGTTGGGGCAGCCAAGCCCGGATTGGCCCTCGAGGCTGCCTGACAGTGGTGAAATCCTGCGTCTGTCTAGAACCAGGCGCTCTGAAGTGGCACTCAACCGTGGGCAATACCTCTTCATGTGCAGTCATCCCTGTGGTAACACGATCTGGTGCCCCTGCCCGAACTCGACTCGTGGTGCAGGTGACGAAGAAGCGACTCTCGACCCCGCCCTTGGTGGGCAAGCAAGCCTTGTGACCGTGGCCACACTTGTAGCAGTGAACTCTCCTGTTGCCCCTCACGAACTGCACTCGGTCTTTGGGAAAGTCGACTGGCCAAACCACCACAGGGCGGTGAGGATTATAACCCCTGCCTCCTACCATCACCTGTCCCTCTTGGCCCCTCTTGGAGCCCCATATTTCTCTTCTTCTCCCTCTGCATCATCGGCTCCATATGAGTGCGGCATCCACCAAATGCTGTACTCTCGAATGTAAGGTCCACCAACTTTCAACTTGAGGTCCCACCTCAACTTCCGCTCAAACTCATAACCAGCGCTCCTCTCGCCACAAGTTGGTGCAAACACGGACAAGCTAGTAAATGTAGCCTCAAACTCGACCCGCAGACAAACCCTCCTGCTTAAGCTTGGTAAACCGATCCCTTAGTCTCTCTCTAGCCACTGCGGATAAAACCTCTCTGGAAAGCATTCAAGCGCCTCCCAAGTACCACCCACACGAACTTTCTCATACTTCCACCATTGACCCGCATCTCCCTTGGTGGAAGGATGCCAAGGTCACTTTCAATGCTCGTCCTCAATGCCTAGCATTTGAGCGTTTTACTCATCTGTTCTAGCCACTTGCGCCTTCAATGGCTCCTTAGGATCCCCAACAAACTCCTCCGGGTTAGGCAGGAAGAACTCCCTCTTCAAGAAAGAAGGTCTGCCTCGGTTGCACGATTTCTGCTCTGAGAATACCTAAGGCCCTGCTATCTCTCGGGCCAAGGCACCCATAGCCTTTCTTGACCTTGGCTCGCCACATTGGCACGACCAACCCCTTCTGGCTGGGAACCTCATCCGTAATGGCACTTCTGCCTCCTAGGCCTACCACGCCTACCACCTCTTGCTCGTCACGACATCCTAATAAAGGTAACCGAGCGTTAGCACATTTATAAGCGTGCCAAAACTAAACACTCACGTCCTAATGCATGGATAAGCGTAATTCATTCCACGTAAGCACATAAACACATATAGCACTTACAATTTCATTTCAGGATGATGATAGTCCCAAGGCGTTACTAGAGTAGGTTAGAAACGACATTGATCAAGTGCCTTTCCAACAAGACTCCCGAAACCCAAAGACCCAATCAACATCCTAGAAACTAAATCCCATACCCAAATAATCACATAAGCATGTTATCACATAAACATATAACGGTACACCTAAGTCTCTATCAAGCGAGACAAACCCATTGTGATCCTAATCACTTCCCACGTACCCAAAGTATTGAACCGATGCGCTCGATACCAAGTTATGCGCCCTCAAAATAATGATATTAAACCAACAATATTAACATGCTATGATATATAAAAGATCCACGTCCTTCCATTCATCGAGTTACATACATGTTAACAACAAAGCAAATGCCCTACAGACTTCTGACTTTCAAGTTAACACTTGGTTACAAGAAAGTAGAGTGCTAACTCATTTACACATTAAGCCCTAGGCTTGAATTTACATGTAACCTTTGCAAAAGGAAAGACAACCAAAAAGTCCGTCGCCACTAGCCTCCCAAGCTAAGTCCTTGGAGGTGGCATGCTACGATACACGAAAATGATGTTCCCATATAGGGTGAGCCACAGCCCAGTAGAAATATACTAAACCAGTTATAAATAATGACTAAAAGATTAACAATTGATAGATGGTCAATTCTTTTACATTCTTTCATCACTTCAACAAATATAAACAAAACAGTTACATTCATACTTTCCATGACAAGCATACATGCTCTGCCAATATATTTCTAGATAAGCATACATGCTCTATCTATGGAGTTCATCCCCTATCTCCTCGGTAACATCCGGTTTAGAGGTCCATCCCTATCTTCCCTAAACATGGAGTCCATCCCCTATCTCCTCCAACACAACACAATGCATATATATAACAATTATACACATCACATATCAATACATAAAATCAATGTATTCTTTCCATCGTCATAACCCATGACCCAATTCTATTTCAATTCCTCATTTTTCCACAATTAATTATTCAAATTAATTAATCAATGTAATTAGGACGTTTCCATAATTAACATTACAACCCTTAGGTTCCAATTTCACTAATGTTTCAACATTAATTCCATGTTTCTATACCAAACATGCTTCTAGGTTTATTATAGACAAAACCCCAAACTTTTATAAAATTACACAATGGCCCAAAGTTTCCCAAAATTACACAACAACTACCAACATATCAAAATGCTAAAATTCAAAGACAAAATCCATAAAGAGGAGTAGGATATTCCTACCTCAAAGTTTGAGCTCAAAAGGAGAAGGACCCAAAACCAAAATGCTCCAAACACCAAACTATTAGGATCAAAATAGCGCCCTCGACGATCAACACCCTTTTGTGAAGACAAAAGGTGAACAACACACTCTAGCTAGATCAACACTTAGAGAAGTTATGGTTTTTGAGTGAGAAGCTCGAAAATGGCGTTTTGGTAAAGTAAGAGAAAGAAGATAAGTCAAAAAGTGATTTAAAATGCCGGTCCACTTTCGGTTATCTGACAGGTCGCTCGGCGTAAGACTCTCGCTCGGCGTAAAGACATAAAACATGTTCGCTCGGCGCAACATTGTCCGCTCGAGCTCCAAGACACGAACACAAAGTTCGTCCGCTCGGCGTAGATCGGCCGCTCGGCGCGAGTCTCCCCTCGAACTCTCTCCAAAAAACATCTTGCGCTCGGCGCTAAAGACCCTTCGGCGCATAAACCACACTTGCAGAAGTTTTGTAGGTGCACGAAATACTGAAAGGGTGCATTCTCCGCTCGAGCTCCAAAACCTCGCCGGCGTACAAGCAACAACAACCCATCGCTCGGCGCAAACATGTCGCTCGGCGGACGGTTAAACGCTGGCAACTAGACTTGGTTCTAAAGCTTAACCAACCTGTGACAAACTGCCCAACACATCACAGTAACTCAAAAACAAAGCAAGAAAGGGCGTAAATAAGACAATACTCAATTACGACATCCACGGACACATGTCAGGACCACTATACAACAAGGGGTAAACCGGGACCGCTATAACCTCCTTAAGGAATTTAGGTCCCGAAATTAAAACAAGTTTTGAAAGGCAAGTTTTCCTCTCCTTTAAACAATGTTATATCACAACATTACACAATTCGACCCATTACGGTCATTCCATCTCTCATCAAGAGGCATTTAACAATATATACATTTCCACATGCATTTTCCTTCCGCTTTCAACCATTTCCCACATAAATGGTTTACAATTCATATCATAAGCAATAATCATGATACAATTCAATTTCTATAATATGGCCAACATATGCACTATTATAATCAACTCCCATAACAAGGCAAGTTCTACAACATTTACATTAACCAAAACATACTCCATGTTTTACAACTTAAGACATTTCAAATGTTCTTAAAGTTCATTACAATTAAAAAATTGCAACACTTGATTACACATCAACAAATAAGTCCGGATATTTCTCACGACTCCCAACTCACGCTCCCAAGTGGCCTCCTCCACTCCGTGATGTTTCCACAAAACCTTAACCAAAGGGATGGTCTTACCACGCAGACTTGATCCCGCCTATCCAAGACTCGAACCGTCTCTCCTCATACGAGGCATCCTCATCTACCTCTAAGTCGGTCCAATCCAACACGTGTGATGGATCCGCTCATACTTCAAGCATACACATGAAACACGTCATGAACTCCGCCAAGCGTGGCAAAGCTAAACGATAAGCAACCTCGCCAATCCGCCAAGGATCTCAAAAGGACCAATAAACCGAGGGGATAACTTCCCACTCTTCCCAAATCTCAACAAACCCCGCCTAGGTGATATCTTCAGAAAGACGTGATCACCCACCTCAAACTCCAACGGTCTCCTCCTACGGTCAGCATAGGACTTCTGACGACTCTGGGCTGTAACAAGCCTCCTACGGATAAGCTCAACTTTCTCCGTCGTCTCCCTAACCAACTCCGGACCCAACAAAGGTGTGTCACCCCCCACCGCCCAACAAACTTGAGACCTACCAGGTCCGCCATTCAAGGCCCCAAATGGTGCCATACCGATACTAGATCGAAACTGTATTGTAGGCAAACTCACCAATGTAAGTGCCTCTCCATGTCCCATCAAATCAAGGACACAACCTCAAGCATATCCTCAAGGATCGAATGGTACGCCTCAGACGCCCATCACCGAGGATGATAAGTCATACTAAAGGTCAACTTAGTACCTAAAGCACTCTGCAAACTCTGCCACAACCTAGCAGGAAAGCGAGGATCTCTATCTGAGACGATCGTCACTGGGACCCCGTGCAATCTCACTATGTCCCGAACATACAAGTCGGCAAGATGATCTACTGAATCTCTCACGCGCATTGGAATGAAATGCGCCGACTTGGTCAACCGGTCTACAACCACCCAAATAGTGTCACTACCCCGCTAAGTCTTCGGAAGACCTACAACGAAGTCCATGGTGACATGCTCCCACTTCCACTCGGCAATAGGCAAGGGTTGTAACAAACCCGCTGGCCTCTGATGCTCGGCCTTCACTTGCTGACAAGTAAGGCACTTAGACACGAAGACTGCCACATCTCTCTTCATACCCCGCCACCAAAACTGACGACCCAAATCTCGATACATCTTAGTACCTCCCGGATGCACCGCAAGGCGCGAATGATGGAACTCTCGGAGTACCTCCTCTCGACAGACTCAAGACAAACAGACGGTCTCGGATCTCAAACTCGGTCGGGATACGCCGTCAAACCTTTCTCAACTTTCCCACTAGAGATCTTCTCTCGAGGATTCTACCTCAAGATCACCTCTCGTGCCTCTAACACTCGAGTCACAAGTGTAGGTCACAAGAACAATAAAACAAGGCCGCAGCCTCAACGGATTCGCCTGTATAAGTCAAACTCGCCAAGTGCCCCCAACATCTCCCACTCTCGGATGGCTACACAAGCTACATCACTAATGGATTTCTACTAAGGGCATCGGCCACAACATTGGCCTTCCTCGGGTGATAATGCAACTTCGAAGTCGTAATCTTCTATAAACTCCATCCACCTCCTCTGCCTCAAGTTCAAGTCTTCTTGTGAGAACAGATACTTCAGACTTTTATGATCCGAGAACACCTCGAATCTCTCACCATAAAGGTAGTGCCTCCAGATTTTCAAGGCAAAGATCACCCGCCAACTCTAGGTCGGTGTAGGGTAATTCTTCTCGTATTTTAATCGACGTGAGCCATAGGCTACTACTTTCCCTCTTGCATTAACACACAACCCAAACCCTCTCGTGAGGCATCACAATAGACCGATAACCCAACCTCTCTCCGAATAATCAAGACCGGAGCGGTGGTCAATCTAACCTTCAATTCTCAAACGACTTTTCACAAGTCTCACCCCATACAAAGTGACTCTCCGAGTCAATCTAGTCAACGTGAAGCTAACTCGAGAAATCTTTCACAAACCGACGGTAATACCCAAATAATCCTTAAAGCTGAATCTCAAACACATTCTTAGGTCGTGCCCAGCCTTGCCTCGCCTCAATCTTGGATGCATCAACAGACACCCTTCCCGTAAACTACATGGCCTAAGAACTTGACTTCTTAGCCGTAACTCGCACTTCCCAAACTTGGCATACTGACCTATGGGCTCTAAGCAATTCAAGCACCACTCTCAAGTGTTCCTCGTGCTCTTGCTCGAGGGTGAATAGATAAGAATATCATCCACAAAAACGACCACAAACGATCCAAGAATTCTGAAAATCCGGTTCATCAAGTCCATAAAGATCCGGCGTTGGTAAGCCCAAATGGCATCACCAGAACTCATAATGGCCATACCGCTGCACGGAATGCCGTCTTGAATATCCTCCTCTCGACCTCAACTGGTAACCCGATCTCAAGTCTATCTTAGAGAAACAACGGAACCCTTCAACGGTCAAACAAGTCATCTATACGGGCATAGGGTACTTATTCTTAATCAGAGTCTTATTCAACTTCCTAGTCGATACACAACCTCAAGGCACCGTCTTTCTTTTTTAGCAAAGAGGGCGGTGCTCTACTACGATACACTAGGCGAATGAAGCCCTTATCTAGCAATTCTTGGAGTTGAACTTTCAACTCAATCAACTCTATTTGGGGCAAAACGATAAGGTGCCATAGAAATCGGCGCCGCATCGCACTAAATCAATAGAGAACTCGCTTCTCTGGGGTGGCAAATCAATAAGATCCTCGAAAGACATCTCACAGATTCACAAACTACCCTTGGCAACTCAACTGGGTCTCATCACACTCACCATTCTCAAAACTAGCAAGTAAACTACTAAGCTCATTCCGCCATGGACCGCACTGCGGGCACAATACTACCAACCCGGTCTCCTAAAAAGTGGAAAACTCCTGCTCATCAGACAAAGGTAACCCTCTGGCGGTAGCAATCAATAACCGCCTAAGATGACGATAACTACCCATACCCAAAATAACATCAAAGCCCTTCATGGGCATAACTACAAATGGAAAAGGAAGTCGATGATCGCGACCTCTATATCACAACCTCTACATCCGTTTCAAAATTAACTCACCCCAATAGGTGACACAACGCAAATAGGAGATGCTAAAAGTGCTAACTCCGCCCAACACGATGCAAATGCGAGATACAAAGAATGAGATGCACCCGTGTCAATCAACACTCTAGCAACCGAGTTGCAAAACAAAAAGTACCTCTCACTACCGATGGAGTCGATTAGGTCCCGGCGGTAACAAGATACACGCTACCAGAGGCCCTCGATCTACCTCGCCTCGGAGCATAGGATCACAGACGATCTTGGGACGACGAAGCCTGATTGGCCTCGAGGCTGCAGATCGAGCCGGTTGAAATCCTCGCTCGTCTAGAACCAGACGCCTCAAGTGGCACTCAACCGTGGCAATACCTCTTCATGTGCCCGCTGTCCACACCGGTAACACGACACGGGCCGCCTCGCCTGAACTCGACTCAGGGTCTGGCCGACGAAGCTCGACCCCGCCCTTGGGCAAGCAACAGCCTTGTGACCGGTGGCCACACTTGTAACAGAACTCTCCCCGATCGCCTCCCGAGCTCGCACTCGATCGGGAAAGTCGACTGGCCAAACCACTCGGGACGGCCGAGGATTATAACCTCCGCCTCCTACCATCACTCCGTCCTCTTGGCCCTCTTGGAGCCCCCATATTTCTCTTCTTCTCCTCCTCGCATCATCACCCATATGAGCCGCAAAGATCCACCAAATGCCTGCTCTCAGATAATGTAAGGTCCACCAACTTTCAACTTGAGGTCCCACCTCAACTTCCGCCAAACTCATAGCAACGGCGCCTCTGCCGCCACAAGTTCAGTGCAAACCTCGACAAGCTTAGTAAATGTAGCCTCAAACTCGCCACGCATAAAACCCTCTGCTTAAGCTTGGTAACCGATCCCTTAGTCTCTCTCTAGCCATCATGGATAAAAACCTCTCTGAAAGCATTCACAAACGCCTCCCAAGTACCACCCACACGAACTTTCTCATACTTCCACCATTGACCAAGATCTCCTTCACCGAAGGATGCCAAGGTCACTTTCAATGCTCGTCCTCAATGCCTAGCATTTCAACGCTTTTACTCATCTGTTCTAGCCACTGCTCGCCTTCAATGGCTCCTTAGGATCCCCAACAAACTCCTCCGTTAGACCGAAGAACTCCCTCTTCAAGAAAGAAGGTCCCGCCTCGGTTCGATTTCGCTTCCGAGAATACCTAAGGCCCTGCTATCTCTCGGGCCAAGGCACCCATAGCTTTCTTGACCATCGCTCGGCCACATTGGCTCGACCAACCCTTCTTCGAATCGCCGAACCTCATCCGTAATGGCACTTCTGCCTCCTAGGCCTACCACGCCTACCACCTCTTGCTCGCCCCGACATCCTAATAAAGGTAACACGTAACGTTAGCACATTTATAAACGTGCAAAACTAAACACTCACGTCCTAATGCATGGATAATCGTAATTCATTCCACGAAGCACATAAACACATATAGCACTTACAATTTCATTTCGGATGATGATAGTCCCAAGGCGTTACTAGAGTACTGGTAGAAACAAAGATTGATCAAGTGCCTTTCCAACAAGACTCCCGAAACCCAAAGACCCAATCAACATCCTAGAAACTAAATCCCATACCCAAATAATCACATAAGCATGTTATCACATAAACATATAACAAGACACCTAAGTCTCTATCAAGCGAGACAAACCCATTGTGATCCTAATCACTTCCCACGCACTCCAAAGTATTCAACCGGACGCCTCGATACCAAGTTGTAACGCCTCAAAATAATGATATTAAACCAACAATATTAACATGCTATGATATATAAAAGATCCACGTCCTTCCATTCATCGAGTTCGTTACATGTTAACAACAAAGCAAATGCCCTCACAGACTTCTGACTTTCAAGTTAACACTTGGTTACAAGAAAGTAGAGTGCTAACTCATTTACACATTAAGCCCTAGGCTTGAATTTACATGTAACACCGCAAAGGAAAGACAACCAAAAGTCCGTCCGCCACTAGCCTCCCAAGCTAAGTCCTTGGAGGTGGCATGCTACCAAGACTAAAAATGATGTTCTATATAGGGTGAGCCACAGCCCAGTAGAAATATACTAAACCAGTTATAAATAATGACTAAAAGATTAACAATTGATAGATGGTCAATTCTTTTACATTCTTTCATCACTTCAACAAATATAAACAAAACAGTTACATTCATACTTTCCATGACAAGCATACATGCTCGCTAATATATTTCTAGATAAGCATACATGCTCTATCTACTGAGTTCATCCCTATCTCCTCCCAAAGAACATCCGGTTTAGAGGTCCATCCCTATCTTCCCTAAACCGCGAGTCCATCCCCTATCTCCTCCAACACAACACAATGCATATATATAACAATTATACACATCACATATCAATACATAAAATCAATGTATTCTTTCCATCGTCATAACCCATGACCCAATTCTATTTCAATTCTCATTTTTCCACAATTAATTATTCAAATTAATTAATCAATGTAATTAGGACGTTTCCATAATTAACATTACAACCCTTAGGTTCCAATTTCACTAATGTTTCAACATTAATTCCATGTTTCTATACCAAACATGCTTCTAGGTTTATTATAGACAAAATCCCAAACTTTTATAAAATTACACAATGGCCCAAAGTTTCCCAAAATTACACAACAACTACCAACATATCAAAATGCTAAAATTCAAAGACAAAATCCATAAAGAGGAGTAGGATATTCCTACCTCAAAGTTTGAGCTCAAAAGGAGAAGGACCCAAAACCAAAATGCTCCAAACACCAAACTATTCGGATCAAAATGACGCCCTCGACGATCAACACCCTTTTTGTGAAGACAAAAGGTGAACAACACACTCTAGCTAGATCAACACTTAGAGAGAAGTTATGGTTTTTGAGTGAGAAGCTCTGAAAATGGTTTTGGTAAAGTAAGAGAAAGAAGATAAGTCAAAAGTGATTTAAAATGCCCGTCCCCACTCGGTTATACGACAGTCCGCTGAGCGTAAGACTCTCCGCTCGGCGAAGACACATAAACATATGTTCCGCCGAGCGCAACATTGTCCGCTCGAGCTCCAAGACAGACACAAAAGTTCGCCCGCTCGGCGTAGATCCCAGCTCGCCGAGCGCAGTCTCCTCCCGTAACTCTCCAAAATATCTTGGCGCTGAAGCGCAAAGACCCGCCCGCGCATAAACCACACTTGCAGAAGTTTTGCAGGTGCACGAAATACTGAAAGGGTGCATTCTCCGCTCGTGCGCCAAAACCTCCGCCCGCGCGGACAAGGAACAACAACCCATCCGCTGAAGCGCAAACATGTCCGCCGAGCGACCGCTTAAAACTCGGCAACTAGACTTGGTTCTAAAGCTTAACCAACCTGTGACAAACCTGCCCAACACATCCTGTAACTCAAAAACAAAGCAAGAAAGGACGTAAATAAGACAATACTCAATTACCGACATCCACGGACACATGTCCGGACCACTATACAACAAGGGGTAAACCCGGGACCGCTATATTGAATGTTATGAAACAACTAAAACAATAAAGCAAATCTTCAAGTCCAAATCCTCACAAGCTAAGTCTTTGGAGGTAATGAACCACCTGAACCTGAAAATGAAGTTCCCATATAGGGTGAGCCACAGCCCAGTAGAGAAATACTAAACCAGGCATAAGAATTAACTAAAGCAGTAGCACCCGATACATGGTTAACACAAAATAGACACTTTGCAATATTATGACACGAATATCTACGTTGTCTATGACACATGGTCTATGACACAATACACCTTCCATTTATCTGAGACATGGCTCGAGAACCCGCCAAACAACTCAACAAGGATAACAAATCAGGTTAAACCTTTCTTATAACAAAACAAACACACATGCTGGTGTTATAACCATCTCAATCAAATCCACTTCCATACTTCTCAACTGACACACATGGTGGTGATGTATCATATTAACAACAAATAGAAATATTTCTATTATCAATAAGCACACACATATGTGATGCTACTGGAGTCCATCCCCTATCTCCTCCCAGCAAATCCGGTTTAGAGGTCCATCCCCTATCTTCCCCTAAACCGTGGAGTTCATCCCCTATCTCCTCCAAAACTAAATGCATATGCAACATAATCAATACTTGACATACACAAAACATAATCAATACACGAATATTCTGTATCAATTCAACAGTCAAATAAGTGACTCAATTTCAGTTATACCTAAGCCGCATGCAAGGTCTACAACAATCAATGGCTATCCTCCACCGATAGCCCAAAACAATTATTTCTAAACAAGAAATAAATATAACAACACAAATAATCTCAATTTCACAGATGAGTGATTAAATATCCAACTACATCAATTTATCTCATAATCCCCCAATTTCATGAATTAAACCCAATATCACCATCTTCCCTTAAATTAATTATATAAATTAATCTATGACAAACCCTAGGGTTTCTCCCAAATTACCAAACTACCCCCACATACCAAAATACCACCACTTAGGATTAAAACGTATAAATGGAGTAGGAAATCCCTACCACGAAGAAATAACTCAAAAGGAGAAGATGAAGATGATGCCCAAAACTCCAAAGTGCTCCAAATCCACAATTTCTCAGATTAAAATGTAGCCCTCACTCTCCTCTACCTTTTTAATGAAGGAACAAGGGTGGATTCACACTCTAAATAGATCAATCCTAAGAGAGAAGATGAGTTGGGAGAGAGAGAACTCGTAACCTAGGGTTTTATAAACCGAAAATCGCTTTTTAAAACACGCTGCTGCGTATTTAAACTGACAGTCCGCCGGCGACAACACACCGCCGGCGTAAGAACAAAAACAAGGTCCGCCGGCGCAATTAATAACCGCCGGCGAGATTCCATTCTAGAACCCACGCGAAGAACAGACTCCGCCGAGCGCCCAACTTCCGCCGAAAGGCCCAACCTCGCACAAGGACTCTGGATGGGTGTTTTCCGCCGGCGCCAAAACCCCCGATCGAGCGGACAAGCAACAACAAGTCCCCGCTCAAGCGTCAAACTCCCCGCTCGAGCGGACAAGCAAAAGCCTGGGCAACAAGCTTTGGTTCCTAAGCTCAACCAACCTGTTCCAAAACCGCCCAACACATCCTATAACTCCAAATAAGAAAATATAGGACGACAACAACCATAACACAAAGATAGAATCTACGGAACCCAAGTCCGGATACAAACATCGAATGGGAAAAGACCGGGGTCGCTATATGTCATAAAGTTTACAATAATAAAGAAATTAAAATATAAGCGGCGGTACCAAAATAGTTTTGGAACTGCTAACTTCCAACCTCATGAATGAGTTGGTGTTTTGTGTCTCATAATTTTTATTCCAAAGTAAGTTTGAATAATTATATAATTTTCACATGTAACTTTTCTTCAATAATTATTAATTTTTTTTTTTTTTTGGAGAATTCATTAAGAAATCATCTTACAAGTTTTAATTGGTTCATAACATATTCTTATATATTCCAACAAGTCTTATTATTTGGATATTTGATTCACCAAATCTTAATTTTATATTTTAGATGATCTAAATAATTATAACTTTTTGACTTTTTATTCTCTCTTTCTTCTTCTTCTTCTTCTTCTTCTTTTTTTTTTTTTTTTTTGTTTTTGTTTTCAATCTTAACAACTTGGTGTGAACTATTTTGTACTTTTTTAAAAAGTCATAATTTTTGTTGCTCATTTTTTTTTAATGAAATTAATATTTTTGAAACCTAGTTAATGAGATCTATCAAATAACATTTCACTAGAATATGTAATTTTATAAAATAAAAGTAAATAAATTTTACAGTGTGAGTGTTCACATCATGAAACATTTATACTATTAATGTAAACATTAATGAGCGCTTCACCCTACTATCATTAAGGGTATTTTAGTAACTTTGTTTGCCATATGATATATTGGAACATAAAAAAATAATTTAGGCAAATGAAACATAAGTAAATGAGGAGGAATTTAAAAATAAATGCTCTATTTTTGTTTTTTTTGACTTGCACACCGAAAATGTGGTCTTGGCCGCTAACTTTCATAAAAAATTAAAAGTAAAATCAATACAACTAAACTATAAAAATCAAATTGATGGAATAGTTAAATTTTAGAGATTAGGAGTACAATTTTCCCAAAATATAAATTGAAAGTTGGGGCTACAATGTTATCGAACATAACATGGAAATTGTAAAATGTCGCCGTAAAGCAACAAATCATCAAAATAAAAAATATTTTCCGCCAGATTCAACACGAACATTCTCATTAGCTTGAGTTGATAATAGTTGAGCTACAATGATCTTGTGATATGCTTAAGAAAATAATATTTATAGAACTAACGTTTCAAGTGAAAATTAATTAAGTCTATATGATAATTACAAATGGTATCACTTAAATGTAACTTACAAGTGGTATCACTTGAATGTAACTCTTAAAATATAAGCTAAAAATTAAGAAAATTTTAAGTGATAAAAAATTTATTTAATTCTGACTTAATTCATAAATATTTATACATAAGGGTCAACATATACCATATAACCTCTTCCTTTGTTTTAAAAAACTCTCTCTCTAAAAAAAACCTCCTTCTCAGGCGTTGCCGTTGGCCAGCCGGCCGCCGCCTTTGGCCATGGCGGTTGGCTGGCCTGGCTTTCTATCTTTGTGTTGTTGTTTTTCTCCTTTTAATCTTGAGCCCCCATTTGTATTCCGTTTGCCTCCTTTCGGATCTAATCTCTAGATTTGTTTAGGGTGCTAGTTTTATCCTTTCGTTTTTTGTTTAGGCAGCTTGTGTTCTCAGGTTGTGGGTGGTTCTAGATCTATCTTCACTTTGTGGGTTTTGGTGTGTTGGAAGCTTCGTTGGGTGGTTTTGATGGGTTCTTTTCTCGAATGAAGTGGTTTGGTGGTAGTGGTGTTTTAGCCATGGTTTTCAGTTTCGGCCATGGGTTCCGGTATAGGATGCTTGCGTTGACCAAGGGTGGGTTGATTCAGGAACTTTATTCGGGCACTTCATTGCGAGAGGGAGTTTGAGGGGTGGAGGATCCAGAGTTGTTTAGGATCTTCATTCGAGCGCTCCATGCGGGTGGGAGTTTGAGGGGTGATTTCTGTTCAATCCTATGGTGGTCGGTGTTTGTGTTCAGTTAAGCATGAAGAGGAGAGTGAAGCAAGCCGTGGCTGTCGATGTTCAGAGGCGAAGCAAAGTAGTTTCGGTCTCGGGTGGTTCTCGATGGTGAAGCAGTAAGAGGCTGTTGAGGTTCCTAGGTGTCTGTAATGGTGGGTGTTGTTTGGGTCATGGAGTAGAGGTCAAGGAAGCAAGAAGAGGTGAGTGAATGGTGCAAGACGAGGCTGTTGATGTTCAGAGTTCGGTCACGTGTGGTCTTCGACGACAATGGAGTCTGCACGTCCGGCAAGTATGGAGGTTGAGTGTATCAAGTGTGTATCAGTGTGTCAAGTGTGTATCAGGCGTGGGGCTCAAGAGTGCATCAAGTGTTTGAGTCAGGCGTGGGGTATTCCAAGAGTGAGTAGCTGTGGTTTAGGTGGGGTGTTTTAGTGTGTAGCTGTGGTTTAGATGGGGCTCAAGTGTGTGGTTTATTTTATTTTTTTGTTGTATTTTAAAATTTAAAATCGTGCGGCTATGGGGTTGGTTGTAAGAATGCGAGAAGCAGTAGTACGAGAGTGAGTATTTACTCTTCTAATCTCTCTCGTTGCGTTTTATTTTCTTGTACCTGTAAATTTCATGTTTGTAACGAAATTTTTCTTTGCCGATCAAAAAAAAAATATATATATACCATATAACCTCACAAACTCCACCATCACCGCCACCACCACCATCATCCATCATCCTTCCACAACCACCATTTTCATCACCATTGTCGTTACTACCATAACCATCGTCATTATTTCAATACTACCACCACAATCGCAACCTGTTACCACTACTACTATAAGAATTTGTACAATCCTTCACCTTTACAACTATTGTCACCATTGCCATAACTACCACCATCATTACACCGCCACTGCTCTCTTTTTATCATCACTACATTACCCCATGGTTGATTCTTACTTTTTTTAGGATCCAAAGCGAACCCTAAATATGAGACCTTTCATATTTATTTTTTAAAAAAAGTTGTTCAAAACATTATGTATCAAATTTTGTTTTAAATTTTTCCATTTAATAATGCTCACAAAAAGGCTACTAAAATTTACTTAAATATGTAATAAAGTTTACAATAATAAAAAAATTAAAATATAAGCTGCGGTACCAAAATAGTTTTGGAACTGCTAACTTCCAACCTCATGAATGAGTTGGTGTTTTGTGTCTCTTAATTTTTATTCCAAAGTAAGTTCGAATAATTATATAATTTTCACATGTAACTTCTCTTTTATTATTATTATCATCATTATTATTATTATTATTATTGGAGAATTCATTAAAAATCATCTTACAAGTTTTAATTGGTTCATAACATATTCTTATATATTCCAACAAGTCTTATTATTTGGATATTTGATTCACCAAATCTTAATTTTATATTTGAGATGATCTAAATAAGTATAACTTTTTGACTTTTTATACTCTCTTTTTTCTACTTCTTCTTCTTCTTCTTCACCCTTTTTTTTTTTTTCACTCTTAACGACTTGGTGTGAACTATTTTGTACTTTTTTAAAAATTCATAATTTTTGTTGCTTAATTTTTTTTAATGAAATTAATATTTTTGAAACCTAATTAATGAGATCTATCAAATAACATCTCACTAGAATATGTAATTTTATAAAATAAAAATAAATAAATTTTCCAGTGTGAATGTTCACATCATGAAACATTTATACTGTTAATGTAAACATTAATGAGCGCTTCACCCTACTATCATTAAGGGTATTTTAGTAACTTTGTTAGCCATATGATATATTGGAACATAAAAAAATAATTTAGGCAAATGAAACATAAGTAAATGAGGAGGAATTTAAAAATAAATGCCCTATTTTTGTTTTTTTTGACTTGCACACCGAAAATGTCACCTTGCCCGCTAACTTTCATAAAAAATTAAAAGTAAAATCAATAGAACTAAACTATAAAAAGAAAATTGATGGAATAGTTAAATTTTAGAGATTAGGAGTACAATTTTCCCAAAATATAAATGAAAGTTGGGGCTACAATGTTATTGAACATAACATGGAAATCGTAAAATGTCGCCGTAAAGCAACAAATCATTAAAATAAAAAATATTTTCCGCTGCCAGGATTCGAACCTGGAACATTCTCATTAGCCGAGTTGATAATAGTTGAGCTACAGCGGATCTTGTGATATGCTTAAGAAAATAATATTTATAGAACTAACGTTTCAAGTGAAGATTAATTAAGTCTATATGATAATTACAAATGGTATCACTTAAATGTAACTTACAAGTGGTATCACTTGAATGTAACTCTTAAAATATAAGCTAAAAAATTAAGAAAATTTTAAGTGATAAAAAATTTATTTAATTCTGACTTACTTTATAAATATTTATACATAAGGGTCAACATATACCATATAATGTCACGCCCCACTTTTTTATTACTCGAAGTATTACCAAATTCATTAACTTCCATTTCAGAAATAACAAGCGGAAATAAACTCATACGTTCAACTCATAGAAATGAATAACAACACTCTCATTCGTACGCAAAGTAAAAACAACATGAGCATGCTGAATGAATTGCCCTTGGGCTTACATCACTTAATTAATCAAGAAGATGGGTACAACCCTTTTTTACATATGGCATTCCGCCAATACAATAGAGCCCCCGTGGCCGACAAATAAGAAGGTCCAAATCTTGTAGGACATCCTGCTAAACACCTGAAAAAGATTCAACAATGTGGGATGAACATATAGTGTAGTAGGAGTCTAAACATGATCCTTAACAGCAACAACTTACAGATAGCTATGATCATGAACGGTCATTCTCGTACTAGAATAGTAATGTGACAGTTTATACAAAATATATATATGTATGAACCTTTCTCGAAAACAACCATTTCATTCAACGCTATAAGCGATTCATCTTTCTTTTCCTTTCATTAACCCCCGTTCCCAATCTTTCATAATGTTAACAATTACTTAGGAAATAAATTCACTAAGTCCACTACTCTCTTCCATTTTCCACACATACAACAAATGTGCCTTTCCAAAACATATTTCTAAAATGTTCAATTTTCTTCATACTTCCAAAGGACAAAAGGGCATTTCGGTTCAATCCCAATCCTATCATAATTATACATGCATACCTTGATAAACGGGAGATAACAACTCAACTACATGCATAAGATAAACCAATGAGGCAACTCGGCCCACCAAAACTGTAACCAACACAATCCACAATGTTCCCAGTTACACTGAAACAATAACAACAAAACTTTGCTCTACTAGCTATGTGCGTGGTAAGCCAAAGATACACTTCTCACAACAATCTACCAGTTTACCAGGCGCTAGCTGGAAGGGTATGGTGCCTTCGATTCTCAGCGTAGTCAGCTCTCCAGGCGCTAGCTGGAAGGTAACGGTACCTCTGATTCTCAGTGCAGGGTATAACACCAACAACCACAATACAACAAGGCATAACCAACATGTGTACTACATACACATAAACCATCAAGATACCAGCAATGTGCTAAAGTAGATGAACACATAGGTGTAATGCATACACAATAATTCAACACAACCGTGTCATCCTCCACCGATGACCAAGGACAAAACCTCTAAATGCATGTATTTAGTACATCAATTAAAAGACTCAATAATCATGAGATCACAAACCCAACAATGACATTAACATGGTAGTTAAAGATACAACCTTCACAGATGTGTGTTCAACACTCAAAATACAACAACCCAATTCTTATACTTATTTTAGAAATACTTTTCCCATTTCACAAAATGAATTTCACTTCCTTTTGTTTTCACAAAACCAACTCCATCCCTTTTGTTTCCACAAAACCAATTTCGAAGACAATAAGGCCATAACTCATTTTAATCCACTACATTCCTTTTAAAGCCATTCCAAATTAATTATGCAAATTAAATCATAATCATTAAATTAGGGTTTTTCTCCCTCTTTCTCAATATTGACAAAAAAGGCTCAATCATCAACAATAAACAACAAGGACCTCTTTGGAGACCCAAAATACACAAGAATTTGCCCAAAGAACAAAACCCCTCTTTTAATTTATCATGACAAATATAAATTAGGGCTTTTCTATATTTCAACAACAGCATGCTATTTTACACCACAAATAGTCCAACGAACAACCAATGACAATAAATCCATTTTCAATCAACCATCCCTAGGTTCCCTCATGATTTCAAACAAATCCAATATGGATATGAGTTTCATGCACTACAAAACTACCACATGTCTATCTATAGACGAAGCATTGAAAAAGAACAAGGAAATCCCTACCTCAAATATAGAACCCAAGGAGAAGAAGAGCAAAACTCGGAAGTGCTCCATATCCTAAATTTCTCGGATCAAGACGAAGCTCTCGACGATCAACACACCTTTTACAAAGGCCCAAGGTGAGGAAAACACTCCTACTAGATCAAACCATAGAGAAAAGTTAGGTTTTAGAGTGAGGAGCTCTCAAAAATCGATTTTTGGGAAAGTAAGAGAGAGAAAAGAAAAGTGAAAAGTGATTTCACGGACTGATATAAACAGTCCGCCGAGGCATAAACACCTCGCTCATATTACAGTGTTCGCTCGAGCGACCAAAGTGCCGCTCGAGCGTCGGATGCACATTCCCAGAATTTTCTGCAGACGGCCAAAATGCTGAGAGAAGGAAATTCATGCTCGAGTGTCCAAACTGCCGCTCGAGCGGATAGGCAACAACAAATGCCCGCTCGAGCATCCAAATCACCGCTCGAGCGGAGAGACCAAAAATCTGGGCAAAAATTCTAAGTTTTAAAACACAACCAACTTATTCCCAGCTTGCCCAACACAACCCAAAAGTCTAAAACAAAGAGTAAGGGATAGAAATGATGATAAGGCAACGACAAATCTACGGAACCGAGTCCGGATTACAATTCAACAACAACAGAGAAAACCGGGATCGCTATAACCTCCCCCCTTAAAGAATTTCGTCCCCGAAATTAAGGGTACGCGAAAACACAAGGCCAACCGATCACACAACACCAACACCCGAGTACTAGGAAAGAAACTTTTCTCGCAACAAACCTCCGGTTAGCTCTCACTAAAAGAAAGGCTTACCAAGGAAACACGTTCCAAGAGACAACACTCAGGCACAAAAAGCTACCACAAAACCAAACCTTTCTTGTTCAAGAGACATTTTTTTCAAGGATAGTCAAATTTTCAATGTTGACATTCCGAAATAAATCTTTCATTTTCTATGCGAAACTCAAAAGTTTTGTAAACATTTTTCACAAACACGGTGTTATCCAAAACACATAATCATCCACTGTTTATTTGCCAAAGGATTCATTTAGAATTCCTCAGAACCCTTGAATTAAATCAACTTCTCAACAACATCCTTAGGTGGTCCAAACACTAGGAAAAAGTTTTGTTTTCCATTTCTTTCCAAAATAACACTATCAACAACCATCACGCACACAGTGATGCTACAATCAACACATAACATAATATTTCTATAATGATAGTTAATAGAAACAACTGCAGTGCTATCAACACATAAGGCATAAGAAATTCATGGTTTTGCAATTTCATCCCGCCCCCCTTTATTTAACCAATTTAATAACATACACCTGGCTCAGAACCTGGCCAAACAATTAAATGAGATAGTAATTCACATAAAACATTTTTCACTTCACAATAGATAAGCATATGAGCTATATCAATCTTTTAATAGATACACATTTTGGTGCTGTATCATCGAAGTCCATCCCCTATCTCCTCCCAAACAATATACATACATAATGTATATAAAAAAAAATCCAATCATTCACAATGATAATTCAATACACATATTTGCTGTATTACTATAATCGTCATATTCAATGACACAGCCCGGATGGTTAGTTTCAGTCCTCCCTAATCAACACACAAAGTCTACAATAAACGAGACTAACCTTAAGGTGACCGATGTCAACCCAAAACCCGATACCAACGAGCTGACTAATCAACTCAATATATTCCACACTCAGTAATCCCCACACTGATGTGCCACTTAAACCACTAACCCCAAACACGGAGTTCCCTACACAAAACCCCAAATTTTTGGATCTTAACGGATCTCCTAAAATTGAACCACATCAACACTGTGATTAAGGGAATCACTATTTTCCCCCCATGACTACCTAGTAAGCTTGCTCATCTCCTCGACTCAAGATCGAGATGGTCAACCTCAATCATACCAACCCAATCACGAAGGACAATTTTGACCAACGCTATTCTCGTTACTCTAGAACACAAACTGTTCTTCCTCCAAGGAATGCTACCAGCATCCACTCACAAACCATACCCCACAATTGATAACCAATCACAATACAAACACTACCCCTATACAACCAATGGGGTCACCACGGACTCACTAACTAGCAAAGCCCAAAACGCTAATCAACAAATAGGTACCATTCCCACTAACCCGAGATACAAATCTCACATTCCTTTGAACATTCTCACATAACTTATCAATACTACACAACTCCTGGAACCATCACATCAATCACATCCACCCGTGGATTCTCGTTCCCAACAAATAATCTCTAAAAGTGAACAAGGCCCACAGGCCGTCACAAGACTACCTCAACATACAGTACCAAGCATGCAACAACATAAGGATCATTGATCCCATTAACAACTTCTCAATATATATAAAATAAGGAGTTCGAAATTTCACGCGTGACCCCAATACATGAGGATTAAACAAACAACACTATGCATACATATGCAATACATAAACATGGTGCCTCAGCATCCAACGGTACACTGGTCAACAACAAAATGATTCACATAATACATTACCGGTCAACAACACAAAAGTCCCCCCTCCAGGGTAATACTACAGGGCTATCTAATAAGTCGCCCCTCGCAAGGCTCCCGAAGCCTGGCCTGCCCGTTTCTGGTACCGATACCGTCCCTGACTGGACGGGTACGACTGAGTCTGACTAGGTTTGGAAACACTCGCAGAATTCGCACGCAAAGGGCAAAAACGTCTACCATGGCCCAACTGGCCACAAACGAAACAACCACTGCACTTCTACTCGAGATCGGTTCGAAACTTGCACCTCCCCGGACCTCCCAACCGAAGTGTCCGAAACCCCTGGTGAAGAAAAGGAACCAGCCCCTGACTGAGCATGTTTCCGCCTCCACCCCTTACTGAGCCTAGAGCGCTTAGAAACCGTAGGACTTGCCAAGATGGTCTCCTCCTTAACCCCATCATCACTCGCAACCATGGCCTCCACATGGGCCGCTGCCTCGACTAAATTATAGTAATCCTTCCAAAAGGATCCAGCTACCTTCTCCCGAATATCGAAACATAACCGCCTTTCAAACTCATAACAACGACGCTCCTCTGTTGCCACCAACTCTGGAGCAAACCTCGACAAACTAGTAAACCGCATCTCAAACTGTGCCACAGGAGTATCATCCTGACGCAACTCCAAAAACTGATCCCTCAACCTTTCCCGAGCAGAAAGAGGGAAATACTTGGCCCAGAAGGCCTCGGTAAAAGCAACCCACGTGCTACCTGCAATATTCTTAGCATACTTCCACCAATAACTCGCATCGCCCTTCAATTGAAAAGTCGCCAAAGAAACCCTTAACTCCTCCTTTTCGACTCTGAGCATATCAAGAGTCTTGGTAATCTGCTCCAACCAACTCTCTGCCTCCAATGGTTTAGCCTCCCCTACGAACTCTGGTGGGCCGGAGCAGAAAAACTCCTTAGTAAGCTTGAAAGCATGCCCACTGTCGCCCTCAGTGCGAGCTAGGGCGTCTTGCACTGCTCTCACAATCTCACGTGCGACATCCTCGCCGACAGCCGATGCTGCAATGGCGGGTGCTAAAGGAACTGTTGTGCCCCTACCGACACTCCTACTACTCAACCGTCCTCTACTTCCTCGTGTAGACATCCTATAAAGCACAAAAGCAAATACCACGCTTAGTGCACAACACAATAGCCTTCTCTGAGGCACACACCACTACTATTAAGTCACAAGACTCACTTAGTCACAAAATATACATCTCTATTGCATATAATCATCTAAACATGTATACACATAATCGAATCAAGTCCACAAAGATAGTCACTCATCTTGGAACTCTCAAGGAATTCCTATCAGAAACCACGTTGATCAGGCATGTTTCCGAAAGGACCTCAAAGCAAGTTCACCGGCTATGAATACTATCCAGGAGACTGAATCCCATGCTCACATAAATGCAATACATAAGTCCTAACTTTCATAATATCTATATGCAACGCCCTCACTATACGTAGTAAACCCACTATGGTAAAAACCACTTCCCACGAGCCCAAAGTATTCAAACCCGGCTCGCTCTGATACCAAGTTGTCACGCCCCACTTTTTTTATTACTCGAAGTATTACCAAATTCATTAACTTACTCCCATTTCAGAAATAACATGCGGAAATAAACTCATACATTCAACTCATAGAAGTGAATAACAACACTCTCATTCGTATGCAAAGTAAAAACAACATAAGCATGCTGAATGAATTGCCCTTGGGCTTACATCACTTAATTAATCAAGAAGATAGGTACAACCCTTTTTCACATATGGCATTCCGCTAATACAATAGAGGCCCAGTGGCCGACAATAAGAAGGTCCAAATCTTGTAGCACATCCTGCTAAACACCTGAAAAAGATTCAATAACGTGGGATGAACATATAGTCCAGTAGGAGTCTAAACAGGATCCTTAACAACAACAACTTACAGATAGCTATGATCATGAACGGTCATTCTCGTACTAGAATAGTAATGTGACAGTTTATACAAAATATATATATGTATGAACCTTTCTCGAAAACAACCATTTCATTCAACGCTATAAGCGATTCATCTTTCTTTTCCTTTCATTAACCCCCGTTCCCAATCTTTCATAATGTTAACAATTACTTAGGAAATAAATTCACTAAGTCCACTACTCTCTTCCATTTTCCACACATACAACAAATGTGCCTTTCCAAAACATATTTCTAAAATGTTCAATTTTCTTCATACTTCCAAAGGACAAAAGGGCATTTCGGTTCAATCCCAATCCTATCATAATTATACATGCATACCTTGATAAACGGAGATAACAACTCAACTACATGCATAAGATAAACCAATGAGGCAACTCGCCCACCAAAATCAGAACCAACACAATCCACAATGTTCCCGATTACCTTTGAAACAATAACAACAAAACTTTGCTCTACTAGCTATGTGCGTGGTAAGCCAAAGATACACTTCTCACAACAATCTACCAGTTTACCAGGCGCTAGTTGGAAGGGTATGGTGCCTTCGATTCTCAAGCAATCGGTTCCAAGCGCTTAGTCGAAGGTAACGGACACCTCGATTCTCAAATAGGTATAACACCAACAGCCACAATACAACAAGGCATAACCAATATGCGTACTACATACACATAAACCATCAAGATACCAGCAATGTGCTAAAGTAGATGAATACATAGGTGTAATGCATACACGACAATTCAACACAACCGTGTCATCCTCCACCGATGACCAAGGACAAAACCTCTAGATGCTTGTATTTAGTACATCAATTAAAAGACTCAATAATCATGAGATCACAAACCCAACAATGACATTAACATGGTAGTTAAAGATACAACCTTCACAGATGTGTGTTCAACACTCAAAATACAACAACCCAATTCTTATACTTATTTTAGAAATACTTTTCCCATTTCACAAAACGAATTTCACTTCCTTTTGTTTTCACAAAACCAACTCCATCCCTTTTGTTTCCACAAAACCAATTTCGAAGACAATAAGGCCATAACTCATTTTAATCCACTACATTCCTTTCAAAGCCATTCCAAATTTATTATGCAAATTAAATCATAATCATTAAATTAGGGTTTTTCTCCCTCTTTCTCAATATTGACCAAAAAGGCTCAATCATCAACAATAAACAACAAAGACCTCTTTTGAGACCCAAAATACACAAGTATGTGCCCAAAGAACAAAACCACTCTTTTAATTTATCATGACAAATATAAATTAGGGCTTTTCTATATTTCAACAACAACATGCTATTTTACACCACAAATAGTCCAATGAACAACCAATGACAATAAATCCATTTTCAATCAACCATCCCTAGGTTCCCTCATGATTTCAAACAAATCCGACATGGATATGATTTTCATGCACTACAAAACTACCACATGTCTATCTATAGACGAAGCATTGAAAAAGAACAAGGAAATCCCTACCTCAAATGTAGAACCCAAGGAGAAGAAGAGTAAAACTCGAAAGTGCTCCAAATCCTAAATTTCTCGGATGAAGACGAAGCTCTTGACGATCAATACACCTTTTACAAAGGCCCAAGGTGAGGAAAACACACCTGCTAGATCAAACCCTAGAGAGAAGTTAGGTTTTAGAGTGAGGAGCTCTCAAAAATTGGTTTTTGGGAAAGTAAGAGAGAGAAAAGAAAAGTGAAAACTGATTCAAAAAGTGATTTCACAGACTGATATAAAAACAGGTCCGCTCGAGCGTACAACACCCCGCTCGAGCGTCAGACACAAGTTCTTGCTCGAGCGTCCAAAGCGCCGCTTGAGCGCCGGATGCACATTCCCAGAATTTTCTGCAGACGACCAAAATGCTGAGAGAAGGAAATTCACGCTCGAGCATCCAAACTGCCGCTCGAGCGGATAGGGAACAAAATTTCGCCGAAAGGCCCAAATCATCGCCGGCGAGAGACCAAAAATCTGGGCAAAAATTCTAAGTTTTAAAACACAACAAACTCATTCCCAACTTGCCCAACACAACCCAAAACTCTAAAACAAAGAGTAAGGGATAGAAATGAGGATAAGACAACGACAAATCTACAGAACCGAGTCCGGATTACAGTTCAACAACAACAGAGAAAACCGGGATCATTATATATAACCTCACAAACTCCACCATCACTGCCATCGCTATCTCCGCCACCATCATCCTTCATCCTTCCACAACCACCACTTTCAACACCATTGTCATTACTACCCTAACCGTCGTCATTATTTCAATACTACCTCCACAATCGCTACCTGTTACCACTACTACTATAACAATTTGTACAATCCTTCACCTTTACAACTATTGTCACCGTTGCCATAACTACCACCATCATTACACCGCCACTGCTCTCTTTTTATCATCACTACATTACCCCATGGTTGATTTTGACTTTTTTAGGATCCAAAGCGAACCCTAAATATGAGACCTTTCATATTTATTATTAAAAAAAATTTGTTCAAAACATTATGTATCAAATTTTGTTTTAAATTTTTCCATTTAATAATGCTCACAAAAAGGCTACTAAAATCTACTTAAATATGTAATAAAGTTTACAATAATAAAAAAAATTAAAATATAACCTACGATACCAAAATTGTTTTGGAACTGCTAACTTCCAACTTCATGAATGAGTTGGTGTTTTGTGTCTCATAATTTTTATTCCAAAGTAAGTCCGAATAATTATATAATTTTCACATGTAACTTTTCTTCTATAATTATTATTATTATTTTTTTTCTGGAGAATTCATTAAGAAATCATCTTACAAGTTTTAATTGGTTCATAACATATTCTTATATATTCCAACAAGTCTTATTATTTGGATATTTGATTCACCAAATCTTAATTTTATATTTGAGATGATCTGAATAATTATAACTTTTTGACTTTTTATACTCTCTTTCCTCTTCTTCTTCTTCGTCTTCTTCTTCTTCTTCTTTTTTTAGTTTTAACAACTTGGTGTGAACTATTTTGAACTTTTTTTAAAAATTCATAATTTTTGTTGCTCATTTTTTTTAATGAAATTAATATTTTTGAAACGTAATTAATGAGATCTATCAAATAACATCTCACTAGAATATGTAATTTTATAAAATAAAAATAAATAAATTTTACAGTGTAACACTCTCAAAATAATAACATTAACTTCAACAATATTGACATGCATTGATATATAAAAGATCAACATCCTTCTATTCATCAGAGTATTTCCTTACAAAAAGTATTACATGTTGACAACAAAAGTAAACGCCCCATGGGCTTACAACTTTCCAAGCCAACACTTGGTTACAAGAATTGAGTACTAACTCATATACACATTAAGGCCTAGGCTTGAATTTACATGTAATACATCAAAAGGAAAATGACATCCAAAAAGTCTGACAGCCTCTAGCCTCCCAAGCTATGTCCTTGGAGGTGGCATGCTACTTGTACCTGAAAATGATGTTCCCATATAGGGTGAGCCACAGCCCAGTAGAAATACTCTAAACCAGCTATGAATAATGACTAAAAGATTAGCAGTTGATAGTATGGCCAACACTGATACATCCACTTATACCACGTTAAAGTTTTATGACATACCAGTCCATATTACTTATCATTTTCCATTTCTTATTCATTTCCCAATTCTTAACCATGACTCAGAACCTGGCCAATCGACACATACGAGACAGTAACTCATATTAGACATTTTCCCATTTCACAATAGATAAGCATATTAGCTATACCAACACATCAACAGATAAGCATAAGAGCTATATCACACTTCCAGGGATATGCATAAGAGCTGTTTCATCATAATAGTAGATAAGCATATGAGCTGTATCTATGAAGTCCATCCCCTATCTTCTCCCAAACGACATCCGGTTTAGAGGTCCATCCCCTATCTCCTCCAACACAACACAATGCGTATAAGCAATTATTATACACATTACCAACCAGTACATAAAGTTAATGTATCCTTTCAACCGTCATACTTAATGACACATTTCAGTATTTAGTGTCCGTTTGCCTAATCATCATGCATGGTCTACAACAATTAAGACTATCCTCCACCGATAGCCCAAGGCAGTTATTTCTAAACAGAAAATAAATGCATCAAATGGATATAAAATCAACATTTCAATTTGGTGAGTGATAACTAATCCAACTACACCCTTTAATCCCATACATTCCAAATCCCAACATTTCCAATTCAATTCCTCATTTCTCAAATTAATTATTCAAATTAATTTATTAAACCAATTAAGGCAAATTCTCATAATTAACAAAACAACCCTAAGGTTCCATTTTCATCCATAATCCATCATCTATCTCACTTTTCTATGCCAATCTTGCATTTAGGTTTATTATAAACAAAACCCCATCTTTTGTAAAATTACACAAAAGACCCAAACTTTTGTAAAATTACACAACAACACCCAACATATCAAAAAGCTAAAATTAAAAGACAAAGTCCATAGAGAGGAGTATGGTATCCCTACCTTAAAGTTTGAGCTCCAACGGAGATGAAGACCAAAAACCAAAATGCTCCAAATCGCCAAATTTTCAGATTAAATCAAAGCTCTCAACACCTTCTACCCTTTTAACAAAGAACTTAGGGTAGATTCACACTAGAAAGTGATAAAAATTTAGAGAGAAGGCAAGTCTAGAGAGAGAGCGTCTCAGATCTAGGGTTTTTAAATAAAAAGTGATGAAAATGTTATGTTTAAAATCACTGCTGACTGCTGATATAAAATAGGATCGCTCGAGCAAAGACTTGGTCGCTCGAGCGACCAGAAACAGAAAACCTCGCTCGAGCCAAGAAAGTCTCCCTCGAGCCAACAACCCAGAATCTCGCTCCAACGACAAAATGTTCGCTCGAGCCAACAACTCGAACCTACAAGTCTGCAACCAGATGCACGCTCGAGCGACGGAATGCTCGCTGGAGCGAAAAAAAACCAGATCGCTCGAGCGAAGAAAAGCTCACTCGAGCCAAGAAATGCAAATCTCAGGTCCAGAACCAGACACAATCGCTCGCTCGAGCGGAGTCACTCTGGCTCGACCCACCAGACACAAAACACACCTCTCGCTTAAGCAACCAAACCCTGGCTTGAGCGAAGGACCAAAACAAAGAGCTCGCTCGAGCGACAAACTTCTCGCTCGAGCGAAGGTCCAGAATTCTGGGTAGCAACACTTGGCTCCCAGACACAACCAACCTGTAACAAACCTGCCCAACACATCCTATAACTCAAAACAAAGTGTGAAAGGATGTAAACAAGAGAATAACAACTGCTAATGTCCGTGGACTCAAGTCCGGACCACTGTACACAAACTTCTCGCTCGAGCGAAGGTCCAGTGCAAAAGAACACTTGGCTCCAGACACAACCAACTCAGAATAAACCTGCCCAACACATCCTATAACTCAAAACAAAGTGTGAAAGGATGTAAACAAGAGAATAACAACTGCTAATGTCTGCGGACTCAAGTCCGGACGACTGTACACAAGGGGTAAAACCGGGGATCGCTATAACCTCCCCCTCCTTAAAGAATTTCGTCCCCGAAATTAAGTGCAAGTTTTTCAAAAACAGGTTTTTTCTCCATTTTAAACAATGTTACATTTCAACAATTAACCACTTGACCCATTACCGATCATTCCATCTCTTATCAAGATGCATTTCACAATATATACATTACAATATGCATTTCCTTTCCGTTTTAACAGTTTTCAACACACATGATTTGCATTTCCATATCATATTCAGTTCTCATGATATAACTCCATTTCTATAATATGGCCAACATATGCAATATTATAATCAACTTCCATTTCAAGGTAAGTTTCCACAATATATCCATAAACCAAAACATTCACAATGTTTTACAACTTAAGACATATACATAATGTTCTTAAAGTTCATTAAAATTACAAAATCTCAATACATGACTACACATCAACAAACAAGTCCGGATATTTCTCGCGGACTTCCAACTCACGTTCCCAAGTGGCTTTCTCCACTCCGTGATGTTTCCACAAAACCTTCACCAAAGGAATGGTCTTGCCACGCAGGACTTGATCCCGCCTATCCAAGACCCGAACCGGTCTCTCCTCATACGAGGCATCCTCATCTACCTCTAAGTCGGTCCAATCCAGTACATGTGATGGATTTGGCTCATACTTCCGAAGCATACTCACATGAAACACGTCATGAACTCCGGATAACTATGACGGAAAAGCCAAACGATAGGCAACCTCGCCAATCCTCTCAAGGATCTCAAAAGGACCAATAAATCGAGGGGATAACTTCCCACTCTTCCCAAACCACATCAATCCCCGCCTAGGGGATATCTTCAGAAAGACATGATCACCTACGTCAAACACTAAAGGTCTCCTCTTACGGTCGGCATAAGATTTCTGACGACTCTGGGTTGTAACAAGCCTCCGACGGATAAGCTCAACCTTCTCCGTCATTTCCCTCACCAATTTCGGACCCAACAAAGGTGCATCACCCACCTCGGCCCAACAAACTGGAGACCTACACGGTCGGCCATACAAGGCCTCAAACGGTGCCATACCGATGCTAGACTGAAAACTGTTGTTGTAGGCAAACTCCACCAAGGGCAAGTGCCTCTTCCACATCCCACTAAAGTCCATGACACAACCTCGAAGCATATCCTCAAGGATTTGAATAGTACGCTCGGACTGCCCGTCAGTCTGGGGATGAAAAGCTGTACTAAAGGTCAACTTAGTGCCCAAGGCACTCTGCAAACTCTGCCACAACCTAGTAGTAAAATGAGGGTCTCTATCTGAGAAGATCGTCACTGGGACCCCGTGCAATCTCACTATGTCCCGAATATACAAGTCGGCAAGATGATCTACCGAATCTCTCACGCGCATAGGAATGAAGTGCGCCGACTTAGTCAACCGGTCTACAACCACCCAAATGGCATCACTACCCCACTGAGTCCTCGGAAATCTTACAACGAAGTTCATAGTGACATGCTCCCACTTCCACTCGGCAATAGGCAAGGGTTGTAACAAACCTGCTGGCCTCTGATGCTCGGCCTTCACTTGCTGACAAGTAAGGCACTTAGATATGAAAACTGCCACATCTCTCTTCATACCCCGCCACCAAAACTGGCGACCCAAATCCCGATACATCTTAGTACCTCCCGGATGCACCACAAGGCACGAATGATGAAACTCTCGGAGTACCTCCTCTCGGCAAGACTCCGGCACAAACAAACAGTCTCGGTATCTCACACTCAAGTCGGGATACACCGTCAAACCCTTCTCAACCTTCTCACTGGAGATCTTCTCTCGGAGGGATTCCACCTCAAGGTCACCTCTCTGTGCCTCTAACACTCGAGTCACAAGTGTAGGCTGCGCAACGACAAAAAACAACGCCGCAGCCTCAACGGATTCGCTCAGAAGCAAATCAAACTCGCCAAGTGCACCCAACATCTCCCACTCCCGGATGGCTACACAAGCTACATCACTAATGGATTTTCTACTAAGGGCATTGTCCACAACATTGGCCTTTCCCAGATGATAATGCATCTCGAAGTCGTAATCCTCAATAAACTCCATCCACCTCCTCTGACTCAAATTCAAGTCTTTCTGTGTAAACAGGTACTTCAGACTCTTATGATCCGAGAACACCTCGAATCTCTCACCATAAAGGTAGTGCCTCTAGATTTTCAAGGCAAAGATCACTGCTGTTAACTCTAGGTCATGTGTAGGGTAATTCTTCTCGTGAATTTTCAACTGACGTGAGCCATAGGCAACTACTTTCCCCTCTTGCATCAACACACAACCCAAACTCTCTTGTGAGGCATCACAATAAACTGCATAACCCAACCCCCTCTCCGGAATAATAAAAAACTAGAGCGGTGGTCAATCTAACTTTCAGCTCTTGGAACAACTTTTCACAAGTCTCACTCCGTACAAATTTGATTCCCTTCCGAGTCAGTCTAGTCAATGGTAAAGCTAACCTGGAGAAATCTTTCACAAACCGGAGATAATACCCAGCTAATCCTAGAAAACTGCGGATCTCAAACACACTCAGAGGTCAGGCCCAATCTTGCCGCCGCCTTCTTGGATGTATCAACAGACACCCCTTTCCCTGATACAACATTGCCTAAGAACTTGACTTCCCTTAGCTAGAACTCACACTTCCCAAACTTGGCATACAGCTTATGGGCTCTAAGCAACTCGAGCACCACTCTGAAGTGTGCCTTGTGCTCCTCCTCTGAAAGTGAATAGATCAAAATGTCGTCCACGAAGATGACTACAAAACAATCCAAGAATTCTTGGAAGATCCGGTTCATCAAGTCCATAAAGACTGCTGGTGCATTGGTAAGCCTAAATGGCATCACCAAAAACTCATAATGGCCATACCACATACGGAATATCCTCCTCCCTGACCCTCAACTGGTGGTAACCCGATCTCAAGTCTATCTTAGAGAAACAACGGGAACCCTTCAACTGGTCAAATAGATCATCTATACAGGGCATAGGGTACTTATTCTTAACCGTAGCCCAATTCAACTTTCGGTAGTCGATACAAAGTCCCAAGGCACCATCCTTCTTTTTAGCAAAGAGGGCCGGTGCTCCCCACGGCGAAACACTAGGGCAAATGAAGCCCTTATCTAGCAATTCCTGGAGCTGAACTTTCAACTCAACCAACTCTGTTGGGGCAAAACAATAAGGTGCCATAGAAATCGGCGCCGTACCGGGCACTAAATCAATAGAGAACTCTATCTCTCGGTGAGGTGGCAAATTAACAAGATTCTCGAGAAAAATGTCCGAATACTCACAAACCACCCTCGGCAAGACAATCTGGGTCTCATCACACTCACCACTCATAAAGCTAGCAAGTAGACCACTAAGCTCACTCCACCCTCGCGGATCATACCTCGGTGGCAAAACACTACCAACCCGGTCCCCTAAGAAATGGAAACACTCGCCACTCACGGTACAACAAGTGACCCTCTGGCGGTAGCAATCAATAATTGCCCAGTATGAGGATAACCAGTCCATACCCAAAATAACATCAAAGCCCTTCATGGGCATAACTACAAAAGGAAATGGAAGCCTATGATCGGCGACCTCTATATCACAACCTCTACATCCGTGTTTCAAAATCAACTCACCCCCAACAGGTGACACAACACAAATAGGAGATGCTAACAGTGCCAACTCCAAGTCCAACACAGATGCAAATGCAGCAGATACAAAAGAATGAGACGCACCCGTATCAATTAATACACTAGCAACCGAGTTGCAAAATAGAAAGGTACCTCTCATTATTGATGGAGCCGGTACTAGGTCCTGCGCGGTGATAGCATACACATGCCCTGTAGGGCCCTAATCCACCTGCTCACCTCTAGGAGCAAACGACTGATGCATAGACTGGGAAGGCGAAGCTCCCGGATTGGCCTTCGAGGCTCGCCTGCATCGAGCCGATAACTCTGCGTCACAGAGAACAGACGCTCAAGTGGCACTCAACTATGGGCAAAACCTCTTCAGGTGCCCAGGCTGTCCACACTGATAACAAGACAAAGGCTGGTCCCTGCCCTGACTTTGGCCCTCAGGTCTAGCTAAAGAAGAAGCAGCTCGCTGACCCCCTCCCTTCTATGGGCAAACTGAAGACTTGTGACCCAGCTGGCCACATGTAAAACAAGTCAAGCCTCCCTGATTACCTCTCTCAGATCCTACACTCGGCACTGGAAAGGTCGATCTAGCCAAACCACCCTGAGACTGCTGAGGGTTATAACCCCTCTGTCTCCTGCCATCACCTTGGCCATCTTGGCTCCTCTTGGAGCCTCTATTCTTCTCCTCCTCCTCCTCCTGCATCATGAGCTCCATATGAGCTGCAGCATCCACCAGATGTCTATATTCTCGAATGAAGGATCCACCAACCCTCAACTTGAGGCCACACCTCAACTTCCGCTCAAACTCAAAGTAACGGCGTTCCTCGGATGCCACGAGTTCAGGTGCAAACCTGGACAAGCTAGTAAAAGTAGCCTCAAATTCGGCCACTGACAAGCCCTACTGCTTAAGCCGGCAAAACTGATCCCTGAGCTTCTCCCTAGTAGCTGAAGATAAGAACCTCTCCTGGAAAGCATCTACAAAAGCCTTCCATGCCCCACCAACATGAACTTTCTCGTACTTCCACCATTTACCCGCATCTCCCTTCAGCTGGAAGGATGCCAAGGTCACTTTCAGTGCTCCGTCCTCAATACCAAGCATCTCGAATGTCTTACTCATTTGTTCCAACCACTCATCTGCCTTAAGTGGCTCCTTTGGATCCCCAACAAACTCGTCCGGGTTAGACCGGAAAAACTCCCTCTTCAAGAAGGAAGGCCTTGCATCAACCTGAGCTTGAACCTGATTCTCTGCTCTGAGAATACCCAAAGCTCCTGCTATCTCTCGGGCCAAGGCACTCATGGCTTGCTGACCCGCTGGCTTGGCCACATTGGCCTGACCAACTCCTTCCTGTACTACCGGAATCTCATCCGGTATAGGCACTTCCTGCCTCCTAGGCCTACCACGCCTATCACCTCTTCCTCGTCCTGACATCCTAATAAAGGAAACGAAGAACATTAGCACATTCATAAATGTATCGAAACTAAACACTCACGTCCTATTGCATGGACAACTGTAATTCACTCCACGTAAGCACATAAACACATAAGCACTTACGAATTTCATTTCCGGATAATGATAGTCCCGAGGCGTTACTAGAGTTCCGGTTAGAAACAGCATTGATCAAGTGCTTTTCCAACAAGACTCGCAGAAACCCAAGGATCCAATCAACATCCTAGAAATTAAATCCCATACCCACATAGTCACATAAACATGTTATCAATTTAAACACATAGCATATGACTCTACACCTAAGTCTCTATCAAGCGAGACAAACCCATTGTGATCCAAATCACTTCCCACGTATCCAAAGTATTCGAACCCGGTACGCTCTGATACCAAGTTGTAACGCCCTCAAAATAATAAGATTAAACTCAACAACATTGACATGCATTGATATATAAAAGATCAACATCCTTCTATTCATCAGAGTATTTCCTTACAAAAAGTATTACATGTTGACAACAGAAGTAAACGTCCAATGGGCTTACAACTTTCCAAGACAACACTTGGTTACAAGAAATGAGTACTAACTCATATACACATTAAGCCCTAGGCTCAAATTTAATACATCAAAAGGAAAATGACATCCAAAAAGTCTGACAGCCTCTAGCCTCCCAAACTATGTCCTTGGAGGTGGCATGCTACCTGTACCTGAAAATGATGTTCCCATATAGGGTGAGCCACAGCCCAGTAGAAATACTCTAAACCAGCTATGAATAATGACTAAAAGATTAGCAATTGATAGTATGGCCAACACTGATACATCCACTTATACCACGTTAAAGTTTTATGACATACCAGTCCGTATTACTTTTCATTTTCCATTTCTTATTCATTTCCCAATTCTTAACCATGACTCATAACTTGGCCAATCGACACATATAAGACAGTAACTCATATTAGACATTTTCCCATTTCACAATAGATAAGCACATTAGCTATACCAACACATCAATGTGCCAACCTAGTTGGGATCATTTAGCTCACTATGATGCTTTTGCACTTTCCCTTTCCTTTATTGATGTAATTCGTCTTGTACATTGTACTGGTTTATTTCATCAATAAAGTTTCTTTTTTGCCGATCAAAAAAAAAAAAAAAAAAAATAGATAAGCATAAGAGCTATATCACACTTCCAGTGATAAGCATAAGAGCTGTATCATCATAATAGTAGATAAGCATATGAGCTGTATCTATGGAGTCCATCCTCTATCTTCTCCCAAACAACATCCGGTTTAGAGGTCGATCCCCTATCTTTCCCTAAATCGTGGAGTACATCCCCTATCTCCCCCAACACAACACAATGCATATAAACAATTATTATACACATTACCAACCAGTACATAAAGTTAATGTATCCTTTCAACCGTCATACTTAATGACACATTCCAATATTTAGTTTCCGTTTGCCTAATCATCATGCATAGTCTACAACAATCAAGATTATCTTCCCCCGATAGCCCAAGGCAGTTATTTCTAAACAGAAAATAAATGCATCAAATGGATATAAAATCAACATTTCAATTTGGTGAGTGATAACTAATCCAACTACACCCTATAATCCCATAAATTCCAAATCCCAACATTTCCAATTCAATTCCTCATTTCTCAAATTAATTATTCAAATTAATTTATTAAACCAATTAAGGCAAATTCCCATAATTAACAAAACAACCCTAAGGTTCCATTTTCATCCATAATCCATCATCTATCTCACTTTTCTATGCCAATCTTGCATTTATGTTTATTATAAACAAAACCCCATCTTTTGTAAAATTACACAAAAGACCCAAACTTTTGTAAAATTACACAACAACACCCAACATATCAAAAAGCTAAAATTAAAAGACAAAGTCCATAGAGAGGAGTATGGTATCCCTACCTTAAAGTTTGAGCTCCAACGGAGATGAAGACCAAAAACCAAAATGCTCCAAATCGCCAAATTTTCATATTAAATCAAAGCTCTCAACACCCTTTACCTTTTTAACAAAGAACTTAGGGTAGATTCACACTAGAAAGAGATGAAAATTTAGAGAGAAGGCAAGTCTAGAGAGAGAGGGTCTCAGATCTAGGGTTTTAAAATAAAAAGTGATGAAAATGTTATGTTTAAAATCGCTGCTGACTGCTGATATAAAACAGGTTCGCTCGAGTGAAGACTTGGTCGCTCGAGCGACCAGAAACAAAAAACCTCACTCGAGCCATGAAAGTCCCGCACGAGCTAACAACCCAGAATCTCGCTCGAGTGACAAACTGTTCGCTCGAGCCAACAACTCGAACCTATAAGTCTGCAACCAGACGCACGCTCGAGCGACGGAACGCTCGCTCGAGCGAAGAAAAGCTTGCTCGAGCCAAGAAATGCAACTCTCAGGACCAGAACCAGACGCAATCACTCGCTCGAGCAAAGTCACTATGGCTCGACCCACCAAACACAAAACACACCTCTTGCTCGAGCGAACAAACCCTAGCTCGAGCGAAGGACCAAAACAAAGAGGTCACTCAAGCGACAAACTTCTCGCTCAAGCGAAGGTCCAGAATTCTGGGCAGCAACACTTGGCTCCCAGACATAACCAACCTGTAACAAACCTACCCAACACATCCTATAACTCAAAACAAAGTGTGGAAGGATGTAAACAAGAGAATAACAACTGCTAATGTCCGCGGACTCAAGTCCGGACCACTGTACACAAGGGGTAAAACCCGGGATCGCTATATACAGTGTGAATGTTCATATCATGAAACATTTATACTGTTAATGTAAACATTAATGAGCGCTTCACCCAACTATCACTAACATTATTTTAGTAACTTTGTTAGCCATATGATATATTGGAACATAAAAAAATAATTTAGGCAAATGAAACATAAGTAAAAGAAGAGGAATTTAAAAATAAATGCTCTATTTTTTTTATTTTTTGACTTGCACACAAAAAATGTGGTCTTGGCCGCTAACTTTCTTAAAAAATTAAAAGTAAAACTATACAACTAAACTATAGAAATCAAATTGATGGAATAGTTAAATTTTAGAGATTAGGAGTACAATTTTCCAAAAATATAAATTGAAAGTTGGGGCTACAATGTTATCGAACATAACATGGAAATCGTAAAATGTCGCCATAAAGCAACAAATCATCAAAATAAAAAATATTTTCCGCTGCCAGGATTCGAACCTGGAACATTCTCATTAGCCGAGTTGATAATAGTTGAGCTACAGCGGATCTAGTGATATGCTTAAGAAAATAATATTTATAGAACTAACGTTTCAAGTGAAAATTAATTAAGTCTATATGATAATTACAAATGGTATCACTTAAATATAACTTACAATTGGTATCACTTGAATGTAACTCTTAAAATATAAGCTAAAAAATTAAGAAAATTTTAAGTGATAAAAAATGTATTTAATTCTGACATAATTTATAAATATTTATACATAAGGCTCAACATAAACCGTATAACCTCACAAACTCCACCATCACCGCCACCGCTATCACCGCCACCATGATCCATCTTCCTTCCACAACCACCACTTTCATCACCATTGTCGTTAGTACCATAACCATCATCATTATTTCAATACTACCACCACAATCGCTACCTGTTACCACTACTACTATAACAACTTGTACAATCCTTCACCTTTACAACTATTGTCACCATTGCCATAACTACCACCATCATTACACCGCCACTGCGCTCTTTTTATCATCACTACATTGCCCCATGGTTGATTCTGACTTTTTTAGGATCCAAGCGAACCCTAAATATGAGACCTTCCATATTTATTATTAAATAAAAAATTGTTCAAAGCATTATGTATAAAATTTTGTTTTAAATTTTTTCATTTAATAATGCTCACAAAAAGGCTACTAAAATTTACTTAAATATGTAATAAAGTTTACAATAATAAAAAAATTAAAATATTAGCTGCGGTACCAAAATAGTTTTGGAACTGCTAACTTCCAACCTCATGAATGAGTTGGTGTTTTGTGTCTCATAATTTTTATTCCAAAGTAAGTCCGACTAATTATATAATTTTCACATGTAACTTTTCTTCTATAATCATTATTATTATTATTTTTTTTTTGAGAATTCATTAAGAAATCATCTTACAAGTTTTAATTGGTTCATAACATATTCTTATATATTCCAACAAGTCTTATTATTTGGATATTTGATTTACCAAATCTTAATTTTATATTTTAGATGATCTAAATAAGTATAACTTTTTGACTTTTTATACTCTCTTTCTTCTACTTCTTCTTGTTCTTCTTCTTCTTCTTCTTCTTCTTCTTTCTTTTTTTTTTTTTTCACTCATAACGACTTGCTGTGAACTATTTTGTACTTTTTTAAAAATTCACAATTTTTGTTGCTCATTTTTTTTTAATGAAATTAATATTTTTGAAACCTAATTAATGAGATCTATCAAATAACATCTCACTAGAATATGTAATTTTATAAAATAAAAATAAATAAATTTTACAGTGTGAATGTTCACATTATGAAACATTTATACTGTAAATGTAAACATTAATGAGCGCTTCACGCTACTATCATTAAGGGTATTTTAGTAACTTTGTTAGCCATATGATATATTGGAACATAAAAAAATAATTTAGGCAAATGAAATATAAGTAAATGAGGAGGAATTTAAAAATAAATGCTCTATTTTTTTTTTTTTTTTTTGACTTGCACACTGAAAATGTTGTCTTGGCCTCTAACTTTCTTAAAAAATTAAAAGTAAAATCAATACAACTAAACTATAAATATCAAATTGATGGAATAGTTAAATTTTAGAGATTAGGAGTACAATTTTCCCAAAAAATAAATTGAAAGTTGGGGCTACAATGTTATCGAACATAACATGGAAATCGTAAAATGTCGCCGTAAAGCAACAAATCATCAAAATAAAAAATATTTTCCGCTGCCAGGATTCGAACCTGGAACATTCTCATTAGCCGAGTTGATAATAGTTGAGCTACAACGGATCTTGTGATATGCTTAAGAAAATAATATTTATAGAACTAACGTTTCAAGTGAAAATTAATTAAGTCTATATGATAATTACAAATGGTATCACTTAAATGTAACTTACAATTGGTATCACTTGAATGTAACTCTTAAAATATAAGCTAAAAAATT
Organism: Camellia lanceoleosa; assembly: GCA_025200525.1. Classification (NCBI taxonomy): domain Eukaryota; kingdom Viridiplantae; phylum Streptophyta; class Magnoliopsida; order Ericales; family Theaceae; genus Camellia; species Camellia lanceoleosa. The sequence goes on along the minus strand of CM045762.1, from coordinate 130,512,835 downwards.
AAGAAAATTTGAAGTGAAAAAAAATTTATTTAATTCTGACATAATTTATAAATATTTATACATAAGGGTCAACATATACCGTATAACCTCGCAAACTCCACCATCACCGCCACCGCTATCACCGCCACCATGATCCATCATCCTTCCACAACCACCACTTTCATCACCATTGTCGTTAGTACCATAACCATCTTCATTATTTCAATACTACCACCACAATCGCTACCTGTTACCACTACTACTATAATAATTTGTACAATCCTTCACCTTTACAACTATTGTCACCATTGCCATAACTACCACCATCATTACACCGCCACCGCTCTCTTTTTATCATCACTACAATGCCCTATGGTTGATTCTGACTTTTTTAGGATCCAAAGTGAACCCTAAATATGAGACCTTCCATATTTATTATTAAAAAAAAAATTGTTCAAATCATTATGTATAAAATTTTGTTTCAAATTTTTTCATTTAATAATGCTCACAAAAAGGCTACTAAAATTTACTTAAATATGTAATAAAGTTTAGAATAATAAAAAAATTAAAATATTAGCTGCGGTACCAAAATAGCTTTGGAACTGCTAACTTCCAACCTCATGAATGAGTTGGTGTTTTGTGTCTCATAATTTTTATTCCAAAGTAAGTCCGACTAATTATATAATTTTCACATATAACTTTTCTTCTATAATCATTATTATTATTTTTTTTTGGGAGAATTGATTAAGAAATCGTCTTACAAGTTTTACTTGGTTCATAACATATTCTTATATATTCCAACAAGTCTTATTATTTGGATATTTGATTCACCAAATCTTAATTTTATATTTGAGATGAACTAAATACGTATAACTTTTTGACTTTTTATACTCTCTTTCTTCTACTTCTTCTTGTTCTTGTTCTTGTTCTTGTTCTTCTTTCTTCTTTTCTTTTTTTTTTTTTTTTTTTTTTCTTTTTTCACTCTTAATGACTTGCTGTGAACTATTTTGTACTTTTTTAAAAATTCACAATTTTTGTTGCTCATTTTTTTGTTAATGAAATTAATATTTTTGAAACCTAATTAATGAGATCTATCAAATAACATCTCACTAGAATATGTAATTTTATAAAATAAAAATAAATAAATTTTACAGTGTGAATGTTCACATTATGAAACATTTATACTGTAAATGTAAACATTAATGAGTGGTTCACGCTACTATCATTAAGGGTATTTTAGTAACTTTGTTAGCCATATGATATATTGGAACATAAAATAATAATTTAGGCAAATGAAATATAAGTAAATGAGGAGGAATTTAAAAATAAATGCTCTATTTTTTTTTTTTTTTTTGACTTGCACACTGAAAATGTTGTCTTGGTCTCTAACTTTTTTAAAAAATTAAAAGTAAAATCAATACAACTAAACTATAAATAGCAAATTGATGGAATAGTTAAATTTTAGAGATCAGGAGTACAATTTTTCCAAAATATAAATTGAAAGTTGGGGCTACAATTATAGCGATCCCGGGTTTACCCTTGTTGTACAGTGATCCAGACATGTGTCCGTTGATGTTGGTAGTTGACTATTATCTTGTTTACATCCTTTTATACCTTGTATTTGAGTTATGGGATGTGGTGGGCAGGTTTGTTACAGGTTGGTTGAACTTAGGAACCAAGTCTAGTCGCCCAGGTTTTTGGCTGGTCCGCTCGAGCGGAGAGTTTTACGCCGGCGAGGACCTTTGTTGCTTTTACGCCGGCAGGTTTTGGGAGCTCGACCTGAGAATACACCCATCCAGTATCTTGTGCTTCTGCAAAACTTCTGCAGGTGTGATTCCTACGCTCGAGCGGGTTTTCTGAGCCCGAGCGGGTTGCGCCGAAGGGATTGTTGGCGCCGGCGACAAGACTTTTTGGTGAGAGTTCGGGAGAGAGATTTACGCCGAGCGGCCGATTTCACGCCGAGCGACGAACCTTTTTTGTTTCTTGGCGCCGGCGGACCTTGTAGAAACTCGAGCGGACCATGTTTTGTGTCTTTACGCTCGAGCGGTGTGTTTTACGCTCGAGCGTACCTGTCGTATAACTGAGAGTGGCTGGGCATTTTAAATCACTTTTCACTTTTCCTTCTCTCTCCTACTTTCCCAAAACGCCATTTTCAGAGCTTCTCACTCTAAAACCATAACTTCTCTCTAGGGTTTGATCTAGGTAGAGTGTTCTTCTTCCCTTCGGCCTTTGTAAAGGTTGGGTTGATCGTCGGGGGCGTCGTTTTGATCCAAAAAGTTTGGTGTTTGGAGCGTTTTGATTTTGGTCTCTTATCCATTCGAGCTCCAACTTTGAGGTAGGGATATCCTACTCCTCTTTATGGATTTGTCTTTAAATTTTAGCATTTTGATGTGTTGGAAGTTGTTGTGCAATTTTGAGAAAACTTTGGGCCTTTGTGTAATTTTACAAAAATTGGGGTTTTATTTATAATAAACCTAGAGGTATGTTTGGTGTAGAAACATGGGTTTAATGTTGAAATAATAATAGAAAATGGAACCTAAGGGTGGTAATGTTAATTATGGAAAATGCCCTAATTACGTTGATTAATTAATTGGATGAATTAATTATGAGAAATGAGGAATTAAAGTGGAATGTTGAGATTAGAGATGTATGAGAATAAAGGGTGTTGTTAGATTAAATATTACTCACCTAATTGAAATGTTGATTAAATATCCATTTTGTGTATTTAATTTCGTTTAGAAATAATCGCTTTGGGCTACGGTGGAGGGTAGTCTTGATTGTTGTAGACAATGCATGATGATTAGGCAAACTAAAACTAATCATTGGAATGTGTCATTGAGTATGACAGTTGAAAGAATACATTAACTTTATGTATTGATGTGATGTGTATAGTTATTGTTTATATGCATTGTGTTGTGTTGGAGAAGATAGGGATGTACTCCACGGTTTAGGGAAGATAGGGATGGACCTCTAAACCGGACGTTGTTTGGGAGAAGATAGGGATGGACTCCGTAGATAGAGCTCATATGCTTATCTAGAAATGTGTTGGCAGAGCTCGTATGCATGTCTTGGGAGTGTGATATAGCTAGTATGCTTATCTGTGGAAGTACTGATATAACTAAAATGTTTATCTGTGATGAGATTGAAAGTGGTTAGTATGAGTTAATGTCTCATATGAGTTGTGTGGCCAGGTTCTGAGCCATGGATTTTAAGTTGAGAATTTAAGGAAAATGGAAAATGAAATGAACATAGACTTGAAGGTCTTGGAATTGTAATGTGTTAAGAAAGAGTGTAAAAGTGTTGACCATCTATCAACTCCTAATCTTTTAGTCATTGTTCATAATTGGTTTAGTATATTTCTACTGGGCTGTGGCTCACCCTATATGGGAACATCATTTTCAGGTACAGGTAGCATGCCACCTCCAAGGACATAGTTTGGGAGGCTAGGGGCGGGGCAGACTTTTGTTGTCTTTCTTTTGATGTATTACATGTAAATTCAAGCCAAGGGCTTAATGTGTAAATGAGTTAGTACTCTACCTTTTTGTAACCAAGTGTTAACTTGGAAAGCTGTAAGCCCTTAGGGCATTTGCTTTTGTTGTTAACATGTAATACTTTTGTAATGAAACTCTGTTAATGGAAGAATGTGGATCTTTTATGTATTAATGCATGTCTATATTGTTGGGTTTTATGTTGTTATTTTGAGGGCGTTACAACTTGGTATCAGAGCATACCGGGTTCGAATACTTTGGGTACGTGGGAAGTGATTAGGATCACAATGGGTTTGTCTCGCTTGATTGAGACTTAGTATAGTGTCATATGCCAAGTGTTTAATTGATAACATGCTTATGTGATTATTTGGGTGTGGGATTTAATTTCTAGGATGTTGATTGGATCCTTGGGTTCTGGGAGTCTTGTTGGAAAAGCACTTGGTCAATGCTGTTTCTAACCGGAACTCTAGTAACGCCTCAGAACTATCATTATCCGAAAATGAAATTCGTAAGTGCTTATGTGTTTATGTGCTTACGTGGAGTGAATTACGGTTGTCCATGCATTAGGACGTGAGTGTTTAGTTTTGGCACGTTTATAAATGTGCTAACGTTCTATGTTACCTTTATTAGGATGTCAGGGCGAGGAAGAGGTGGTAGGCGTGGCAGGCCTAGGAGGCAGGAAATGCCTTTACCGGATGAGATTCCGATGAAGAGGGGGTTGGCTGTGCCAATGTGGCCGAAACCGGGCAGCCGAGCTATGAGTGCCTTGGCCCGGGAGCTAGCAGGAGCTTTGGGTATTCTCGAGTGGAAATCGTACCGAGGCGGTGGCCTTCCTTCTTGAAGAGGGAGTTTTTTCGGTCAAATCTGGACGAGTTTATCGGGGATCCAAAGGAACCACTTAAGGCAGATGAGTGGTTGGAACAAATGAGTAAGACGTTCGAAATGCTTGGCATTGAGGACGGGGCACTGAAAGTGACCTTGGCATCCTTCCAGCTGAAAGGAGATGCAGGTCAATGGTGGAAGTATGAGAAAGTCCGTGTTGGCGGTACTTGGGAGGCGTTTGTAAATGCTTTCCAGGAGAGGTTCTTATCTCAGATTGCTGGGAGAAGCCGAGGATCGCTTTAAACAGGGGGGTTTGTCTGTGGCCGAGTTTGAGGCTACATTTACTAGCTTGTCCAGGTTTGCACTTGAACTTGTGGCGACAGAGGAGCGCCGTTGCTATGAGTTCGAGCGGAAGTTGAGGCGGGGCCTGAAGTTGAGAGTTGGTGGGCCTTATATTCGGGAGTATAGGCACTTGGTAGATGCTGCAGCTCATATGGAGCTTATGATGCAAGAGGAGGATGAGGAGAAACATAGAGGCTCCAAGAGGGGCCAAGAAGGCCAGAGTGATGGCAGGAGACAGAGGGGTTATAACCCTCAGCCGTCTCAGGATGGTTTGGCTAGGTCGACTTTCCCAGTACCGAGTGCAGGCTCCGGGAGGGGCAATCAGGGAGAGTTTACCTGTTACAAGTGTGGCGGCCAGTCACAAGGCTTGATTTGCCAAAGGCGGAGGTCGAGGGCTACATCTTCTTCACCTGCACCACGAGTCGAGTTTGGGCAGGGGTCAGCCCTTGTCGTGTTATCACAGTGGACACTGGCACTGAAGAGGTTCTCACGCGCTTGAGTGCCACTTCAGGAGCGTCTGGTTGTAGACAGACGCAGGTTTTCACCACCACTGCAGGCAGCCTCGAGGGCCAATCCAGGCCTCTTCATCCCCAAGGTCAGCTGATCTTATGCTCATAGAGGCAGTAGGTGGATCAGGCCTACGGGCGCTGTATGTCGTTATTACAGACCTAGTACCGGCTCCATCAGTAGTGAGAGGTACCTTTCTGTTTTGCAACTCGGTTGCTAGAGTATTGATTGACACGAGTGCATCTCATTCTTTTGTATCTGCTGCATTTGCATCTGTGTTGGAGTTGGAGTTAGCACTATTAGCATCTCCTATTTGCGTTGTGTCACCAATTGGGGGTGAGTTGATTTTGAAACACGGATGTAGAGGTTGTGATATCGAGGTCGACGATCATAGGCTTCCGTTTCCATTTGTAGTTATGCCCATAAAGGGCTTTGATGTTATTCTAGGTATGGACTGGTTATCGTCATACCGGGCTGTGATTGATTGCTACCGCCAGAGGGTTACTTGTTGTACCGTGAGCGGGGAGTGTTCCCATTTCTTGGGAGACCGGGTTGGTAGTGTTGTGCCACCGGGGTATGGTCCGCGATGGCGGAATGAGCTTAGTGGTCTACTTGCTAGCTTTGAGAGTGGTGAGTGTGATTAGACCCAGAGTGAGTTGCCGAGGGTAGTTTGTGAGTACTCGGACGTCTTTCCCGAGGATCTCGTTGATTTGCCACCTCACCGAGAGATAGAGTTCTCTATTGATCTAGTGCCCGGCACGGCGCCGATATCTATGGCACCTTACCGTTTTGCTCCAGCAGAGTTGGTTGAGTTGAAAGTTCAGCTCCAGGAATTACTAGATAAGGGCTTTGTTCGCCCTAGTGTTTCACCGTGGGGAGCACCGGCCCTCTTTGCTAAAAAGAAAGATGGTGCCTTGAGATTGTGTATCGATTATCGGAAGTTGAATCGGGCTACGGTTAAGAATAAGTACCCTATGCCCCGTATAGATGATTTGTTTGACCAGTTGAAGGGTTCCCGTTGTTTCTCTAAGATAGACTTGAGATCGGGTTACCACCAGTTGAGGGTTAGGGAGGAGGATATTCCGAAGACGGCATTCCGTACGCGGTATGGCCATTATGAGTTTCTGGTGATGCCATTTGGGCTTACCAATGCACCGGCAGTCTTTATGGACTTGATGAACCGGATCTTCCGGGAATTCTTGGATCGTTTTGTAGTCGTCTTCGTGGACGACATTCTTATCTATTCACCTTCAGAGGAGGAGCACGAGGAACACTTGAGAGTGGTGCTTGAGTTGCTTAGAGCCCATAGGCTGTATGCCAAGTTTGGGAAGTGCGAGTTCTGGCTAAAGGAAGTCAAGTTCTTAGGCCATGTGGTTTCCGGGGAAGGGGTGTCTGTTGATACATCCAAGACTGAGGCAGTGCAGGATTGGGCACAGCCTAAGAGTGTGTTTGAGATCCGTAATTTTCTGGGATTAGCTGGGTATTACCGTCGGTTTGTGAAGGATTTCTCCAGGTTAGCTTCATCGTTGACTAGATTGACTCGGAAAGGAGTCAAATTTGTATGGAGTGAGACTTGTGAAAAGTCGTTTCAGGAGTTGAAAGTTAGATTGACCACCGCACCTGTCTTGATTATTCTGGAGAGAGGGTTGGGTTATGCAGTCTATTGTGATGCCTCACGAGAGGGTTTGGGTGGTGTGTTGATGCAAGAAGGGAAAGTGGTAGCTTATGGCTCACGTCAGTTGAAAATACACGAGAAGAATTGTCATACACATGACCTAGAGTTAGCGGCTGTGATCTTTGCCTTGAAAATCTGGAGGCACTACCTTTATGGTGAGAGATTCGAGGTGTTCTCGAATCATAAGAGTCTGAAATATCTGTTTTCACAGAAAGACTTGAACTTGAGGCAGAGGAGATGGATGGAGTTTCTTGATGATTACGACTTCGAGTTACATTATCACCCAGGGAAGGCCAATGTTGTGGCCGACGCTCTTAGTAGGAAATCCATTAGTGATGTAGCTTGTGTAGCCATCCGAGAGTGGGAGATGTTGGGGGCACTTGGCGAGTTTGATTTGCTTCTGGGCGAATCCGTTGAGGTCATGACCTTGTTTTCTGTTGTTGCGACCTACACTTGTGACTCGAGTGTTAGAGGCACAGAGAGGTGACCTTGAGGTAGAATCCCTCAGAGAGAAGATCTCCAATGGGAAGGTTGAAAAGGGTTTGACGGTGTATCCCGACTTGAGCGTGAGATACCGAGACCGTTTGTTTGTGCCGGAGTCTTGCCGAGAGGAAGTACTCCGAGAGTTTCATCATTCGCGCCTTGCGGTGCATCCGGGAGGTACTAAGATGTATCAGGATTTGGGTCGCCAGTTTTGGTGGCGGGGTATGAAGCGAGATGTGGCAGTTTTCGTGTCTAAGTGCCTCACTTGCCAGCAAGTGAAGGCCGAGCATCAGAGGCCAGCGGGTTTGTTACAACCCTTGCCTATTGTCGAGTGGAAGTGGGAGCATGTCACTATGGACTTCATTGTAGGTCTTCCGAGGACTCAGTGGGGTAGTGATGCTATTTGGGTGGTTGTAGACCGGCTGACTAAGTCGGCGCACTTCATTCCTATGCGCGTAAGAATTCGGTAGATCACCTTGCCGACTGGTATATTCGGGACATCGTGAGATTGCACGGGGTCCTAGTGACGATCGTCTCAGATAGAGATCCTCGTTTTACTGCTAGGTTATGGCAGAGTTTGCAGAGTGCTTTGGGCACTAAGTTGACCTTTAGTACAGCTTATCATCCTCGGTGACCGAGGCGGGAAGCGTACTATTCAGATCCTTGAGGATATGCTTCGGGGTTGTGTCCTTGACTTTAGTGGGACGTGGGAGAGGCACTTACCATTGGTGGAGTTTGCCTACAACAACAGCTTTCAATCTAGTATCGGTATGGCACCATTTGAGGCCTTGTATGGCCGACCTTGTAGGTCTCCAGTTTGTTGGGCCGAGGTAGGTGATGCACCTTTGTTGGGTCCGGAGTTGGTTAGGGAGACGACGGAGAAAGTTGAGCTTATCCGTAGGAGGCTTGTTACAGCCCAGAGTCATCAGAAATCTTATGCTGACCGTAGGAGGAGATCGTTGATGTTTGAGATGAGTGATCATGTCTTTTTGAAGATATCACCTAGGCGGGGATTGATGAGGTTTGGGAAGAGTGGGAAGTTATCCCCTCGATTTATTGGTCCTTTTGAGATCCTTGAGAGGATTGGCGAGGTTGCTTATCGTCTAGCTTTGCCGCCACAGCTGTCCGGAGTTCATGACGTGTTTCATGTGAGTATGCTTCGGAAGTATGAGCCAGATCCATCACATGTGTTGGATTGGACCGACTTAGAGGTAGATGAGGATGCCTCGTATGAGGAGAGACCGGTTCGAGTCTTGGATAGGCGGGATCAAGTCCTGCGTGGCAAGACCATTCCTTTGGTTAAGGTTTAGTGGAAACATCACGGAGTGGAGGAGGCCACTTGGGAACGTGAGTTGGAAGTCCGTGAGAAATATCCGGACTTGTTTATTGATGTGTAATCTTGACAATAGATTTTGTAATTGTTGGACTTAAAAGCTTTATATATGTCTTAAGTTGTAAAACATCGAATATGTTTTGAGTTATGGTAGTATTGAAGAACTTACCTTGATATGGGAGTTGATTATAATATTGCATACGTTGGCTATATTATAGAACTGGAGATATATCTTGATTATTGATTCTAATGTGAATTGTGAACCATGTATGTTGAAAATGGTTGGAAAATGAAAGGGAAGTGCATGTCATAGATGCACATTGAAATATATATATATTGTGAAATGGCTCTTGATAAGAAACGGATGACCGGTAATGGGTCGAATTGTTGAATGTTGTGTTATAACATTGTTTAAATTGAAGAAAAACTTTCTTGTCAAAAAACTTGTTCTTAATTTCGGGGACGAAATTCTTTAAGGGGGGAAGGTTATAGCGATCCCGGGTTTACCCTTGTTGTACAGTGATCCGGACATGTGTCCGTTGATGTTGGTAGTTGACTATTATCTTGTTTACATCCTTTTATACCTTGTATTTGAGTTATGGGATGTGTTGGGCAGGTTTGTTACAGGTTGGTTGAACTTAGGAACCAAGTCTAGTCGCCTGAGTTTTTAATCGGTCCGCTCGGCGAGAGTTTTACGCTCGAGCGGGGACCTTGTTGTTGCTTTTACGCTCGAGCAAGGTTTTGGGAGCTCGAGCGGAGAATACACCCATCCAGTATCTTGTGCTTCTGCAAAACTTTTGCAGGTGTGATTCCTACGCTCGAGCGGGTTTTCTGAGCTCGAGCGGGTTGCGCTCGAGCGGGATTGTTGGCGCTCGAGCGGACAGTACCTTTTTGGTGAGAGTTCTGGGAGAGGGAGATTTACGCTCGAGCGGGCTGGATTTCACGCTCGAGCGGACGAACCTTTTTTTTGTTTCTTGGCGCTCGAGCGGACCTTGTTGAGCTCGAGCAGACCATGTTTTGTGTGTCTTTACGCTCGAGCGGTGTGTTTTACGCTCGAGCGTACCTGTCGTATAACTGAGAGTGGCTGGGCATTTTAAATCACTTTTCACTTTTCCTTCTCTCTCCTACTTTCCCAAAACGCCATTTTCAGAGCTTCTCACTCTAAAACCATAACTTCTCTCTAGGGTTTGATCTAGGTAGAGTGTTCTTCTTCCCTTCGGCCTTTGTAAAGGTTGGGTTGATCGTCGGGGGCGTCGTTTTGATCCAAAAAGTTTGGTGTTTGGAGCGTTTTGATTTTGGTCTCTTATCCATTCGAGCTCCAACTTTGAGGTAGGGATATCCTACTCCTCTTTATGGATTTGTCTTTAAATTTTAGCATTTTGATGTGTTGGAAGTTGTTGTGCAATTTTGAGAAAACTTTGGGCCTTTGTGTAATTTTACAAAAATTGGGGTTTTATTTATAATAAACCTAGAGGTATGTTTGGTGTAGAAACATGGGTTTAATGTTGAAATAATGATAGAAAATGGAACCTAAGGGTGGTAATGTTAATTATGGAAAATGCCCTAATTACGTTGATTAATTAATTGGATGAATTAATTATGAGAAATGAGGAATTAAAGTGGAATGTTGAGAGTAGAGATGTATGAGAATAAAGGGTGTTGTTAGATTAAATATTACTCACCTAATTGAAATGTTGATTAAATATCCATTTTGTGTATTTAATTTCTGTTTAGAAATAACTGCTTTGGGCTACCGGTGGAGGGTAGTCTTGATTGTTGTAGACAATGCATGATGATTAGGCAAACTAAAACTAATCATTGGAATGTGTCATTGAGTATGACAGTTGAAAGAATACATTAACTTTATGTATTGATCTGTGATGTGTATAGTTATTGTTTATATGCATTGTGTTGTGTTGGAGAAGATAGGGGATGTACTCCACGGTTTAGGGGAAGTTAGGTGATGGACCTCTAAACCGGACGTTGTTTGGGAGAAGATAAGGGATGGACTCCGTAGATAGAGCTCATATGCTTATCTAGAAATGTGTTGGCAGAGCTCGTATGCATGTCTTGGGAGTGTGATATAGCTAGTATGCTTATCTGTGGAAGTACTGATATAACTAAAATGTTTATCTGTGATGAGATTGAAAGTGGTTAGTATGAGTTAATGTCTCATATGAGTTGTGTGGCCAGGTTCTGAGCCATGGATTTCAAGTTGAGAATTTAAGGAAAATGGAAAATGAAATGAACATAGACTTGAAGGTCATGGAATTGTAATGTGTTAAGAAAGAGTGCAAAAGTGTTGACCATCTATCAACAGCTAATCTTTTAGTCATTGTTCATAATTGGTTTAGTATATTTTTACTGGGCTGTGGTTCACCCTATATGGGAACATCATTTTCAGGTACAGGCAGCATGCCACCTCCAAGGACATAGCTTGGGAGGCTAGGGGCGGGGCAGACTTTTGTTGTCTTTCTTTTGATGTATTACATGTAAATTCAAGCCAAGGGCTTAATGTGTAAATGAGTTAGTACACTACCTTTTTGTAACCAAGTGTTAACTTGGAAAGCTGTGAGCCCTTAGGGCATTTGCTTTTGTTGTAAACATGTAATACTTTTGTAATGAAACTCTGTTAATAGAAGAATGTGGATCTTTTATGTATTAATGCATTTCTATATTGTTGGGTTTTATGTTGTTATTTTGAGGGCGTTACAACAATGTTATCGAACATAACATGGAAATCGTAAAATGTCGCCGTAAAGCAACAAATCATCAAAATAAAAAATATTTTCCACTGCCAGTATTCGAACCTGGAACATTCTCATTAGCCGAGTTGATAATAGTTGAGCTACAGCGGATCTTGTGATATGCTTAAGAAAATAATATTAATAGAACTAACGTTTCAAGTGAAAATTAATTAAGTCTATATGATAATTACAAATGGTATCACTTAAATGTAACTTACAATTGGTATCACTTGAATGTAACTCTTAAAATATAAGCTAAAAAATTTAGAAAATTTTAAGTGATAAAAAATTTATTTAATTCTGACATAATTTATAAATACTTAAAAATAACGGTCAACATATACCGTATAAACTCACAAACTCCGCCATCACCGCCACCGCTATCACCGCCACCATGATCCATCATCCTTCCACAACCACCACTTTCATCACCATTGTCGTTAGTACCATAACCATCTTCATTATTTCAATACTACCACCGCAATCGCTACCTGTTACCACTACTACTATAATAATTTGTACAATCCTTCACCTTTACAACTATTGTCACCATTGCCATAACAACCACTATCATTACACCACCACTGCTCTCTTTTATCATCACTACATTGCCCCATGGTTGATTTTGACTTTTTTAGGATCAAAAGCGAACCGTAAATATGAGACCTTTCATATTTATTATTAAAAGAAAAATTGTTCAAAGCATTATGTATAAAATTTTGTTTAAATTTTTTCATTTAATAATGCTCACAAAAAGGCTACTAAAATTTACTTAAATATGTAATAAAGTTTAGAATAATAAAAAAATTAAAATATTAGCTGCGGTTCCAAAATAGTTTTGGAACTGCTAACTTCCAACCTCATGAATGAGTTGGTGTTTTGTGTCTCATAATTTTTATTCCAAAGTAAGTCCGACTAATTATATAATTTTCACATATAACTTTTCTTCTATAATCATTCTTATTATTTTTTTTTTTTGGAGAATTCATTAAGAAATCATCTTACAAGTTTTAATTGGTTCATAACATATTCTTATATATTCCAACAAGTCTTATTATTTGGATATTTGATTCACCAAATCTTAATTTTATATTTGAGATGATCTAAATAAGTATAACTTTTTGACTTTTTATACTCTCTTGCTTCTACTTCTTCTTGCTCTTGTTCTTGTTCTTCTTCTTTCTTCTTTTTTTTTTTTTTTCACTCTTAACGACTTGCTGTGAACTATTTTGTACTTTTTTAAAAATTCACAATTTTTGTTGCTCATTTTTTTTTAATGAAATTAATATTTTTGAAACCTAAATAATGAGATCTATCAAATAACATCTCACTAGAATATGTAATTTTATAAAATAAAAATAAATAAATTTTACAGTGTGAATGTTCACATTACGAAACATTTATACTATAAATGTAAACATTAATGAGCGCTTCACGCTGCTATCATTAAGGGTATTTTAGTAACTTTGTTAGCCATATGATATAATGGAACATAAAAAAATAATTTAGACGAATGAAATATAAGTAAATGAGGAGGAATTTAAAAATAAATGCTCTATTTTTATTTTTATTTTTTTACTTGCACACTGAAAATGTTGTCTTGGCCTCTAACTTTCTTAAAAAATTAAAAGTAAAATCAATACAACTAAACTATAAATAGCAAATTGACGGAATAGTTAAATTTTAGAGATCAGGAGTACAATTTTCCCAAAATATAAATTGAAAGTTGGGGCTACAATGTTATCGAACATAACATCGAAATCGTAAAATGTCGCTGGAAAGCAACAAATCATCAAAATAAAAAATATTTTCCGCTGCCAGGATTCGAACCTGGAACATTCTCATTAGCCGAGTTGATAATAGTTGAGCTACAACGGATCTTGTGATATGCTTAAGAAAATAATATTTATAGAACTAACGTTTCAAGTGAAAATTAATTAAGTCTATATGATAATTACAAATGGTATCACTTAAATGTAACTTACAATTGGTATCACTTGAATGTAACTCTTAAAATATAAGCTAAAAAATTAAGAAAATTTTAAGTGATAAAAAATTTATTTAATTCTGACATAATTTATAAATACTTAAAAATAACGGTCAACATATACCGTATAAACTCACAAACTCCACCATCACCACCACCGCTATCACCGCCACCATGATCAATCATCCTTCCACAACCACCACTTTCATCCCCATTGTCGTTAGTACCATAACCATCTTCATTATTTCAATACTACCACCGCAATCGCTACCTGTTACCACTACTACTATAATAATTTGTGCAATCCTCCACCTTTACAACTGTTGTCACCATTGCCATAACAACCACCATCATTACACCGCCACTGCTCTCTTTTTATCATCACTACATTGCCCCATGGTTGATTCTGACTTTTTTAGGATCAAAAGCGAACCCTAAATATGAGACCTTTCATATTTATTATTAAAAGAAAAATTGTTCAAAGCATTATGTATAAAATTTTGTTCTAAATTTTTTCATTTAATAATGCTCACAAAAAGGCTACTAAAATTTACTTAAATATGTAATAAAGTTTAGAATAATAAAAAAATTAAAATATTAGCGGCGGTACCAAAATAGTTTTGGAACTGCTAACTTCCAACCTCATGAATGAGTTGGTGTTTTGTGTCTCATAATTTTTATTCCAAAGTAAGTCCGACTAATTATATAATTTTCACATATAACTTTTCGTCTATAATCATTCTTATTATTTTTTTTTTTGGAGAATTCATTAAGAAATCATCTTACAAGTTTTAATTGGTTCATAACATATTCTTATATATTCCAACAAGTCTTATTATTTGGATATTTGATTCACCAAATCTTAATTTTATATTTGAGATGATCTAAATAAGTATAACTTTTTGACTTTTTATACTCTCTTGCTTCTACTTCTTCTTGCTCTTGTTCTTGTTCTTGTTCTTTCTTCTTTTTTTTTTTTTTCCACTCTTAACGACTTGCTGTGAACTATTTTGTACTTTTTTAAAAATTCACAATTTTTGTTGCTCATTTTTTTTTAATGAAATTAATATTTTTGAAACCTAATTAATGAGATCTATCAAATAACATCTCACTAGAATATGTAATTTTATAAAATAAAAATAAATAAATTTTACAGTGTGAATGTTCACATTACGAAACATTTATACTGTAAATGTAAACATTAATGAGCGCTTCACGCTACTATCATTAAGGGTATTTTAGTAACTTTGTTAGCCATATGATATATCGGAACATAAAAAAATAATTTAGGCGAATGAAATATAAGTAAATGAGGAGGAATTTAAAAATAAATGCTCTATTTTTATTTTATTTTTTTTGACTTGCACACTGAAAATGTTGTCTTGGTCTCTAACTTTCTTAAAAAATTAAAAGTAAAATCAATACAACTAAACTATAAATATCAAATTGATGGAATAGTTAAATTTTAGAGATCAGGAGTACAATTTTCCCAAAATGTAAATTGAAAGTTGGGGAGACAATGTTATCGAACATAACAAGGAAATCGTAAAATGTCGCTGTAAAGCAACAAATCATCAAAATAAAAAATATTTTCCGCTGCCAGGATTCGAACCTGGAACATTCTCATTAGCCGAGTTGATAATAGTTGAGCTACAGCAGATCTTGTGTTATGCTTAAGAAAATAATATTTATAGAACTAATGTTTCAAGTGAAAATTAATTAAGTCTATATGATAATTACAAATGGTATCACTTAAATGTAACTTACAATTGGTATCACTTGAATGTAACTCTTAAAATACAAGCTAAAAAATTAAGAAAATTTTAAGTGATAAAAAATTTATTTAATTCTGACATAATTTATAAATACTTATACATAACGGTCAACATATACCGTATAAACTCACAAACTCCACCATCACCGCCACCGCTATCACCGCCACCATGATCCATCATCCTTCCACAACCACCACTTTCATCACCGTTGTCGTTAGTACCATAACCATCTTCATTATCTCAATACTACCACCACAATCGCTACCTGTTACCACTACTACTATAATAATTTGTACAATCCTTCACCTTTACAAGTATTGTCACCATTGCCATAACTACCACCATCATTACACCGCCACCGCTCTCTTTTTATCATCACTACATTGCCCCATGGTTGATTCTGACTTTTTTAGGATCAAAAGCGAACCCTAAATATGAGACCTTTCATATTTATTAGTAAAAAAAACATTGTTGAAAGCATTATGTATAAAATTTTGTTCAAATTTTTTCATTTAAAAATGATCACAAAAAGGCTACTAAAATTTACTTAAATATGTAATAAAGTTTAGAATAATAAAAAAATTAAAATATTAGCTGCGGTACCAAAATAGTTTTGGAACTGCTAACTTCCAACCTCATGAATGAGTTGGTGTTTTGTGTCTCATAATTTTTATTCCAAAGTAAGTCCGACTAATTATATAATTTTCACATGTAACTTTTCTTCTATAATCATTATTATTATTATTTTTTTTTGTGGAGAATTCATTAAGAAATCATCTTACAAGTTTTAATTGGTTCATAACATATTCTTATATATTTCAACAAGTCTTATTATTTGGATATTTGATTCACCAAATCTTAATTTTATATTTGAGATGATCTAAATAAGTATAACTTTTTGACTTTTTATACTCTCTTTCTTCTACTTCTTCTTCTTCTTCTTCCCCCTCTTTTTTTTTTTTTCACTCTTAGCGACTTGGTGTGAACTATTTTGTACTTTTTTAAAAATTCATAATTTTTGTTGCTTAATTTTTTTTAATGAAATTAATATTTTTTAAACCTAATTAATGAGATTTGTCAAATAACATCTCACTAGAATATGTAATTTTGTAAAATAAAAATAAATAAATTTTACAGTGTGAATGTTCACATTATGAAACATTTATACTGTAAATGTAAACATTAATGAGCGCTTCACGCTACTATCATTAAGCGTATTTTAGTAACTTTGTTAGCCATATGATATATTGGAACATAAAAAAATAATTTAGGCAAATGAAATATAAGTAAATGAGGAGGAATTTAAAAATAAATGCTCTATTTTAATTTTTTTTTTTTTTTGACTTGCACACTGAAAATGTTGTCTTGGCCTCTAACATTCTTAAAAAATTAAAAGTAAAATCAATACAACTAAACTATAAATATCAAATTGATGGAATAGTTAAATTTTAGAGATTAGGAGTACAATTTTCCCAAAAAATAAATTGAAAATTGGGGCTACAATGTTATCGAACATAACATGGAAATCGTAAAATGTCGCCGTAAAGCAACAAATCATCAAAATAAAAAATATTTTCCGCTGCCAGGATTCGAACCTGGAACATTCTCATTAGCCGAGTTGATAATAGTTGAGCTACAGCGGATCTTGTGATATGCTTAAGAAAATAATATTTATAGAACTAACGTTTCAAGTGAAAATTAATTAAGTCTATATGATAATTACAAATGGTATCACTTAAATGTAACTTACAATTGGTATCACTTGAATGTAACTATTAAAATATAAGCTAAAAAATTAAGAAAATTTTAAGTGATAAAAAATTTATTTAATTCCGACATAATTTATAAATACTTATACATAACGGTCAACATATACCGTATAAACTCACAAACTCCACCATCACCGCCACCGCTATCACTGCCACCATGATCCATCATCCATCCACAACCACCACTTTCATCACCATTGTCGTTAGTACCATAACCATCTTCATTATTTCAATACTACCACCACAATCGCTACCTGTTACCACTACTACTATAATAATTTGTACAATCCTTCACCTTTACAACTATTGTCACCATTGCCATAACTACCACCATCATTACACCGCCACTGCTCTCTTTTTATCATCACTACATTGGCCCATGGTTGATTCCTACTTTTTTAGGATCCAAAGCGAACCCTAAATATGAGACCTTTCATATTTATTATTAAAAAAAACATTGTTCAAATCATTATGTATAAAATTTTGTTTCAAATTTTTTCATTTAATAATGCTCACAAAAAGGCTACTAAAGTTTACTTAAATATGTAATAAAGTTTACAATAATAAAAAAATTAAAATATTAGCTGCGGTACCAAAATAGTTTTGGAACTGCTAACTTCCAACCTCATGAATGAGTTGGTGTTTTGTGTCTCATAATTTTTATTCCAAAGTAAGTCCGACTAATTATATAATATTCACATGTAACTTTTCTTCTATAATCATTATTATTATTTTTTTTGTGGAGAATTCGTTAAGAAATCATCTTACAAGTTTTAATTGGTTCATAACATATTCTTATATATTTCAACAAGTCTTATTATTTGGATATTTGATTCACCAAATCTTAATTTTATATTTGAGATGATCTAAATAAGTATAACTTTTTGACTTTTTATACTCTCTTTCTTCTACTTTTTCTTCTTCTTCTTCACCCTTTTTTTGTTTTCACTCTTAACGACTTGGTGTGAACTATTTTGTACTTTTTTAAAAATTCATAATTTTTGTTGCTTAATTTTTTTTTAATGAAATTAGTATTTTTGAAACCTAATTAATGAGATCTATCAAATAACATCTCACTAGAATATGTAATTTTATAAAATAAAAATAAATAAATTTTACAGTGTGAATGTTCACATTACGAAACATTTATACTGTAAATGTAAACATTAATGAGCGCTTCACGCTACTATCATTAAGGGTATTTTAGTAACTTTGTTAGCCATATGATATATTGGAACATAAAAAAATAATTTAGGCAAATGAAATATAAGTAAATGAGGAGGAATTTAAAAATAAATGCTCTATTTTTATTTTATTTTTTTTGACTTGCACACTGAAAATGTTGTCTTGGCCTCTAACTTTCTTAAAAAATTAAAAGTAAAATCAATACAACTAAACTGTAAATATCAAATTGATGGAATAGTTAAATTTTAGAGATTAGGAGTACAAGTTTCCCAAAAAATAAATTGAAAGTTGGGGCTACAATGTTATCGAACATAACATGGAAATCGTAAAATGTCGCCGTAAAGCAACAAATCATCAAAATAAAAAATATTTTCCGCTGACAGGATTCGAACCTGGAACATTCTCATTAGCCGAGTTGATAATAGTTGAGCTACAGCGGATCTTGTGATATGCATAAGAAAATAATATTTATAGAACTAACGTTTCAAGTGAAAATTAATTAAGTCTATTTGATAATTACAAAGGGTATCACTTAAATGTAACTTACAATTGGTATCACTTGAATGTAACTCTTAAAATATAAGCTAAAAAATGAAGAAAATTTTAAGTGATAAAAAATTTATTTAATTCTGACATAATTTATAAATACTTATACATAACGGTTAACATATACCGTATAAACTCACAAACTCCACCATCACCGCCACCGCTATCACCGCCACCATGATCCATCATCCTTCCACAACCACCACTTTCATCACCATTGTCGTTAGTACCATAACCATCTTCATTATTTCAATACTACCACCACAATCGCTACCTGTTACCACTACTACTATAATAATTTGTACAATCCTTCACCTTTACAACTATTGTCACCATTGCCATAACTACCACCATCATTACACCGCCACTGCTCTCTTTTTATCATCACTACATTGTCCCATGGTTGATTCTGACTTTTTTAGGATCAAAAGCGAACCCTAAATATGAGACCTTTCATATTTATTATTAAAAGCAAAATTGTTCAAAACATTTTGTATCAAATTTTGTTTTAAATTTTTTCATTTAATAATGCTCACAAAAAGGCTACTAAAATTTGCTTAAATATGTATTAAAGTTTACAATAATTAAAAAATTATAATATTAACTGCGGTACCAAAAGAGTTTTGGAACTGCTAACTTCCAACCTCATGAATGAGTTGGTGTGTTGTGTCTCATAATTTTTATTCCAAAGTAAGTCCGACTAATTATATAATTTTCACATATAACTTTTCTTCTACAATCATTATTATTATTTTTTTTTTTGAGAATTCATTAAGAAATCATCTTACAAGTTTTAATTGGTTCATAACATATTCTTATATATTCCAACAAGTCTTATTATTTGGATATTTGATTCACCAAATCTTAATTTTATATTTGAGATGATCTAAATAAGTATAACTTTTTGACTTTTTATACTCTCTTTCTTCTACTTCTTTTTTTTTTCTTTTTTTTTTTTCACTCTTAACGACTTGGTGTGAACTATTTTGTACTTTTTTAAAAATTCACAATTTTTGTTGCTCATTTTTTTTTTAATGAAATTAATATTTTTGAAACCTAATTGATGAGATCTATCAAATAACATCTCACTAGAATATGTAATTTTATAAAATAAAAATAAATAAATTTTACAGTGTGAATGTTCACATTATGAAACATTTATACTGTAAAGGTAAATATTAATGAGCGCTTCACGCTACTATCATTAAGGGTATTTTAGTAACTTTGTTAGCCATATGATATATTGGAACATAAAAAAATAATTTAGGCAAATGAAATATAACTAAATGAGGAGGAATTTAAAAACAAATGCTCTATTTTTTTTTTTTTTTGACTTGCACACTGAAAATGTTGTCTTGGCCTCTAACTTTCTTAAAAAATTAAAAGTAAAATCAATACAGCTAAACTATAAATAGCAAATTGATGGAATAGTTAAATTTTAGAGATCAGGAGTACAATTTTCCCAAAATATAAATTGAAAGTTGGGGCTACAATGTTATCGAACATAACATGGAAATCGTAAAATGTCGCTGTAAAGCAACAAATCATCAAAATAAAAAATATTTTCCGCTGCCAGGATTCGAACCTGGAACATTCTCATTAGCCGAGTTGATAATAGTTGAGCTACAGCGGAACTTGTGATATGCTTAAGAAAATAATATTTATAGAATTTACGTTTCAAGTGAAAATTAATTAAGTCTATATGATAATTACAAATGGTATCACTTAAATGTAACTTACAATTGGTATCACTTGAATGTAACTCTTAAAATATAAGCTAAAAAATTAAGAAAATTTTAAGTGATAAGAAATTTATTTAATTCTGACTTAATTTATAAATATTTATACATAAGGGTCAACATATACCATATAACCTCACAAACTCCACCA
This sequence comes from Camellia lanceoleosa, assembly GCA_025200525.1. Classification (NCBI taxonomy): domain Eukaryota; kingdom Viridiplantae; phylum Streptophyta; class Magnoliopsida; order Ericales; family Theaceae; genus Camellia; species Camellia lanceoleosa. Next base: position 130,492,307 of record CM045762.1, on the reverse strand, counting down.
TCACTGCCACCGCTATCACCGCCACCATCATCGATCATCCTTCCACAACCACCACTTTCATCACCGTTGTCGTTAGTACCATAACCATCATCATTATTGCAATACTACCTCGCTACCTGTTACCACTACTACTATAACCAGTGGTACAGTCCTTCACCTTTACAACTATTGTCACCATTGCCATAACTACCACAATCATTACACCGCCACTGCTGTCTTTTTATCATCATTACATTACCCCATAGTTGATTCTGACTTTTTTAAGATCCAAAGCGAACCCTAAATATGAGACCTTTCATATTTATTATTAAAAAAAAATTGTTCAAAACATTTTGCAACAAATTTTGTTTTAAATTTTTTCATTTAATAATGCTCACAAAATGGCTACTAAAATTTTCTTAAATATGTAATAAAGTTTACAATAATAAAAAAATTAAAATATAAGCTGCGGTAACAAAATAGTTTTGTAACTGCTAACTTCCAACCTCATGAATGAGTTGGTGTTTTGTGTCTCATAATTTTTATTCCAAAGTAAGTCCGAATAATTATATAATTTTCACATGTAACTTTTCTTCTGTAATTATTGTTATTATTATTTTTAGAATTCATTAAGAAATCATCTTTCAAGTTTTAATTGGTTCATAACATATTCTTATATATTCCATCAAGTCTTATTATTTGGATATTTGATTCACCAAATCTTAAATTTATATTTGAGGTGATCTAAATAAGTATAACTTTTTGACTTTTTATACTCTCTTTCCTCTTCTTCTTCTTCTTACATTTGAGATGATCTAGCATCGGTATGGCACCGTTTGAGGCCTTGTATGGCCGACCGTGTAGGTCTCCAGTTTGTTGGGCCGAGGTGGGTGATGCACCTTTGTTGGGTCTGGAATTGGTGAGGGAAACGACGGAGAAGGTTGAGCTTATCCGTCAGAGGCTTGTTACAGCCTAGAGTCGTCAGAAATCTTATGCCGACCGTAGGAGGAGACCTTTAGTGTTTGAGGTAGGTGTCATGTCTTTCTAAAGATATAACCTAGGCGGGGATTGATGAGGTTTGGGAAGAGTGGGAAGTTATCCCCTCAGTTTATTGGTCCTTTTGAGATCTTTGAGAGGATTGGCGAGGTTGCCTATCGTTTGGCTTTGCCGCCACAGTTGTCCAGAGTTCATGACGTGTTTCATGTGAGTATGCTTCGGAAGTATGAGCCGGATCCATCACATGTACTGGATTGGACCGATTTAGAGGTAGATGAGGATGCCTCGTATGAGGAGAGACAGGTTCGGGTCTTGGATAGGCGGGATCAAGTCCTGCATGGCAAGACCATTCCTTTGGTGAAGGTTTTGTGGAAACATCATGGAGTGGAGGAAGTCACTTGGGAACGTGAGTTGGAAGTCCGCGAGAAATATCCGAACTTGTTTGTTGATGTGTAGTCATGTATTGAGATTTTGTAATTTTAATGAACTTTAAGAACATTATGTATATGTCTTAAGTTGTAAAACATTATTAATGTTTTGGTTTATGGATATATTGTGGAAACTTGCCTTGAAATGGAAGTTGATTATAATATTGCATATGTTGGCTATATTATAGAAATGGAGTTATATCATGAGAACTTAATATGATATGGAAATGCGAATCATGTGTTGAAAACTGTTAAAATGGAAAGAAAATGCATATTGTAATGTATATGTTGTGAAATGCCTCTTGATAAGAGATGGAATGACCGGTAATGGGTCAAGTGGTTTAATGTTGAAATGTAACATTGTTTAAAATGGAGAAAAACCAGTTTTTGAAAAACTTGCACTTAATTTTGGGGACGAAATTCTTTAAGGGGGGGAGGTTATAGCGATCCCGGGTTTTACCCCTTGTTGTACAGTGGTGCGGACTTGAGTCCGCGGACATTAGCAGTTGTTATTCTCTTGTTTACATCCTTCCACACTTTGTTTTGAGTTATAGGATGTGTTGGGCAGGTTTGTTACAGGTTGGTTGTGTCTGGGAGCCAAGTGTTGCTGCCCAGAATTCTGGACCTTCGCTCGAGCGAGAAGTTTGTTGCTCGAGAGAGCTCTTTGTTTTGGTCCTTCACTCGAGCCAGGGTTTGGTCGCTCGAGCGAGAGGTGTGTTTTGTGTCTGGTGGGTCGAGCCAGAGTGACTTCGCTCGAGCGAGCGATTGCGTCTGGTTCTGGACCTGAGAGTTGCATTTCTTGGCTCGAACGAGCTTTTCTTCGCTCGAGCGATCTGGTTTTTCTTCGCTCGAGCGTGCGTCTAGTTGCTGACCTGTAGGTTCAAGTTGTTGGCTCGAGCGAGACTTTCTTGGCTCGAGCGAGGTTTTCTCTGTCTGGTCACTCGAGCGACCAAGTCTTCGCTCGAGCGAACCTGTTTTATATCAGCAGTCAGCAGCGATTTTAAACATAACATTTTCATCACTTTTCATTTTAAAACCCTAGATCTGAGACCCTCTCTCTCTAGACTTGCCTTCTCTCTAAATTTTCATCTCTTTCTAGTGTGAATCTACCCTAAGTTCTTTGTTAAAAAGGTAGAGGGTGTTGAGAACTTTGATTTAATATAAAAATTTGGCGATTTGGAGCATTTTGGTTTTTGGTCTTCATCTCCGTTGGAGCTCAAACTTTAAGGTAGGGATACCCTACTCCTCCCTATGGACTTTGTCTTTCAATTTTAGCTTTTTGATATGTTGGGTGTTGTTGTGTAATTTTACAAAAGTTTGGGTTTTTTGTGTAATTTTACAAAAGATGGGGTTTTGTTTATAATAAACCTATATGCAAGATTGGCACAGAAAAGTGAGATAGATGATGGATTATGGATGAAAATGGAACCTTAGGGTTGTTTTGTTAATTATGGGAATTTGCCCTAATTGGTTTAATAAATTAATTTGAATAATTAATTTGAGAAATGAGGAATTGAATTGGAAATGTTGGGATTTGGAATGTATGGGATTAAAGGGTGTAGTTGGATTAGTTATCACTCACCAAATTGAAATGTTGATTTTATATCCATTTGATGCATTTATTTTCTGTTTAGAAATAACTGATTTGGGCTATCGGTGGAGGATAGTCTTGATTGTTGTAGACAATGCATGTTGATTAGGCAAACGGAAACTAAATACTAGAATGTGTCATTAAGTATGATGGTTGAAAGGATACATTAACTTTATGTATTGATTGGTAATGTGTATAATAATTGTTTATATGCATTGTGTTGTGTTGGAGGAGATAGGGGATGTACTCCACGGTTTAGGGGAAGATAGGAGATGGACCTCTAAACCGGATGTTGTTTGGGAGAACATAGGGGACAGACTCCATAGATACAACTCATATGCTTATCTACTATTATGATGATACAGCTCTTATGCTTATCCCTGGAAGTGCGATATAGCTCTTATGCTTATCTGTTGATGTGTTGGTATAGCTAATATGCTTATCTATTGTGAAATGAGAAAATGTCTAATATGAGTTACTGTCTCATATGTGTCGATTGGCCAGGTTTTGAGTCATGGTTAAGAATTGGGAAATGAATAAGAAATGGAAAATGAAAAGTAATATGGACTGGTATGTCATAAAACTTTAATGTGGTATAAGTGAATGTATCAGTGTTGGCCATACTATCAACTGCTAATCTTTTAGCTGGTTTAGTGTATTTATACTGGGCTGTGGCTTGCCCTATATGGGAACATCATTTTCAGGTACAAGTAACATGCCACCTCCAAGGACATAGCTTGGTAGGCTAGAGACTGTCAGACTTTTTGGATGTTATTTTCCTTTTGATGTATTACATGTAAATTCAAGCCTAGGGCTTAAGGTGTATATGAGTTAGTACTCATTTCTTGTAACCAAGTGTCGGCTTGGAAAGTTGTAAGCCCATGGGGCATTTATTTTTATTGTCAACATGTAATACTTTTTGTAAGGAAACACTCCGATGAATAGAAGGATGTTGATCTTTTATATATCAATGCATGTCAATATTGTTGAGTTTAATGTTATTATTTTGAGGGCGCTACAATATACCATATAACCTCACAAACTCCACTATCACCGCCACCACTATCACCGCCACCATCATCCATCATCCTTCCATAACCACCACTTTCATCACCATTGTCGTTACTACCACAACCATCGTCATTATTTCAGTACTACCACCACAATCGCTACCTGTTACCACTACTACTACAACAATTTGTTCAATCCTTCCCCTTTACAACTATTGTCACCAATGCCATAACTACCACCATCATTACACCCCCACTGCTCCCTTTTTATCATCACTACATTACCGCGTGGTTGATTCTGACTTTTTTTTGATCCAAAGCGAACCCTAAATATGAGACCTTTCATATTTATTATAGCGACCCCGGTCTTTTCCCATTTGGTGGTTGTATCCGGACTTACGTTCTGTAGATCCTGTTGTCATATATTTGTTGTCGTCCTTTAATTCCTTATTTTTGAGTTATAGGATGTTTTGGGCAGGTTGGTTACAGGTTGGGAGTGTTTGGGAGCAAAGGGTTGCTGCCCAGAATTTTGGTCCTTCGCTCGAGCGAGCAGTTTGTCGCTCGAGCGAGCTCTTTGTTTTTCGTTCGTCGCTCGATCCAGTGTTTCTTCGCTCGAGCGAGCGACTGCGTCTCGGTATCGGACCTGTGAGATGTCTTTCTTGGCTCGAGCGAGCTTTCCTTCGCTCGAGCGAGCGAGGTGTATGTTTTCGAGTTCTTCGCTCAAGCGAGCATTCTGTCGCTGGAGCGTGCTTCTGGGTTGCAGACCTGAAGCATCGCATTGTTGGCTCGAGCGAGTCTTTCTATGCTCGAGCGAGTATTCTTTGTGTCTGGTCGGTCGAGCGACCAAGTCTTCGCTCGAGCAAGCCTGTTATATTTAAATACGCAGCAGTGGGGAAAAAGACACTTTTTCATCCTCTTTTTGATTTCAAAACCCTAGGTCCGTGTTCTCTCTCCCTCCACTCACCTTCTCTCTTAGGTTTCATCTATTTTTAGGTGTTTCTACCCTAGGTTCTTTCTTAAAAAGATAGAGGGTTGTGAGGGCATTGTTTTAATCTGAGAGTTTGGCGGTTTGGAGCACTTTGCATTTTCGTCATCTTCTCCATTCGAGTTCTTCACTTCGAGGTAGGGATACCCTACTCCATATTATAGGTTTTGTCATAAGTTTTGGTCATTTTGATATGTTGGTGTCGTTTGGTAATTTTAGGGTTTGATTTATATTAAACTCCATGTGTTTGGAAGTCATGAAAAATAACATTGATAGTATTAAATTGAGAAAATTGAACCTTAGAGTTAATTTTGAGAAAAGAGGGAAGAGCCCTAATTGTTGTAATAAATTGATTGGTATAATTAATTTGGGAAAAATATGGGATTTAGTTAAAATCCATGAAATTGGGAAATTATTGATTAAATGGTGTAGTTGGATAATTTAATCACTCACTTATGAAAATGTTGAGATTATATCTGTTGATACATTTATTTCCCGTTTAGAAATATTTGTTTTGGACTATCGGTGGAGGATAGTATTGATTGTTGTAGACATTGCATGTTGATTAGGGGAAACTGAAACTAATCACATTGACTGAGTCATTGAATATGACGGTTGAATTAATACAGCAAATACGTGTATTGATTGAATATTGTATATGACATGTGTTAATTACATTGTATATGCATATGGTTTGGGAGGAGATAGGGGATGTACTCCAGGGTTTGAGGGAAGATAGGGGATGGACTCTCAAACCTGTTTAGGAGGAGAAAGGGGATGGACTCCATTAGTACAGCAAACATGTGTACTTATTGATGTATGGAAGTATTTTAGTATAGCAAATATGTGTACTTATCGATATATGAAAGTGTTTTATTATGAGCCTTAGCCTCGTTTAATTGTTGATATTGGAAGTAATTTTAATATGAGATGTAGTCTCATTGTGTTGTTTGGCCAGGTTCTGAGCCACGTTCGTATAAATGGAAAGTTGATTAAATAAAGGAAAATGAAACGTATCATAGACATAATGGTCATGAATTGTATTGAGATGAAATTGATATTTTAGTGTTAACCATCTATCGAATGCTATTGCTTTAGTCAATTCTTATATTTGGTTTAGTATATCTCTGTTGGGCTGTGGCTCACCCTATATGGAAACTTCATTTTTAGGTCCAGGTGATATGCAACCTCCAAGGGTTTAGCTAGGGAGGATTTGGAGTTGAAGACTCTTCTTTTAGTTATAATGTTAATTTTGATGTTACATGTAGGTTCAAGCCTCGGGCTTAATTTGTGATGAGTTAGAACTCAGTTTTTGTATCCAAGTGTTGGCTTGGAAAGATGTAAGCCCGTAGGGCATTTACTTTCGTTTACATGTGATGTCTTTCAATAAATATACTCTGATGAATGGAATAAAGGTTGTTTTTCTTATATCAATGCATGTCAATATTGTGTATATTATGGGTTTATTTTGAGGGCGTTATAACTTGGTATCAGTGCGTACTGGGTTTGAATACTTTGGGTACATGGGAAGTGATTAGTATCACAGTGGGTTCGTCTCGTTTGATAGAGACTTAGTTGTACTACTATATGCTTATATGATAACATGCTTATGTGACTATGTTGGTTTGGAATGTAGTTTCTAGAATGTTGATTGAACCCTTGAGTTTCTGGAAGTCTTGTTGGAAAAGCACTTGATCAATGTTGTTTCCAACCGGAACTTTAGTAACTCCTCGGGACTGTCATTATCCAGGAATGAAATTCGTAGGTGCTTATGTGATTATGTGCTTACGTGGAGTGAATTACTATTGTCCAATGCATTAGGACACGAGTGTTATAACTTTGGCACATTTATTAATGTGCTAACGTATTAATCGTCTTTGTTACCTTTATTAGGATGTCAGGACGAGGACGAGGACGTGGTAGGCGTGGTAAGCATGGTAGACAGGAGATGCCCATACCGGATGAGATTCTAGAGCAGCAGGAGGGTGTTGGTCAGGCCAACGTGGCTGAGCCAGCGGGTCAGCAGGCTATGGGTGCCTTAGCCTGAGAGATAGCAGGGGCATTTAGAGAGTCCGTGGGCATTCTCAGGGCTGAGAATCAAGCCCAGGCTCATGTTGAAGATACAGGGCCTACATTTCTGAAGAGGGAATTCTTCCGGTCTAACCCGGACAAGTTTGTGGGTGATCCAAAAGAGCCGCTAAAGGCAGATGAATGGCTCGAACAGACAATGAAGATGTTTGAGATGCTTGACATCGAGGACGGGGTTCTGAAGGTGACCTTGGCATCTTTCTAGCTAAAGGGAGATGCGGGTCAATGGTGGAAATTCACGAGGGGCCGTATAGGAGGGACTTGGGAGGCTTTCGTAGCTGCTTTCCAGGAGAAGTTCCTGTCTCCAGCTGTCAGGGAGAGGTTGAGGGAGCAGTTTTGCCAGCTTAAGCAGCTGAGCTCTTCAGTGGCCGAGTTTGAGGCCACATTTACCAGTTTGTCCAGGTTTGCACCTGAGTTGGTGGCGTTTGAAGAATGCCGTTGTCTTGAGTTTGAGAAGAAGTTGAGGCATGGCCTCAAGATGAGAGTTGGGGGCTCTATGACCCGAGAGTATGGGCGTTTAGTAGATGCTGCAGCCCACATGGAGATCATGATGCAGAAGGAGGAGGAGAGATAGAGGGGCTCCAAGAGGAGTCAGGATGGTCAGAGTAATGGCAGGAGACAGAGAGGTTTTACCCCTCAACAGTCTCGGGGTAGCTTTACTAGATCGACTTTTCCAGTGCCGAGTGCAAGTTCTGGGAAAGGCAGCCAGGGAGACATTACCTATTTCAAATGTGGTCAGCTGGGCCACAAGCCTCCAGTTTGCCCGCAGAAGGGAGGAAGGCAGAGAGCAGCGTCATCTTCGGCTCGATCTCAGAGCCAGAGTCGAGTAGGGTCACCACGCCTTGTTATCGCAGGTGTCAGCGGGCACTTGAAGTGGTTTTGCCCGCAGTTGAGTGGCACATATGGTGCATCTGGGCAGAGGCAGAGTTCTCATCCAGCTCAGTCAGTTCAGGCCTCGAGGGCCAATCAAGGGGCTTCATCGTCCCAGTCTGCGCAGCAGTCTTATGCTCCTAGAGGTGAGCAGGTAGACCAGAGACCGTCAGGGCGCGTGTATGTTGTTACCACGCAGGATCTTGTGCCTGCTCCATTTGTCGTGAGAGGTACCTTCTTGTTTTGCAACTCGGTTGCTAGTGTATTGATTGATACGGGTGCATCTCATTCTTTTATCTCTGTTGCATTTGCATCTGTTTTGGGGTTAGAGTTGGCGCAGTTAGCATCTCTTATTTGTGTTATGTCACCTGTTGGGGGTGAATTGATTTTGAGACAAGGATGTCGGGGTTGTGATATAAAGGTCGCCGACCGCCGACCGCCGACTTCCATTTTCTTTTGTAGTTATGCCCATGTCGGGATTTGATGTTATTTTGGGTATGGACTGGTTATTGTCATACCGAGCTGTTATTGACTGCTACCGCCAGAGGGACACAGTTTGTAGCTTGAGCGGGGAGTGTTTTCATTTTCTGGGGGATCGGGTTGGTAGTGTGTTGCCACCGGTGTATGATCTGCGAGGGCGGAACGACCTTAGTGGTCTACTTGCTAGCTTTTTGAATAGTGAGTGTGGTGAGACCCAGATTGTATTGCCGAGAGTGGTTTGTGAGTACTCGAACGACTTTTCCGAGGACCTTGTTAGTTTGCCACCTCATCGAGAGATTGAGTTCTCTATTGATCTAGTGCCTGGCACGGCGCCGATTTCTATGACACCTTATCGTTTCACTCCAGCCGAGTTGGTTGGGTTGAAGATTCAGCTCCAAGAGTTACTGGACAAGGGCTTTATTCGCCCAAGTGTTTCGCCGTGGGGAGCACCGGCCCTCTTTGCTAAAAAGAAAGATGGTGCCTTGAGATTGTGTATTGACTACCGGAAGTTGAATCGGGCTACGGTCAAGAATAAGTACCCTATGCCCTGTATAGATGATTTGTTTGACCAGTTGAAGGGTTCCCGTTGTTTCTCTAAGATAGACTTCAGATCGGGTTACCACCTGTTGAGAGTCAGGGAGGAGGATATTCCGAAGACAGCATTCCGTACACGGTATGACCATTATGAGTTTCTGGTGATGCCGTTTGGGCTCACTAATGCACCGGCAGTCTTTATGAACTTGATGAACCGGATATTCCAGGAATTCTTAGATCATTTTGTAGTCGTCTTTGTGGACGACATTCTGATTTATTCACCTTTTGAGAAGGAGCACGAGGAACACTTGAGAGTGGTGCTCGACTTGCTTAGAGTCCATAAGCTTTATGCTAAGTTATGGAAGTGTGAGTTTTGGCTAGGAGAAGTCATGTTCTTAGGCCATGTGGTTTCTGGGGAAGGAGTGTCTGTTGATACATCCAAGATTGAGGCAATGCAAGATTGGGGACAGCCTAAGAGTGTGCTTGAGATCCGCAGTTTTCTGGGATTAGCTGGGTACTACCGACGGTTTGTGAAAGATTTCTCTAGGTTAGCTTCGCCGTTGACTAGACTAACTTGGAAGGGAGTCAAATTTGTATGGAGTGAGACTTGTGAAAAGTCGTTCCAAGAGCTGAAAGTTAGATTGACCACCGCTCCGGTCTTGATTATTCCAGAGAGAGGGTTGGGTTATGCAGTCTATTGTGATGCCTCACGAGAGGGTTTAGGTTGTGTGTTGATGCAAGAGGGGAAAGTGGTAGCCTATGGCTCGCATCAGTTGAAAATATACGAGAAGAATTACCCTACACATGACCTAGAGTTAGCAGCTGTGATCTTTACCTTGAAAATTTGGAGGCATTATCTTTATGGTGAGCGGTTCGAGGTATTCTCAGATCATAAGAGTATGAAATATCTGTTTACACAGAAAGACTTAAACTTGAGGCAGAGGAGGTGGATGGAGTTCATTGAGGATTATGACTTCAAGTTGCATTATCATCCGGGGAAGGCCAATGTGGTGGCCGATGCCCTTAGCAGGAAATCTGTTGGTGTCATAGCTAGTATAGCCATCCGAGAATGGGAGATGTTGGGTACACTTGGAGAGTTTGATTTGCTTCTGGGCGAATCCGTTGAGGCTGCGGCCTTGTTTTCTGTTGTTGCCCAGCCTACACTTGTGACTCGAGTGTTGGAGGCACAGAGAGGTGACCTTGAGGTGGAATCCCTCCGAGAGAAGATCTCTAGTGAGAAGGTTGAGAAGGGTTTGATGGTGTATCCCGACTTGAGTGTGAGATACCAAGACTGTTGTTTTATGCCGGAGTCTTGTCGAGAGGAGGTACTCCGAGAGTTTCATCATTCACGCTTTGCGGTGCATCTGAGAGGCACTAAGATGTATCGGGATTTGGGTCGCCAATTTTGGTGGCAGGATATGAAGAGAGATATGGCAGCTTTCGTGTCTAAGTGCCTTACTTGTCAGCAAGTGACGGCCGAGCATCAGAGGCCAACGGGTTTGTTGCAACCCTTGCCTATTGCCGAGTGAAAGTGGGAGCATGTCACTATGGACTTCGTTGTAGGTCTTCCGAGGACTCAGCGGGGTAGTGATGCTATTTGGGTGGTTGTAGACCGGTTGACTAAGTCGGCGCACTTCATTCCTATGCGCGTGAGAGATTCGGTAGATCATCTTGCCGACTTGTATATTCGGGACATAGTGAGGTTGCACGGGGTCCCAGTGACGATCGTCTCAGATAGAGATCCTCGTTTTACTGCCAGGTTGTGGCAGAGTTTGCAGAGTGCCTTGGGCACTAAGTTGACCTTTAGCACGGCTTATCATCCTCAGACTGACGGGCAGTCCGAGCGTACTATTCAGATCCTTGAGGATATGCTTCGGGGTTGTGTTCTTGACTTTAGTGGGTCGTGGGAGAGGCACTTGCCTTTGGTGGAGTTTGCCTACAACAACAGTTTCCAGTCTAGTATCGGCATGGCACCATTTGAGGCATTGTATGGCCGACCGTGTAGGTCTCCTGTTTGTTGGGCCGAGGTGGGTGATGCACCTTTGTTGGGTCTGGAGTTGGTAAGGGAAACGACGGAGAAAGTAGAGTTTATCCGTAGGAGGCTTGTTACAGCCCAGAGTCGTCAGAAATCATATGCCGACCATAGGAGGAGGCCTTTGGTATTTGAGGTGGGTGATCATGTTTTTCGAAAGATATCACCTAGGCGGGGATTGATGAGGTTCGGGAAGAGTGGGAAGTTGTCCCCTTGGTTTATTGGCCCTTTTGAGATCCTTGAGAGGATTGGAGAGGTTGCCTATCGTTTAGCTTTGCCACCGCAGTTATCCGAAATTCATGACGTCTTTCATGTGAGTATGCTTCGGAAGTATGAGCCGGATCCATCGCATGTGTTGGATTGGACCGACATAGGGGTTGACGAGGATGCCTCGTATGAGGAGAGACCGATTCAGGTCTTGGATAGGCGGGATCAAGTCTTGCGAGGCAAGACCATTCCCTTGGTAAAAGTTTTGTAGAAACATCACGGAGTGGAGGAAGTCACTTGGGAACGTGAGTTGGAACTCTGTGAGAAATATCTAGGCATATTTGTTGATGTGTAATCATGTATTGAGATTCTGTAATATTATTTAACTTCAAGAGCATTATATATGTCTGGAGTTGTAAAACATTGAGAATGTTTTGAGTTTATGAAAGTATTTTGAAACTTGCCTCATAATGGAAGTTTAGTGTAACATTGCATATGTTGAATGTGTTGTAGAAATGGAGTTATATCATGAAATTGAATATGGTATGGAAATGGCAATCACGTATATTGAAAATCGTTGTAATGAAAAAGGAATGCATGTTAATTATGCACATTGTAGTATAAATTGTGAAATGCCTCTTGGTAAGAGATGGACTGACCAGTAATGGGTCAGGTTGTTAATTAATGAAATGTCATATTATTTTTTCAAAACTTATGCTTAATTTTGGGGATGAAATTCTTTAAGAGGGGGGGGGGGGGGGGGTATAGCGACCCCGGTCTTTTCCCATTTGGTGGTTGTATTCGGACTTACGTTCCGTAAATCCTGTTGTTATATATTTGTTGTTGTCGTCCTTTAATTCCTTATTTTTGAGTTATAGGATGTTTTGGGCAGGTTGGTTACAAGTTGGGAGTGTTTGGGGGCAAAGGGTTGCTGCCTAGAATTTTGGTCCTTCGCTCGAGAGAGCTCTTTGTTTTTCATTCATCGCTCGATCCAGTGTTTCTTCGCTCGAGCGAGCGACTGCGTCTCGGTATCAGGCCTGTGAGATGTCTTTCTTGGCTCGAGCGAGCTTTCCTTCGCTCGAGCGAGCGAGGCGTAGGTTTTCGAGTTCTTCGCTCGACCTAGCATTCTGTCGCTTGAGCGTGCTTCTGGGTTGCAGACCTGAAGCATCACAAAGTTGGCATCGCATCGCATTGTTAAAAAGTCTTATTATTTGGATATTTGATTCACCAAATTTTAATTTTATATTTGAGATGATCTAAATACATATAACTTTTTGAGTTTTTATACTCTTTTTCTTCTTCTTCTTCTTTTTTTTTTTCACTATTAACAACTTAGTGTGAACAATTTTGTACTTTTTTAAAAATTCATAATTTTTGTTGCTCATTTTTTTTTTCAATGAAATTAATATTTTTGAAACCTAATTAATGAGATCTATCAAATAACATCTCACTAGAATATGTAATTTTATAAAATAAAAATAAATAAATTTTACAGTGTGAATGCTCACATCATGAAACATTTATACTGTTAATGTAAACATTAATGAGCGCTTCACCCTACTATCATTAAGGGTATTTTAGTAACTTTGTTAGCCATATGATTCATTGGAACATAAAAAAATAATTTAGGCAAATGAAACATAAGTAAATGCGGAGGAATTTAAAAATAAATGCCCTATCTTCTTTTTTTTTTTTTTTTTTAACTTGCACACAGAAAATGTGGTCTTGGCCGCTAACTTTCTTAAAAAAATTAAAAGTAAAATCAATACAACTAAACTATAAATATCAAATTGATGGAATAGTTAAATTTTAGATATTAGGAGTACAATTTTCCCAAAATATGAATTGAAAGTTGCGGCTACAATGTTATCGAACATAACATGGAAATCGTAAAATGTCGCCGTAAAGCAACAAATCATCAAAATAAAAAATAATTTCCGCTGCCAGGATTCGAACTTGGAACATTCTCATTAGCCGTGTTGATAATAGTTGAGCTACAGCAGATCTTCTGATATGCTTAAGAAAATAATATTTATAGAACTAACGTTTCAAGTGAAAATTAAGTAAGTCTATATGATAATTACAAATGGTATCACTTAAATGTAACTTACAAGTGGTGTCACTTGAATGTAACTCTTAAAATATAAGCTAAAAAATTAAGAAAACTTTTAGTGATAAAAAAATTTATTTAATTCTAACTTAATTTATAAATATTTATACATAATGGTCAACATATACCATATAACCTCTTCCTTCGTTTTAAAAAACTCTCTCTCTAAAAAAAACCTCCTTCTCAGGTGTTACCGTTGGCCAGCTGGCCGCCGCCTTAGGCCATGGCGGTTGGCTGGCCTAGCTTTCTCTCTTTATGTTGTTGTTTTTTCTCGTTTTAATCTTGAGCCCCCATTTGTATTCCGTTTGCCCCCTTTTGGATCTAATCTCTAGATTTGTTTAGGGTGCTAGTTTTATCCTTTCATTTTTGTTTAGGCTGCTTGTGTTCTCAGGTTGTGGGTGGTTCTAGATCTATCTTCACTTTGTGGGTTTTGGTGTTTTGGAAGCTTCCATGGGTGGTTTTGGTGGGTTCTTTTCTCGAATGAAGTGGTTCGGTGGTAGTGGTGTTTTGGCCATGGTTTTTAGTTTCGGCCATGGGTTCCGGTATAGGATTCTTGCATTGACCAATGGTGGGTTGATTCAGGAACTTCATTCGGGCACTTCGCTGCGAGAGGGAGTTTGAGGGGTGGAGGATCCAGAGTTGTTTAGGATCTTCATTCGAGCGCTCCGTGCAAGTGGGAATTTGAGGGTTGATTTCCGTTCAATCCTATGGTGGTCGGTGTTTGTGTTCGGTTAAGTATGAAGAGGAGAGTGAAGCAAGCAGTGGCTGTCGATGTTCAGAGGCGAAGCAAAGTAGTTTCGGTCTCGGGTGGTTCTCGATGGTGAAGCAAGAAGAGGCTGTTGAGGCTGCTAGGTGTCTGCAATGGAGGGTGTTGCTTGGGTCATGGAGTAGAGGTCAAGGAAGCAAGAAGAGGTGAGTGAAAGGTGCAAGACCAGGCTGTTGATGTTCAGAGTTCGGTCACGGGTGGTCTTCGACGGCAATGGAGTCTGCGTGTTTGGAAAGTATGGAGGTTGAGTGTATCAAGTGTGTATCAGTGTATCAAGTATGTATTAGGCGTGGGGCTAAAGAGTGCATCAAGTGTTTGAGTCAGGCGTGGGGTGTTCCAAGAGTGAGTAGCTGTGGTTTAGGTGGGGTGTTTCAGGGTGTAGCAGTGGTTTAGATGGGGCTCAAGTGTGTGGTTTATTTTATTTTTTAGTTGTATTTTAAAATTTAAAATTGTGGGGCGAAGGGGTTAGTTGTAAGAACGCAAGTAGCAGTAGTAGGAGAGTGAGTATTTACTCTTCGAATCTCTCTCATTGTGTTTTATTTTCTTGTACCTGTAAATTTCATGTTTTTAATGGAATTTTTCCTTACCGATACAAAAAAAAAAAAAAAAAATACATATACCATATAACCTCACAAACTCCACCATCACCGCCACCGCTATCACCGCCACCATCATCCATCATCCTTCCACAACCACCATTTTCATCACCAGTGTCGTTACTACCGTAACCATCGTCATTATTTCAATACTACCACCACAATCGCTACCTGTTACCACTACTACTATAACAATTTGTACAATCCTTCACCTTTACAACTATTGTCACCATTGCTACCACCATCATTACACCGCCACTGCTCTCTTTTTATCGTCACTACATTACCCCATGGTTGATTCTAACTTTTTTAGCATCCAAAGTGAACCCTAAATATGAGACCTTTCATATTTATTATTAAAAAAAAATTGTTCAAAACATTATGTATCAAATTTTGTTTTAAATTTTTGCATTTAATAATGCTCACAAAAAGGCTACTAAAATTTACCTAAATCTGTAATAAAGTTTACAATAATAAAAAAATTAAAATATAAATTGCGGTACCAAAATAGTTTTGGAACTGCTAACTTCCAACCTCATGAATGAGTTGGTGTTTTGTGTCTCATAATTTTTATTCCAAAGTAAGTCCGAATAATTATAAAATTTTCACATGTAACTTTTCTTCTATAATTATTATTATTATTTTTTTTTTGGAGAATTCATTAAGAAATCATCTTACAAGTTTTAATTGGTTCATAACGTATTCTTATATATTCCAACAAGTCTTATTATTTGGATATTTGATTCACCAAATCTTAGTTTTATATTTGAGATGATCTAAATAAGTATAACTTTTTGACTTTTTATACTCTCTTTCTTTTTCTTCTTCTTCTTCTTTTTTTTTTTTTTTTTTTTTTTTTTTTTCTTTTTTTT
This sequence comes from Camellia lanceoleosa, assembly GCA_025200525.1. Classification (NCBI taxonomy): domain Eukaryota; kingdom Viridiplantae; phylum Streptophyta; class Magnoliopsida; order Ericales; family Theaceae; genus Camellia; species Camellia lanceoleosa. The sequence continues at coordinate 130,476,763 of CM045762.1, read as the reverse complement.
TTTTTTTTTACTCTTAACAACTTGGTGTGAACTATTTTGTACTTTTTTAAAAATTCATAATTTTTGTTGCTCATTTTTTTTTAATGAAATTAATATTTTTGAAACCTAATTGATGAGATCTATCAAATAACATCTCACTAGAATATGTAATTTTATAAAATAAAAATAAATAAATTTTACAGTGTGAATGTTCACATCATGAAATATTTATACTGTTAATGTAAACATTAATGAACGCTTCACCCTACTATCATTAAGGGTATTTTAGTAACTTTGTTAGCCATATGATATATTGGAACATAAAAAAATAATATAGGCAAATGAAACATAAGTAAATGAGGGGGAAATTAAAAACAAATGCTCTATTTTTTTTATTTTTTTATTTTTTTTTTGACTTGCACACAGAAAATGTGGTCTTGGCCGCTAACTTTCTTAAAAAATTAAAAGTAAAATCAATACATCTAAACTATAAATATCAAATTGATGTAATAGTTAAATTTTAGAGATTTGGAGTACAATTCTCCCAAAATATAAATTGAAACTTGGGGCTCCAATGTTATCGAACATAACATGGAAATCGTTAAATGTCGCCGTGAAGCAACAAATCATCGAAATAAAAAATATTTTCCGCTGCCAGGATTCGAACCTGGAACATTCTCATTAGCCGAGTTGATAATAGTTGAGCTACAGCGGATCTTGTGATATGCTTAAGAAAATAATATTTATAGAACTAACGTTTCAAGTGAAAATTAATTAAGTCTATATGATAATTACAAATGGTATTACTTAAATGCAACTTACAAGTGGTATCACTTGAATGTAACTCTTAAAATAAAAGCTAAAAAATTAAGAAAATTTTAAGTGATAAAAAATTTATTTAATTCTCACTTAATTTATTAATATTTATGCATAAGGGTCAACATATACCATATAACCTCACAAACTCCACCATCACTGCCACCGCTATCACCGCTACCATCTTCCATCGTCCTTCCACAACCACCACTTTCATCACCATTGTCGTTACTACGATAACCATCGTCATTATTTCAGTACTACCACAACAATCGCTACCTGTTACGACTACTACTACAAGAATTTGTACAATTCTTCACCTTTACAACTATTGTCACCATTGCCATAACTACCACCATCATTACACCGCCACTGCTCTCTTTTTATCATCACTACATTACCTCGTGGTTGATTCTGACTTTTTTAGGATCCAAGGCAAACCCTAAATATGAGACATTTCATATTTATTATTAAAATAAAATTGTTCAAAAGATTATCTATCAAATTTTGTTTTAAAATTTTGCATTTAATAATGCTCACAAAAAGGCTACAAAATTTTACTTAAATCTGTAATAAAGTTTACAGTAAGAAAAAAATTAAAATATAAGTTGCGGTACCAAAATAGTTTTGGAGCTGCTAACTTCCAACCTCATGAATGAGTTGGTGTTTTGTGTTTCATAATTTTTATTCCAAAGTAAGTCCGAATAATTATATAATTTTCACATGTAACTTTTCTTCTATAATTATTATTATTATTTTTTTTTATGAGAATTCACTAAGAAATCATCTTACAAGTTTAGTTTGGTTCATAACATATTCTTATATATTGCAACAAGTCTTATTATTTGGATATTTGATTCACCAAATCTTAATTTTATATTTGAGATGATCTAAATAAGTATAACTTTTTGACTTTTTATACTCTCTTTCTTTTTCTTCTTCTTTTTTTTTTCTTTTTTTTTTTCACTCTTAACAACTTGGTGTGAACTATTTTGTACTTTTTTAAAAATTCATAATTTTTGTTGCTCATTTTTTTTTTAATGAAATTAATATTTTTTAAACCTAATTGATGAGATCTGTCAAATAACATCTCACTAGAATATGTAATTTTATAAAATAAAAATAAATAAATTTTACAGTGTGAATGTTCACATCATGAAACATTTATACTGTTAATGTAAACATTAATGAACGCTTCACCCTACTATCATTAAGGGTATTTTAGTAACTTTGTTAGCCATATGATATATTGGAACATAAAAAAATAATTTAGGCAAATGAAACATAAGTAAATGAGGAGGAAATTAAAAACAAATGCTCTATTTTAATTTTTTTTTTTGACTTGCACACAGAAAATGTGGTCTTGGCCGCTAACTTTCTTAAAAAAATTAAAAGTAAAATCAATACATCTAAACAATAAATATCCTATTGATGTAATAGTTAAATTTTAGAGATTAGGAGTACAATTTTCCAAAAATATAAATTGAAACTTGGGGCTACAATGTTATCGAACATAACATGGAAATCGTAAAATGTTGCCGTAATGCAACAAATCAACAAAATAAAAAATATTTTCCGCTGCCAGGATTCGAACCTGGAACATTTTTATTAGCCGAGTTGATAATAGTTGAGCTACAGCGGATCTTGTGATATGCTTAAGAAAATAATATTTATAGAACTAACGTTTCAAGTGAAAATTAATTAAGTCTATATGATAATTTCAAATGGTATCACTTAAATGTAACTTACAAGTGGTATCACTTGAATGTAACTCTTAAAATAAAAGCTAAAAAATTAAGAAAATTTTAAGTGATAAAAAATTTATTTAACTCTGACTTAATTTATAAATATTTATACATAAGGGTCAACATATACCATGTAACCTCACCAACTCCACTATAGCGATCCGGGTCTACCTTTTCTTTATTTGTCGTATCCGGACTCAGTTCCGTGGATGTGTTGTTGTCATACTCTTATCTTTATTCTCTACTTTGTACTTTTTGAGTTTTGGTTTGTTTTGGGCAAGTTGGGAATAGGTTGGCTGTGTCGAGAAACCTAGAAAAGTTGCCCAGAATTTGGCCTCTCTGCTCGAGCGGGGGTTTTGGCTCTCGATCGAGGAAATTACCCATCCATTTTTTCGTCTGCAGTGTTGGACGCTCGAGCGAGGGATTGGCCGCTCGAGCGGGAGTTTGTGTATGACGCTCAAGCGGGAAGTTGGACGCTCGAGCGGGGGACCTATCTGCATAAGTTCTGAGAGTGTGCATCTGTCGCTCGAGTGGGGTATTGGCCGCTCGAGTGGGAGTTTGTGAGTGCCGCTTGAGCGGGGTTTTGAACGCTCGAGCGGGGAGACTGGGTTAAAGCTCCGTGTTTTGACTTTTTCAAATCACTTTTTCACATCTCTTCTCTCTCTTACTTTTCCAAAAACCCCATTGTTAAGCTTCTCACTCTAGAGCTCTACCTTCTCTCTAAGTATTGATCTAGTATGAGTGATTTGCTCACCTTTGGCCTTTACAAAAAAAGTTGTTGATCGTTGAGAACTATCTTTTGATCCGAAAAATTTGTGATTTGGAGCATTTTCGTTTTCTTCATCTTATTGGTTGGGTGTCACCATTTGAGGTAGGGATATCCTACTGCTCCTTATGGATTTTTTCTTTAAATTTTAGCATTTTGATATGTTGGGTGTTGTTGGGTAAATTTGAAAAAGTTGGGGCCTTTTGTGTAATTTTATAAAAGTTGGGGTTTTGTTTGAAATAAACCTATATGCAAGTTTGGTATAGAAAAAATGAGATGGACGAGGGATTGTGGATGAAAATGGAACCTTAGAGTTGTTTTGTTAATTAAAGGAATTTGCCCTAATTGTTTTAATTAATTAATGTATATAATTAATTAAAGGAAATGAGGAATGGAATTGGAAATGTTGAAATTGGGAATGTATGGGACTAAAGAGTGTAGTTAATTCATTTATTGCTCACCTAATTGAAATGTTGATATATTATCCATTTGTGCATTTATTTCCTGTTTAGAAATAATTGCTTTGGGCTACCGGTGGAGGGTAGTATTTATTGTTGTCGACAATGCATGACGATTAGGCAAACTAAAACTAATCAATTGGATGTGTCATAGAGTATCACGGTTGATAGAATACATTAACTTTATGTATTGATTGATTGTGTATATGACCAATGTGTTTATATGCATTATGTTTAGACTGTTGATAGAATACATTAACTTCATGTATTGGTTGATTGCGTATATGATTCTGTGTTTATATGCATTGCTTGTGTATGGGAGGAGATGGGGGATGTACTCCACGGTTTAGAGGAAGATGGGGGATGTACCTCTAAACCGGTTAATGGTTAAGGGAAGATGGGGGATGGACCTAGGGATGTAGCTCATATGCTCTCCCGTTGTAGTGATGATACAACTCATATGCTTATCTATTGGAATATTGATATAGCTCATATGCTTATCTGTTGAAGTGTTGATATAACTCATATGCTTATCTATTGTAGTGTGATATGGCTCAGATGCTTATCTATTGAAATGTTTGTTTGATTTGATATAGCACTAAAATGTATATCATCATCGTTTGTGAAGCATGGAAGTGGTCTATGTGTTATTGATACAACACCAAAATGTGTATCCACCTTGAATTTCGAAAGTGTTCTAGTGATGAACTATAATCTCATCAATATTTTGGCCAGAGTACTGGGCCTTGTTTTCAAACTCAAAGTTGAATAAGAAATGGAAAGTGAATTGTAACATAGACTTGACTGTCATGGAACTGTAATAAGATGTAAATGGAAGTGTAAGTGTTGACCATCTATCAGTTGCCAATCTTTCATGCATTGTTCATAGTTGGTTTAGTATATTTCTACTGGGCTGTGGCTCACCCTATATGGGAACATCATTTTCAGGTACTGGTAGCATGCCACCTCTAAGGACATAGCTTGGGAGGCTAGAGGCGGACACACTTTTGTTGTCTTATTTTCCTTGATTGTATTACATATAGATTCAAGCCAAGGACTTAATGTGTAATTGAGTTAGCACTCTCTTTTGTAACCAAGTGTTAACTTGAAAGTCAGAAGTCTGAGGGCATTTACTTTTGTTGTAAACATGTAATACTTTTGTAATGAAATACTCTGATGAATAGATGAATGTGGACCTTTTTGTGTATCAATGCATGTCTCTATATGGATGGGTTTAATGTTATTTTATATTTTTTTTGAGGGCGTTACAACTTGGTATCAGAGCGTACCGGGTTTGAATACTTTGTGTATGTGGGAAGTGATTAGTATCACAATGGGTTTGTCTCGCTTGTTATATACCTGGATGTAATGTTATGTACCTATGTGATAACATATTTATGTGATTATTTGGGTATTGAATGTAGTTTCTTAGATGTTGATTGGATCCTTGGGTTTCTGGGAGCCCTGTTGGAGAGGCACTTGATCAATGTTGTTTCTAACCGGAACTCTAGTAACGCCTCGGGACTATCATTATCTGGAAATAAAATTCGTAAGTGCTTATGTGTTTATGTGCTTACGTGGAGTGAATTACAGTTGTCCATGTATTAGGACGTTAGTGTTTAGCTTCGGCACATGTATGAGTGTGCTAATGTGTCTCTGTTACTTTTACTAGGATGCCTAGGCGAGGAAGTTGTGATTTCCCTCCTTCCGCTCAGGAAGAGTTGCGGAAACAGTTTGTGGAGTTACGCCAAGGTACTACACCTTTGGTGCGGTTCGAAAGATGGTTTGCTAACCTGTCGAGGTTTGCTCCAGAATTGGTGGAGACGGAGGACTTGCGTTGTTTCGAGTTTGAGAGTAAGCTGCGTGACGACATCCATGTAAGGATAGCGGGGTCTTGGCATAAAAGATATAGTGTGCTTGTTGAGGCAGTTGCCCATGTAGAGGCTGCGGTGCTAGCAATGGGGCAGAGTGGGGAGGGAGCCATCTCGGCAACTCTCGTGACTCAGGGTGTTGGTAGGCCTTTTAAGAGGCAGAGGGGTTTAAACCCGCAATAGGGAGGTCGGGCTAGAACTACCCTTCCAGTGTCGGATTTGGATTTGGGAGAACGTAAGTAGAGGGGTGTCATTTGTTTCAAATGTGGTCTACTGGGCCACAAGGTTTCGGGTTGCCCACAGAGGAAGGGGGCAGGGTTAGCAGTTCAACCAGTAGTTGTACCACCAGGATCATCTAACCAGCCGGGTTTTGGGCCGATCAAATGCTCAGTGGGGAGACTGTTGTTGGGGTCTTCATCAGCCAAGATTCTGAACCAGTCTCGTGCTCAGGCACCGCCTACTTGTTGGATGTGTAATCAGCTGGGTCATATTCGGCGTTTATGTACTCAGCCGGGGGCTTCTTTAGAGGTTTTGCAACCTAGCCAGGCTCAGTGTCATTCGACTAGACAGGAACAGTATCGTTTTGGGGGACTAGCAGGCCAGACTGCGAGGGCCTCAGTAGAGTCAAGTTCCCAAGCCCCAGTTGGCGAAGTTTGTAGTTGTTCCAGGTGTGGACAGAGGGGGCACGTCAATAGTTCTTGTCCGTGGCTTGTAAGCTCGTAGGTTATCTTATGTTTGGGGATGACCAACTTTGGCAGTCCAGCAAGGGACGGTAGTGGTGGTAATACCAATGGTATGGTTTTGTTTTGACTAATCCGTTTTGTAATCAGTGGATTATTGTTTTGTGATCATTGGGTTCTGTTGTGTAACCAATGTGTTTTGGGAATGTTGAAACATCTAAACTGTTTGTTTATCTATATAAATATACATATATGCTTTGTTTGTTAATTTCCCTGGATTGGGTGGATTGGAGCATGTTGTAGCTCTAAAGTTTTATTAATGTAATAAGTTGCTGTAAAACCATAAAATTTTTGGTAGTAATGCATTTTTTTTTATGCGTGTGACTTGATTTGGGAAAGATAAGGGCTGAGGAGCCATGTTTTCAAAATTTGGAAGAACCATCGGGGGTGCGTGTCCTAACCAAGGCAATATTGGAGCAAGAACTGCCTTACTTGCCAAGTGTGTGGAATTTCATGGGTATTACCCATTTAAAATTTTGTGCGTGGTATAGATTTTGGTCTACTGTCGGGTAAACTCGAGAGGATGTGAAGTGTGCGATTAATACTGGATGTAGCATGTATTTAATATGGTGTCCTACGGAGGCATAGCGCATAATTTTGTTAAGGTTGGACTTGTACCTTCGTGGTAAGTAACGTTGCCGAGATTGCAGGTGTACTGATTGGCCGTTTTAAGTGAGGGGATGTTAGTCCCTATATAAGGTTGTGGTTGTTGTATCGGGAGTGGTATGTTGCGGGTAGCTGGTACTATATCTCGAGCAGTAGTATAATGGGTGTTTCCTAAGTTTTCAGATTCCTTTATTTGGATCGAATGTGATAGGTTCGTACCTTAGCACTGGTCAGGTCAGGGGATGTTATCAGGAGGGTTGATTGGGTATATAGCCCGTGGTTAGGGTGTGACCCGTGGATGGAGTCACAGTGGTATGGTGTTTGCGGATGAAGATGTGGGTTAATGACGAGGGAGGCGAGGACTTTCACTCCTCTGGAAGGTTAGAAGGGTGAACCTTTGAAAGCCTTGTCGGCGACTTGTAACGGTGTCGGGGTTTGGTTCATGGTGGTTGTCTAGTGGTAGCATTGGCTAGTGGTTTGGCGCGGAGACAGGGTGTCTTGATTGTACCCTCGGGGTGAGTGACAAATAACTTGTGGAATAAAGAGTGGACTCTATGGGTTATTGAGGGATTCGATATGGGAGTACGATAGCTTGCAAAATAAAGAGTTTTTGCTTAGAACGGTACTTGATGGTGTGTGGTTGGCAGGTTGTATTAGATGATGTGTAGAAGGGGGATCAGTCTTAGAGAATCCCAGAAGAATGCCTTGGTAAGGCTATAGTGTGGTTTCTAATTAAAATCGAGAGGTTAGATGCTTGGTAAAGTCAGGTCACTTTGTCATAAGTGTCCGTCGTCCAGTTTGGATAGTGGCAACACAGGTGAAGTGGTAAGGTTGTGGAGAGTGAGTGAGGCACTCTATTAGAATCATTTTGACTCGTTTGGTTTCTGTTTGTGTATTGTAAGGCACGAGGGTGTGCAATGTTATCCTTTAGGTCGTTACATTGTTGGGAACTTCAAATGTTTAGGGGTCCCTTTCTTGAAGGTTCTGTTTTGAGTACAGTGTCATCAACGTGAGTATGACGGGTTTTGTGGGATGGCGATGTTGTGTTTCACTTGGGGTGCATTGGGTACTCCTCGTAAACTAAAATGATTTTTGATCAAGACGTGAATTTACGACCCCTATTTTCGGGAAAGTAATTTGAAAGAAACCTTTGAGTTTGGTTGTGACTAGTTGTAAATGACGTATTTTCGGTAGGTGGCGATATAGACCTGAATATTTTATGGGAAGTTAGACTCGACCTAGTCTGAGTTGCTAGTTATATGTCATGTGTCTTTTTGGCAAAGCCGTGAATTTATGGGGTAGTAGTGTACCGTAATGTTGTTCCTTAACCGTGTACTGTCTTACACACTTGTCTTGTGAAAGTTGACTGGGAGCCTTGTGGGCGAGTGTTCTCGCGTTTCCTATGTTGGGGTAGTATGTACTAAACATTGGTTTGGGTACTGTCGATAGTCGAGACGTAGTAGACATCTCAGAACACGGTATTGGTTACGTGGGTCTTACTGTTACCATTGTTATCGGGCCTTGAAGAGTGGGATCTTCCCATCAATTGAGATGTTGTGGAAACGTAGTGGGGTTGAAGTATCTGGATCCATTGGTAGGTATTTGAGCGTATGTTGAATATCTTGTTGTATTGATGAACTGTATGAATATTACATGTGTTTCAGTCTATGGTAATATTATAGAGATTAACCTAGCATTATATATGTTAAATGTGATGTGGAAATGCAAATATATCATTAACAGCGAATGTGTTTCAAAATTATGAACCATGCATGTTAGAAGTTATTGAATTTGAAAGAAATGCATATCGATAATGCATGTTATAGCATATATTGTAAATTGTCTCTTGAATAGAGATAGGGTAACCGATAATGGGTTAGATTGTTGAATACTAAATTGTGTATTGCAGAAAAATTGATTCAATTTAAACGTCATGAGAAAATTCAATGAGAAGTATAGGCCAAATCATTTGAAAATGGTTAGGTGTTGTGAGTAACACCGTGTTTATGAAAAATGTTTACAAAACTCTTGGATTTCGCATGGGGCATGCAAAATTTATTTTGGAATGTTAACGTTGAAAACTGATTATTTTTGAGGAAATGCTTTTTTTTTTTTTTTTTTTTTTTGCCAGAGAATAACTTTCTATGTACTCATACAAAAGCTTGCATTAGTTGTTCTATTCGGGATTGTGATTTTGAGTAGTGACTTAGCTTGGAGCGCTAGTCGGTTGTTTTGATGAGTTATCTCGGAGAGGGTTTGGTTTTGTTGAAGTTTCGTACGTCGGGTTGTTGTTTCTCTTTCGGATCATATTTCCTTGTTAAGCCCTTCCCATGTGTGAGGGTAAGTAGACAATCAGTTGAGAGATTAACATCTTTGTATTGTGAGCTTTGTGATCAGTTGGTCTCGTGTTTTCTCATTTCCTTAATTTCGAGGACGAAATTCTTTAAGGGGGGGAGGTTATAGCGATCCGGGTCTTCCTTTTCTTTATTTGTCGTATCTGGACTCGGTTCCTTGGATGTGTTGTTATCATACTCTTATCTCTATTCTCTACACTGTACTTTTTGAGTTTTGGTTTGTTTTAGGCAAGTTGGGAATAGGTTGGTTGTGTCGAGAAACCTAGAAAAGTTGCCCAGAATTTGGCCTCTCCGCTCGAGCGGGGGTTTTGGCTCTCGAGCGGGGAAATCACCCATCCAGTTTTTTGTCTGCAGTGTTGGATGCTCGAGCAGGGGATTGGCCGCTCGAGCGGGAGTTTGTGTGTGACGCTCGAGCGGGAAGTTGGACACTCGAGCGGGGGACCTGTCTGCATAAGTTCTGAGAGTGTGCTTCCGTCGCTCGAGCGGGGTATTGGCTGCTCGAGCGGGGTTTTGAACGCTCGAGCGGGGAGCCTGGGTTAAAGCTCCGTGTTTTGACTTTTTCAAATCACTTTTTCACATCTCTTCTCTCTCTTACTTTTCCAAAAACCCCATTGTTGAGCTTCTCACTCTAGAGCTCTACCTTCTCTCTAAGTATTGATCTAGTATGAGTGATTTGCTCACCTTTAGCCTTGACAAAAAAAGTTGTTGATCGTCGAGGGCTATCTTTTGATCCAAAAAATTTGTGATTTGGAGCATTTTCGTTTTCTTCATCTTCTTGGTTGGGTGTCACTATTTGAGGTAGGAATATCCTACTCCTCCTCATGGATTTTGTCTTTAAATTTTAGCATTTTGATATGTTGGGTGTTGTTGGGTAAATTTGAGAAAGTTTGGGCCTTTTGTGTAATTTTACAAAAGGTGGGGTTTTGTTTGAAATAAACCTATATGCAAGTTTGGTATAGAAAAAATGAGATGGATGAGGGATTGTGGATGAAAATGGAACCTTAGAGTTGTTTTGTTAATTAAAGGAATTTTCCCTAATTGTTTTAATTAATTAATGTATATAATTAATTAAAGGAAATGAGGAATGGAATTGGAAATATTGAAATTGGGAATGTATGGGACTAAAGAGTGTAGTTAATTCATTTATTGCTCACCTAATTGAAATGTTGATATATTATCCATTTGTGCATTTATTTCCTGTTTAGAAATAATTGCTTTGGGCTACCAGTGGAGGGTAGTATTTATTGTTGTCGACAATGCATGATGATTAGGCAAACTAAAACTAATCAATTGGATGTGTCATAGAGTATAACGGTTGATAGAATACATTAACTTTATGTATTGATTGATTGTGTATATGACCAATGTGTTTATATGCATTATGTGTAGACGGTTGATAGAATACATTAACTTCATGTATTGGTTGATTGCGTATATGATTCTGTGTTTATATGCATTGCTTGTGTATGGGAGGAGATGGGGGATATACTCCACGGTTTAGGGGAAGATGGGGGATGTACCTCTAAACCGGTTAATGGTTAAGGGAAGATGGGGATGGACCTAGGGATATGGCTCATATGCTCTCCCGTTGTAGTGATGATACAGCTCATATGCTTATCTATTGGAATGTTGATATAGCTCATATGCTTATCTGTTGAAGTGTTGATATAACTCATATGCTTATCTGTTGTAGTGTGATATGGCTCAGATGCTTATCTATTGAAATGTTTGTTTGATTTGATATAGCACTAAAATGTATATCATCATCGTTTGTGAAGCATGGAAGTGGTCTATGTGTTATTGATACAACACCAAAATGTGTATCCACCTTGAATTTCGAAAGTGTTCTAGTGATGAACTATAATCTCATCAAATGTTTTGGCCAGAGTACTGGGCCTTCTTTTCAAACTCAAAGTTGAATAAGAAATGGAAAGTGAATTGTAACATAGACTTGACTGTCATGGAACTGTAATAAGATGTAAATGGAAGTCTAAGTGTTGACCATCTATCAGTTGCCAATCTTTCAGACATTGTTCATAGTTGGTTTAGTATATTTCTACTGGGCTGCGGCTCACCCTATATGGGAACATCATTTTCAAGTACATGTAGCATACCACCTCTAAGGACATAGCTTGGGAGGCTAGAGGCGGACATACTTTTGTTGTCTTATTTTCCTTGATTGTATTACATATAGATTCAAGCCAAGGACTTAATGTGTAATTGAGTTAGCACTCTCTTTTGTAACCAAGTGTTAACTTGGAAAGCTGTAAGCCTGTAGGGCATTTACTTTTGTTGTAAACATGTAATACTTTTGTAATGAAATACTCTGATGAATAGATGAATGTGGACCTTTTTGTGTATCAATGCATGTCTCTATATGGATGGGTTTAATGTTATTTTATATTTTTTTTGAGGGCGTTACATCCACCATCACCGCCACCGCTATGACCGCCACCATCATCCATCGTCCTTTCACAACCACCACTTTCATCACCATTGTCGTTACTATCATAACCATCGTCATTATTTCAGTACTACCACCACAATCGCTACCTGTTACCACTACTACTACAACAATTTGTACAATCCTTCACCTTTACAACTATTGTCACCATTGCCATAACTACCACCATCATTACACCGCCACTGCTCTCTTTTTATCATCACTACATTACCCCGTGGTTGATTCTGACTTTTTTAGGATCCAAGGCGAACCCTAAATATGAGACCTTTCATATCTATTATTAAAATAAAATTGTTCAAAAGATTATCTATCAAATTTTGTTTTAAATTTTTGCATTTAATAATGCTCACAAAAAGGTTACTAAAATTTACTTAAATATGTAATAAAGTCTACAATAATAAAAAAATTAAAATATAAGCTGCGGTACCAAAATAGTTTTGGAACTGCTAACTTCCAACCTCATGAATGAGTTGGTGTTTTGTGTTTCATAATTTTTATTCCAAAGTTAGTCCGAATAATTATAAAATTTTCACATGTAGCTTTTCTTCTATAATTATTATTATTATTATTTTTTGTTGGAGAATTCATTAAGAAATCATCTTACAAGTTTTAATTGGTTCATAGCATATTCTTATATATTCCAACAAGTCTTGTTATTTGGATATTTGATTCACCAAATCTTAATTTTATGTTTGAGATGATCTAAATAATTATAACTTTATGACTTTTTATACACCCTTTCTTCTTCTTCTTCTTCTTCTTCTTCTGCTTCTTCTTTTTCACTCTTAACAACTTGGTGTGAACTATTTTGTACTTTTTTAAAAATTCATAATTTTTGTTGCTCATTTTTTTTTAATGAAAATAATATTTTTGAAACCTAATTAATGAGATCTATCAAATAACATCTCACTAGAATATGTAATTTTATAAAATAAAAATAAATAAATTTTACAGTGTGAATGTTCACATCATGAAACATTTTTACTGTTGCTGTAAACATTAATGAGCGCTTCACCCTACTATCATTAAAGGTATTTTAGTAACTTTGTTAGCCATATAGCGATCCCGGTTTTCTCTATTGTTATTGAATTGTAATCCGGACTTGGTTCCGTGGATCAGTTGTTGCCTTATCTTCATTTCTATCCCTTACTCTTTGTTTTAGAGTTTTGGGTTGTGTTGGGCAAGTTGGGAATAAGTTGGTTGTGTTTTAAAACCTAGAATTTTTGCCCAGGTTTTGGTCTCTCTGCTTGACCGGCGATATGACGCTCGAGCGGGCTTTTGTTGTTGCCTTTCCGCTCGAGCGACAGTTTGGACGCTCGAGCATGAATTCTCTCGATATTTTGGTAAATGCGAAAATTCAGGAGGTGCATCCGGCGCCGGCGGCTCTTTCGGCCTTCGAGCGTGAACTCATCGGCCTTTCGGCGGGGTCTTGTACGCTCGAGCGGACCTGTTTTTCTATCAGTCCGTGAAATCATACTTTTGATCACTTTTTGATTTCCTTTCTCTCTCTTACTTTTTCAAAACCTCCATTGGAGAGCACCTCACTCTAAAACCTAACTTCTATCTAGGGTTTGATCTAGTAGGAGTGTTTTCCTTACCTTGGGCCTTTTTAGAAAGTGTGGGGATTGTTGAGGGCTACATTTTGATATGAAAAATAGTGGATTTGGAGCAACTTCGAAATTCTTCATCTTCTCCATTTGAGCTCCGAGTTTGAGGTAGGGATTCTCCTTGTTCTTCTTCAATACTCCGTTTATAGATAGACATGTGGTAGTTTTTGTATTGCATGAAAATTATATCATGTTGGATTTGTTGAAAATCATGAGATTGAACCTTGGGTTGGTTGTTTGAATATGGGTTTATTCTCATTAGTTGTGGTTTGGGCTAATTGGTGTGTTAATTAGCATGTTGTTGTTGAAAGGAGAGGAAACCCTAACTTTTATTTGATTTAATAAATTAATAGAGGGGTTTTGATCTTTGGGCAAATACTTATGTATTTTGGGTCTTAAATGAGGTCATTGTTGTTTGTTGTAGATGATTGAGCCTTTTGATCAATATTGAGTAAGAGGGAGGAAAACCCTAATTTAATGATTATGACTTAATTTGCATAATTAATTTGGAATGGCTTTGAAAAGAATGTAGTGGATTAAAATGAGTTATGGCTTTATTGTCTTTGAAATTGGTTTTGTGAAAACAAAAGGAATGGATTCGGCTTTGTGGAAACAAAAGAGATGGAGTTGGTTTTGTGAAAACACAAGGAAGTGGAATTTGTTTTGTGAAATGGGAAAAGTATTTCTGAAATAAGTATAAGGATTGGGTTGTTGTATTTTGAGTGCTGAACACACATATTTGAAGGTTGTATCTTTATCTACCATGTTAATGTCATTGTTGGGTTTGTGATCTCATGATTATTGAGTCTTTTAATAGATGTACTAAACACATGCATCTAGAGGTTTTGTCCTTGGTCATCGGTGGAGGATGGCATGGTTCTGTTGAAATATTGTGTATGCATTACACCTATGTGTTCATCTACTTTAACACATTGCTGGTATCTTGATGGTTTATGTGTATGTAGTACACATGTTGGTTATGCCTTGTTGTATTGTGGCTGTTGGTGTTATACCCTGCGCTGAGAATCAGAGGTACCGTTACCTTCCAGCTAGCGCCTAGGGAACTGACTGCGTTGAGAATCGAAGGCACCATACCCTTCCAGCTAGCGCCTGGTAAACTAGTAGATTGTTGTGAGAAGTGTATCTTTGGCTTACTACGCACATAGCTAGTAGAGCAAAGTTTTGTTGTTATTGTTTCAGTGTAACTGGGAACATGGTGGATTGTGTTGGTTACAGTTTTGGAGGGCCGAGTTGCCTCATTGGTTTATCTTATGCATGTATAATTATGATAGAATTGGGATTGAACCGAAATGCCCTTTTGTCTTTTGGAAGTATGAAGAAAATTGAACATTTTAGAAATATGTTTTGGAAAGGCACATTTGTTGTATGTGTGGAAAATGGAAGAGAGTAGTGGACTTAGTGAATTTATTTCCTAAGTAATTGTTAACATTATGAAAGACTGGGAACGGGGGTTAATGAAAGGAAAAGAAAGATGAATCGCTTATAGTGTTGAATGAAATGGTTGTTTTCGAGAAAAAGTTCATACATATATATATTTTGTATAAACTGTCACATTACTATTCTAGTACGAGAATGTGCGTTTATGATCATAGCTATCTGTAAGTTGTTATTGTTAAGGATCATGTTGAGACCCCTACTGGACTATATGTTCATCCCACGTTGTTGAATCTTTTTCAGGTGTTTAGCAGGATGTGCTATAAGATTTGGATCTTTTTATTTGTCGGCCACAGGGCCTCTATTGTATTGGCAAAATGCCATATGTGTAAAAGGGTTGTACCCTTCTTCTTGATTAATTAAGTGATGTAAGCCCAAGGGCAATTCGTTCAGCATGCTCATGTTGTTTTTACTTTGCATACGAATGAGAGCGTTGTTATTCACTTCTTTGAGTTGAATGTATGAGTTTATTTCTGCATGTTATTTCTGAAATGAAACTAAGTTAATGAATTTGGTAATACTGCGAGTAATAAAAAGTGGGGCGTGACAAGCCATATGATATATTGGAACATAAAAAAATAATTTAGGCTAATGAAACATAAGTAAATGAGGAGGAATTTAAAAATAAATGCTCTATTTTTATTTATTTATTTATTTTTGACTTCCAAAAAAAAAATGTGGTCTTGGCCGCTAACTTTCTTAAAAAATTAAAAGTAAAATCAATACAACTAAACTATAAATATCAAATTGATGGAATAGTTAAATTTTAGAGATTAGGAGCACAATTTTCCCAAAATATAAATTGAAAGTTGGGGCTACAATGTTATCGAACATAACATGGAAATCGTAAAATGTCGCTGTAAAGCAACAAATCATCAAAATAAAAAATATTTTCCGCTGCCAGGATTCGAACCTGGAACATTCTCATTAGCCGAGTTGATAATAGTTGAGCTACAGCGGATCTTGTGATATGCTTAAGAAAATAATATTTATAGAACTAACATTTCAAGTGAAAATTAATTAAGTCTATATGATAATTACAAATGGTATCACTTAAATGTAACTTACAAGTGGTATCACTTGAATGTAACTCTTAAAATATAAGCTAAAAAATTAAGAAAATTTTAAGTGATAAAAAATTTATTTAATTCTGACTTAATTTATAAATATTTATACATAAGGGTCAACATATACCATATAACCTCACAAACTCCACCATCACCGCCACCGCTATCACCGCCACCATCATCCATCATTCTTCCATAACCACCACTTTCATCACCATTGTCGTTACTACCATAACCATCATCATTATTTCCGTACTACCACCACAATTGCTACCTGTTACCACTACTACTACAACAATTTGTACAATCCTTCACCTTTACAACTATTGTCACCATTGCCATAACTACCACCATCATTACACCGCCACTACTCTCTTTTTATCATCACTACATTACCCCGTGGTTGATTCTAACTTTTTTTGGATCCAAAGCGAACCCTAAATATGAGTATAGCTATCCCGGGTTTACCCTTATTGTATAGTGATCCGGACATGCGTCCGTGGATGTTGGTAGTGGATTGTTGTCTTGTTTACGTCCTTTCATATATTGTATTTGAGTTATAGGATGTGTTGGGTGTTTATTCTGAGTTGGTTGGGTTTAGAAACCAAAACTAGTTGCCCATTTTGACCCTTCCGCCGAAAGGGAGTTTGACGCTCGAGCGGGGATCCTGTTGTTGCTTGTACGCTCGAGCGGGGATTTTGGCGCTCGAGCGGGGAATACACCCATCCAGTACTTTTCTCTGTGTTGTGTTGGACGCCCGGCGGGATTGGCCGCCGGCGGGTCTTGGTCTCTGTCGAGATCTGAGTGTGCATCCGACGCCGGCGGGAGTTTGCGCTCGGCGGAGTCTGTGAGTGCCGCTCGAGCGGGGATTTGGGCGCTCGAGCGGGCGACTGGGTTTAAAGATCCGAGTTTTGACTTTTCAAATCACTTTTTCTTGTTCTTTCTCTCTCTTACTTTTCCAAAACACAACTTTGAGAGCCTCTCTCTCTAAAACCGGCCCTTCTCTCTTAGATTTGATCTAGTAGGAGTGGTTTGCTCGTCTTGGGCCTTCACAAAAGTTGTGTTGATCGTCGAGGGGTTTGTTTTAATCTGAAAATTTCGGGATTTGGAGCACCTTGAGTTTTGTCACCTCATCCCTTGGAGCCCAAACTTTGAGGTAGGGATATCCTACTCCTCTTTATGGATTCTATCTTTGAATTTTGACATTTTGATGTGTTGGGGATAGTTGTGTAATTTTGAGAAAGTTTGGGGCTTTTATGCAATTTTATAAGAGTCTGGGGTTTTGTTCTAAATAAACCAATATGTATGTTTAGTACATAGAAATGAGATTAATGTGGAATCATTGATGAGAATGGAACCTTTAGGGTTGAATGTTAATTATGGAAAATGCTATAATTATATTGTTTAATTAATTAGGATAATTAATTGTGGAATTGAGATGTTGATTATATATCCATTGCGCATTTATTTTCTGTTTAGAAATATCTGCTTTGGGCTATCGGTGGAGGATAGTCTTGATTGTTGTAGACAGTGCATGATGATTAGGTAAATTAAAACCAATCATTGAAATGTGTCATTGAGTATGACAGTTGAAGAATACATTAACTTTATGTATTGATTTGTGATGTGTATACTTGCTGTTTATATGCATTGTGTTGTGTTGGAGAAGATAGGGGATGTACTCCGCGGTTTAGGGGAAGATAGGGGATGTACCTCTAAACCGGATGTTGTTTGGGAGAAGATAGGGGATGGACTCCGTAGATAGAGCTCGTATGCTTGTCTTGGGAATGTGATATAGCTAGTATGCATATCTGTGGAAGTAATGAAGTTGTAAGTGGTTAATATGAGTTATTGTCTCATATGTGTTGTGTGGCCAGGTTCTGAGCCGTGAGTTATAAATTGAGAATTTAATGAAAATGGAGAGTGAATTGAATATAGACTTGAAGGTCTTGGAATTTGTAATGTGTTATGAAAGAGGGTAAAAGTGTTGACCATCTATCAACTGTTAATCTTTTAGTCATTATTCATAACTGGTTTAGTATATTTCTACTGGGCTGTGGCTCACCCTATATGGGAACATCATTTTCAGGTACAGGCAGCATGCCACCTCCAAGGACTTAGCTTGGGAGGCTAGTGGCGGATGGACTTTTTGACTTCTATTTACTTTTGATGTGTTGCATGTAACTTCAAGCCAAGGGCTTTACGTGTATTGAGCTAGAGCTCTCGTGATTGTAACCAAGTGTTAACTTGGAAAGTTGTAAGCCTTTAAGGCACCCGCTTTTATTGTTTACATGTAATACTTTTGTACAGAACAGTTCAGTTAAATAAAAGAAGGTGGACTTTTATTATGTTGATGCATGTTTAATTGATGGGTTTATTGTCATTATTTTGAGGGCGTTACAATGAGACCTTTCATATTTGTTATTAAAAAAAAATTGTTCAAAACATTATGTGTCAAATTTTGTTTTAAATTTTTGCATTTAATAATGCTCACAAAAAGGCTACTAAAATTTACTTAAATATGTAATAAAGTTTACAATAATAAAAAAATTAAAATATAAGCTGCGGTACCAAAATAGTTTTGGAATTGCTAACTTCCAACCTCATGAATGAGTTGGTGTTTTGTGTCTCATAATTTTTAATCCAAAGTAAGTCCGAATAATTATATAACTTTCACATGTAACTTTTCTTCTATAATTACTATTATTATTATTATTATTATTATTATTATTATTATTATTTTTGGAGAATTTATTAAGAAATCATCTTACAAGTTTTAATTGGTTCATAACATATTCTTATATATTCCAACAAATCTTATTATTTGGATATTTGATTCACCAAATCTTAATTTTATATTTGAGATGATCTAAATAAGTATAACTTTTTGACTTTTTATACTCTATTTCTTCTTCTTCTTCTTCTTCTTCTTCTTCTTCTTCTCCTTCTTCTTGTTTTTTTTTTTTTTTTTTTTTCTCACTCTTAACAACTTGGTGTGAACTATTTTGTACTTTTTCAAAAATTCATAATTTTTGTTGCTCATTTTTTTTAATGAAATTAATATTTTTGAAACCTAATTAGTGAGATCTATCAAATAACATCTCACTATGTAATCTGGCTCTGCTCTTGGTTGCTGATCTGGCTTTGTTATGGGATGTTATTGATCTTCATCAATAAAATTTGTTCTAGGCTGCTGCTGGTTTGGAGTTTGGTGCTTACATTTGTTATGTGCTGGTTGCATCTGCTATGGGATGGTTTTGTTTTGATATGGAGTTTGATATGGAGTCTGCTGCTGATCATTGCTGGTATGGTGTTCGAGGCTGCTGGTATGGTGTTTGGGGAGTACAACTGTATTATGCTTTCTTTTGGGTTGGTGTCTTACCAACTATGAGAGTTGTTAGGCTTTGCTCTATGCTTTCTATTGATTATTGTCAATGTTTTTGCTTGATATTTATCATTATAATTCTTCTTGGGCTGTTTCAAAAAAAAAATAAAAATAAATAACATCTCACTAGAACATGTAATTTTATAAAATAAAAATAAATAAATTTTACAGTGTGAATGTTCACATCATGAAACATTTATACTGTTAATGTAAACATTAATGAGCGCTTCACCCTACTATCATTAAGGGTATTTTAGTAACTTTGTTAGCCATATGATATATTGGAACATAAAAAAATAATTTAGGCAAATGAAACATAAGTAAATGAGGAGGAATTTAAAAATAAATGCTCTATTTTTTATTTTTTTTTGACTTGCACACAGAAAATGTGGTCTTGGCCGCTAACTTTCTTAAAAAATTAAAAGTAAAATCAATACAACTAAACTATAAATATCAAATTGATGTAATAGTTAAATTTTAGAGATTAGGAGTACAATTTTCCCAAAATATAAATTGAAACTTGGGGCTACAATGTTATCGAACATAACATGGAAATAGTAAAATGTCACCGTAAAGCAACAAATCATCAAAATAAAAAATATATTCCGCCGCCAGGATTCGAACCTGGAACATTCTCATTAGCCGAGTTGATAATAGTTGAGCTACAGCGGATCTTGTGATATGCTTAAGAAAATAATATTTATAGAACTAACGTTTCAAGTGAAAATTAATTAAGACTATATGACAATTACAAATGGTATCACTTAAATGTAACTTACAAGTGGTATCACTTGAATGTAACTCTTAAAATTTAAGCTAAAAAATCAAGAAAATTTTAAGTGATAAAAAATTTATTTAATTCTGACTTAATTTATAAATATTTATACATAAGGGTCAACATATACCATATAACCTCTTCCTTCGTTTTAAAAAACTCTCTCTCTAAAAAAAAACCTCCTTCTCTGGCGTTACCATTGGCCAGCCGACCGCCGTCTTTGGCCATGGCGGTTGGCTGGCCTAGCTTTCTCTCTTTGTGTTGTTGTTTTTTCTGCTTTTAATCTTGAGCCCCATTTGTATTCCGTTTGCCTCCTTTCGGATCTAATCTCTAGATTTGTTTAGGGTGCTAGTTTTATCCTTTCGTTCTTGTTTAGGCTGCTTCTGTTCTGAGGTTGTGGGTGGTTCTAGATCTATCTTCATTTTGTGGGTTTTGGTGTTTTGGAAGCTGCGATGGGTGGTTTTGGTGGGTTCTTTTCTCGAATGAAGTGGTTCGGTGGTAGTGGTGTTTTGGCCATGGTTTTCAGTTTCAGCCATGGGTTCCGGTATAGGATGCTTGCGTTGACCAAGGGTGGGTTGATTCAGGAACTTCATTCAGGCACTTCGCTATGAGAGGGAGTTTGAGGGGTGGAGGATCCAGAGTTGTTTAGGATCTTCATTCGAGCGCTCCGTGCAAGTGGGAGTTTGAGGGGTGATTTCCGTTCAATCCTATGGTGGTCGGTGTTTGTGTTCGGTTAAGCATGAAGAGGAGAGTGAAGCAAGCAGTGGCTGTCGATGTTCAGAGGTGAAGCAAAGTAGTTTCAGTCTCGGGTTGTTCTTGATGGTGAAGCAAGAAGAGGCTGTTGAGGTTGCTAGGTGTCTGCAATGGAGGGTGTTGTTTGGGTCACGGAGTAGAGGTTAAGGAAGCATGAAGAGGTGAGTGAATGGTGCAAGACGAGGCTGTTGATGTTCGGAGTTCGATCACGGGTGGTCTTCGACGGCAATGGAGTCTGCGTGTCTGGCAAGTATGCAGGTTGAGTGTATCAAGTGTGTATCAGTGTATCAAGTGTGTATCAGGCGTGGGGCTAAAGAGTGCATCAAGTGTTTGAGTCAGGCGTGGGGTGTTCCAAGAGTGAGTAGTTGTGGTTTAGGTGAGGTG
The DNA here is from genome assembly GCA_025200525.1 of Camellia lanceoleosa. Lineage (NCBI taxonomy): Eukaryota > Viridiplantae > Streptophyta > Magnoliopsida > Ericales > Theaceae > Camellia > Camellia lanceoleosa. The sequence continues at coordinate 130,455,538 of CM045762.1, read as the reverse complement.
TTTCAGTGTGTAGCTGTGGTTTAGATGGGGCTCAAGTGTGTGGTTTATTTTACTTTTTAGTTGTATTTTAAAATTTAAAATTGTGAGGAGAAGGGGTTGGTTGTAAGAACGCGAGTAGCAGTAGCAAGAGAGTGAGTATTTACTCTTCGAATCTCTCTCATTGCGTTTTATTTCCTTGTACTTGTAAATTTCATGTTTTTAATGGAATTTTTCTTTGCCGATCAACAAAAAAAAAATAAAAAATGTACCATATAACCTCACAAACTCCACCATCACCGCCACCGCTATCACCGCCACCATCATCCATCATCCTTCCACAACCACCATTTTTATCACCATTGTCGTTACTACCATAACCGTCGTCATTATTTCAATACTACCACCACAATCGCTACCTGTTTCCACTACTACTATAACAATTTGTACAATCCTTCACCTTTACAACTATTGTCACCATTACCATAACTACCACCATCATTACACCGCCATTGCTCTCTTTTTATCATCACTACATTACCCCATGGTTGATTCTGACTTTTTTAGGATCCAAATCAAACCCTAAATATGAGACCTTTCATATTTATTATTAAAAAAAAAATTGTTCAAAACATTATGTACCAAATTTTGTTTTAAATTTTTGCATTTAATAATGCTCACAAAAAGGCTACTAAAATTTACTGAAATATGTAATAAAGTTTACAATAATAAAAAAATTAAAATATAAGCTGCGGTACCAAAATAGTTTTGGAACTGCTAACTTCCAACCTCATGAATGAGTTGGTGTTTTGTGTCTCATAATTTTTATTCCAAAGTAAGTCCGAATAATTATAAAATTTTCACATGTAACTTTTCTTCTATAATTAATATATATATATATTTTTTTGCACATTAAGAAATCATCTTACAAGTTTTAATTGGTTCATAACATATTCTTATATATTCCATCAAGTCTTATTACTTGGATATTTGATTCACCAAATCTTAATTTTATATTTGAGATGATCTAAATAAGTATAACTTTTTGACTTTTTATACTCTCTTTCTTCTTCTTCTTCTTCTTCTTCTTCTTCTTCTTCTTCTTCTTTTTTTTTTTTTTTTTTTTTTTTTTCACTCTTAACAACTTGGTGTGAACTATTTTGTGCTTTTTTAAAAATTCATAATTTTTGTTGCTCTTTTTTTTTTTTAATGAAATTAATATTTTTGAAACCTAATTAATGAGATTTGTCAAATAACATCTCACTAGAATATGTAATTTTGTAATATAAAAATAAACAAATTTTACAGTGTGAATGTTCACATCATGAAACACTTATACTGTTAATGTAAACATTAATGAGCGCTTCACCGTACTATCATTAAGGGTATTTTAGTAACTTTGTTAGCCATATGATATATTGGAACATAAAAAAATAATTTAGGCAAATGAAACATAAGTAAATGAGGAGGAATTTAAAAATAAATGCTCTATTTTTTTTTTTTTTTTTTTTTTTTTGACTTCCACACAGAAAATGTGGTCTTGGCCGCTAACTTTCTTAAAAAATTAAAAGTAAAATCAATACAACTAAACTATAAATATCAAATTGATGTAATAGTTAAATTTTAGAAATTAGGAGTACAATTTTCCCAAAATATAAATTGAAAGTTGGGGCTACAATGTTATCGAACATAACATGGAAATAGTAAAATGTCGCCGTAAAGCAACAAATCATGAAAATAAAAAATATATTCCGCTGCCAGGATTCGAACCTAGAACATTCTCATTAGCCGAGTTGATAATAGTTGAGCTACAGCGGATCTTGTGATATGCTTAAGAAAATAATATTTATAGAACTAAAGTTTCAAGTGAAAATTAATTAAGTCTATATGATAATTACAAATGGTATCACTTAAATGTAACTTACAAGTGGTATCACTTGAATGTAACTCTTAAAATATAAGCTAAAAAATTAAGAAAATTTTAAGTGATAAAAAATTTATTTAATTCTAACTTAATTTATAAATATTTATATATAAGGGTCAACATATACCATATATCCTCACAAACTCCACCACCACCGCCACCGCTATCACCGCCACCATCATCGGTCATCCTTCCACAACCACCACTTTCATCACCATTGTCGTTACTACTATAACCATCGTCATTGTTTCAGTACTACCACCACAATCGCTACCTATTACCACTACTACTACAACAATTTGTACAATCCTTCACCTTTACAACTATTGTCACCATTGCCATAACTACCACCATCATTACACCGCCACTGCTCTCTTTTTATCATCACTACATTACCCCATGGTTGATTCTGACTTTTTTTTTGAATCCAAAGCGAACCCTAAATATGAGATCTTTCATATTTATTATTAAAAAAAAATTGTTCAAAACATTATGTATCAAATTTTGTTTTAAATTTTTGCATTTAATAATGCTCACAAAAAGTCTACTAAAATTTACTTAAATATGTAATAAAGTTTACAATAATAAAAAAATTAAAATATAAGCTACGGTACCAAAATAGTTTTGGAACTGCTAACTTCCAACCTCATGAATGAGTTGGTGTTTTGTGTCTCATAATTTTTATTCGAAAGTAAGTCCGAATAATTATATAATTTTCAAATGTGACTTTTCTTCTATAATTATTATTATTATTATTATTATTATTATTATTTTGGAGAATTCATTAAGAAATCATCTTCTAAGTTTTAATTGGTTCATAACATATTCTTATATATTCCAACAAGTCTTATTATTTGGATATTTGATTCACCAAATCTTAAGTTTATATTTGAGACGATCTAAATAAGTATAACTTTTTGACTTTTTATAATCTTTTTCTTCTTTTTCTTCTTCTTCTTTTTTTTTTTTTTATTTTTTTTTTCACTCTTAGCAACTTGGTGTGAACTATTTTGTACTTTTTTAAAAATTCATAATTTTTATTGCTCATTTTTTTTAATGAAATTAATATTTTTGAAACCAAATTAATGAGATCTATCAAATAACATCTCACTAGAATATATAATTTTATGAAATAAAAATAAATAAATTTGACAGTGTGAATGTTCACATCATGAAACATTTATACTGTTAACGAGCGCTTCACCCTAATGTAAACATTAATGAGCGCTTCACCGTACTATCATTAAGGGTATTTTAGTAACTTTGTTAGCCATATGATATATTGGAACATAAAAAAATAATTTAGGCAAAAGAAACATAAGTAAATGAGGAGGAATTTAAAAATAAATGCTCTATTTTTTATTTTTTTTTGACTTGCACACAGAAAATGTGGTCTTGGCCGCTGACTTTCTTAAAAAATTAAAAGTAAAATCAATACAAGTAAACTATAAATATCAAATTGATGTAATAGTGAAATTTTAGAGATTAGGAGTACAATTTTCCCAAAATATAAATTGAAAGTTGAGGCTACATTGTTATCGAACATTACATGAAAATCGTAAAATGTCGCCGTAAAGCAACAAATCATCAAAATAAAAAATATTTTCCGCTGCCAGGATTCGAACCTGGAGCATTCTCATTAGCCGAGTTGATAATAGTTGAGCTACAGCGGATCTTGTGATATGCTTAAGAAAATAATATTTATAGAACTAACGTTTCAAGTGAAAATTAATTAAGTCTATATGATAATTACAAATGGTATCACTTAAATGTAACTTACAAGTGGTATCACTTGAATGTAACTCTTAAAATATAAGCTAAAAAATTAAGAAAATTTTAAGTGATAACAAATTTATTTAATTCCGACTTAATTTATAAATATTTATACATAAGGGTCAACATATACCATATAACCTCTTCCTTCGTTTTAAAAATCTCTCTCTCTAAGAAAAAACCTCCTTCTCAGGCATTACCGTTGGCCAGACGGCCGCCGCCTTTGGCCATGGCGGTTGGCTGGCCTAGGTTTCTCTCTTTGTGTTGTTGTTTTTTCTCCTTTTAATCTTGAGCCCCCATTTGTATTCCGTTTGCCTCCTTTCGGATCTAATCTTTAGATTTGTTTAGGGTGCTAGTTTTATCCTTTCGTTTTTGTTTAAGCTGCTTATGTTCTTAGGTTGTGGGTGGTTCTAGATCTATCTTCACTTTGTGGGTTTTGGTGTTTTGGATGCTTCGATGGGTGGTTTTGGTGGGTTCTTTTCTCGAATGAAGTGGTTCGGTGGTAGTGGTGTTTTGGCCATGTGTAGAAGTCCCCGAACGTCCCGGGGGGATGACCCCCGATCTGTTCATTTTGGGCTCACTACAGTTCAGACTCAAATTGTCACGGTTCTCAATCTAAACCAAAGAGTCCAAATCCGGAAAATCGTTTTGAGAAAATAGATGTTTTGAAAGAAGTGCCAAACATGGACTGCTTTGCCAGATACAGAGTCGCCACCTAAATATTTTATTTTGGGAAATTTATGAAAACCTGACTCGTGCCTAAGGCCACGTGTTCGTCATCACCAAAGTTGCCTCGGCTCGGGAACTTGGGTATGATTGGGAAAGGTCACTTCGTGAGCACCCCCGCTCGTCCGATCAAAGATCGACCTCTACTAACCATGATATCTAGTTTTGAAAACATTTTGTGCTCTTATTCCGGTTATTAGCCTAGATTTACTATGTGATGCGCACAGCATACAAGTATAGACTGGGTCGCCTGAATTGGAACAAAACATTTCCTGCTTATTTTTGAAAGTGATTTGCTACTCGCAAGTAGGCTTAAAATGTAGATTTTGCCACCCTCAGGTGGGCTTAAAAAAGATGGTTTTGCCACTATCTAGTGGGCTTAAAACTCACAGCTGATGATTTGTTCCAATCTAAATAACCCAACCTTCACCCATAGGCATTCAGGCAGTTATATCACATAAGCATATAGCCTCATGGTAAGCATGCTATTATGGCAGTCACTCACACTCATGCAAGGATGCTAAAGCATAAAACTTACCGAGTACTCCAAGCCAAAACAAAAACTATGTTAGAAATCCATGCATAATCCTAACTATACAGAAATGCCTAATGCAACACATACAAAATGCAACTAAGATAGGCTCGGCTATTCTAAACATGGCATATGGAATGCTACAATTAACATGTATTCAACTCGGAATTGAAATACAATGCAGTGAGTTATGATGCGCTGAGTCCGGTGCATGCAAAACAGATAAATGAATGCAAACATGCTATCATACTGTATGCTAATTGAAATATGCCCGAATCTAACCATCATAAGCTGGTAAATAAAAGGGAGAAAGATGTGGGGTTGGAAGACATACATCATACGCACACACACTTGTTACAGTTGTGCCATCGCTCGGAGGGTCCGAATAAATAATATACAGTCCAAATGAATAGTACAGTCCGAATAAATACAAAATCCTAATTAATTAACAAATTAATCTAGGAAGGCAGGTAAATTAGCATGCAAGCCCATAGACCGCCTCAGTTCTGTTCCGAATGATGAATGATGCATGCTTGAGTTGCCTTGCATGGAAATCCATTGCGATGCCCCAATTAGCCTCTGTTTACAATTAAACTCGGAATATTGCACAAAGCTCCAAAAGACTGTCGGTTTCTGATTTGCTACAACAGAGAGCAAGAAAGGGGCATGGCAAAGTATTTTCACATATGTATGCATACCTCGGTCCTCGTGCCACCAATCACGCATCTTGATGCATGATAGCCGAGGAGTCGAATTGCACGACTCAATATGAAATGAATGCACATATAAACATAACAAGACCGAGACTCCATCATGGTTAATCTGGAGTATCGGCAACTGGGAATTGAGACACGTTCCGTCACTCGGAGTACGAAACGTCCCTTGTTTCCCGTGCTTGGGCTAACTCCTATCCCAAGCACAATGCGATATGCATGACATGCATGAATGCAATCCTAACATGTGACCTAGCATACGCAATGCTATGAGATGACATACACAATGCACGATGTAGCAAGCCATACACAATGCTCTAACATACAACCTAGCATACGCAATGCTATGAATTGAAATGGCATACACAATGCATCATGGACTTACACCAACATGAGTGGACCTCAGCCACACCCACATCAGTAGCCATAAGATGAAAAAGAGACACTCGAGATGCGTGCACACATGCACGCAAATCGAGGACCGATCCTAAGGCACAAATGCCACTCTAACGAGGCATGGCAAGGCATGAAATATGGCATACAAACATGCAAGTTTCAGCACTGAAATAAAATGGAAAATGATCCCGAATCATGGATATATGTCATACAAAGCATGGAATGGTCCCGAAACTCAAAACTAGGCACATGTATTGACTTATAGCTATACAAAGCATGCATTATTTGACCATGAAGCACAAGGATAGAGCCAAGGCAGTCCCAAAACATGAACATTTCTAGTTCAAAGCATGGCCAAAAGATGCTAGCAAGATGGACTAAAATAGCATGCAATTTTGACTAGCAAACATGGTTTACATGGCATGTACATGAAGCAGGTGAGAACTCATCAAACCAGAAAAAATAAGTGAATAAAATGTGCCAAAACATGCCCAAATAGCCTCTGAAATGCAGCCAACACATGCACAAATGATGGGTTCTTTTAGAGGGCCATACAAGGGGTTATTAAGCACATACAAGATAGACACTTACCATGGAAAAATTAACTCTAAAAATCAAATATGATAGCCCTAAAACTCACCAAATTGGCCCTAAGATTAGTTAACAAAGCATGCAAGATAGGGCCTCTTTGGAAGGCCAAAAAGACCATCAAGCAAAATAAGGTGAGAGGGGGTCACCCCCCTTTGCTTTTGAGGCTCAAAATAGTGTGTTAGCCACTGAAAATCCACTGAATTTTAGTGGCTATAAGGCCAAACAAAGCATGCAACAAGGGCTTAGTTGTAAGGCTCAAAATAAGAGGCAATCAAGCATACAAGGAAACATATGACCTCAAACAAAAGAATACCCTTAATAAAACATCAAGAGGGCCTTAAAAAAAGACTTTTTCCAGTTTGTAACAAATTCCAAAAATGTTTACAAGTGAGGCTAAAACATGGTGCAAAAATAGCCCTAAAAGAGAGATAGAGGACAAGGGGCAGTATAAGGCCTCAAAAAGCCAAGTGTCCTTCAACAAAGTCTAAGAGGGGCTCAAAAAAAGACACTTCACAGTTTGTCTCGAAGCCCAAAAATACTCACAAGCAAGGCTAATATATCATGCAAGATAAGGGCCAAAAGGAGGGAAAAAGAACAAAGGGTGGTAGGAGACCTCAAACAGAAAAAAGTTCTTGATCAAACATGAAGATAAGTTCAAAATAAGACTATTTTCAGTTTAGGTCGAAGCCCAAAAATGTAAGCAAAAGGAGCTAAGATATAGAACAAAATGGTGCAAAAATAGGGAAAATAGGAGCTTACCCTTGTAGAGCCGAACTCCAGCAGCTTTTGGTCCAAGAAAATGAGCTTTTAACCTCTGAAAATGACCTCCAAGGGGTTGGAATGGATGATGGAGGTGGTAGGCTATGGGTTGTGGTGCAAAATAGCCAAGAAACTAGGGTTTTGGAGCTTGAAAATGGAGGGAGAAGGGGGTGAGCCTTGGCTGATTTTTTCTAACCCTTAGAAATGGAGGTGGGGTGCTGGTTATATAGAGGGAGAGGAGTGAAATAAAAGAGGGTAAAACCAATTCAAATTCCCCCCCTCGCCCAAAAGGGTGGACCCTCGGGCTGGGGTCTGGTGCAAAACAGCTGGCACAGCTGGAATGCACCAGGAGGGACAAGTTTGGCCAGCTAGGTTCAAGAGGTTCAGGTTGCCGGCCGGCCACCTCTCCTGGCCTGCCGGCCAGGGTCAAAAGGGTCAACAAGATTTGCTTGCTGGCCACCCCAAAAAGGTGGCCTCCCATGTGTGTACCACACAACTTTATGGTCATAAAACTAGAAAAAGTGAACCAGGAGAGAGAAAAGCAAGCTTTTTAGAAGGGTTCAAAAGGGTCAGGGGGATTTAATGGCCGACCTATCCATATTGGTGGCCTCCCAGGTGTGTACAACACAATGGTGTGGTGGAAAGTCAGAAAAAGTGGCCCAGGAGTGGGAAAAACTAGCTTTCTAGTGAAGAAAACGGGGCGATGAAGAGCGATGAAGAAATGAAATTGGTTTTCAGAACAATTGCTGGTCTCCCACCTTCCTAAAACCTTTCTAACAATGAAAATAAAGTCTCTACCAAAAATGAACCCAAACCGATGCAAAACGAAGGTTTGGGGGCAAAAACGCGTAGTTTGGGGCCCCGAAACTGACTGTCAAGCACCGGAGGTGGCGTTCGACCACGAAGTTGGCCTCTCAGGCCACAGTGTCCCTCAAAAGGGAGGAAACAAGGTGTATGCCAAAAATCGAAGCAAACAGAGCTGGTTAAGCGGTCCCGAACCGAGGCACACGGCCGACAGCTCCGAAAATCGGGCTCCAAAAGGGAAAAATGGCCTACGACCACGAAATGTAGCCTACGGCCACTGGGAGATGATCTATGAGACCTCTCCCTCCCTTCGGGAGGAGAAAACAAAGAAAATAGGGCCTGGTTCGCAAACCGAGGCAAGGCACAAAAGAGTCCGGTAATCTAGAGACAAGGCTCGCAGCCAAGACTCTGAAACTTCAGAACGAGCACAATATGTAACATCACCAAGCGCTCAATTGGTGATGTCTGAGTCTTAAGGTCAGTCAAAAATGGGGTGTCTACAGTTGCCCCTCTTTGACAGAACTCAAAAGTCATAAGTGACGGGAGTGAATGTCAAAGCCCAGAGACGACCCATTTTTGACAAGGCCGAAAACTTAGACAAACATACAAGATAACAAAGAAATGTTCCCGCTTGCATGCTCGCAGGCGGGGGGCAAAATGCAAAGCAATATGCACCAAGCCGGATATAACTCAATGATCATGCGAAGCAGCGAGCTGTAATGAAGCAAATATTCACAATAGATGCAACAATTTTAAGCAAGAATGCAAAGCAATACTACATTTCATGCAGTTGAAGAATGCAGAGATTCATTGAATTCTCGCCACGTCTCACATGGAGGGGATACAATACCTGTGCGGCTCATCTGGTTGCGCCAGCCTCAAATGATCCGTACATACAATATCGTGCCTGAAAGAGGAAGAAACTCAACAAGCACAACATAGTTAGCTACATATGTTCAGTGTGATATCGAGTGCAGACAAATGCGGTGTTGATGGGTGAATGCATCGCAATGCGAGAAGCAACGCGCATTACAACGCAAGTTAAGCACAAGGGTATGACAATACTCATGAAACGTGCAGAACATCGCAAGTGGTGTGCATGAGAATGCAAGTAACGTGCATAACAATGCAAGATCAGTGTAAACTCGAATGCACATTTTGAAATGAAACAACGTGCAAAGCAATGCAAGTTTCGACGAAGGTGGCTCAATTGCGACATCCGGTTTACCTCCCGGGAAGGTCACAACATATTCAAAAGGATACACCTTCCTTTTGATGAGTAACAATGAGACACGCATCGAAAGTTGGAGTTGAAGTTCCCGCGGAGGGATTTCGCGACGAAAAATGCACTTTCCTTGTACTTTCTCGGGTGCCGGGGGCTCCAATCATCACGAAAATTTGCAGAGGCCTTAGAGACCATGTTGGGAACACCACCGGCCATGTTTGGTCCAAGGGGGAGGCTACCGGCCAGGGGTGAGGCAAGGGGATGGATGGCCGGCCGGCTAGAAAAGGTGGCCAGCCGGCCATTTAGCCAAAACAGTGGGCAATTTGGTCTTTTTACTCTTCTTTCTTTAAAAACACTCGGCCAAAGCCTTATTCCTCATAACTCCAACTCCGAAATTGGTCCCCCCACCTCCCTAGAGCATTTTCCCTCTCAGATCTACGCTCCATACGCGTTTTCCAACATCCCACGCAAAGTTGTTTCGCGAAATCTTTCAGTTTTCAACACTTTGGACAGATTAAATTTTGGTTTCGGTGCTTCTTTTCTCATTTTCACCACTTGAGGTAAGTTTGTCCCAACATTTGGAAGATTTTCTCAGGAGTTGACTTTTGTTGACTTTTTCATTTCCTGAGAGTTGACTTTTGTTGACTTTTTCCAATTTTGGCTCATTTCGCTCATTTTTGCAGATTTTTCGAGATGGCGGATCATTTTCCTCATGGTGGAGGTCCTCCAGGCGTCAGGGATGAGCTGGACATCATGTCCTTGCCCCCGAGAGTTCGGCCGTTTGATCCCGAGAGGTATCATCCTCAGGAGCACGTCCTTCCTCAGGCAGTTTTCTACCACTTTACTGACTTCGATGAGCGAGCGCCTGTTGATCTACTGCTGCGGGAGCCGCAGTCCCACCTCTCCCATCAGGCACGAGAGGTATTTACTTCACTTTTACATTTCTCGCAATGTATTCTGCATTTTCTGCGCATTTCGTGCTTTTGCTATGCTTATCTGCTCACTCAAGTACACAACTTGTTTTGAATGTTTAGTCTATAACACCGTATTCCGTTTGCATCTTGAACACACAGTTCAAACACTCTGACTTTCTGAACACGCGGCCTGTATATTGATTGTGAACACACAGCACACGCTTGTTGAGAGTTGAACACACAGTCCCAACTTTGAGATGAACACACAGCCTACTGATTTTGAAATTTGAACACACAGCTCAAATGCTTGATGTTGATGTTGAACACGTAGCTCGAACTTTGATGATGAACACACAGCCCATTTTTCTAATTATGAGCACACAGTACACACTTGTTTAAGATTTGAACACACAGCCCAAACTTTGAGATGAACACACAGCCTAAATTGAAGGTGAACACGCAGCACACACTTGTTGAGAGTAGAACACGCAGCCCAAACTCTGAATCTATGAACACACAGCCCAAATTGAAGGTGAACACGCAACACGCACTTTTTGAGAGTAGAACACGCAGCCCAAACACTTGATGTCGAACACACAGCTCGTTGTTGAGGTGAACACACAGCACACACTGATTGAGAGTTAAACATGCAGCCCAAACACTTGAATTCTGAACACACGGCCCATTGTTGAGGTGAACACACAGCACACACTGATTGAGAGTTGAACATGTAGCCCAAACACTTAAATTCTGAACACACGGCCCATTTTTCTGATTTTGAGTTGAACACGTAGCCCAAACACTTAAATTCTGAACACATGGCCCATTTTCTGATTTTGAGTTGAACACGCAGCCCAAACACTTGATGTCGAACACACAGCTCGTACTTTGAAATCTGAACACACGGCTCAAATACTAGATATTGAACACACAGCTCGAACTTTGAGATGAACACACAGCCCACACTGATTTTGAGTTGAACACGCAGCCCAAACACTTAAATTCTGAACACACGGCTCATACTTTGAATTTTCTGGACACACATCCCAGATTCTGTATTTGATTTGATTTTGCACACAGCTCATACATTTATTTGCACGCAACTTTTTCATTTCATATGCACGCAGCTTATACATTTCATTTTGAAACTGAATACATATGTTCATCCTGAATACATGTGACTTTTCGTACTGCGCGAGGATATGGTTCCATCGCGGCGAGAGACTGGTACGCAGGGCTTCCGGAGGTTGTCCAGGATTTGGTTGACCTGGCAGGGTTTGGGCCCTTTTCCACTGGGATATCTCGCTGTCTTGCCAGTAGGACGCTGATGGGTGCTTTGGTAGAGAAATGGTGGGACAACACCAACTCCTTCAATTTCTCTACTACCGGGGACATGACTATGACCCCATTTGACTTCGCCATACTGACGGGCCTTGATGTAGGAGGCTGGGCCATCCTATATGACGAGGACATGGGCCAGTGTGAGGCCGCTTCGATATACTTATTTGGAGCTCGCCCGCCGGTTGACAGATCTTCGGGCAGAGTCCGATATACTTGGTTTTCTTCCAATTTCAGGAGGGTAGAGATGGAGCTTGAGACTCCTGAGGAGGTAGCACAATACACCCGCAGATTTCTGATGTTCCTCTTCGGGACCACTCTGTTCACCGATAAGGGGAACACTGTCGGGCTTTACCTGTTGAGTGCTCTAGTGGACCTATCACAGGTCAGCCGATATGATTGGAGTGGCGCCAGCCTGGCTACTCTCTATTGCTATATGAGCGCAACCTCCCGCAGACGGGGGAACATGGTTGGCAGCTATTGGAGGGCCTGGGAGGTACTTTCTACCCCTCTTGATTTACATTTCTGCTTCTCATTATTTGTATATTGCACACACAACGCACTTTACACTCTGTACTTTGCACTTTGCTCTCAGCATTTTGTATTTACATTCTGCACTCAGCATTCTGTATTCTGATGGCTATTACTCTATTTCTCACAGTTATGGGTCTACGCGTACTTTTCGACGTTAGCCCCAAAGCTTGAGGTGGCGGTGCCTCTCACGACCCCTTACTCACTTATGTTCGAGGGCCAGTACCGGCCGAGGCCTCGGGAGTCTTTCCTCTACCTACGGCAGTACTTTGATACAGTGCGGCCGTCAGAGGTATTTCAGAACTCTCAGTTCTTCATATTTCCAATCTTTGATTTATCTTGCACATTCACAATTTCTGACCAGCTTATGCATCAGTTCCACAGATCTCATGGCAGTCCTGGGCGCCTTTAAGTAGAGACCTCCGATTTCAATTTGCCAGAGCATGGGGTGTCTCTCGGTATAGGATCCTCTTCGAGGGGCCGGTAAGCAGGGCTTGGTTTTTAGGAAATCGCTTCTTGCGTCAGATATGGGGCTACCCTAATCAAGACATTCCTTCAGCACCTCCAGACGATATGCGGACCGCTGATGGGCTCTCTCCCCAAGAGGTCGTCAGTGCTATGCAAGGTACCGACGCATTACTACATTTGGAGCAGGGGCAGTACGCGACCTACCGTCACACATACTTGATGCCTTCATTGACGGGAGTTCATACTCCGATGAGGAGGTCCGCTGGTATGCCCTCATCGAGCCGGGCCCGAGCCAGAGACATTCCTTCGACCGGTAGGGCTGGCACATCCAGAGATGGGGCTGGACTGGTTCCCCCGATCCCCCCAACTCATCATCATCCTGGATGGCCAGATATGCCGACTGAGTTGATGGGATGGCGATATGGGACTTCCTACCCGATTCTGATAGAGCCTCCGATGCCTGGCCACTGATATGTCAGTGACCCTGACTCACCACCGGTATGTTCCATTGTTTTTCGTTTATCACACAGACACTTTGGTATTTGTTTATTCATTGATGACTTGAGCTTGTATCTGCAGCCACCCAGGGAGTACATTGTTGAGGTGCTCAGGATGGTAGCCTCACTTGAGGGCATGGTCCTGCGGAGAGAGGCGCAGTTGTCCGTCATGGGTGTCCGGGTACTCTTTAGTTTTCTTGCATTTATCATACTTCTGATGACATGTTAATCTTGAACATTTTACTGCATTGATAGGCTGCCTGTGTAGAGCACATCTGACACACACCACATTCATGTACTCTATCTGCATACATCCACTCTGTACAGTTTGCTTGCATTTGTATTTGATAGACATGTTTTGGCTGATGTATTCATATTGCATTCTTCATTTTCAGATGCCTCCGGTGTATACTCAGTCACAGGCCGGGCCATCCAGGCCTTCCCAAGGAGCTTGGAGAGGGGAGTCGTCTCGCGGACGAGGTAGACGCAGGGCGCACATCATAGAGGAGGAGTCCAACGAGGAGGAGGAGGATGCAGATCCCCAGTCAGAGACATCCGCTGACAGAGAGGGTGGCTCCGATCCCGGTTCCGGTAGTGGAGATGAGGCAGAGGAGGGTTCCGAGGATGGTAGCTCCGACTCAGACGATGATGATGGTGGTGATGATGGCGCAGAGGTTGTTCCGCAGAAGAGGACGAAGAGGGCCTCTTATTCCTGCTCTTGAGAGCATAAATGCAGTCGTTTCCTGCTTTATTTTCTTTTTTCTTGTAGTTGTAGCATATTGTACATTGTTAGGCAGTTTTATTTTTTGTAAAACTTGTACCCTTGTTGTAAAATGTTGTAACAAAGGAAGCATGATGGAATGAAACAGCTTGTGAAAAAAGTGTTGTATTTTCTGTTCTTAGCATTGCATCGCATCATTTTGCACGAAAACGAGATTGAATGGAAATGTGCATGGTGTATTTGCCAAGTCAGGTAGTGAACCGACGCAACAAACTAAACAACCTAACTTACTAAGAAATAACAAAACCTTAGCAAGTTTACAACTCGATAAGCAAAACACAACAAAGTTGATGACTCGATAAGTAAGGCATAACAAAATTGTTTGAACAAAAAGTAACAACTCAATGCACGAAACTTGACAGCTCGACAAAACTTAACAACTCGATAAGCAAAGCAACAATTGATAAGCAAGACTTAACAACAACTCTGTAAACAAAGTGCATTTTGGACGATCTGGGTGACAGAATGCATCCGAAACTGAGGGAAATTGAGGCCTTCGACACTCCCGATGCATGCAAATGCTAGGAACTTCCTTCTAGAGGGTAGAATAGGGCGAAGGACACACTTTGCAGCATGGCCGACCACCTTTGGGAGCTGGCCGGCCAACTTTTTGCATTAGAGAGGAGAGGGGTGGCCGGCCTACCAGAAAAGGTGGCCGGCCGGCCACCTAGCTTGGCAGCCACCAATTTTTTGACACGTGTCCTCCCGAACAGTGCCTTATCGTCTTTAAAAGTCCTAGCTCCGTGGTTGATTCATTTCATCCCAGTTTTGCACCAAAATGGAGGCGTTTCTCGTCGAAAATCTCACAGCTTGGATCGCTTCTTTAGATGGCTCAGAAAAGTTCAACTTCCAGGGCTTCGGCTTGAATGCACTATTCACGCTGAGCCGTACTCCGCTGCACCTTCCATTCCTTCATGCCGCGGCGAGGTTTTGGAACCCGGTAACGCATGTGTTTAGCTTTGGCGGGCAAGAGGTATGTCCAACTTTCGAAGATTTTCAAGTTCTGATGGAATCTGAACGTTATGAAGAAATTTTGCCTCAGTTTCGCTTCGGCCATGCCCAAGCTTTAGGGTGGATGTATCTGCAGCGGGGAACTGGACATCCTCGGCTTGATTCATCGCTTTTCTGATGGCGGTGACTGTGGCAACCATCATTGGCAAGGTTTTCGGCAACGTGCCCATTGCTTGTGCATGCTATCTCACTTTTTGCTTGCCCCAGGCTTTAGTGGATCTAGCATCCGTCTGATCGAAGTTGCTCAAGGCTTGAAGGAAGGAAAGAGTTGCATCGCTATGACATTGGCCGAGACACTGATGGGCTTAGATGCTTTCTATCGCCGGGAGACAACTAGATTTGCGGGGAGTCCACTACTGCTGCAGGTAATGTTTCCCACCCAATCTCACATATATATTGCTTGCATCACTCAACCCTCGGGCTCGTTTTTTTTTTTTTTTTTTTTTCTCTCATAAAACCCTTTTCTTACTTTTCTCTCATCGTACATCTCTCTATTCTTTATTCTCTCATTTTTTATCCCTCCCCAGGTATGGTTGATGGATAAATTGCAGGTTGTGAACTCTTGCCCAGCCTACTCGGCTCGCGGCTACTTCTTTCGAGAACGCCTAGTCGATGCCCCTGATGAGGGGTGGTGGTTTGACTGGATGTACAATTTTGTCTGCAGATCGCATTGCTTGGCGCTGTCCTTGGCTCAATCTCCCGGCAATGAGCTATAGCATGTCCCGGCAGACCAGGATCCAGTTGATTGGTCTGACTCACTGTGTGTTCTACTTTCCGTTCCGATTCTAATGCCAGTTCAGCCATGATCAGACTTGCGCACCAGAGGGGATAGAGTATACTGCCGCATTCCCGGTCCGAGGCGCACAGCTTGCCCGGTATGCCACATCATGGAGGACTAGAGAGCTCCTGGCCCCCGCTCCCACTTTCAGTTGCACTTTGTCTGACGAGTGCTTGGATTGGCTCAATGAAGAGGCATAGATTGGGCCCAGCTTGGCGTTAGAGGCTTTGACCAGCTCTGGGAGGGGGTGCAGGGACACCTGACTCATCTATGCCCTAGATTTATGGCTTTACTAGTACTTTCAAGTTTTCTTTATGAATGTAATAAAAAGCAACTTCAATTTGTATGCAAGAGCAGGAGAACTCTATTTTGGAATCAATGAAATTGAAGGTTGTGGGTACTGAAAATTTTCCGCTTTGGTCCAAAAATGGTCTAAGTCGTAAAAAGATTAATTTGAACAAAGTCAACTTTTATTAAAACTTTTCAAAACCATTTTCGATATGGATCAGAATTAGACATGCCTGAGATCTGTCACTGAGATGCACAACCCCGGATCCTAGCAACTGGAAAGTTACCCCTAGTCTGAATAGTATCTTGAAGATTGCAAGACAAAGTTGCCCCTAGTCTGAAAAGCACTGCACCGGAGATCACGATGAATGCTGATGGACAAAGATGACTGAGATGATCAAATGGACAAAGTTGATTGGGGAAAACTTTATGGCTGAACTTCAGGATGAAGTTGCCTACGTATCCCAAAGATGGGAATCAAGGTTTACGTAGTTCAAGCTCGGGTTCACTCGGGTATTTTCACTCTCCTTTTACGCTTTAACTTTTGCCAAGGCCACTCTTTGCGGGTTTTCAACCTTGCAAGCTCAGTTTTTGTAATTTCAAATTTTTTTGTGCTCTGAGTTTTGCCTAGGTCGCTGTCATGGCCCGAACCCGCCCCTAAGGGTTAAGGACATAACCGGCCAGTAATCTTGGGATTACTTACGGCCTCCGTACAAATCAGACATAACTCATCAGAGTAAAGGGGCCAAACGGAAGTAAAAATTTAAAACTTTGTCCATAGAGCGGTGCTTATATGCACGTCAAACAGACCAAACTCATATGCGTTAATAACCCACATCAAAAGTATATTAACATAAACTTCTTTACAATAGGATCGTCTAAACTGAGCCAACCCACAACAGACTACATACAAATGTACACAAACCCTTGCCAACAAAACAAAGTATAATTACATAGCAAAATGGCAAGGACGGGTCTCGCACGTGAGACACGAGGGCTGACTCTCCAAAATCTGGGTTGTTCTACACGGCTTCACTGAGGCTGGGTCTGGACCTCTCTTGGCTCACCTACAAAGACATGAATGACTGTGAGCGATAGCCCAGTGAATAATATCAATTATAGAACTTATGCGACAAGGCGTAGAACAACGTCTTCCAAACGGCCTTGGGCCCAATTCATAATTTTAACAGATATAAATAACTATACGAAGTTTCAAGTTAAGTGACTGTAGTTCCAAACATTCTGGCCCTTGGCCCATTTAGATTTCCATTCATGTCAAAATGGCCTTCGGCCCGATCATTTATGTCAAAACGGCCTTCGGCCCATTCGTTTATGTCAAAACGGCCTTCGGCCCATTCATTTCTATCAAAACGGTCTTCGGCCCGTTCATTTATGTCAAAACGGCCTTCGGCCCACTCATTTCTATCAAAACGGCCTTCGGCCCATTCATTTATGTCAAAACGGCCTTCGGCCCATTCATTTATGTCAAAACGGCCTTCGGCCCATTCATTTCTATCAAAACGGCCTTCGGCCCGTTCATTTATGTCAAAACGGCCTTCGGCCCATTCATTTATATCAAAACGGCCTTCGGCCCGTTCATTTATATCAAAACGGCCTTCGGCCCATTCATTTATATCAAAACGGGCTTCGGCCCATTCATTTATGTCAAAACGGCCTTCGGCCCATTCATTTATATCAAAACGACTTTTGGTCCATTCATGCTTAACAAAACGACCTTTGGTCCATTTATGTTTATCAAAACGACCTTGGGTCCACTTATTTATTCATATCAGACTTACGTCCACGATCGCAATTAGCAATTCATAAAGCTTTAAAGAGAGTAAACATTTGGACATTCACAAGCATTCAAATATCGATATTACTCACAGTGATCGGCTTGTGTAGTTGCCCGGGAGCTCGACCCTACATATCATGTAACACATGTGAGTCACAATTTGTTCATCCCGTTCATTAATTCATACATTCCTCTTTAGGCTTCAATTTTAACTCTTTAACTCAATCACAATGCTCAATGCATGCCTAAGAGTGCTTGCAAGTGAAAGAGAACGGAAAGCAGAACATAAGATGCAAAAGCGAGTTTGAAAATAGGGTCCTCGGCGTGGGCTTCCCTTCAGCGGACCCTTGGGTCTGCAAAAAATCTTGGTTGCCTACAATTCGCTCGGCGAGATCGGCCTCAGCGGACCTTCTACATAGCTCCGCTCGGCGTCAACTTCCTTCGGCGGGAACAGTCTGCGAAAATCTTTGGGAGCTCAATTTCTCCGCTCGAGCGTCAGTCTCCCCGCTCGAGCGGGACTCAAATTTCTAGAAAATCCAGAACATGTTCTTGAGCTTCAAATCAATTTCCCAGCTACCATTCTTGCATGCAAGGGCTCAAATCTCAAATATAATCATGCTAACATGGTACCAATTCCAATTTACAACATTAGAAAGCTCAATTTCTCAAAATAAATACATACATGGCTCAAATTGCACCAAACCCATTACTAACACAACCATTTCATGCATTCAACTCTTGTACCCTTATAATCTGCACATGCATGTGGTACATTATTCTCAATCTCAACTTATGTGATAAAGAGATGGTCAGGAACATGTTCTTCAACTAAAAACTCACATAGATCATGCATTTGGTGCTCAAATATGAAAATCCAAAGCAATTACATACATGCATGTAAACATTGACCTTCAATCCAACACATGCAATTCAAATTCCTTTCAATTCTCACTCTTGACCATAGATCAACTTTGAATACACAAAATTTGCCCATTAAACTCATGGATTACTCACCAAGGAGCTTGATTCTCACAATCTATGATCAAATCTTGAATAATCTTCAAGGTTCCCAAGCTTTAAGTTAAAATTTGCACAACTCCTCCCCCTTTCTCTCACTAGGGCCGGATCTCCCTCTCTCTCAATGGTATAACTCAGATTTTTGAGTTCCATAGAGTAAAAGGGAAGTAAGTGTTAATGCCCAACAAGCCCCACTAAATCAATATAATAATAATAAAGTAGTTGGGCTCCAATTAATCAATTTAATCAGTTTAAATTGCCTAGAATAAATTTTCAATTAAATTTCACCGTAGGCTCTAAAAATTACGCCGATCATAATGGCGTAATCAATTTTGGGTTCTGTGGCCGATAAGGCCCTCAATTTAATTTTCAAAGCAGATTACTCAAACAGATATTCCTACGGTGAATAGATAAAAATCCAAAATCATATATATTCTCATAATGGCACATAAAATCATGCTAAACACATAATCATACACAAATTAAGGACCAATTTAGCATATTACGGAACAGGGGTATCACAGTCTTCCCCCCTTTAGGAAGTTTGGTCCTCCAAACTTAATTTAGCTTCGTCGGGAAACAAATGTGGGTAGCTCAGTCGCATTTCCTCCTCTTTTTCCCATGTAGCATCCGTCCCATAGTGTTCTTTCCATTCTACTTTCACCATGGGGATGGACTTACTTCTCAACTGTTTCACTTGCCTGTCTACAATCCGTTCCGGCCATTCAGCATATTCCATATTTTCATCAATAGCAACCCGGTGATAATCAATCAGATGAAACGGGTCTCGGAGGTAACCCCTCAACATCGACACATGAAACACGTTATGGATCTGCTCGAATCCCGGCGGCAAGGCAACTCTATAAGCAACTGGGCCAACTCTCTCCAGAATCTGGAACGGCCCGATGTAACGGGGCGACAACTTGCCCTTTTTCCCAAATCTGACTTGGCCTTTCATCGGAGAAACACGGATGAACACATGGTCACCAACCTCATACTCAAGAGGTCTTCTCCGAACGTCTGCATAATTCTTTTGCGGTCTGAGCTGTTTTGAGCCTTTGGCGAATGGTCTTGATTTTCTCAGAAGTGTCTTGCACAATTTCTGGCCCAAGCAAAGCTCTATCCCTGACCTCTGTCCAACAAATAGGTGATCTACACCTCCTACCATACAAAGCCTCGTATGGTGCCATACCGATGCTGGAGTGGAAGCTGTTATTATAGGCAAATTCTGCAAGCGGCAAATAATCTTCCCAACTCCCCTGAAAATCCAAAGCACACATGCGAAGCATATCTTCCAAAGTTTGTATCGTTCTTTCGATCGCATACATGCGTGGGTGGAATGCGATCTTGAACCTTAGTTCTGTTCCCATAGCTTCCTGCAAACTCTTCCACAATCCAGATACAAATTTCGGATCTCTATCCGATACAATAGACACTGGAACTCCGTGTAAACGGACAATTTCGTCAACATAAATGGTTGCCAATCTATAAGTCGTAAATGTAGTTTTGACAGGCAGAAAATGTGCAGATTTAGTTAGTCTATCAACTATGACCCAAACAGAATCCATACCTCGTGAAGTCCGGGGTAAACCAACGACAAAATCCATAGCCACATGTTCCCACTTCCACTCGGGAATAGGGAGAGATTGAAGTAGACCGCCTAGTTTCTGATGTTCAGCCTTAACTTGCTGACACTGAAGACACTTGGACACATATTCTGCAATCTCTTTCTTCATTTTAGGCCACCAATAGGTTTGTTTGAAATCCCGGTACATTTTATTGTTGCCAGGGTGCATAGCAAATACAGATCTGTGGGCTTCATCTAAGACTCTCTTCTTTAGTTCTGGGATATCGGGGACACACATTCTGTTTCAGAATCTCAACGTTTCATTCTCGATGCTAAATTCTGCTTTTGGACTCGCCTCAAATTCATTGATTACTTTTCTGAGGAATTCATCCTATTTCTGTTTCTGTTTGATCTCCTCAATAATTGCCGGCTCGGCTGTAATAGCGGCTATCAATCCGCCCTGTTCACATACCACTACCTCAATTTCAGACTTCTCAAAATCTTGCAAGATTTCCTTCTGTTCGGTAAGCAAACAAGCCATGCCCCTGTTGATTTTCTGCTCAAGGCATCAGCAACCGTATTAGCCTTCCCGGGGTGGTACTGAATCTCGATATCATAGTCTTTTATCAATTCCAGCCATCTTCTCTGACGCATATTCAGCTCTTTCTGCGTGAAGAAGTATTTTAGGCTCTTATGATCCGTGTAGACTTCGCATTTTGCCCCATACAAATAATGCCCCGCCAGATTTTTAAGGCAAAAACAACTGCGGCTAATTCCAGGTCGTGCGTCGGATAATTCTTCTCATGTGGCCTCAACTGTCGAGAGGCGTAAGCAATAACCTTTCCGTTCTGCATTAACACACAACCCAAACCCTTATAAGATGCGTCACTGAAAATTACAAAATTTTCCGTACCTGAAGGTAGTGTCAAAATTGGTGCGGTGGTCAATCTTGTTTTCAGTTCTTGGAAAGCAAGTTCCCTTTCATCATTCCATTCAAACAGTTGCCCTTTACGTGTCAGTTGGGTAAGAGGCACAGCTAGTTTCGAAAAATCCTTCACAAACCTCCTGTAGTACCCAGCTAAGCCCATGAAGCTACGGACCTCTGCCACATTAGTTGGTGTAGGCCAATTCACAATTGCCTCTATTTTCTGTGGGTCCACTGAAATTCCTTCCTTGTTAATCACATGTCCTAAGAAAACAACTTCATCCAACCAAAACTCGCATTTCTTTAGTTTAGCAAATAATTTTCTTTCCCGAAGTATTTGTAAAACAGTCCTCAAGTGATGTTCATGCTCAAGTCTATCTTTAGAGTATATCAAAATATCATCAATGAAGACTACAACAAACTCACCAAGGTAGGTTTTAAAAATTCTATTCATCAAGTCCATAAATGCTGCCGGAGCATTAGTCACTCCAAACGGCATAACAAGAAACTCAAAATGACCATACCTCGCTCAACATTGTTTTCTCCACATCCTCTCGCTTAACCTTCACCGATGATACCGGATCTCAAATCACTCTTAGAAAACACCTGTGATCCTCGAATCGTCAAATAAATCATCGATACGGGAAGGGGTATTTGTTCTTTCTGTTACCTTATTCAATTCGATAGTCGATGCATAGGCGCAAGGTACCATCCTTCTTTTTCACAAATAACACCGGCGCCCCAAGGTAAGTACTAGGTCGATAAACCCCTTATCAAGCGTGTCTTGCAAATGTTCTTTCAATTCCTTCATTTCAAAGAAGAGCCATTCTTAGGGAGTCTTAGAAATTGGTGGGTGCACGCACGATCTCAATAGTAAACTCTATCTCCTCGTCTACCAATTCCCCGGTAATTCATTTGGAAACACATCCGAATTCTCTCACAATGGAAATATCGTTCAATTCAACATTCAGATTGTTCACCAATACATAACACAAATAACCCCGCACCCTTCCTGATCAATTTACATGCTTTCATTGCAGATATCAAGTATGGTGGAGGCACTACCCCATTTCCCACAAACACAATCTCTTTCTGTTTTGGTGGTTTAAACACAACCCTCTTCGTCACACAATCTATAGTGGCACAATATTTGGTCAACCAATCCATGCCTAAAATTACATCGAAGTGTCTAAAGTTTAAGGGCAACAAATCTACATATAGGGTAGCATCCTCAATATGCAGGTCACAAAACCGATATATATAGTCACATAACACAGATTCCCCCGATGGAGCAGACACACATAACAAATATGGTAATAATTCTAGGGGTCTTTTCAGTCTAGGTGCAAATGCATATGTCACAAAAGAGTGTGTTGATCCAGAATCAATTAATACAAAGGCATCCTGATTACATATTGAAATAGTACCTGAGACAGCGGCATTGGCATTAGTGTATCGCCGAACAAGCTAAAAACTCTCCCTGTCTCCGTATCCCCGTGATAGCGGTTCTCACAAGATTTTCCGGGATCGATGCAGTGGAACTAGCTGCAATCTTTCCACTATTTTGATTACACTCTCGGGCTATATGCCCTTGTTTCCCACACTTGAAACAGCCTCCTGATGCACGGTAACAAACCCCACGGTGACTTTTGCTACAGATATTGCACATGGGAGCTGTGTCTCGGGAAGAATTTGAAGTAGTGGAGGAACCCGTGTTTTGCTTTTTCAGAAATTTCTTCTTTGAAAAGAAGCCTTGCCTTTTGCTACCCTTCCATTCTGACGTTGGTTTACCTTGTCTAGCTATATTAGCCTCGGATATGATGGCCCTGTCAAGCACCCCAATATAGGTTTCCAGCTTTAGGACATTCACCCTCTCTAGGATGTCCTGCATGAGTCCACCTTGAAATGTCTTGCTTTCTTGTAGTCTCGTGGTCGATTACATGTGGTGCAAACCCCGCCAACTCGGTGAACTTGGCCTCATACTCACCTTGTCATGCCATTTTGCTTAAGTTCCATGAACTCGCCACTTTCCTATCCGGACACATCAAGGGAAGTACTTATCATAAAAGATTTCCAGAAACTTTGCCCAGTCAACATCCTTATGATTTTCTCGCATCAACATCCACCATCTCCTCGCTTCGTTTTCTAGCATAAAAGTGGCTAGAAGCACTTTCTGAGTCTCTGAACAGGGGAACACTTCAAATAATTTCTCAATGCCGAGGACCCATGCTTCGGCCTTCAACGGATCCAATCCCCCGTGGAACTGTGGTGGTTTCATTTTCTTGAATTCCTTGGTGAGAGCTATAATTCGGTCATCATTCTGGTTATCGGGCACGGGTGGTGCCTGAGGTTGAGGTGGAGGTGGCGGGGGTGGTTGTTGCCACTGTTGTTGCCACTGTTGTTGCCACTCCTGTTGCTGTCTCAGTGTTTCTGCCATTTCTTGGATCAATCTTTCCATTCTGTCCATCCTGGCAGTAGAGGACTCCTCTAGCTCATCACCTCTTGTCCTCACCATCTGATTAAACTTGCATTATTTCTCATACAAAATACACTCAAGTATGCACATATATTCGGATAATTTGTAATGCAAGCAATTTACAACTTCTAGCACACAATTAAGCATATCATCAATGCTTCCAAATTCATATTTGTTACATGAATGCATCCTAGACCTCATCTAGACACTTAGTGCTCTTTTTGGACAAGTGTGTGAGTTATTAACTCGTGCTCTGATACCACTCTGTCATGGCCCGAACCCGCCCCTAAGGGTTAAGGACATAACCGACCAGTAATCCTGGGATTACTTATGGCCTCCGTACAAATCAGACATAACTCATCAGAGTAAAGGGGCCAAACGGAAGTAAAAATTTAAAACTTTGTCCATAGAGCGGTGCTTATATGCACGTCAAACAGACCAAACTCATATGCGTTAATAACCCACATCAAAAGTATATTAACATAAACTTCTTTACAACAGGATCGTCTAAACTGAGCCAACCCACAACAGACTACATACAAATGTACACAAACCCTTGCCAACAAAACAAAGTATAATTACATAGCAAAATGGCAAGGACGGGTCTCGCACGTGAGACACGGTGACTCTCCAAAATCCGGGTTGTTCTACGGCTTCCTTGAGGCTGGACCTCTCTTGGCTCACCTACAAAGACATGAATGAGTGTGAGCGATAGCCCAGTGAATAATATCAATTATAGAACTTATGCGACAAGGCGTAGAACAACGTCTTCCAAACGGCCTTGGGCCCAATTCATAATTTTAACAGATACAAATAACTATCTGAAGTTTCAAGTTAAGTATTGTAGTTCCAAACATTACGGCCCTTGGCCCATTTAGATTTCCATTCATGTCAAAAGCGGCCTTGACGATCATTTATGTCCAAAACGGCCTTCGCCCATTCGTTTATGTCAAAATGGCCTTGGCCCATTCATTTCTATCAAACGACCTTGACTGTTCATTTTATGTCAGCGGCCTTGACCCACTCATTTCTATCAAAACGGCCTTCGGCCCATTCATTTATGTCAAAACGGCCTTCGGCCCATTCATTTATGTCAAAACGGCCTTCGGCCCATTCATTTCTATCAAAACGGCCTTCGGCCCGTTCATTTATGTCAAAACGGCCTTCGGCCCATTCATTTATATCAAAACGGCCTTCGGCCCATTCATTTATATCAAAACGGCCTTCAGCCCATTCATTTATGTCAAAACGGCCTTCGGCCCATTCATTTATATCAAAACGACTTTTGGTCCATTCATGCTTAACAAAACGACTTTTGGTCCATTTATGCTTATCAAAACGACCTTGGGTCCACTTATTTATTCATATCAGACTTACGTCCACGATCGCAATTAGCAATTCATAAAGCTTTAAAAGGAGTAAACATTTGGACATTCACAAGCATTCAAATATCGATATTACTCACAGTGATCGGCTTGAGTAGTTGCCCGGGAGCTCGACCCTACATACCATGTAACACATGTGAGTCACAATTTGTTCATCCCGTTCATTAATTCATACATTCCTCTTTAGGCTTCAATTTTAACTCTTTAACTCAATCACAATGCTCCATGCATGCCTAAGAGTGCTTGCAAGTGAAAGAGAACGGAAAGCAGAACATAAGATGCAAAAACAGGATTTCAGAAAATTGGGTCCCCGCTCGAGCGGACCCTTGGGTCTGCAAAAGTACTGGTTGCCTACAATTCCTTTCGGCCTTGAGATCGGCCGCCGAGCGGACCTTCTACATAGCTCCTCGGCGTCAACTTCCCTTCGGCGAAAGGAACAGTCTGCGAAAATGGGAGCTCGATTTCTCCGCTCGAGCGTCAGTCTCCCCGCTCGAGCGGGACTCAAATTTCTGGAAAATCCAGAACATGTTCTTGAGCTTCAAATCAATTTCCCAGCTACCATTCTTGCATGCAAGGGCTCAAATCTCAAATATAATCATGCTAACATGGTACCAATTCCAATTTACAACATTAGAAAGCTCAATTTCTCAAAATAAATACATGCATGGCTCAAATTGCACCAAACCCATTACTAACACAACCATTTCATGCATTCAACTCTTGTACCCTTATAATCTGCACATGCATGTGGTACATTATTCTCAATCTCAACTTATGTGATAAAGAGATGGTCAAGAACATGTTCTTTAACTAAAAACTCACATAGATCATGCATTTGGTGCTCAAATATGAAAATCCAAAGCAATTACATACATGCATGTAAACATTGACCTTCAATCCAACACATGCAATTCAAATTCCTTTCAATTCTCACTCTTGACCATAGATCAACTTTGACTACACAAAATTTGCCCATTAAACTCATGGATTACTCACCAAGGAGCTTGATTCTCACAATCTATGATCAAATCTTGAATAATCTTCAAGGTTCCCAAGCTTTAAGTTAAAATTTGCACAACTCCTCCCCCTTTCTCTCACTAGGGCCGGATCTCGCTCTCTCTCAATGGTATAACTCAGATTTTTGAGTTCCATAGAGTAAAAGGGAAGTAAGTGTTAATGCCCAACAAGCCCCACTAAATCAATATAATAATAAAGTAGTTGGGCTCCAATTAATCAATTTAATCAGTTTAAATTGCCTAGAATAAATTTTCAATTAAATTTCACCGTAGGCTGTAAAAATTACGCCGATCATAATGGCGTAATCAATTTTGGGTTCTGTGGCCGATAAGGCCCTCAATTTAATTTTCAAAGCAGATTGCTCAAACAGATATTCCTACGGTGAACAGATAAAAATCCAAAATCATATATATTCTCATAATGGCACATAAAATCATGCTAAACACATAATCATACACAAATTAAGGACCAATTTAGCATATTACGGAACAGGGATATCACAGTCGCCCTTTCGGGTTTTCGGCCTAGCGAGCCTCTCAAGGGTAATATTTCTTCAACTTGTCCATATTGATCGGTTGTGAGAACTCTAAGCCATCTAGATCCATCAGAACCACAGCTCCACCTGACCAGATAGACTTAATGATGTAGGGACCAGTCCAATTGGGTCTGAACTTGCCCCTCGGGTCGTGGATGGGAGCTCGGTTGTCCTTGAGCACCAAATCTCCTTCCTTTAGATTCCTGGACTTAACTTTCTTGTTGAAAACCCGGGCAATTCTGCGCTGAT
This sequence comes from Camellia lanceoleosa, assembly GCA_025200525.1. Classification (NCBI taxonomy): domain Eukaryota; kingdom Viridiplantae; phylum Streptophyta; class Magnoliopsida; order Ericales; family Theaceae; genus Camellia; species Camellia lanceoleosa. The sequence continues at coordinate 130,428,547 of CM045762.1, read as the reverse complement.
AACCTTAAACATGGTACAGTGCTTTCAGTATTCTCTCATCAAAGAGCATGAGTTCCTCAAACCTGCTCTGCTACCAATCTGCTTCGGCTATTTGACACTCAGCCAATACTCGCAAAGACAGAACCTCAATTTCGATAAGTAGAACGGCCTCCATCCTATAAACCAATGAATACAGAGTCGCCCCAATAGAAGTTCTGATTTAAGCCCGGTAGCCCCATAGAGCAAACGGCAGCTTATCTGGCCAGTCCCGGTAGGTTTCCACCATCTTCTGCAGTATGTGTTTGATGTTCTTGTTGGCGGCCTCAACAGCTCTATTGGTTTGCGGCCGATAAGTAGATGACTTATGAAAAGCCACGTTATATTTTTCCAACAAGTCAATCACTTCCTTCTTGAAGTGGGAACCGTTATCTAAAATTATCTCATTTGGGACCCCGTAGCGACAGATGATGTTGTTTCTGATAAACTTCGCAACATGTGAAGCCTTCAACACCGCATAGGGTTGGGCCTCAACCACTTTGTAAAATAATCTATCACGACCAGGATGAACTCATGCCCATTCGACCCCTTCGGAGTGACAGCCCCGATTACGTCAATTCCCCAGACTGAAAATGGCCATGGCAAAGTCATATTGTACAGCTTCGACGGCGGAATGTTCATGCGATTTGCATGAATTTGACATTTGTGGCATCGCCGAACAAAACCAATACAGTCCTCCTCCATAGTGGACCAGTAGTAACCCTGTCTGAGGATCTTCTGTGCTAGCATTACTCCGTTCATATGCACACTGCATTCCCCTCCATGGATGGCCTCCATTAGGCGCTTCGATTCTTCGGCATCGACACACAGCTTATGCATTCCCAGATGACCTCTTTTATACAGCTTACCCCCACAGATGATGAACTGAACGGCCATTCTTCTGATTGCCCTTTTATCCTTGGCATTTACCCATGGCGAGTATGCTTCATTCTCCAAGAAATTCCAAATTTCGTATTACCAAGGGTTTTCGTCCTGAGCCTCATCTATAGCAGCAATCGACTCGTAGACTGGCGCAAATTTCTGGTCAATGATGACTGGATGCATTCGGACTCCGAACAGGATGTCTATCATGGAAGATAGAGTTGCTAAAGAATTTGCGAACCTGTTGTTCTCTCTCAGTAGATGAGCAAAGTTTAGCTTCTCAAACCGAGGAATTAACAAATCCAAGGTCTGGTCATACATCATCATCTTTTCTTCTTTGACTTTCCAGTCTCCTTTTGCTTGAGACACAACAAGGTTCGAGTCCCCGATGACGTCTAACCATCTTGCCCCTAGTTCCAGGGCTGCTTCTAGACCGGCAATGCATGCCTCATATTCTGCTTCATTGTTCGAGACTTTGAACCGGAGTTTGAAGGCTAGAGGGATACGGGACTTGTCAGGTGCTATCAGCAACACTTCTATCCCATACCCGTACTGATTTGACGCTCCGTCAAAGTACATCATCCAAGTCTCATCGTCGATGTGCAGAATGGCTTCATCTGGGAATAAGTACTCGATTGTTTCACCCCATTCCACTGGATGATCGGCTAAGAATTTTTCCACTGCTCTTCCCTTGACTGACTTGCGTGTCACATATTTCAAATTGAATTCGGAGAGCAACAGCAACCAACGAGCTAGCCTACCCGTAAGTGCTGGTTTCTCGAAAAGATATTTGATGGGATCGAGTCGTGAAACCAACATTACGGAGTGAGCTAACAGGTAGTGTCACAGCTTCCTGGTAGCCCATACCAAAGCTAAGCAAGCCTTCTCCAACGGTGTGTAGCGAGTCTCATACTCTAGCAACTTTTTGCTTAGATAGTAGATGGCTTTCTCCACTTTGTCCTCCGATTCTTGTGCGAGCATACAACCCATTGTGGTCTCAGTTACTGAGAGATACAATATCAACGGTTTCCCCAGTTCCGGAGGTGACAACACGGGTGGGTTTTGTAAATATTCCTTGATCTATTCAAAAGTAGCTTGGCATCGGCCATCCCATTGGAATTTCTTTCCTTTCTTCAGGAGACCAAAAAGTGGTTCACAAGTCAAGGTTAATTTTAAGATAAACCGTCTTATGAATTGCACTTTACCCAGAAAGCCTCGCACCTCCTTTTCAGTCCTTGGTGGTGGCATTTCTAAGATGGCCTTGATTTTGGAAGGGTCGACTTCAATGCCACTCTGTGTAATCAGAAACCCCAGCATTTTTCCCACTGTAACACCAAACGTACATTTCTGAGGATTCAGTCGCAACCGAAATTCTCTGATCCTTTGAAAGAACTTTTGCAAGGCGGTGTAGTGGTCCTCTCTATCTTTGGACTTGACAATCATGTCGTCCACGTACACTTCAACCTCTTTGTGGATCATGTCATGCAATATTGTGGTCGCAGCCTGTTGATAAGTAGCTCCAGCATTCTTTAACCCAAACGGCATCACTCTGTAGCAGTACGTCCCCCACGGGGTGGTGAATGCAGTCTTTTCTCGGTCTTCAGGTGCCATTACTATCTGATTGTAGCCGGAGAAACCATCCATGAATGAAAGCAAAGCATGCCCCACTGTAAAGTCCACTAACTCATCAATATGCGGCAAGGGAAAGTCGTCCTTCAGACTAGCTTTGTTCAAATCCCTGAAGACCACGCATACTCGGATCCTGCCATCCTTCTTCGGCACTAGAATGATGTTGGCCAACCAAGTCGGATATTCGGATACCAGTAGGAAGCCTGCGTCGATTTGCTTGGTGACCTCTTCCTTGATCTTGAGAGCCCAGTCCAGGCGGATCCTCCTGAGTTTCTGCTTGACAGGTCAGGCCTCGGGGTCAAGAAGGATCCGGTGTTGTACAATCTCAGGATCGATCCCAGGCATGTCTTCGTAGGACCATGCGAAAACATCTTTGAAATCTTTTATTAAAGTGACTAAGCGCTCGCGTTCCTCCGAAGACAACGTGGACTCAATCTGGACCAGCTGCGGGTTCTCCTTAGTACCAACATTCACAGTAGTGATTTCATCAACTAAAGGTTTAACAAATCTTTCCTGCTCTTGTTCAATTAAGCGTTGCGAAATCGGAGGAATTTCATCTTCATCATTTTCATCAAAGTTTTGAAAGTCTGAGTTAATGCAATAAATCAAGGGCACAAAAAAGTACTCAGAAACCATAGCTACTTGATTCTCATTAAACACATCCAAATCGTCTGATTCCTCGATTACAACAGAATCGAAAGAGAAAGAAAAAGACAACCTGGACAAAACTATGGCATCTGGGTTATCATCCCCAGGATTACCAGACTTACACTCAGTCCAGCTGGAACCTGATTCCGACTCACAAGACTCGGTGGAATCAGATTCCGGCTCACTACCTGACCCGGTGCTGCTGGACAAAAATCCCTCTTCATATTGCCAAGTGAGAGAGGGTGCGATAGATGCATCCAAAATAGTTGCTGGTAGGCCCACGCGCTTTCATTTCCAATCATGGAAACCGAAGTTATCCCCAAGAACTTAGTCGATCGGAGGATCTGAAAGTAGACATGCGATTACCCCATTTCAATTTCGGGGCCCTCGGAATCCACTTCCTTACCGCTCAACCTCGGTGATGGAGTCTGTTCGATCTTGACAACGTCGTCCCCGGATAATTGTAGGTCAAAGAAAATCTCGAAACCTGGCATGCGCTTCCTCTCCGCGTTCAGCCACGGCTCTGGGAAGCCACAAAATGGAAAGTTTTACCCCTCCTGGACGAAGCGTCCGTTTAGGGTACCCTGAATGGGCTGGTGCATTAAGTCAAAAGGCTTCCCCGCCTTCTTCACTCTGGCTCTCCCAGCCATTTCCTTTCCCTTCCTTATCCAATCGTCTTTGGTGGGCAGATAACCCAAGCCAAAGGTATGGGGGTTGTGTGGCACTTCGGCCAATGCTGCGACGCCCTTCCGGCCACTCTTTCCCAATCCCATCCTGGGGATGTGTTGAAGCTTGTTCGTGAGTGTAGCACGCCCGCGGGGGACCTCGCGCTACAGTTCGGACTCGATTTTGTGTCGGTTCTAAATCTGAACCAAAGAGTCCAAATCCGGCAAATCGTTTGAGAAAACAGATTTTTTTGAAAAGTAGTGCCAAACATGGACTGCTTTGCCAGATTACAGAGTCGCCACCTAAATATTTTTTTTTAAATTGGGAAATTTAGGAAACCCTGACTCAGTGCCGAAGGCCACATGTCCGTCATCACCAAAGTGGTCTTGGCTCGGGAGCTTGGGTACGATCGGGGAAGGTCAGCTATGAGCACCCCCTTTCGCCCGGTCCGAAGACCGGCCTCTACTAACCGTGATATCCGTTTTTGAAAACTTTATGCGTTCTTATTCCGGTTATTAACCTAGAATTACTATGTGATGCGCACAACACAAAAGTATAGACTAGATCGCCTAACTTGGAAATAAACATTGCATATCCGTTTTTGTCTCGAAAAACGTGTTGTTTTCTTTTGCTACTCGAAAGTAGGCTAAAATGCGGATTTCAACGAGTTGTTCCAACTCAGGCAATCCAACCTCCATCCACAGGCATTCATGCAGTTTATCTCACATAAGCACTTAGCCACATGTTAAGCATATTGTCATGGTAAACATTCACATGCATGCGATATGCTAAAGCCATAAAAACTTACATCGTACTCCGCGCCAAAACAGTAAACTGGTTAGCAAACATGCATGACCTAGTTCATGTTAAGTGGCTAATGCAACACAGGCAGAAATGCAATCTAGAGTAGGCTCGGCTAACCCTAAACATGGCATGTGAATTGCGCGAGTAGCACGTATTCAATTTGGAATTGAAAATTGCGATGCAGTTTGTATGATGTACCGAGCCCGGTGCATGTAAACAAATGCATGAATGCACGCATGCATTGCATAAGGTATGCTAAAAATAAGTATGCCCTAATCTACCACCGAAAGCGGGTAAATAAAAGGGATAGAAAGAGATGGGGATTGGAAGACATACACCCACTCACACACACTTATTACAAATTCGCCCTCGCTCGGAGGGACCAAAATAATGATACAGACCGAATAAATAATTAACTAAACTAGCTAATTAAATATTACAAATTGACTAAATTAATTAAACAGATTAATTAATCTAATTAAAGCAATAAAACGCCTCGGGATGAGGGCCGGATCTGATGCATGCCCGAGACTTGCTCGGAATCCAGTTGCCATAGCACTGTTGCCTCTGTTTACACTGCCATACTCCTTTAAAAAATTGCCAAAGTTCCTGGATTGCTTCTCTGGGTGCTGTGGAACACCATCGGCTAAGGGGGATGGCCACCGGCCAAAGGATATGATCACCGGCTACATATCATGCTATCGGCCAGTCATTATTTGCCGGTCGGCCGCTAACGGTGCTTGGTCGGCCAAAAATTGCTGCAGAACCTGCAATTTGACAGCAGCAGAGGACAAGCAGTGTATGGCATGGCAATTCAAAGCATGTGTGCACCAAACACATCCCACATCATGTTGACGGCTCGATGGGGGCATGTGCCTCGATCCTTGGACCATCAACCGCGCATTTCTATGCGTGATGGCCCAAAGGACCAAGAATGCAACTTCAATGTCAAATGCATGCAATGCAAACAAGCAAATAAAGGTGCCAAACCTCCATCATACTTCACTTCAAGAGGCCCAACATGCATGCCAATGCAACAAGGCCCTAAGCATGTTATCTACTATGCCATATGGACGATGCGAGGCACTTATATAAGCATACAAGTAGGCGTACAAGGCAAGTATGCAAACTAAGCAATGAGGTGGGCTTACACATGAATTGGGCAGCTCTAACAAGGCTCAAAACAGTGGCCAAAATGCCTAGAGATAGAGACTAAACGCACGCACACACATGCAAGTGTTAAGGCTCAAGACTTAGGCATGCAAAAGCAACTCTCATACACACTTAAAGAGGCCAAACATGGGCAACTAGTATGCACTTAAAGCTCTGAAATTTAAGTTAAACATGATGCCAAATCATGCAATGAAGTATGCCAAACAAAGCATGCAAATGGCCTAGGCTTAAGGCTAATCAAAGATGCATTGAACTACACCTAGCATAACCACTCATGGCAACACTTAACCAACCAAAATCAGAGTTTTAACACCTAAAACTAAGCCCAAAATAACACTTAGATAGCATCTAAATGACATGGATCTAAAGGCATGCAATATGGCCAACACATGGAACATACAACATGTGCTTTTAAGGCATTAAAGAAGCAACTAAAGCATGCATACAAGCACACTAGAATATCTGTATTAACATGTTAGAGGGGTCCAAACCCTTGCAAACATGGAGGCAATGCATCCTACACATGCACATACTTGAAGCATACAAGCTACAATACAAAGGGGCTATACAAAGCATGTCAAGATTGACTCAAACGACCATGGACAGAGCTAAACCATGGCAAAATAAGCATACAAGCTTCACAAACTCAAGTCTAAAACATGCTAGAAATAGGGACACACTTCCTAGACATGTTAAGGCAATAAGAGGCATTACAAGGCAACTATGTTAAGCATGCATAGGAGACCAAAACCAACTTGAAATCATGTTATAACATGGCAATTATAAGCATGGAAAACAAGCCAAACATGCTCAACACACACTCAAACATGAAGCTCCTTAAGGAAGCAAAATTTGTCCTTTTCAAGGACATCAAGGAGAGGGGGTGGCCCTCTCCTTCTTGAGACTTCAAGGCATGCTCTTCACCACTGAAATCACTCAAGATTTCAGTGGTGAAGAGATCCTCTCACCAAAATCTCGGATCTCAACCAAAATGGCACAAAAGGGACCCTTTTCAAGGCCTAAAGGGGGTCAAACTTCCCCAAACCACAAAACACCCTTAATATACAATAAAGAGGGTCAAAAATCAGAACTTTTTTGTGTTAATCACTAAGCACAAAAACTGTTTTGAAGCAAGCAAAAATGGAATGCAAAAATGGGGTAAATAAAGTTAGTTTCTTACCCTTGATGATCCCCTTTACAAAGGTTGTGGTTGATGCTTCCTTGAGCTCAAAATCAGTCAAGAACTCCAAGAACCAGCCCTTAGAACCTCAGTTGCAAGGAGAAGGTGGAACACTAGGTGTTTTAGTGCAATAGTGTAAACTAAAGCACCTAGTGTACTAAACAAGCAAGAAAAGAGAGAGATAGGATAGATACAACTATTCTAACCTAAAACCAGACCTTGGCTCTCTCTAACAATGGTTAAGTCTCTCAAGAAGCCAACCCTTGAGCAAAGGGAAGAGCTTTCCCTCTTATAGGCCAAAAGCTTACAAGCTTAGCCACTAAGCAAGCTCATCCCTCCATACACGTGTATGGAGGGAAAGACACTGCACACAGTATGCGAAAATATCTCGAGAAAGCAAGTGCACAGTGGTCGGCTGGGCAAATTGGTCATTTCGCCCAAAATAGTGCCGACCGGCGCAAAATAGTGCCGATCGGCACAATATAGTGCCGGTGACAACTACAGCCAGCCGGTGGCCTCTAGCCCCAGCCGGTGGTGTGTGGGGATGCCTCATAAGGCATTCCCTGCCCCTCAAAGGCAAATCACAAGTGTTTGGTGCAAAACCAAACACAAACGGTCGAGTTCGGAGGTCCTGAGGCAGGGCGCGCGTAGCCGAGAACTCCGGGAACTCCAAACAAACACAAACATAGATAATCACCGAGTGTCCCAACGGTGACGTCCAAGTCTTGAGGATGGTCAAAAATGGGGTGTCTACAATGAGGTATACAGATTGAGCACTGACATACACTCCCTCATTAACAGCCATGATGTTCTGCACAACCCGAGCCTCAGCTAAGGTAAAACTTGACATAAACACGTTCTCCATGCCGTGCTCAATTTCTAGGACTGGTGTAGATACCTCTGGAGGTTGATGGATCGATGAATTCCCGAAAACAATGGCTACTCGCTTTCCATAGGGGTATTTCACCATCTGATGCAGAGTGGACGAGACAGGCTTCACCTGGTGCAACCACGGCCTCCCCAAAAGAAGATTGAAGGTTGCCGGAACTTCTAAGACGTGGAAGTGTCTCTCGTGTTGTCCTGGCCCAACCTTGGTATAGATTTTTACCGTCCCCATTACTTCCCGGCTTGTGTTGTCATACGCTCGAATCACTTGGGCTGTTGGTACAAAGTCGGCGCTCTTTAAACCGATGGCATAGGCTATCCTTGCCGGGCAGACGTTGATTGCAGACCCGGTGTCAACAAGTACCACGGGTATCCATTTATTTCTACACTCCACAGAGATGTGGAGTGGCCTATTATGGTTTGCACCCTCAGGTGGTAACTCCTTATCAGAGAAAGTCATCATCGGGGTAGCTTCTCCCGGAAAGACTAGTCCAACTAGCTGCTCTGGTGTGGTATCTATGTAGAGTTTGGCCTTGTCCATAGCAAATAGAACAGCCTGTCTGTGCACTCGTGATGCCATAAGCAGTCCCCAGATGGAGATGTCTGCTTGTATCTTCTTCAGCTGCTTCAGTACAGCTTCTTCTTCGATCTGCTTCTCTTTTTGCTTTTTAGTTTTCTTATCCTTCCCAGATGCCTCTGGTTGGTCTAAATGCAGCGGCTTGAAATACCGCCCGCTCCTCGTCATATGGTCGACCCCACCGACATACCAGGTGTCGTCTGGCTGATGGTTTCCCCAATCTTCATCTGTGTGGGCAAGACATAAATCATCGTCCTCCCACCACATTTCGTCGGCAGCTAACAGACACCTGTCCGGCTCTGGTATGATTATACTCACAGTACCTTTAGCCCACATGCTTGCAGCATCTTCTGTCCTTGTGCCCACAACATTTTCAGTCCCCTCATGGGCTTTGGCTTTCCTGGTTCTCTCAGAATCCCAAAACATTTCTTGTTCCAACTGCGTCACTGCAGTTTGTTGTTCAGCTTTCCCTGCATTCTCAATGCCTGAATCCCGAGCGAAATCCTTAGTACCGGCGCTCTCCGGCAATGTATTCTGGCTTTCGGCCCTTCCGGCCACTACTGATATTCTCGCCCCTGCCGGGCCATGTTCTGGTTGGAACTCTTCTACAACATCCAGTTGATCATCTAGCCATCCGGTGGCCTCTGCTGATTCCTCATAATCAAACCAGTTGACTGCCGCGTCCCTTGGATCCTAGCCATTGAAAAACTGGAGATTGGCAAAGTCGTCTTCCACAGCCGTCAAATCACCTGCCCCTTGTTCAAATCCATCCCCCTGGATCACACACAGCTCTGCCTTCTCTGGCAATTCTATACTTGGCCCAGATTGACCTGCTGATAGGATGTAATCACTCGGATCGTAGGCTTCCCCAGTAAAATTCTAGACTGCTCGAACCCTGAATGAATAATTCCATTCTCTTCTGAAATCTCCTCTGTCCTATCTTTGCCAGTCACCACCATTGGCTCGGGTTGGGTTCTGGAGATGTACAACATGCACAAAGAGTCAGTGCAGTCTGGAAGGAGCACCTCCGACTTAAGTAGGTGGGATGGGGTGATGTAGATACTAGGATCGTAAGACACGACCCCAATCTGGATAAAGTTGATTCGGTTGGGAGGGGGAGCTTGGTTATGCGGTGGGAGAGGGTTTGTTGTGACATTAGGTTTTTCCCGAAGCGCAATCACCTGCTTGTCAATGAGATCCTAAATCTCATGACGCAATCTAAAACAATGGTCAGTGTCGTGACCATGTTGTTTGTGATATGCGCAGTATTTTGCTGGTTCATGAGAGGGAGGGAGTGGATTTGGTAGTGGCCTCAGCTCCAGGGGCTTCAAATGCCTTTTCCTAATTAATACCCCCAAAGCTTTGGACAGGGGCATATATAAAGGCGTGAAGGTTCTTTGGCCTCTGGGTTGGTATTTGGTGGTCTGTGTATTGCTTCCGGATGCACCGGAGAAAGGTGTGGCTGCCATGGGTCTTGGAAGGGGAGGGGGAATGGTGGCGACCATGCTTACCTGTGAAGTTCTTGCAGTTGCAGCGCCACTCGGGCCTGCATTGTTGTTGCGATTAAAGGTTCTTCGGGGTTGCTCTCTGTCTTGGTCAATCAGACCCTGTTTCATTGCATCTTCAATTTGTACCCCCATCTCGTGCAGATCTGAAAAGGTAGGGAAGGGGAGCACAATCATTTTTTGCATCAGTTTTGGCTAGAGATTGCGCACAATCATCCTGATCTGGTCCTTGTCAGTGGGCCTTAGAGTCATCATCAAGGCCTTCGCCCTCCACCGGGTCACAAAATTCGAGAAGCTCTCTTTGGGCTCTTGCCTTGTTATTTCGAGATCACGGGTTGTAATCTCGATTTGGGTGTTGTAAGAGTATTGCGCAACAAAGGCCTCGGCCATTTCATCCCAACTTTGCTTGACATCATCCTCCAATTTTGCATACCAGATAGCGGCCACACCCGACAGGGTCCGGCTAAATAGTGAAAGCTTTTGGGGTCTGGTTAGGCCCATTGGCCGTAGTATATCTAAGAATAGCCGGAGGTGGACCATGGGATCCCCAGATCCATCGAAGCGATTGATCTGCAGCATTTTGAATCTATCCGGCAACATTACAGCCACGTCGGTATATCCGTCCTCAATATCCGGGATAGCCTTTACCCCCTGGGATTTTTTGAATAGCTTCTCGAGCTTGCTCAATTTTAGTGCTGTAGGGTCTACTTCGAACTCGAAGGAAGAGTTTGGATGGTTGATAGGCGTATGTGTCTTGGACAGTTGAGGCGGAAGTGGGGGCGGAGCTGGCCCCGTTGGAAGGTCTGTGTCCTCCTGGATGTTCTGGACATTTGGCAAGGTGTTTTAGATGTTTGGCAGGACATTCTGGGCAGTTGGTGTTTGCTCGGGTAACGGGACCCCTGGTGAAGGAGGAACTAGGTGTGAAGCAGATGCTTCATTCTACTGTTGCAGTCTAGTGATGAGCTCGGCCTGCTGGGCCATGATTGTGGCCTGTTGTTTAGAGAACTTCGCTTGGCGGACAGCGTCCTCCTGCATTTGCTTCATGCTCTCTTGGAGCTGTCGCATCATTTCTTCCATCTCGACCATATTTCGCTGATCTTGCCGTTGGTAGGTATGTGTATCTCTATGGCGAAACCAAAACCTCAAAATTGTTCCGCTAGGGTAGACCCGCTTCTGCAACCTCTGTTCAGACACACTGCGTCTTCTCGGCCTTCGCCTGACAACCGGGGGTAGAGAGTGAAACACTGGCTGTCCGTTAACCAGATCCTCAGATTGATTGAGTCGACGACCTCTTGTCCAGAGTGCTTGGGGAATATCTACTTAGTCTGAAGCAATTGTGCTAGAACTGCCCTAACAAAAAGATAAATAAAGCAATAAGGAAATAAATAACCAGATAAACGGATAGCATAACAGCTTAAAATAAATACACAACACACAGTTGGGCATAATAACACACGGTCGATAAGCTGAATACACACTGTCCTCAACCACTAATCATTATCCCTAAATCACTGTCCCCGAAAACTGAATCCAATACCCGCAGATAATTGATTCTCAAACACTAACTAATGCCCGCAGGCCTGATGCCCAAACTCGCAAACTGATACATACATTCCTGTAGAGACGCACTCTAAAAGCACATAACAGATAAGCAAGAGCCAAAACACCCCTATGTTGGGGTAGGGTTTCCCTGTCCTATTTTGTCAGGAGCTGGGGTTTCACTACGCACGCAGCGGTTTCAAACAACCTATGTCGGGTAAGCAACCTATCCTAGTTTGGAATGGTCACTACGGATTCCCAACATGCACTAGGTCGAATGGTCAAAAGGGTGCCCCGGTAAAACCAGGATTTGTGTTCCCATACTGGCAGAGCCCGTAACCGGTAAGCCTTACGGCACGCAACCTCTGGCAAACCGCTCAGGAATAGCAGATGGCAAACACGATATCCTAGGCGCACCAATGCACATGCAATGCAAAGAAACACATAAGTGTAGTCACAACAAGATATCATGAGTTCGAGTCAAGTTCTCTAAACACCCTAGTAGAGTCGCCAGAAACTGTAGACGCCCTCGAACGTCCCAGGGGGATGACCCCCGTTCTGTTCATTTTGAGCTCACTACAGTTCGGACTCAAATTATCACGGTTCTCAATCTGAACCAAAGAGTCCAAATCTGGCAAATTGTTTTGAGAAAATAGATTTTTTGAAAGAAGTGCCAAACATGGACTGCTTTGCCAAATACAGAGTCGCCACCTAAATATTTTATTTTGGAAAATTTAGGAAACCCTGACTCGTGCCTAAGGCCACGTGTCCGTCATCACCAAAGTTGCCTCGGCTCGGGAACTTGGGTACGATTGGGGAAGGTCACTTCGTGAGCACCCCCGCTCGCCTGATCAAAGATCGGCCTCTACTAACCATGATATCTAGTTTTGAAAACATTGTGTGCTCTTATTCCGGTTATTAGCCTAGATTTACTATGTGATCGATGACATACAAGTATAGACTGGGTCGCCTGAATTGGAACAAAACATTTCCTGCTTATTTTTTAAAGTGATTTGCTACTCGCAAGTAGGCTTAAAATGCAGATTTTGCCACCCTCAGGTGGGCTTAGAAAATATGGTTTTGCCACTATCTAGTGGGCTTAAAACTCACAGCTGATGATTTGTTCCAATCTAAATAACCCAACCTTCACCCACAGGCATTCAGTCAGTTATATCACATAAGCATATAGCCTCATGGTAAGCATGCTATCATGGGAGTCACTCACACTCATGCAAGGATGCTAAAGCATAAAACTTATCGAGTACTCCAAGCCAAAACAGAAACTATGTTAGAAATCAATGCATGATCCTAACTATACAGAAATGCCTAATGCAACACATGCAAAATGCAACCAAGATAGGCTCGGCTATTCTAAACATGGCATATGGAATGCTACAGTTAACATGTATTCAACTCGGAATTGAAATACAATGCAGTGAGTTATGATGAGCCGAGCCCGGTGCATGCAAAACAGATGAATGAATGCAAATATACTATCATACTGTATGCTAATTGAAATATGCCCTAATCTAACCATCATAAGCTGGTAAATAAAAGGGAGAAAGACGTGGGGTTGGAAGACATACATCACATGCACGCACACTTATTACAGTTGTGCCATCGCTCGGCGGGTCTGAATAAATAACATACAGTCCAAATGAATAGTACAGTCCGAATAAATACAAAATCCTAATTAATTAACAAATTAATCTAGGAAAGCAGGTAAATTAGCATGCAAGCCCATGGACCGCCTCAGTTCTGTTCCGAATAATGAATGATGCATGCTTGAGTTGTCTTGTGCGGAAATCCATTGCGATGCCCCAATTAGCCTCTGTTTACAATTAAACTCGGAATATTGCACGAAGCTCCAAAAGACTGCCGATTTTTGATTTGCTGCATCAGAGAGCAAGAAAGGGGCATGGCAAAGTATTTTCACATATGTATGCATACCTCGGTCCTCGTGCCACCCATCACGCATCTCGATGCATGATGGCTGAGAAGTCGAATTGCACGACTCAATATGAAATGAATGTACATATAAACATAACAAAACCGAGGCTCCATCATGGTTAATCCGGAGTATCGGCGACTGGGAATTGAGACACGTTTCGTCACTCGGAGTATGAAACGTCCCTCGTTTCCCATGCTTGGGCTAATTCCTATCCCGACCACAATGTGATATGCATGACATGCATGAATGCAATCCTAACATGTGACCTAGCATACGCAATGCTACGAGATGGCATACATAATGCACAATGTAGCAAGACATACACGATGCTCTAACATACAACCTAGCATACGCAATGCGATGAATTGAAATTGCATACACAATGCATAATGGACTTACACCAACATGAGTGGACCTCAGCCACACCCACATCAGTAGCCATAAGATGAAAAAGAGACACTCGAGATGCGTGCACACATGCACGCAAATCGAGGACCGATCCTAAGGCACAAATGCCACTCTAACGAGGCATGGCAGGGCATGAAATATGGCATACAAACATGCAAGTTCCAGCATTGAAATATGATGCAAAATGATCCCGAATCATGGATATATGTCATACAAGGCATGGAATGGTCCCGAAACTCAAAACTAGGCACATGTATTGACTTATAGCTATACAAAGCATGCATTATTTGACCATGAAGCACAAAGACAGAGCCAAGGCAGTCCCAAAACATGAATATTTCTAGTTCAAAGAATGGCCAAAAGATGCTATCAACATGGACTAAAATAGCATGCAATTTTGATTAGCAAACATGGTTTACATGGCATGTACATGAAGCAGGTGAGAACTCATCAAACCAGCAAAAATCAGTGAATAAAACATGCCAAAACATGCCCAAATAACCTCTGAAATGCAGCCAACACATGCACAAATGATGGGTTCTTTTAGAGGGCCATACAAGGGGTTTTAAGCACATACAAGATAGCCCTAAAAGAGAGATAGAGGACAAGGGGAAGTATAAGGCCTCAAACAGCCAAGTGTCCATCAACAAAGTCGAAGAGGGGCTCAAAAAAAGACACTTCAAAGTTTGGATCGAAGCCCAAAAATTCTCACAAGCAAGGCCAATATATCATGCAAGACAAGGGCCAAAAGGAGAGATAAAGCACAAAGGGTGGTAGGAGACCTCAAACAGAAAAAAGTTCTTGATCAAACATGAAGATGAGCTCAAAATAGGACTATTTTCAGTTTAGGTCGAAGCCCAAAAATGTAAGCAAAAGGAGCTAAGATATAGAACAAAATGGTGCAAAAATAGGGAAAATAGGAGCTTACCCTTGTAGAGCTGACCTCTAGCCGCTTTTGGTCCAAGAAAATGAGCTTTTAACCTCTGGAAATGACCTCCAAGGGGCTGGAATGGATGATGGAGGTGGTAGGCTATGGGTTGTGGTGCAAAATGGCCAAGAAACTAGGGTTTTGGAGCTTGAAAATGGAGGGAGAAGGGGGTGAGCCTTGGCTGATTTTTTCTAACCCTTAGAAATGGAGGTGGGGTGCTAGTTATATAGAGGGAGATGAGTGAATTAAAAGGGGGGAAAACCAATTCAAATTTCCTCGCCAAAAGGGTAGACCCTCGAGTAGGGGACTGGTGCAAAACAGCTGGCACAGCTGGAATGCACCAGGAGGGACAAGTTTGGTCGGCCAAGTTCAAGAGGTTCAGGTGGCCGGCCGGCCACCCCAAAAAGGTGGCCTCCCATGTGTGTACCACACAGCTGTATGGTCAAAAAACTAGAAAAAGTGAACCAGGGGAGAGAAAAGCCAGCTTTTTAGAAGGGTTCAAAAGGGTTAGGGGGAGTTAATGGCCGACCTATCCGTATTGGTGGCCTCCCAGGTGTGTACAACACAATGGTGTGGTGGAAAGTCAGAAAAAGTGGCCCGGGAGTGGGAAAAACTAGCTTTCTAGCGAAGAAAACGGGCGATGAAGAGCGATGAAGAAATGAAACTGGTTTTTAGAACAATTGCTGGCCTCCCACCTTCCTACGACCTTTCTAACAACGAAAATAAGGTCTCTACCAAAAACGAACCCAAACCGATGCAAAACGAAGGTTCGAGGGCCAAAACGCACAGTCGGGGGCCCCGAAAACTGACTATCAAGCACCGGAGGTGGCGTTCGACCACGAAGTTGGTCTCTCGGTTGACAGCGTCCCTCAAAAGGGAGGAAAAAAGGTGTATGCCAAAAACTGAAGCAAACGGAGGTGGTTAAGCGGTCCCGAACTGAGGCACATGGCTGATAGCTCCGAAAACCGAGAACCAGGCTCCAAACGGGAAACATGGCCTACGACCACGAAATGTAGCCTATGGCCACTGAGAGATGATCTACGAGACCTCTCTCTTCCTTCGGGAGGAGAAAACAAAGAAAACAGGGCTTGGTTCGCAAACCGAGGTAAGGCACAAAAGAGTCCGGAAGTCCAAAGGCGAGGCTCGCAGCCGAGACTCTGAAACTTCAGAACGAGTACAATATGTAACATCACCAAGCGCTCAATCGGTGACGTCTGAGTCTTAAGGTCGGTCAAAAATGGGGTGTCTACACCATGGTTTTCAGTTTCTGCCATGCGTTCCGGTATAGAATGCTTGCGTTGACCAACGGTGGGTTGATTCAAGAACTTCATTCGGGCACTTCGCTGCGAGAGGGACTTTGAGGGGTGGAGGATCCAAAGTTGTTTAGGATCTTCATTCGAGCACTCCGTGCAAGTGGGAGTTTGAGGGGTGATTTCCGTTCAATCCTATGGTGGTCGGTGTTTGTGTTCGGTTAAGCATGAAGAGGAGAGCGAAGCAAGCAGTGGCTGTCGATGTTCAGAGGCGAAGCAAAGTAGTTTCGGTCTCGGGTGGTTCTCGATGGTGAAGCAAGAAGAGGCTGTTAAGGTTCCTAGGTGTTTGCAATGGAGGGTGTTGTTTGGGTCACGGAGTAGAGGTCAAGAAAGCAAAAAGAGGTGAGTGAATGGTGCAAGACGAGGCTGTTGATGTTTAGAGTTCGGTCACGGGTGGTCTTCGATGGCAATGGAGTCTGTTTGTCTGGCAAGTATGGAGATTGAGTGTATCAAGTGTGTATCAGGCATGGGTCTAAAGAGTGCATCAAGTGTTTGAGTCAGGCGTGGGGTGTTCCAAGAGTGAGTAGCTGTGGTTTAGGAGGGGTGTTTCAGTGTGTAGCTGTGGTTTAGGTGGGGCTCAAGTGTGTGGTGTAACGCCCTCAAAATAATACATAAAACCCATCACTTTAGACATGCATTGACATAAGAGAAATCAACCATTTCTATTCATCAGAGTAGTCCTTACAACAGTATTACATGTTAACAACAAAAGTAAGTGCCCTACGGGCTTACAGCTTTCCAAGTCAACACTTGGTTACACAAAAGAAGAGTACTAACTCTATACAACAGAAGCCCTTGGCTTGATACGCATGTAATACAAACAAATAAACTAAAAAGAGTCTTCAACTCGCATCATCATCCAAGCTATGACCTCGGAGGTGGCATGCTACTTGTATCTGAAAATAATGTCCCATATAGGGTGAGCCAACGCCCAGTAGAGATATGCTAAACACAGTATGAGCAATAACAAGACATTGGCAATTGATAAATGTTTAATTCCCATAAATCAATTCATAATCTATTTCCATTACATGACCACTATGTCCATGTTTCCTTTCATTTTCCATTTCTTTTTCAACTTTGAGTTTGAAAAACAAGGCTTAACACCTAACCAAATAACTTAATGAGATTTCGACTCATCTTTAAAACACTTTCGAAATTCATGACGGATACACATTGTAATGCTGTATCGATAACACATAAACCATTTCCACACTTTACGAAAGATACACATTTCGGTGCTGTATCAACATAACATAGAATTACTTCTATACTTCACAATTGATAACGATATACATTTTAGTGCTATATCAAATCAATTCGAACACTTCCATAATCAACACTTGATAGACATTGTAGTGATGTATCAATGTCACACAAAATCTGGTTTAGAGGTCCATCCCCTATCTTCTCCTAAATCGTGGAGTACATCCCCTATCTCTTCCCACACAACATATGTATATAAACATAGATCATATAAAATCAATCAATACATAAAGTTAATGTATTATTCTAGTCTCTATATTCGATAGCATGCTCAATCGATTAGTTTTAGTTTGCCTAATCATCATGCATTGTCTACAACAATCAAAACTACTCTCCATCGGTAGCCCAAGCAATTATTTCTAAACAAATAATAAAAGCTCCAACAGATAAAATATCAATGTTTTCAAAGGTGAGCGATTAATAAGTCCAACTCCACCATTTCACAATATAATGAGTCAATTTCATTATTTCCAACTCAATTCCAAATAACAACAATTTTTTCCAAATTAATTATAACAATTAATTTATACAACAACTTAGGGTTTTCTACCCCATTTTCCAATAACAACCCAATGGTCCATAAATCAACAACCAACAACAATATCATTATTTTGAAACTCAAAATACACATTTTAGAATCAAAATAACAAAAGCTCCCTTTTAACATTTAGAAACCCTAAGTCCCAAAATTACCCAACTTCAACACTTTATCAAAACAACAAAAAATCTATGTCAAAGACCATAAGAGTGAGTAGGAATCCCTACCTCAAAAGTTGACACCCAACGAAGAAGATGAAGAAAACGAAAATGCTCCAAATCCCGAGATTCTTGGATCAAAAGATAGCCCTCAACGATCAATAACTTTTTTTGTAAAGGCCAAAGGTGAGAAAACAACTCCTACTAGATCAATACCTAGAGGGAAGGCAAGGTCCTAGAGAGAGAGGCTCAACAATGGAGTTTTGGAAAAGTAAGAGAGAAAAGGATGTGAAAAAGTGATTCAAAAAGGTGAAACCCGGTGTGATATACAAGTCACCCCGCTCGAGCATGTAAAACCCCGCTCGAGCGTCACTCACAGACTCCCGCTCGAGCGTCAATAATCCCGTTTGAGCGGCGAATACACACTTCCAGAACTTTTTGCTGAACCAGGTCCCCGCTCAAGTGTAAAACTCCCCGCTCGAGCGTCACACACAAACTCACGCTCGAGCGTCAAAACGCCCGCTCGAGCGTCCAACACTGCAGAGGAAATACTGGAAGATGGAAAATCACGCTCGAGCGTAAAAACTCCCGCTCGAGCGGAGAAGCAACGACGAAGGGCCCGCTCGAGCGCCAAAAGCTCCGCTCGAGCGTGAAGGCAAAAATCTGGGCAACTACTCTTGGTTTCTAAGTTCAACCAACCTGTAACAAACCTGCCCAACACATCCTATAACTCAAATACAAAGTACGAAAGGATACAAACAAGATATAAGCAACTACTAACATCCAAAGAAACAAGTCTGGATCAGTGTATACAAGAGGTAAAAACCCGGGATCGCTATAACCTCTCCCCCTTAAAGAATTTCGTCCCCGAAATTAAGCACAAGTTTTCAAAAACAAGTTTTTCTCCATTTCCAACAATGTTACGACATAATGTTAAACATTCCGACCCATTACAGATCAATCTCATCTCTTGTCAAGAGGCAATTCACATCATATATAACAACCTGCATTATCAACACGCATTCCTTTGAAATTTATCAATTTCAACTCATTTTCTACAATTTCATAACACATGCAACATTAATATCATGCTTGCATTTCCGTAATTTACTTAACATACACAATGTTAAACCAACTTCCATGTCAAGGCAAGTTCTACAACTTTTCCATAAACCAAAACATTTACAATGTTTTACAACTTAAGACACACATAATGTTTTTAAAGTTCAATATTATTACAAAATTTCATTACATGATCACACATCAATAAACATGTCTGGATATTTCTCACGGACTTCCAACTCACATTCCCAAGTGGCTTCCTCCACTCCGTGATGCTTCCACAAAACTTTTACCAAGGGAATGGTCTTGCCGCCTATCCAAGACCCGGACCAGTCTCTCCTCATACGAGGCATCCTCATCTACCTCCAAATCGGTCCAACCCAACATATGGGATGGATCCGGCTCGTACTTCCGATGCATACTAACATGAAATACGTCATGCACCCCAGACAACTGCGGTGGCAAAGCCAAACGATAAGCAACTTTCCCAATCCTCTCAAGGATCTCAAAGGGACCAATAAGCCGAGGGGATAACTTCCCACTCTTCCCAAACCTCATCAAACCTCGCCTAGGTGATATTTTCAAGAAAACATGATCACCTACCTCAAACGCCAAAGGCCTCCTCCTACGGTCGGCATAACTCATTTGGCGACTCTGGGCTGTAACAAGTCTCCTACGGATAAGCTCAACTTTCTCCGTCGTTTCCCTCACCAACTCCGGGCCCAACAAAGGTGTATCACCCACGTCGGGCCAACAAACTGGAGACCTACACGGTCGGCCATACAAGGCCTCAAACGGTGCCATACCGATACTAGATTGAAAGCTGTTGTTGTAGGCAAACTCCACCAAGGGTAAGTGCCTCTCCTACATCCCACTAAAATCAAGGACACAACCTCGAAGCATATCCTCAAGGATCTGAATAGTACGCTCAGACTGCCCGTTAGTCTAAGGATGATAGGCCGTGCTAAAGGTCAACTTAGTACCCAAGGCACTCTGCAAACTCTGCCACAACCTGGTAGTAAAACGAGGATCTCTATTTGAGACGATCATCACTGGGACCCCGTGCAATCTCACTATGTCCCGAATATACAAGTCGGCAAGATGATCTACCGAATCTCTCATGCGCATAGGGATAAAGTGCGCCGACTTAGTCAACCGGTCTACAACCACCCAAATAGCATGACTACCCCGCTGAGTCTTCGGAAGACCTACAACGAAGTCCATAGTGACATGCTCCCACTTCCACTCGGCAATAGGCAAGGGTTGCAACAAACCCGCTAGCCTCTAATGCTCGGCCTTCACTTGCTGACAAGTAAGGCACTTCAATACGAAAACCGCCACATCTCTCTTCATGCCCCTCCACCAAAACTAGCGCCCCAAATCACGATACATCTTGGTACCTCCCGGATGCACTACAAGGCGTGAATGGTGAAACTCTCGGAGTACCTCCTCTCGGCAAGACTCTGGCACAAACAAACGGTCTCGGTATCTCACACTCAGGTCGGGATACACCATCAGACCTTTCTCAACCTTCCCACTAGAAATCTTCTCTCGGAGGGATTCTATCTCAAGGTCACCTCTCTGTGCCTCTAACACTCTAGTCACACATGTAGGCTGCGCAACAACCAAAAACAAGGCCACAGCCTCAACAGATTCGCGCAGAAGCAAATCAAAGTTGCCAAGCGCCCCGAACATCTCCCATTCCCTGATGGCTATACAAGCTACATCACTAATAGACTTTCTACTAAGTGCATCGGCCACAACATTGGCCTTTCCCGGGTGATAGTGCAATTCAAAATCGTAGTCCTTAATGAACTCCATCCACCTTCTCTGCCTCAAGTTCAAGTCCTTCTGTGTAAACAGCTACTTCAAACTCTTATGGTCTGAGAACACCCCGAACTTCTCACTATATAGGTAATGCCTCCAGATTTTCAAGGCAAAGATCACTGCTGCTAGCTCTAGGTCATGTGTAGGGTAATTTTTCTCGTGAATTTTCAACTGACGCGAGCCATAGGCAACCACTTTCCCCTCTTGCATCAACACACAACCCAAACCCTCTCGTGAGGTATCACAATAAACCGCATAACCCAACCCTCTCTTCGGAATAATCAAGATCGGAGCGGTGGTCAATCTAACTTTCAGTTCTTGGAACGACTTTTCACAAGTCCCACTCCATTCAAATTTGACTCCCTTCCGAGTCAGTCTAGTCAACGGTGAAGCTAATCTGGAGAAATCCTTCACAAACCGGCGGTAATACCCAGCTAATCCCAGAAAACTGCGGATCTCAAACACACTCTTAGGCTGTGCCCAATCTTGCATTGCCTCTATCTTGGATGTATCAACAGACACCCCTTCCCCAGATACTACATGGCCTTAGAACTTGACTTCTCCTAGCCAGAACTCACACTTCCCAAACTTGGCATACAGCCTATGGGCTCTAAGCAACTCAAGCACCACTCTCAAGTGTTCCTTGTGCTCCTCCTCTGAAGGCGAATAGTTAAGAATGTCGTCCACGAAAACGACTACAAAACGATCTAAGAATTCCCGGAAGATCCGGTTCATCAAATCCATAAAGACTGTCGGTGCATTGGTGAGCCCAAATGGCATCACCAGAAACTCATAATGGCCATACCGCGTACGGAATGCCGTCTTCGGAATATCCCCCTCCCTGACCCTCAACTGGTGGTAACCCGATCTCAAGTCTATCTTAGAGAAACAACGGGAACCCTTTAACTGGTCAAGCAGATCATCTATACAGGGCATAGGGTACTTATTCTTGACCGTAGCCCGATTTAACTTCTGGTAGTCGATACAGAGTCTCAACGCACCATCTTTCTTTTTAGCAAAGAGGGCCGATGCTCCCCACGGCAAAACACTAGGGCGTACAATGCCCTTATCTAACAACTTCTGGAGCTGAATCTTCAACTCACTCAACTCAGCTGGGGCAAAACGGTAAGGTGCCATAGAAATCGGCGCCGTGCCAGGCACTAAATCAATAGAGAACTCTATCTCACAGTGAGGTGGCAAACCAACGAGATCCTCGGGAAAAACATCCGAATACTCACAAACCACCCACGACAATACAATTTGGGTCTCGTCACACTCACCACTCAAAAAGCTAGCAAGTAGACCACTAAGCTCACTCCGCCCTCGCGGATCATACACCGGTGGCAACACACTACCAACCCGATCCCCCAAGAAATGGAAACACTCCCCGCTCAAGGTACAAACTGTGAGTCTCTGGCGGTCGCAATCAATAATAGCCCGGTATGACGATAGCCAGTCCATACCCAAAATAACATCAAAATCCTTCATGGGCATAACTACAAAAGGGAACGGAAGTCGATGATCGGCGACCTCTATATCACAACCTCTACATCCGTGCTTGAAAATCAATTCACCCCCAACAGGTGATACAACACATATAGGAGATGCTAATTGTGCCAACTCCAATTCCAAAACAGATGCAAATGCAGCAGATACAAAAGAATGAGACGTACCTGTATCAATCAATACACTAGCAATTGAGTTGTAAAACAGAAAGGTACCTCTCACAACTGATGGAACCAGTACCAAGTCCTGCACGGTAACAACATACACGCTACCAAGAGGCCCTCGATCCACCGCCACCCCTGAGTATACGATCACAGATGGGACGATGAAGCCCCCTGATTGGCCCTCGAGGCTCAGACCGACCGAGTTGGTCAAGACTGCCTCGCCCAGATGCACCAGGATAAAGCACCCAACTGCGGGCAAAACCTCTTCAGGTGCCCCGCCTAACCACACTAATAACAAGACAATGGCTGACCCCTGCCTTGACTCTGGCTCTGCAGTCTAGCTGAAGATGGAGTAGCTCTCTGACCTCCTCCCCTCTGTGGGCAGACCGAAGCCTTGTGGCCCAGCTGACCACACTTGTAACATGTGAAGTCTCCCTGATTAACTTTTCCCGAGCCCACACTCGGCACTGGAAAGGTCGATCTAGCAACACCGCCCTGAGACTGCTGAGGGTTAGCACCCCTCAGTCTCCTGCCATCACTCTGACCATCTTGGCTCCTTTTGGAGCCCCTCTGCCCCTCATCCTCCTACATCATGATCTTCATATGGGCTGCTGCATCAACCAAGCACCCATAATCTCAGATCATAGAACCACCAACTCTCATCGTGAGGCCGCGCCTCAACCTCTTCTGAAACTCAATACAACGGCGTTCCTCGGACACCACAAGTTCAGGTGTGAACCTGGACAAGCTAGTAAAAACAGCCTCATACTCGGCCACTGAAGAGCTCAACTGCAAAAGCTGGCAAAACTGATCTCTCAGCTTCTCTCTAACTGCTGGAGATAAGAACTTCTCCTGAAAAGCACCCACAAAAGGCTCTCAAGTGCCATCCAAACGACCCTTCACGAATTTCCACCACTGACCTGCATCCCCCTTTAGTTGGAAAGACGCTAAGGTCACTTTCAACGCTTCGTCCTCAATGCCAAGCATCTCAAACGTCTTACTCATCTGCTCCAACCAGTCATCCGCCTTAAGTGGCTCCTTCGGATCCCCAACAAACTCATCCAGATTAGACCGGAAGAACTCCCTCTTCAAGAAGGAAGGCCCTGCCTTAGCAACCTGGGCCTGAATTGGAGCCGGAACTGGATTCTCAGCTCTGAGAATACCCATACACTCCCTCAGAGCATCGGCTATTCCTCGGGCTAAAGCGCCCATAGCCTCCTGACCTGCTGGCTCAGCCACATTGGCCTAGCCAACCCCCTCCTGTTGTGCTGGAATATCATCCGGTAAAGGCATCTCCTGCCTCCTAGGCCTACCTCGCCTACCACCTCGTCCTCGTCCTGACATCCTAATAAAGGTAACAGAGACGTTAGCACATTCACAAATGTGCCGAAACTATAACACTCGCGTCCTAATGCATGGACAACTGTAATTCACTCCACGTAAGCACATAAACACATAAGCACTAATGAATTTCATTTCCGGATAATGATAGTCTTGAGGCATTGCCAAAGTTCCGGTTAGAAACAACATTGATCAAGTGCTTTTCCAACAAGACTCACAGAAACCCAAGGTTCCAATTAACATCCTAGAAATTAAATCCCATACCCAAATAGTCACATAAACATGTTATCACATAAGCACAGTACATTACACTCAAGTCTCTAACAAGTGAGACCAACCCACTGTGATACTAATCACTTCCCACATACCCAAAGTATTCAAACCCGATATGCTCTGATACCAAGTTGTAACGCCCTCAAAATAATACAAAAAACCCATCACTTTAGACATGCATTGACATAAGAGAAATCAACCATTTCCATTTATCAGAGTAGTCATTACAACAGTATTACATGTTAACAACAAAAGCAAGTGCCCTACGGGCTTACAGCTTTCCAAGTCAAAACTTGGATACACAAAAGAAGAGTACTAACTCTATAAAAAAGAAGCCCTTGGCTTGATACCCATGTAATACAAACAAATAAACCAAAAAGAGTCTTCACCTCTCATCATCATCCAAGCTATGACCTCGGAGGTGGCATGCTACCTGTATATGAAAATAATGTCCCATATAGGGTGAGCCAACGCCCAGTAGAGATATGCTAAACACAGTATGAGCAATAACAAGACATTGGCAATTGATAAATGTTTAATTCCCATAAATCAATTCATAATCCATTTCCATGACCACTATGTCCATGTTTCCTTTCATTTTCCATTTCTTTTTCAACTTTGAGTTTGAAAAACAAGGCTTAACACGTAACTAAATAACTTAATGATATTTAGGCTCATCTTTAAAACACTTTCGAAATCCATGACGGATACACATTATAATGCTGTATCGATAACACATAAACCATTTCCACACTTTACGAAAGATACACATTTCGGTGCTGTATCAACATAACATAGAATTACTTCTATACTTCACAATTGATAACGATATACATTTTAGTGCTATATCAAATCAATTCGAACACTTCCATAATCAACACTTGATACACATTGTAGTGCTGTATCAATGTCACACAAAATCTGGTTTAGAGGTCCATCCCCTATCTTCCCCTAAACCGTGGAGTACATCCCCTATCTCTTCCTACACAACACATGTATATAAACATAGATCATATACAATCAATCAATACATAAAGTTAATGTATTATTCTAGTCTCTATATTCGATAGCATGCTCAATCGATTAGTTTTAGTTTGCCTAATCATCATGCATTGTCTACAACAATCAAAACTACCCTCCATCGATATCCCAAGCGATTATTTCTATACAGATAATAAAAGCTCCAACAGATAAAATATTAATGTTTTCAAAGGTGAGCGATTAATAAGTCCAACTCCACCATTTCACAGTCAATTTCATTATTTCCAACTCAATTCCAAATAACAACAATTTTTTCCAAATTAATTATACCAATTAATTTATACAACAACTTAGGGTTTTCTACCCCTTTTTCCAATAACAACCCAATGATCCATAAATCAACAACCAACAACAATATCATTATTTTGAAACTCAAAATACACATTTTAGAATCAAAATAACAAAAACTCCCTTTTAACATTTTGAAACCCTAAGTCACAAAATTACCCAACTTCAACACTTTATCAAAACAACAAAAAATCTATGTCAAAGACCATAAGAGTGAGTAGGAATCCCTACCTCAAAAGTTGACACCCAACGAAGAAGATGAAGAAAACGAACATGCTCCAAATCCCGAGATTCTTGGATCAAAAGATAACCCTCGACGATCAACAACTTTTTTGTAAAAGCCAAAGTTGAGAAAATAACTCCTACTAGATCAATACCTAGAGAGAAGGCAAGGTCCTAGAGAGAGAGGCTCAACAATGGAGTTTTGGAAAAGTAAGAGAGAGAAAAGGATGTGAAAAAGTGATTCAAAAATGTGAAACCCGGTGTGATATACAAGTCGCCCCGCTCGAGCGTGTAAAACCCCGCTCGAGCGTCACTCACAGACTCCCGCTCGAGCGGCGAATACACACTTCCAGAACTTTTTTCTGAACCAGGTCCCCGCTCGAGCGTCACACACAAACTCACGCTCGAGTGTCAAAACGCCCGCTCGAGCGTCAAAACTCCCGCTCAAGCGAAGAAGCAACAATGAAGGGCCCGCTCGAGCGTCAAAAACTCCGCTCGAGCGTGAAGGCAAAAATCTGGGCAACTACTCTTGGTTTCTAAATTCAACTAACCTGTAACAAACCTGCCCAATACATCCTATAACTCAAATATAAAGTACAAAAGGTTGCAAACAAGATATAAGCAACTACTAACATCCACGGAAACAAGTCCGGATCACTGTATACAACAGGTAAAAACCCGGGATCGCTATTTGTGGTTTATTTTATTTTTTAGTTGTATTTTAAAATTTAAAATCGTGAGGCGAAGGGGTTGGTTGTAAGAACGCGAGTAGCAGTAGTAGTAGAGTGAGTATTTACTCTTCGAATCTCTCTCATTGCGTTTTATTTCCTTGTACCTGTAAATTTCATGTTTTTAATGGAATTTTTCTTTGCCGATCAAAAAAAATATATATATATATACCATATAACCTCACAAACTCCACCATCACCGCCACCACTATCACCGCCACCACCATCCATCATCCTTCCATAACCACCATTTTCATCGCCATTGTCGTTACTACCATAACCATCATCATTATTTCAATACTACCACCACAATCGCTACCTGTTACCACTACTACTATAACAATTTGTACAATCCTTCACCTTTACAACTATTGTTACCATTGCCATAACTACCACCATCATTACACCGCCACTGCTCTCTTTTTATCATCACTACATTACCCCATGGTTGATTCTGACTTTTTTAGGATCCAAAGCGAACCCTAAATATGAGACCTTTCATATTTATTATTAAAAAAAATTTGTTCAAAACATTATGTATCAAATTTTGTTTTAAATTTTTGCATTTAATAATGCTCACAAAAAGGCTACTAAAATTTACTTAAATATGTAATAAAGTTTACAATAATAAAAAAATTAAAATATAAGCTGCGGTACCAAAATAGTTATGGAACTGCTAACTTCCAACCTCATGAATGAGTTGGTGTTTTGTGTCTCATAATTTTTATTCCAAAGTAAGTCCGAATAATTATAAAATTTTCACATGTAACTTTTCTTCTATAATTATTATTATTATTATTATTATTATTATTATTATTATTATTATTATTATTATTATTATTATTATTATTTTGGAAAATTCATTAAGAAATCATCTTACAAGTTTTAATTGGTTCATAACATATTCTTATATATTCCAACAAGTCTTATTATTTGGATATTTGATTCACCAAATCTTAATTTTATATTTGAAATGATCTAAATAAGTATAACTTTTTGTGTAACGCCCTCAAAATAATAACATTAAACTCAACAATATTGACATATAAAAGATCAACTTCCTTCTATTCATCAGAATATTTCCTTACAAAAAGTATTACATGTTGACAACGAAAGTAAACGCCCCATGGGCTTACAACTTTCCAAGCCAACACTTGGTTAGAAGGAATGAGTACTAACTCATATACACATGAAGCCCTAGGCTTGAATTTACATGTAATACATCAAAAGGAAAATAACATCCAAAAAGTATGACTGCCTCTAGCCTCCCAAGCTATGTCCTTAGAGGTGGCAAGCTATATGTACCTGAAAATGATATTTCCATATAGGGTGAGCCACGGCCCAGTAGAAGTACACTAAACCAGCTATGAACAATGACTAAAAGATTAGCAGTTGATAGATGGCCAACACTTATACATCCACTTATATCACATTACAATTACATGACATACAAGTCCATGGTACTTTTCATTTTCCATTTTCAGTAGTTAAGCATACTAGCTAAATCAATACATCAACAGATAAGCATATTAGCTATATCAACATCTCAACAGATAAGTATAAGAACTATATCATATAATCAAAGATAAGCGTATGAGCTATAGCTATACTTCTCTTGAGAAGAATATGAGCTGTGTCTACATTTCTCAAAGATAAGCATATGAGCTGTATCTACGGAGTTCATCCCCTATCTCCTCCCAATACTATCCGGTTTAGAGGTACATCCCCCATCTTCCCCTAAACTGCGCAGTACATCCCCCATCTCCTCCTCTACACACAATGCATATAAATACATTGGTTCTATACACAATCAACTAATACATAAAATTAATGTATTCTATCAACCGTCATGCTCCATGACACATTCCGTTGATTAGTTTTTGTTTTCCTAATCATCATGCATTGTCTACGACAATCAAGACTATCCTCCACCGATAGCCCAAAGTAGTTATTTCTAGACAGAAAATAAATGCACAAAATGGATAATATATCAACATTTCAATTTGGTGAGCGATAAATAATTTGACTACACCCTTTAATCCCATACATTCCCAATTCCAACTTTTCTAATTCAATTCCTCCTTTTCTCAAATTAATTACACGAATTAATTTATTAAGCCAAGTAGGGTAAAATTCCCTTATCTAACAAAACAACCCTAAGGTTCCATTTTCATCCACATTCCATCATCTATCTCATTATTTTATGCCAAACTTGCATTTAGGTTTATTATAAACAAAACCCCAACTTTTGTGAAATTACACAAAAAGGCCCAAAATTTCTCAAAACTACCCAACAACACCCAACATATCAAAATGCTAAAATTGAAGGACAAAAATCCATAAGGAGGAGTAGGATATCCCTACCTCGAAGTTAGAGCTCGAATGAAAAAAGATCAAAACCAAAGTGCTCCAAAAACCAAACTTTTCGGATCAAAATGACGCCCTCGACGATCAACACAACTTTTACAAAGGCCGAAGAGAAGGGGGACACTCTAACTAGATCAAACCCTAGAGAGAAGGGAGTTTCTAGAGAGAGAGGCTCTCAAAATATCTTTTTAGAAAGTAAGAGAGAGAGAGAGAGAGAAAGCAAAAAGTGATTCAAAAATGCCCCACAGCTCTCAGATATACGACATTCCCGCCGGCGTAAGAACAAAAACCATTAGTCGCTCCGCTCGGCGCCAAGACACAAGAATAAAGTTCACCCGCTCGAGCGTGAAAAACCAGACAACTCGATCGCCAATTTCCCCCTCTCAGAACTTATGCGAAAAATACACTAGACGCTCCAACGCCAACAATCCTGCTCGAGCGCGACCAGCTCGAGCGCAACAAACCCGCTCCACCGTAAATAACGCACCTGCAGAAGTTTGCAGAGCACAAAATACTGGGAGTGTGCAATCTCCGCTCGAGCGCTCCAAGACCCGCTCGAGCGGAACGGCCAAAAACACAGCAACAAGGTTCTAGACCAAGGCTCAACTCACCTGTTCGAAACAAGCCCAACACATCCTAAAACTCAAACAAATGGAACTAAAGGATGACAACAAGATAGATACAATTGCCAATGCCCACGGAACCAAGTCCGGATCACTGTACAACAAGGGGTAAAACCCAGGATCGCTATATTTTGACTTTTTTACTCTCTTTCTTCTTCTTCTTCGTCTTCTTCTTCTTCTTCTTCTTCTTCTTCTGTTTTGTTTGTTTGTTTTTTTGTTTTTTTTTTTCCACTCTTAGCAACTTAGTGTGAACTATTTTGTACTTTTTAAAAAATTCAAAATTTTTGTTGCTTATTTTTTTTAATGAAATTAATATTTTTGAAACCTAATTAATGAGATCTATCAAATAACATCTCACTAGAATATGTAATTTTATAAAATAAAAATAAATAAATTTTACAGTGTGATTGTTCACATCATGAAACATTTATACTGTTAATGTAAACATTAATGAGCGCTTCACCCGACTATCATTAAGGGTATTTTAGTAACTTTGTTAGCCGTATGATATATTGGAACATAAAAAAATAATTTAGGCAAATGAAACATAAGTAAATGAGAAGGAATTTAAAAATAAATGCTCTATTTTTTTATTTTTTATTTTCTGACTTCCACACAAAAAATGTGGTCTTGGCCGCTAACTTTCTTAAAAAATTAAAAGTAAAATCAATACAACTAAACTATAAATATCAAATTGACGTAATAGTTAAATTTTAGAGATTAGGCGTACAATTTTCCAAAAATATAAATTGAAAGTTGGGGCTACTATGTTATCGAACATAACATGGAAATCGTAAAATGTCGCCGTAAAGCAACAAATCCTCAAAATAAAAAATATTTTCCGTTGCCAGGATTCGAACCTGTAACATTCTCATTAGCCGAGTTGATAATAGATGAGCTACAGCGGATCTTGTGATATGCTTAAGAAAATAATATTTATAGAACTAACTTTTCAAGTGAAAATAAATTAAGTCTATATGATAATTACAAATGGTATCACTTAAATGTAACTTGCAAGTGGTATCACTTGAATGTAACTCTTAAAATATAAGCTAAAAAATTAACAAAATTTTAAGTGATAAAAAATTTATTTAATTCTGACTTAATTTATAAATATTTATACATAAGGGTCAACATATACCAT
The DNA here is from genome assembly GCA_025200525.1 of Camellia lanceoleosa. Lineage (NCBI taxonomy): Eukaryota > Viridiplantae > Streptophyta > Magnoliopsida > Ericales > Theaceae > Camellia > Camellia lanceoleosa. The sequence goes on along the minus strand of CM045762.1, from coordinate 130,397,899 downwards.
ATAACCTCACAAACTCCACCATCACCGCCACCGCTATCACCGCCACCATCATCCATCATCCTTCCACAACCACCACTTTCATCACCATTGTCGTTATTACCATAACTATCGTCATTATTTCAGTACTACCACCACAATCGCTACCTGTTACCACTACTACTATAACAATTTGTACAATCCTTCACCTTTACAACCATTGTCACCATTGCCATAACTACCACCATCATTACACCGCCACTGCTCTCTTTTTATCATCACTACATTACCCCATGGTCGATTCTGACTTTTTTTGGATCCAAAGCGAACCCTAAATATGAGACCTTTCATATTTATTATTAAAAAAAAATTGTTCAAAACATTATGTATCAAATTTTGTTTTAAATTTTTGCATTTAATAATGCTCACAAAAAGGCTACTAAAATTTACTTAAATATGTAATTAAGTTGACAATAATAAAAAAATTAAAATATAAGCTACGGTACCAAAATAGTTTTGGAACTGCTAACTTCCAACCCCATGAATGAGTTGGTGTTTTGTGTCTCATAATTTTTATTCCAAAGTAAGTCCGAATAATTATATAATTTTCACATGTAACTTTTTTTCTATAATTATTATTATTATTATTATTATTATTATTATTATTATTACTATTATTTTTGGAGAATTCATTAGGAAATCATTTAATTGGTTCATAACATATTCTTATATATTCCAACAAGTCTTATTATTTAGATATTTGATTCACCAAATCTTAATTTTATATTTGAGATGATCTAAATAAGTATAACTTTTTTACTTTTTATACTCTCTTTCTTCTTCTTCTTCTTCTTCTTCTTCTTCTTCTTCGTTTAAACACTCTTAGCAACTTGGTGTGAACTATTTTGTACTTTTTTAAAAATTCAAAATTTTTGTTGCTCATTTTTTTTTTAATGAAATTAATATTTTTGAAACCTAATTAATGAGATCTATCAAATAACATCTTACTAGAATATGTAATTTTATAAAATAAAAATAAATAAATTTTACAGTGTGATTGTTCACATCATGAAACATTTATACTGTTAATGTAAACATTAATGAGCGCTTCACCCGACTATCATTAAGGGTATTTTAGTAACTTTGTTAGCCATATGATATATTAGACCATAAAAAAATAATTTAGGCAAATGAAACATAAGTAAATGAGGAGGAATTTAAAAATAAATGCTCTATTTTTCTTTGTTTTCACTTGTACACAGAAAATGTGGTCTTGGCCGCTAACTTTCTTAAAAAATTAAAAGTAAAATTAATACAACTAAACTATAAATATCAAATTGATGTAATAGTTAAATTTTAGAGATTAGGAGTACAATTTTCCCAAAATATAAATTGAAAGTTGCGGCTACAATGTTATTGAACATAACATGGAAATCGTAAAATGTCGCCGTAAAGCAACAAATCATCAAAATAAAACATATTTTCCATTGCCAGGATTCAAACCTGGAACATTCTCATTAGCCGAGTTGATAATAGTTGAGCTACAGCAGATCTTGTGATATGCTTAAGAAAATAATATTTATAGAACTAACGTTTCAAGTGAAAATTAGTTAAGTCTATATGATAATTACAAATGGTATCATGTCACGACCCCAACCCGCCCCTAGTAGGGTGGTGCCGAGATGGCCAGTAATCCGAGATTACCGAAGGCCGGCTTATAAATTTTCACACACAACAGAGTAATCATAGGGGCTTACAAAAGTGCGGAAGCAATAAATCAAATACAAATGGTCCATAAGAGCTGTGCGTAAATCAAATGAGCAAACATGTACAATATGATCTTACAACCAGTCCATGAATAACAAAATACAGTTCTCATCTTGATCAAAAGGCTTCTAAGCCGACATGTACAGAATACAAGGAATACAAGCCAAGAAGCATGATTTTCAAGATTTGCCGACGAAAGTACAAAATGCCGACGTAAACACATAATGCCGAGGTAGAAACAGCATGGCCGACAAGAATGCAAAACAAGCCGATGAAAACCAAATATCCAAAACAAGCTGGAAAACACATCTAGGCGTCGCCGCCGTCCTGCTCATCACCTACATATATATATAGAGGGTGAGTATGGAAACTCAGTGAATGATACTAGTAATAAAGGTTTTGCATGAATATAGCCGAAGTCTGTACAAAACAAGCATTTCAGAACCATACAAATATTGGCCGAGGTCCTTCAAAGCAAAGTACAATAAACCTTTACCAAGACAAAGGATGAACCGTATTCATCTTTCAAACCTTACAAGTTTCAAGGGATGTTCATAACATCGGCAAACAAGGACAAAAGCTTTCCAAACCAATCAGTACGTGCAGTAGCCCATTAGTGGCAAAACCAAGATTTATACGATCCGTAATCGTTTTAGACAAAACGGTGCTGCGAAAGTTTAGAGTCCTCCAGCCAAGGGACTTGTGTTACTTAGGCCCGTAGCCCATTTTAACACAATGGCTTTTTCAAGAAAGGACCGTATCCTTTTTATGCAAGAGACCAGTGTCACTTAGGCCCGTAGCCCTTTTTGACAAAAGATGCTGCGAAAGTTTAGAGTCCTCCAGCTAAGGGACTTTTACACTTAGTGCTGCGAAAGTTTATAGTCCTCCAGCCAAGGGACTTGTGTTCAAGAAAGGACCGTATCCTTTTAATCCACAATGCTGCGAAAGTTTAGAGTCCTCCAGCCAAGGGACTTCTCAAGAGAATCATCAAGACAAAACTCACATTTGATATATCGAGTTAGGCTAATCATTCATGCTTAACAAATACTTTCATCAAAACAAAGCAAGACAAGATTTATCAAAGCAGTTTAACATAGCTTTATTAAAAGCACCACTCACCTCGGTCTTCGTGTAGGCTCAAGCAAAGATCAAAGTCCTGACAAATCACATTCTCAAAACAAGCTTCACGTGCGTACAATGATCTCGGCACTCTCACCGAGTCCAAATCAATAACAAAGCAAAACATGCTAAGGGTCAAAACGTTATTTCCCATTTTGGAAAAATACACCGGCACTGCCCGTCATGCCGAGGTCCCACACCTCCTCGCCGAGGTGTGAACCCGACGGCCACAATCAAAACAAGGTCAGGAAACTTGGTTTTCCTTTCAAAGAACAAGAAGAACAAGATCATCAAAAACATCCAGATCATGCATGCTGAAATCTTATCTTATTTATACGAAATCTAAGGTTTTCATGCTAAGAGTTCAAAAATCGTGGACCTGGGTACCCGACCAAGGAGAACATGCAAGAACAAACACAACAACATGGTTCTAGCCATAAACTTCTAGATCAAAGCACAACTTTCATCAAGAACACATGAATACTAACTTCCTCTTTCAAAACAAACTCCAAATCCATGCATGGCATGCAAAACAAACTCGATCATGCAATGCAACTTGACAATCAATAAGAATAACCGAAGCAGATCAAGATTCTCACCTCAGATCGCAAATCCAACGGTTCGATCAACCAAGACCAAGCTCGAAAGTCACCAATCTCTCTCTATAACTCTTCCTCCTCCCTTGAGAGCTTCTCTCTCTAAAAATAAAGATTTGAGACCAAAATGATTTGATTCAAGGTCCGCATTTGTCTTAACACACAAAGGACACGGCACTACCGGGTTGGTTCAGCTCAAAAAGGTGACTGATAGACAAGACAAGTCTCTGACAAAGCGTACACAACAAGCTTGGTGGCAAAATACGTCGGCTAACAAGGACATCGGCTAGAGAGGACGGCACTGGACTAAGCTGTGCCACACCTTGGCCTGGGTGTGCCACATCTCGGCCTAGGCCATACCTGATCAAGGACAAAGGTCACTAAGCACAAAACATCTCGGCAAGCGTGCCGGGGTGTAGATGGAGGTCGGCTAAGGTTCCAAAACTGTTCTAAATGCAATTGTTCAAAGGCGAACTATGCTAAGATGACCTCGGCTACAGACCAAGCAAGGTACGAGTTCAAGCAAGTAACAATTATCAAGCAAAGCAAAGTAAGATAACAAGATTACAAACTCGGCAAGGCAAGATCATACATAAATGCATGCAAGCAAGACTAAATCAAAGTGAGGGTTGTTACATCCTACCCCCCTTAAAGAAGTTTGGTCCCCAAACTTAAGGTACCTTGTTCCAAGAATAATTCTGGATGTCGAATTTTCATTTCTTCTTCCATTTCCCATGTGGCATCCTTGCCATAGTGCTCTTTCCATTCCACCTTTACCATTGGTATTGACTTGTTTCTCAATTGCCTAACTTGTCTGTCAACAATAGATGTAGGCCTCTCTTCATAGTCTAAATTCTCGTTAACTTCAATTCCGGAGAAGTCGATCACATGCAGTGGATCCCGAATATACTTCCTTAACATTGAAATGTGAAATACATTATGGACTTGGCTCAATTCTGGCGGCAAAGCAAGTCTGTAGGCCACGGTATTAACCTTGTCAAGAATTTCAAATGGCCCAATATAACGGGGTGCTAACTTACCTTTCTTTCCAAATCTGGAAACTCCTTTCATTGGTGAAACTTTCAGGAATACATGGTCTCCAACTTCAAATTCTAGCTCGTTCCTTCTCTGGTCGGCGTAACTCTTTTGTCGGCTTTGGGCAGCCTTAATCCTCTGTTGGATAAGTTTAATCTTCTCTGTTGTTACTTGAATCAGTTCAGGTCCAAGCAGAGCTCTGTCTCCCACTTCGGTCCAGCATATCGGCGATCTGCATTTTCTTCCATACAAAGCCTCATACGGTGCCATGCCAATGCTAGCGTGATAACTGTTATTGTAAGCGAATTCTACTAAGGGTAGATGCACTCCCCAATTCCCCTGGAAGTCCAGTACACAAAGTCTAAGCATATCTTCAAGTGTCTGAATTGTTCTCTCCGTTGTCCCGTCAATGCAGGGATGAAAAGTCAGACTAAATCTCAGCTCGGCTCCGAATGCCCTCTGTAGACTCTGCCAAAATCTGGAAACAAACTTAGGATCTCTGTCTGACACAATTGACATCGGTACTCCATGAAGTCTAATAATCTCGTTCACATATAACAAGGCAAGTTGATTGGCGTTGAAGGTAGTCTTAACAGGTAGGAAGTGTGCTGACTTAGTTAATCTATCGACAACAACCCAAATCGAATCCATACCTTTCTGTGTCTTCGGCAGTCCAACCACGAAATCCATGGAGATGTGCTCCCACTTCCACTCAGGGATCGGCAAAGGTTGTAAGAGTCCTGCTGGTCTTTGATGTTCTGCTTTTACTTGTTGACAATGCAAACACTGAGACACGAATTCGGCTATTTCTCTTTTCATATTCGGCCACCAAAATGTCTGCTTCACGTCTTGGTACATCTTAGTATTCCCTGGATGAACAAAGAACTTGGAATTATGAGCTTCCAGCAAAATTTTCCTTTTCAACTCTGGAACATCGGCCACACACAATCTTCCTTCAAACTTGAGCACTTGGTTCTCAAAAGTGTACCCTGACCTCGGCTTTGTAACAATCTCATCGGCTACCTTTCTGAAGAATTCATCCTCCATTTGTCTTGCCTTTACTTCTTCAACAATGGTTGATTCTACTGATATCATGGTCAAACATGCTAAATTCCCAACTGACTTTCTGCTCAAAGCGTCGGCTACGCTGTTAGCTTTTCCTGGGTGATATTGAATTTGCATATCATAGTCCTTCAACAGCTCAAGCCATCTCCTCCGCCTCAAATTCAATTCCTTCTGAGTGAACAGGTATTTCAAACTCTTATGATCTGTGAAAACCTGACAAGAAGCTCCATACAAGTAATGACGCCAAATTTTTAAAGCAAACACAACGGCTGCCAGTTCCAAATCATGGGTGGGATAGTTCTTCTCATGTGGCTTCAATTGACGAGATGCATATGCTATAACCTTACCTTTTTGCATTAATACACAACCCAAACCCTTATGCGACGCATCACTATAGATATGAAACTCTTCATTACCTGAGGGAAGTACAAATCTTGGCTTGTAATCAAGGCCAGGACTAGCCTCGCTTCGTTCTGGAAAGTCGACTCGGTCTTGATCCATTCATACGGTGCTCCTTTCTTAGTCAGTTGCGTCAATGGAATTGCAATCCTGGAGAAATCTTTCACAAACTTCCTATAATATCCTGCCAAACCCAGAAAACTTCGGACCTCGGACACATTGGTCGGCCTCGGCCAATTCACTACGGCTTCAACTTTGCTAGGATCAACCGAGATGCCTTCTTCATTTATCACATGACCCAGAAATGAAATAGTAGAAAGCCAAAACTCACACTTATTAAACTTAGCATACAGTTTCCGGTCTCTCAAAGTCTGCAAAGCAAGTCTCAAATGATTCTCATGTTCAGCTTCACTCTTGGAGTAAATTAATATATCATCGATGAAGACAACCACAAATTCATCTAAGTGGGGCTTAAAGACTCTGTTCATTAAATCCATGAATGCAGCAGGGGCATTGGTCAGTCCAAAAGGCATCACTAAAAACTCATAGTGGCCATACCTAGTCCGGAAGGCAGTCTTCTCTACATCCTCGGCTTTAACTTTAAGCTGGTGATAACCCGACCTAAGGTCAATCTTAGAAAAGACTCGAGCTCCTTGTAGCTGATCAAGCAAATCATCAATCCTAGGTAATGGGTACTTATTCTTAATGGTGACCTTATTGAGTTCTCTATAATCGATACAAAGACGAAACGTGCCATCCTTTTTCTTAACAAATAGAACGGGTGCTCCCCATGGTGAAGTGCTCGGCCTAATAAACCCCTTATCCAACAATTCCTGCAACTGCAGTTTCAATTCCCTAAGTTCGGCTGGGGCCATTCTATATGGTGTCTTGGAGATCGGCTGGGTTCCCGACATGACATCAACAGTAAACTCTATTTCTCTATCGACCAATTGGCCAGGCAAGTCATCAGGAAAAACATCGGCAAATTCGTTAACAACTGGAACGTCGGCTACAATAGAATTCTATTCGGTTACTCAAGATATCTTGCAGATAACCCTTACACCCTTTTTGAATCAACTTACGTGCCTTCATGGATGAGATTAAGTAAGGTGGGGGCACTACTCCTTTCCTTGAAAAGTAACCTCGGCTAGATTTGGGGGTTTCAGTGACACTTTTGAAACACAATTAATAGATGCAATTTGCCACTAACCAATCCATTCGAAGATAACATCAAAATAGGCTATGCCTAGGGGCATTAAATCCACTAACAATTCAACATTCTCAATTATAATAAGACATGCTCTATAGATGGATGCGACAATCATAGATTTCCCAGATGGAGTAGACACAGATAATACATGTTCAAGGGGTTCTAATTTCTTATTAATCTTCTCGGCAAATTTAGTAGATACAAACGAATGCGTAGAACCCGAATCAATCAACACATAAGCATCTTGAGAGCAAATAGAGAGTGTACCTGATACCACTGCCTCAGCATTCCCAGTGTCTCCAGGTACTGGTGCAAACACTCTGCCCTGCCTCATCTGTCCCTTCCCAACATTATTCTTTTGATTGGACCCCGAGGTGTTCTCGCCCTTCTTATTGTTTTCAGTCTTTACCTTATGACAATCTTTCACGAAATGACCCATCTCTCCACATTCGTAGCAAGCTCCAGACGTCCGGCGACAAACCCCAAAATGTTGCTTCCCACAATCTAAACACGTCGGCCTGGTGTTACCCTCCTGCTTTAGATAACCAGTACTGCCCTTATTCATCTTCTTCTTGGTGTCCAGCTGAGGTCGGCGACTGTCATAGTTCTGCCCCTTTCGCTGATTCTCTCCTGAGCTCTGGTATCTGTTCAAGTTAGCTTCGGCCAAAATGGCTTTGTCCAAAGACTTCTTGGCATAGGCCGGCATATTGTGCAGGTTAACCGGGTCTTGAATCGGTCCACGAAGCCCACCTTCAAACTTTCTCGCCTCCATGTATTCATCGTTGGCCATGTGGGGTGCAAACCTTGCCAATTCAAGAAAAGCTGATCATATTACGCCCTTTGTTCGGTTGCCTTGTGTCAAAGTCTGAAATTCAGCAGCCTTGCGGTTCCGTACACTGAGGGGAAAATGTTTGTTGTAAAACAGTTCTAAAAACCTTGCCCAAGTTAAACCAGGGTTAGTTTCTCTGATCATCATCCACCACCTTGGCGTAAATGCGTCCAAGGTAAATGCAGCTAATGTCACCTTCTGAATATCGGTGCTAGGGAAGATCTCAAACAGCTTCTCCATTTCTAAAACCCATGCCTCGGCCTTCATCGGCTCTATACCTCCAGAGAACCTTGGTGGTTTCATTTTCTTGAATTCCCTGATTAAAGCTATTGTGCCATCTCCATATAAAAATTTGGGCGGAGGAACTTGTAGCCTTTGGGGAGGTGGGCGGGACTACATTTCGGCGTTAAATGCTTTCGCTTTGGGTCGATGTAGCACTAGCGTACTGCTGTCTTGTTTGCCTCAACTCGCGGGCCAATCCTTCCACCAATCTTTCCAATCTGTCCAATCTGTCTTCGGACTGATCTCGGCCCAACGGAGGTCTACCTCTCCTCATGATGCTATGATTATGTAAAGTGTGACTTTTAAAACAATTAAACAAATAACCACGTAGGCAAATAACATATAGGCATGTCAAGACAATGCACACCTTGTTCAAATAGCAAGTACTGTGATGAAATGCTAACATCTTTCTAAGGGAAATCCTATGCTCTTTAGGACTCAAAGTGTGTGAATAACGTATACTAAGGAACTTGTGCTCTGATACCATTCATCACGACCCCACCCGCCCTAGTAGGGTGGTGCGAGATGGCGATGTCAAGAATCCGAGATTACCGAAGGCCGGCTTATAAATTTTCACACACAACAGAGTAATCATAGGGGCTTACAAAAGTGCGGAGGCAATAAATCAAATACAAATGGTCCATAAGAGCTGTGCGTAAATCAAATGAGCAAACATGTACAATATGATCTTACAACCAGTCCATGAATAACAAAATACAGTTCTCATCTTGATCAAAAGGCTTCTAAGCCGACATGTACAGAATACAAGGAATACAAGCCAAGAAGCATGATTTTCAAGATTTGCCGATGAAAATACAAAATGCCGACGTAAACACATAATGCTGAGGTAGAAACAGCATGGCCGACAAGAATGCAAAACAAGACGATGAAAACCAAATATCCAAAACAAGCTGGAAAACACATATAGGCGTCGCCGCCGTCCTGCTCATCACCTACATATATATATAGAGGGTGAGTATGGAAACTCAGTGAATGATACTAGTAATAAAGGTTTTGCATGAATATAGCAAGTGCAGTACAAAACAAGCATTTGAACCATACAAATATTGGTAGGTCCTTCAAAGCAAAGTACAATAAACCTTTACCAAGACAAAGGATGAACGTATTCATCTTTCAAACCTTACAAGTTTCAAGGGATGTTCATAACATCGGCAAACAAGGACAAAAGCTTTCCAAACCAATCGATGCGTGAGCCATTAGTGGCAAAACCAAGATTTATCGATCCGTAATCGTTTTAGACAAAGCGGTCTTGAAAGTTTAGAGTCCTCGACCAAGGGACTTGTGTTACTTAGGCCGTAGCCCATTTTAACACAATGGCTTTTTCAAGAAAGGACCGTATCCTTTTTATGCAAGAGACCAGTGTCACTTAGGCCCGTAGCCCTTTTTGACAAAAGATGCTGCGAAAGTTTAGAGTCCTCCAGCTAAGGGACTTTTACACTTAGTGCTGCGAAAGTTTATAGTCCTCCAGCCAAGGGACTTGTGTTCAAGAAAGGACCGTATCCTTTTAATCCATAATGCTGCGAAAGTTTAGAGTCCTCCATCCAAGGGACTTCTCAAGAGAATCATCAAGACAAAACTCACATTTGATATATCGAGTTAGGCTAATCATTCATGCTTAACAAATACTTTCATCAAAACAAAGCAAGACAAGATTTATCAAAGCAGTTTAACATAGCTTTATTAAAAGCACCACTCACCTCGGTCTTCAGGTGTAGGCTCGAAGCAAAGATCAAAGTCCTGACAAATCACATTCTCAAAACAAGCTTCACGTGCGTACAATGATCTCGGCACTCTCACCGAGTCCAAATCAATAACAAAGCAAAACATGCTAAGGGTCAAAACGTTATTTCCCATTTTGGAAAAATACACTGGGCACCGTCCAGGTCATGCCGAGGTCCCACACCTCCTCGCCGAGGTGTGAACCCGACGGCCACAATCAAAACAAGGTCAGGAAACTTGGTTTTCCTTTCAAAGAACAAGAAGAACAAGATCATCAAAAACATCAAGATCATGCATGCTGAAATCTTATCTTATTTATACGAAATCTAAGGTTTTCATGCTAAGAGTTCAAAAATCGTGGACCTGGGTACCCGAGCAAGGAGAACATGCAAGAACAAACACAACAACATGGTCCTAGCCATAAACTTCTAGATCAAAGCACAACTTTCATCAAGAACACATGAATACTAACTTCCTCTTTCAAAACAAACTCCAAATCCATGCATGGCATGCAAAACAAACTCGATCATGCAATGCAACTTGACAATCAATAAGAATAACCGAAGCAGATCAAGATTCTCACCTCAGATCGCAAATCCAACGGTTCGATCAACCAAGACCAAGCTCGAAAGTCACCAATCTCTCTCTATAACTCTTCCTCCTCCCTTGAGAGCTTCTCTCTCTAAAAATAAAGATTTGAGACCAAAATGATTTGATTCAAGGTCTGCCGGCTGTCTTAACACACAGCTCGGACACGTGGCACTACCGGGTTGGTTCAGCTCAAAAAGGTGACTGATAGACAAGACAAGTCTCTGACAAAGCGTACACAACAAGCTTGGTGGCAAAATACGTCGGCTAACAAGGACATCGGCTAGAGAGGACGGCACTGGACTAAGCTGTGCCACACCTTGGCCTGGGTGTGCCACATCTCGGCCTAGGCCATACCTGATCAAGGACAAAGGTCACTAAGCACAAAACATCTCGGCAAGCGTGCCGGGGTGTAGATGGAGGTCGGCTAAGGTTCCAAAACTGTTCTAAATGCAAATGTTCAAAGGCGAACTATGCTAAGATGACCTCGGCTACAGACCAAGCAAGGTACGAGTTCAAGCAAGTAACAATTATCAAGCAAAGCAAAGTAAGATAACAAGATTACAAACTCGGCAAGGCAAGATCATACATAAATGCATGCAAGCAAGACTAAATCAAAGTGAGGGTTGTTACATCCTACCCCCCTTAAAGAAGTTTGGTCCCCAAACTTAAGGTACCTTGTTCCAAGAATAATTCTGGATGTTGAATTTTCATTTCTTCTTCCATTTCCCATGTGGCATCCTTGCCATAGTGCTCTTTCCATTCCACCTTTACCATTGGTATTGACTTGTTTCTCAATTGCCTAACTTGTCTGTCAACAATAGATGTAGGCCTCTCTTCATAGTCTAAATTCTCGTTAACTTCAATTCCGGAGAAGTCGATCACATGCAATGGATCCGAATATACTTCCTTAACATTGAAATGTGAAATACATTATGGACTTGGCTCAATTCAGCGGCAAAGCAAGTCTCAGAGGCAGTATTAACCTTGTCAAGAATTTCAAATAGCCCAATATAACGGGGTGCTAACTTACCTTTCTTTCCAAATCTGGAAACTCCTTTCATTGGTGAAACTTTCAGGAATACATGGTCTCCAACTTCAAATTCTAGCTCGTTCCTTCTCTGGTCGGCGTAACTCTTTTGTCGGCTTTGGGCAGCCTTAATCCTCTGTTGGATAAGTTTAATCTTCTCTGTTGTTACTTGAATCAGTTCGGGACCAAGCAGAGCTCTGTCTCCCACTTCGGTCCAGCATATCGGCGATCTGCATTTTCTTCCATACAAAGCCTCATACGGTGCCATGCCAATGCTAGCGTGATAACTGTTATTGTAAGCGAATTCTACTAAGGGTAGATGCACTCCCCAATTCCCCTGGAAGTCCAGTACACAAAGTCTAAGCATATCTTCAAGTGTCTGAATTGTTCTCTCTGACTGTCCGTCCGTCTGGGGATGAAAAGCTGTACTAAATCTCAGCTCGGCTCCGAATGCCCTCTGTAGACTCTGCCAAAATCTGGAAACAAACTTAGGATCTCTGTCTGACACAATTGACATCGGTACTCCATGAAGTCTAATAATCTCGTTCACATATAACAAGGCAAGTTGATTGGCGTTGAAGGTAGTCTTAACAGGTAGGAAGTGTGCTGACTTAGTTAATCTATCGACAACAACCCAAATCGAATCCATACCTTTCTGTGTCTTCGGCAGTCCAACCACGAAATCCATGGAGATGTGCTCCCACTTCCACTCAGGGATCGGCAAAGGTTGTAAGAGTCCTGCTGGTCTTTGATGTTCTGCTTTTACTTGTTGACAATGCAAACACTGAGACACGAATTGGCTATTTCTCTTTTCATATTCGCCACCAAAATGTCTTCACGCCTTGGTACATCTTAGTATTCCTGGATGAGCAAAGAACTTGGAATTATGAGCTTCAGAAAATTTTCCTTTTCAACTCTGGAACATCGGCCACACACAATCTTCCTTCAAACTTGAGCACTTGGTTCTCAAAAGTGTACCGACCTCCGCTTTGTAACAATCTCATCGGCTACCTTTCTGAAGAATTCATCCTCCATTTGTCTTGCCTTTACTTCTTCAACAATGGTTGATTCTACTGATATCATGGTCAAACATGCTAAATTCCCAACTGACTTTCTGCTCAAAGCGTCGGCTACGCTGTTAGCTTTTCCTGGGTGATATTGAATTTGCATATCATAGTCCTTCAACAGCTCAAGCCATCTCCTCCGCCTCAAATTCAATTCCTTCTGAGTGAACAGGTATTTCAAACTCTTATGATCTGTGAAAACCTGACAAGAAGCTCCATACAAGTAATGACGCCAAATTTTTAAAGCAAACACAACGGCTGCCAGTTCCAAATCATGGGTGGGATAGTTCTTCTCATGTGGCTTCAATTGACGAGATGCATATGCTATAACCTTACCTTTTTGCATTAATACACAACCCAAACCCTTATGCGACGCATCACTATAGATATGAAACTCTTCATTACCTGAGGGAAGTACAAGCATCTTGGCTTATCTTTGGCCAGGACTAGCCTCGCCTTTTAGTTCTGGAAATGACTCGGTCTTGATCCATTCATACGGTGCTCCTTTCTTAGTCAATTCGTCAATGGAATTGCAATCTGGAGAAATCTTTCACAAACTTCCTATAATATCCCGCCAAACCCGTAAAACTTGACCTCGGACACATTGGTGGCCTCGGCCAATTCACTACTTCAACTTTGCTAGGATCAACCGAGATGCCTTCTTCATTTATCACATGACCCAGAAATGAAATAGTAGAAAGCCAAAACTCACACTTATTAAACTTAGCATACAGTTTCCGGTCTCTCAAAGTCTGCAAAGCAAGTCTCAAATGATTCTCATGTTCAGCTTCACTCTTGGAGTAAATTAATATATCATCGATGAAGACAACCACAAATTCATCTAAGTGGGGCTTAAAGACTCTGTTCATTAAATCCATGAATGCAGCAGGGGCATTGGTCTGTCCAAAAGGCATCACTAAAAACTCATAGTGGCCATACCTAGTCCGGAAGGCAGTCTTCTCTACATCCTCGGCTTTAACTTTAAGCTGGTGATAACTTGACCTAAGGTCAATCTTAGAGAAGACTCGAGCTCCTTGTAGCTGATCAAGCAAATCATCAATCCTAGGTAATGGGTACTTATTCTTAATGGTGACCTTATTGAGTTCTCTATAATCGATACAAAGACGAAACGTGCCATCCTTTTTCTTAACAAATAGAACGGGTGCTCCCCATGGTGAAGTGCTCGGCCTAATAAACCCTTATCCAACAATTCCTCGCTGATTTCAATTCCCTAAGTTCGACCGGGCCATTCTATATGGTGTCTTGGAGATCTGGGTTCGACATGACATCAACAAGAACTCTATTTCTCTATCGACCAATTGGCCAGCAAGTCATCGTGAAAAACATCGGCAAATTCGTTAACAAGCTGAACGCTTGCTACAATAGAATTCCCATTCTCGTTACTTCAAGATATCGCAGATAACCCTTACACCCTTTTTGAATCAACTTACAGGCCTTCATGGATGAGATTAAGTAAGGTGGGGGCACTACTCCTTTCCCTTGAAAAGTAACCTCGGCTAGATTTGGGGGTTTCAGTGTGACACTTTTCGAAACACAATTAATAGATGCGCAATTTGCCACTAACCAATCCATTCCCAGTATAACATCAAAATAGGCTATGCCTAGGGGCATTAAATCCACTAACAATTCAACATTCTCAATTATAATAAGACATGCTCTATAGATGGATGCGACAATCATAGATTTCCCAGATGGAGTAGACACAGATAATACATGTTCAAGGGGTTCTAATTTCTTATTAATCTTCTCGGCAAATTTAGTAGATACAAACGAATGCGTAGAACCCGAATCAATCAACACATAAGCATCTTGAGAGCAAATAGAGAGTGTACCTGATACCACTGCCTCAGCATTCTCAGTGTCTCCAGGTACTAGTGCAAACACTCTGCCCTGCCTCATCTGTCCCTTCCCAACATTATTCTTTTGATTGGACCCCGAGGTGTTCTCGCCCTTCTTATTGTTTTCAGTCTTTACCTTATGACAATCTTTCACGAAATGACCCATCTCTCCACATTCGTAGCAAGCTCCAGCCGTCCGGCGACAAACCCCGAAATGTTGCTTCCCACAATCTAAACACGTCGGCCTGGTGTTACCCTCCTGCTTTAGGTAACCAAGATCTTGCTTATTCATCTTCTTCTTGGTGTCCACCGAGGTCGTTGTCATAGTTCTGCCTCTTTCACGATTCTCTCGAGCTCTGTATCTGTTCAAGTTAGCTTCGCCAAAATGGCTTTGTCCAAAGACTTCGGCATAGGTCGGCATATTATGCGAGTTAACCCGGTCTTGAATCGGTCCACGGCCCACCTTCAAACTTTCTCGCCTTCATGTATTCATCGTTGGCCATGTGGGGTGCAAACCTTGCCAATTCAAGAAAAGCTAGTCATATTCGCCTTCGTTCGGTTGCCTTGTGTCAAAGTCTGAATTCAAGAAATTGCGGTTCAGACACCGAGGAAAATGTTTGTTGTAAAACAGTTCTAAAAACCTTGCCCAAGTTAAACCAGGGTTAGTTTCTCTGATCATCATCCACCACCTTCGAGCGTCGTCGTCCAAGGTAAATGCAGCTAATGTCACCTTCTGAACATCGGTGCTAGGGAAGATCTCAAACTTCTCCATTTCTAAAACCCATGCCTCGGCCTACATCGGCTCTATACCTCCAGAGAACCTTGGTGGTTTCATTTTCTTGAATTCCCTGATTAAAGCTATTGTGCCATCACCATATAAGGCTGGCTGCGGAGGAACTTGTGGCACTGGGGGAGGTGGAGGCGGGACTACATTTCGCCGTCGTCTCGCTTCTACTGGTCGATGTAGCGTAGCACTAGCGTCTTCTTTGTCTTGTTTGCCTCAACTCGCGGGCCAATCCTTCCACCAATCTTTCTAATCTGTCCAATCTGTCTTCGGACTGATCTCGCCCATTATGAGGTCTACCTCTCCTCATGATGCTATGATTATGTAAAGTGTGACTTTTAAAACAATTAAACAAATAACCACGTAGGCAAATAACATATAGGCATGTCAAGACAATGCACACCTTGTTCAAATAGCAAGTACTGTGATGAAATGCTAACATCTTTCTAAGGGAAATCCTATGCTCTTTAGGACTCAAAGTGTGTGAATAACGTATACTAAGGAACTTGTGCTCTGATACCATTCTGTCACGACCCCAACCCGCCCCTAGTAGGGTGGTGCCGAGATGGCCAGTAATCCGAGATTACCGAAGGCCGGCTTATAAATTTTCACACACAACAGAGTAATCATAGGGGCTTACAAAAGTGCGGAAGCAATAAATCAAATACAAATGGTCCATAAGAGCTGTGCGTAAATCAAATGAGCAAACATGTACAATATGATCTTACAACCAGTCCATGAATAACAAAATACAGTTCTCATCTTGATCAAAAGGCTTCTAAGCCGACATGTACAGAATACAAGGAATACAAGCCAAGAAGCATGATTTTCAAGATTTTCCGACGAAAATACAAAATGCCGACGTAAACACATAATGCCGAGGTAGAAACAGCATGGCCGACAAGAATGCAAAACAAGCCGATGAAAACCAAATATCCAAAACAAGCTGGAAAAGACATCTAGGCGTCGCCGCCGTCCTGCTCATCACCTACATATATATATATAGAGGGTGAGTATGGAAACTCCGTGAATGATGCTAGTAATAAAGGTTTTGCATGAATATAGCCGAAGTCTGTACAAAACAAGCATTTCAGAACCATACAAATATTGGCCGAGGTCCTTCAAAGCAAAGTACAATAAACCTTTACCAAGACAAAGGATGAACCGTATTCATCTTTCAAACCTTACAAGTTTCAAGGGATGTTCATAACATCGGCAAACAAGGACAAAAGCTTTCCAAACCAATCAGTACGTGCAGTAGCCCATTAGTGGCAAAACCAAGATTTATACGATCCGTAATCGTTTTAGACAAAACGGTGCTGCGAAAGTTTAGAGTCCTCCAGCCAAGGGACTTGTGTTACTTAGGCCCGTAGCCCATTTTAACACAATGGCTTTTTCAAGAAAGGACCGTATCTTTTTTATGCAAGAGACCAGTGTCACTTAGGCCCGTAGCCCTTTTTGACAAAAGATGCTGCGAAAGTTTAGAGTCCTCCAGCTAAGGGACTTTTACACTTAGTGCTGCGAAAGTTTATAGTCCTCCAGCCAAGGGACTTGTGTTCAAGAAAGGACCGTATCCTTTTAATCCATAATGCTGCGAAAGTTTAGAGTCCTCCAACCAAGGGACTTCTCAAGAGAATCATCAAGACAAAACTCACATTTGATATATCGAGTTAGGCTAATCATTCATGCTTAACAAATACTTTCATCAAAACAAAGCAAGACAAGATTTATCAAAGCAGTTTAACATAGCTTTATTAAAAGCACCACTCACCTCGGTCTTCGTGTGTAGGCTCAAGCAAAGATCAAAGTCCTGACAAATCACATTCTCAAAACAAGCTTCACGTGCGTACAATGATCTCGGCACTCTCACCGAGTCCAAATCAATAACAAAGCAAAACATGCTAAGGGTCAAAACGTTATTTCCCAGTTTGGAAAAATACACTGGCACTCCTGTGTCATGCCGAGGTCCCACACCTCGCCGAGGTGTGAACCCGATGTACCACAATCAAAACAAGGTCAGGAAACTTGGTTTTCCTTTCAAAGAACAAGAAGAACAAGATCATCAAAAACATCAAGATCATGCATGCTGAAATCTTATCTTATTTATACGAAATCTAAGGTTTTCATGCTAAGAGTTCAAAAATCGTGGACCTGGGTACCCGACCAAGGAGAACATGCAAGAACAAACACAACAACATGGTCCTAGCCATAAACTTCTAGATCAAAGCACAACTTTCATCAAGAACACATGAATACTAACTTCCTCTTCCAAAGCAAACTCCAAATCCATGCATGGCATGCAAAACAAACTCGATCATGCAATGCAACTTGACAATCAATAAGAATAACCGAGGCAGATCAAGATTCTCACCTCAGATCGCAAATCCAACGGTTCGATCAACCAAGACCAAGCTCGAAAGTCACCAATCTCTCTCTATAACTCTTCCTCCTCCCTTGAGAGCTTCTCTCTCTAAAAATAAAGATTTGAGACCAAAATGATTTGATTCAAGGTCTGCCGGCTGTCTTAACACACAGCTCGGACACGTGGCACTACCGGGTTGGTTCAAATTTCAAAAGGTGGTGATAGACAAGACAAGTCTCTGACAAAGCGTACACAACAAGCTTGGTGGCAAAATACGTCGGCTAACAAGGACATCGGCTAGAGAGGACGGCACTGGACTAAGCTGTGCCACACCTTGGCCTGGGTGTGCCACATCTCGGCCTAGGCCATACCTGATCAAGGACAAAGGTCACTAAGCACAAAACATCTCGGCAAGCGTGCCGGGGTGTAGATGGAGGTCGGCTAAGGTTCCAAAACTGTTCTAAATGCAATTGTTCAAAGGCGAACTATGCTAAGATGACCTCGGCTACAGACCAAGCAAGGTACGAGTTCAAGCAAGTAACAATTATCAAGCAAAGCAAAGTAAGATAACAAGATTACAAACTCGGCAAGGCAAGATCATACATAAATGCATGCAAGCAAGACTAAATCAAAGTGAGGGTTGTTACATCCTACCCCCCTTAAAGAAGTTTGGTCCCCAAACTTAAGGTACCTTGTTCCAAGAATAATTCTGGATGTCGAATTTTCATTTCTTCTTCCATTTCCCATGTGGCATCCTTGCCATAGTGCTCTTTCCATTCCACCTTTACCATTGGTATTGACTTGTTTCTCAATTGCCTAACTTGTCTGTCAACAATAGATGTAGGCCTCTCTTCATAGTCTAAATTCTCGTTAACTTCGATTCCGGAGAAGTCGATCACATGCAGTGGATCCCGAATATACTTCCTTAACATTGAAATGTGAAATACATTATGGACTTGGCTCAATTTCCGCGGCAAAGCAAGTCTCAGAGGCCACCAGATTAACCTTGTCAAGAATTTCAAATGGCCCAATATAACGGTGCTAACTTACCTTTCTTTCCAAATCTGAAACTCCTTTCATTGGTGAAACTTTCAGAATACATGGTCTCCAACTTCAAATTCTAGATCGCTCCTTCTCTGGTGGCAGAACTCTTTTTTCGGCTTTGGGCACTTTAATCCTCTGTTGGATAAGTTTAATCTTCTCTGTGTTACTTGAATCGCCGACCAAGCAGAGCTCGTCTCCCACTTCGTCCAAAGATATCGGCGATCCGTGATTTTCTTCCATACAAAGCCTCATACGGTGCCATGCCAATGCTAGCGTGATAACCTATTGTGTTAATTCTACTAAGGGTAGATGCACTCCCAATTCCTCGAAGTCCAAGACACAAAGTCTAAGCATATCTTCAAGTGTCTCAATTGTTCTCTCTCGACCGTCCGTCTGCAGGGATGAAAAGTCAGACTAAATCTCATCGCTTCAATGCCCTCAGAGACTCTCGCCAAATCTGAAACAAACTTAGGATCTCTTCAATACACAATTGACATCGGTACTCCATGAAGTCTAATAATCTCATTCACATATAACAAGGCAAGTTGATTGGCGTTGAAGGTAGTCTTAACAGGTAAGAAGTGTGCTGACTTAGTTAATCTATCGACAACAACCCAAATCGAATCCATACCTTTCTGTGTCTTCGGCAGTCCAACCACGAAATCCATGGAGATGTGCTCCCACTTCCACTCAGGGATCGGCAAAGGTTGTAAGAGTCCTGCTGGTCTTTGATGTTCTGCTTTTACTTGTTGACAATGCAAACACTGAGACACGAATTCGGCTATTTCTCTTTTCATATTCGGCCACCAAAATGTCTGCTTCACGTCTTGGTACATCTTAGTATTCCCTGGATGAACAGCAAACTTGGAATTATGAGCTTCCAGCAAAATTTTCCTTTTCAACTCTGGAACATCGGCCACACACAATCTTCCTTCAAACTTGAGCACTTGGTTCTCAAAAGTGTACCCTGACCTCGGCTTTGTAACAATCTCATCGGCTACCTTTCTGAAGAATTCATCCTCCATTTGTCTTGCCTTTACTTCTTCAACAATGGTTGATTCTACTGATATCATGGTCAAACATGCTAAATTCTAACCGACTTCTGCTCAAAAGCGTTGGCTCTGTTGTTAGCTTTTCCTGGGTGATATTGAATTTGCATATCATAGTCCTTCAACAGCTCAAGCCATCTCCTCCGCCTCAAATTCAATTCCTTCTGAGTGAACAGGTATTTCAAACTCTTATGATCTGTGAAAACCTGACAAGAAGCTCCATACAAGTAATGACGCCAAATTTTTAAAGCAAACACAACGGCTGCCAGTTCCAAATCATGGGTGGGATAGTTCTTCTCATGTGGCTTCAATTGACGAGATGCATATGCTATAACCTTACCTTTTTGCATTAATACACAACCCAAACCCTTATGCGACGCATCACTATAGATATGAAACTCTTCATTACCTGAGGGAAGTACAAGTACTGGCTTGTACTGGCGCTGTGACTAGCCTCGCCTTTAGTTCCTGGAAAGCTGACTCCCGGTCTTCAGTCCATTCATACGGTGCTCCTTTCTTAGTCAATTGCGTCAATGGAATTGCAATCCTGGAGAAATCTTTCACAAACTTCCTATAATATCCCGCCAAACCCAGAAAACTTCGGACCTCGGACACATTGGTCGGCCTCGGCCAATTCACTACGGCTTCAACTTTGCTAGGATCAACCGAGATGCCTTCTTCATTTATCACATGACCCAGAAATGAAATAGTAGAAAGCCAAAACTCACACTTATTAAACTTAGCATACAGTTTCCGGTCTCTCAAAGTCTGCAAAGCAAGTCTCAAATGATTCTCATGTTCAGCTTCACTCTTGGAGTAAATTAATATATCATCGATGAAGACAACCACAAATTCATCTAAGTGGGGCTTAAAGACTCTGTTCATTAAATCCATGAATGCAGCAGGGGCATTGGTCAGTCCAAAAGGCATCACTAAAAACTCATAGTGGCCATACCTAGTCCGGAAGGCAGTCTTCTCTACATCCTCGGCTTTAACTTTAAGCTGGTGATAACCCGACCTAAGGTCAATCTTAGAAAAGACTCGAGCTCCTTGTAGCTGATCAAGCAAATCATCAATCCTAGGTAATGGGTACTTATTCTTAATGGTGACCTTATTGAGTTCTCTATAATCGATACAAAGACGAAACGTGCCATCCTTTTTCTTAACAAATAGAACGGGTGCTCCCCATGGTGAAGTGCTCGCCTAATAAACCCCTTATCCAACAATTCTCGCTGCAGCTTCAATTCCCTAAGTTGGGCTGGGCTCTTTCTAATTGGTGTCTTCGAGATCGGCTGGGTTCCCGACATGACATCAACAGTAAACTCTATTTCTCTATCGACCAATTGGCCAGGCAAGTCATCAGGAAATACATCGGCAAATTCGTTAACAATCGAACGCCGGCTACAATAGAATTCCATTCGTTACTCAAGATATCTTGCAGATAACCCTTACACCCTTTTTGAATCAACTTACAGGCCTTCATGGATGAGATTAAGTAAGGTGGGGGCACTACTCCTTTCCCTTGAAAAGTAACCTCGGCTAGATTTGGGGGTTTCAGTGTGACACTTTTCGAAACACAATTAATAGATGCGCAATTTGCCACTAACCAATCCATTCCCAGTATAACATCAAAATAGGCTATGCCTAGGGGCATTAAATCCACTAACAATTCAACATTCTCAATTATAATAAGACATGCTCTATAGATGGATGCGACAATCATAGATTTCCCAGATGGAGTAGACACAGATAATACATGTTCAAGGGGTTCTAATTTCTTATTAATCTTCTCGGCAAATTTAGTAGATACAAACGAATGCGTAGAACCCGAATCAATCAACACATAAGCATCTTGAGAGCAAATAGAGAGTGTACCTGATACCACTGCCTCAAAGATTCTCGGTTCTGTGTACTAGTGCAAACACTCGCCTCATCATCTGTCCCTTCCCAACATTATTCTTTTGATTGGACCCCGAGGTGTTCTCGCCCTTCTTATTGTTTTCAGTCTTTACCTTATGACAATCTTTCACGAAATGACCCATCTCTCCACATTTGTAGCAAGCTCCAGACGTCCGGCGACAAACCCCGAAATGTTGCTTCCCACAATCTAAACACGTCGGCCTAGTGTTACCCTCCTGCTTTAGATAACCAGTACTGCCCTTATTCATCTTCTTCTTGGTGTCCAGCTGAGGTCGGCGATCATATAGTTCTCGCTTTTCACGATTCTCTCGAGCTCGTATCTATTCGTTAGCTTCGCCAAAATGGCTTTGTCCAAAGACTTCTAAGATAGGTCGGCATATTGTGCAGGTTAACCCGGTCTTGAATCGGTCCACGAAGCCCACCTTCAAACTTTCTCGCCTTCATGTATTCATCGTTGGCCATGTGGGGTGCAAACCTTGCCAATTCAGTAAAAGCGCAGTCATATTCTGCCACTGTTCGGTTGCCTTGTGTCAAAGTCGAATTCAAAGAACCTTGCGGTTCCATAATCGAGGGAAAATGTTTGTTGTAAAACAGTTCTAAAAACCTTGCCCAAGTTAAACCAGGGTTAGTTTCTCTGATCATCATCCACCACCTTCGAGCGTCGTCGTCCAAGGTAAATGCAGCTAATGTCACCTTCTGAATATCGGTGCTAGGGAAGATCTCAAACAGCTTCTCCATTTCTAAAACCCATGCCTCGGCCTTCATCGGCTCTATACCTCCAGAGAACCTTGGTGGTTTCATTTTCTTGAATTCGACAAAGCTATTGTGCCATCTCCATATAAGGCCGGTCATGGAGGAACTTGTGGCATCGGGGAGGTGGAGGCGGACTACATTTCGCCGCTCATTCGCTTCTACCGGGTCGATGTAGCACTAGCGTACTGCTGTCTTGTTTGCCTCAACTCGCAAGCCAATCCTTCCACCAATCTTTCCAATCATCCAATCTGTTTCTGATCGATCTCGGCCCAACGGAGGTCTACCTCTCCTCATGATGCTATGATTATGTAAAGTGTGACTTTTAAAACAATTAAACAAATAACCACGTAGGCAAATAACATATAGGCATGTCAAGACAATGCACACCTTGTTCAAATAGCAAGTACTGTGATGAAATGCTAACATCTTTCCAAGGGAAATCCTATGCTATTTAGGACTCAAAGTGTGTGAATAACGTATACTAAGGAACTTGTGCTCTGATACCATTCTGTCACGACCCCAACCCGCCCCTAGTAGGGTGGTTCCGAGACTGCCTGTCATCCGAGATTACCAAGGCCATTATAAATTTTCACACACAATGAGTAATCATAGGGGCTTACAAAAGTGCGGAGGCAATAAATCAAATACAAATGGTCCATAAGAGTCGTCGTAAATCAAATGAGCAAACATGTACAATATGATCTTACAACCACCCATGAATAACAAAATACGCTTCATCTTGATCAAAAGGCTTCTAAGCCGACATGTACAGAATACAAGGAATACAAGCCAAGAAGCATGATTTTCAAGATTTGCCGATGAAAATACAAAATGCCGACGTAAACACATAATGCTGAGGTAGAAACAGCATGGCCGACAAGAATGCAAAACAAGCCGATGAAAACCAAATATCCAAAACAAGCTGGAAAACACATATAGGCGCCGCCGCCCCGCTTCATCACCTACATATATATATAGAGGGTGAGTATGGAAACTCGATGAATGATACTAGTAATAAAGGTTTTGCATGAATATAGCCAAGTTCAGACAAAACAAGCATTTCGTAACCATACAAATATTGGCCGAGGTCCTTCAAAGCAAAGTACAATAAACCTTTACTAAGACAAAGGATGAACCGTATTCATCTTTCAAACCTTACAAGTTTCAAGGGATGTTCATAACATCGCAAACAAGGACAAAAGCTTTCCAAACCAATCAAGACGCGGCAAGAGCCCATTAGTGGCAAAACCAAGATTTATACGATCCGTAATCGTTTTACACAAAACGGTGCTGCGAAAGTTTAGAGTCCTCCAGCCAAGGGACTTGTGTTACTTAGGCCCGTAGCCCATTTTAACACAATGGCTTTTTCAAGAAAGGACCGTATCCTTTTTATGCAAGAGACCAGTGTCACTTAGGCCCGTAGCCCTTTTTGACAAAAGATGCTGCGAAAGTTTAGAGTCCTCCAGCTAAGGGACTTTTACACTTAGTGCTGCGAAAGTTTATAGTCCTCCAGCCAAGGGACTTGTGTTCAAGAAAGGACCGTATCCTTTTAATCCACAATGCTGCGAAAGTTTAGAGTCCTCCAACCAAGGGACTTCTCAAGAGAATCATCAAGACAAAACTCACATTTGATATATCGAGTTAGGCTAATCATTCATGCTTAACAAATACTTTCATCAAAACAAAGCAAGACAAGATTTATCAAAGCAGTTTAACATAGCTTTATTAAAAGCACCACTCACCACGCTTCGTGTAGGCTCAAGCAAAGATCAAAGTCCCGACAAATCACATTCTCAAAACAAGCTTCACGTCGCATAATGATCTCAAGACTCTCACCGAGTCCAAATCAATAACAAAGCAAAACATGCTAAGGGTCAAAACGTTATTTCCCATTTTGGAAAAATACACTGGGCACCGTCCAGGTCATGCCGAGGTCCCACACCTCCTCGCCGAGGTGTGAACCCGACGGCCACAATCAAAACAAGGTCAGGAAACTTGGTTTTCCTTTCAAAGAACAAGAAGAACAAGATCATCAAAAACATAAAGATCATGCATGCTGAAATCTTATCTTATTTATACGAAATCTAAGGTTTTCATGCTAAGAGTTCAAAAATCGTGGACCTGGGTACCCGACCAAGGAGAACATGCAAGAACAAACACAAAAACATGGTCCTAGCCATAAACTTCTAGATCAAAGCACAACTTTCATCAAGAACACATGAATACTAACTTCCTCTTTCAAAACAAACTCCAAATCCATGCATGGCATGCAAAACAAACTCGATCATGCAATGCAACTTGACAATCAATAAGAATAACCGAAGCAGATCAAGATTCTCACCTCAGATCGCAAATCCAACGGTTCGATCAACCAAGACCAAGCTCGAAAGTCACCAATCTCTCTCTATAACTCTTCCTCCTCCCTTGAGAGCTTCTCTCTCTAAAAATAAAGATTTGAGACCAAAATGATTTGATTCAAGGTCCATTGCCTTAACACACTTCGGACACGTGGCACTACCGGGTTGGTTCAGCTCAAAAAGGTGACTGATAGACAAGACAAGTCTCTGACAAAGCGTACACAACAAGCTTGGTGGCAAAATACGTCGGCTAACAAGGACATCGGCTAGAGAGGACAAGATCGACTAAGTCACCACACCTTGGCCTGGTGTGCTACATCTCTACTAGGCCATACCGATCAAGGACAAAGGTCACTAAGCACAAAACATCTCGGCAAGCGTGCGGGGTGTAGATGGAGGTCGCTAAGGTTCCAAACTGTTTCTAAATGCAATTGTTCAAAGGCGAACTATGCTAAGATGACCTCCATGCACTCAAGCAAGGTACGAAGTTCAAGCAAGTAACAATTATCAAGCAAAGCAAAGTAAGATAACAAGATTACAAACTCGGCAAGGCAAGATCATACATAAATGCATGCAAGCAAGACTAAATCAAAGTGAGGGTTGTTACATCCTACCCCCCTTAAAGAAGTTTGGTCCCCAAACTTAAGGTACCTTGTTCCAAGAATAATTCTGGATGTCGAATTTTCATTTCTTCTTCCATTTCCATGTGGCATCCTTGCCATAGTGCTCTTTCCATTCCACCTTTACCATTGGTATTGACTTGTTTCTCAATTGCCTAACTTGTCTGTCAACAATAGATGTAGGCCTCTCTTCATAGTCTAAATTCTCGTTAACTTCAATTCCGGAGAAGTCGATCACATGCAAGGATCCCTAATATACTTCCTTAACATTGAAATGTGAAATACATTATGGACTTGGCTCAATTCGCGGCAAAGCAAGTCTCAGAGGGCCACAGATTAACCTTGTCAAGAATTTCAAATGGCCCAATATAACGGTGCTAACTTACCTTTCTTTCCAACTGAAACTCCTTTCATTGGTGAAACTTTCAGAATACATGGTCTCCAACTTCAAATTCTAGCTCGTTCCTTCTCTCGTCTGGCGTAACTCTTTTGTCGGCTTTGGGCGCTTTAATCCTCTCGTTGGATAAGTTTAATCTTCTCTGTTACTTGAATCAGCCGACCAAGCAGAGCTCTTTCCCACTTCGTCCAAAGATATCGGCGATCTGCATTTTCTTCCATACAAAGCCTCATACGGTGCCATGCCAATGCTAGCGTGATAACTGTTATTGTGTTTAATTCTACTAAGGGTAGATGCACTCCCCAATTCCTCGAAGTCCAAAGACACAAAGTCTAAGCATATCTTCAAGTGTCTCAATTGTTCTCTCCGATCCGTCCGTCTGGGATGAAAAGTCAGACTAAATCTCACCATTCAATGCCCTCTCAGAGACTCGCCGCCAAAATCTGAAACAAACTTAGGATCTCGTTCGACACAATTGACATCGGTACTCCATGAAGTCTAATAATCTGCTCACATATAACAAGGCAAGTTGATTGGCTGAAGGTAGTCTTAACAGTAGGAAGTGTCCGACTTAGTTAATCTATCAACAACAACCCAAATCGAATCCATACCTTCGTGTCTTCGGCAACCAACCACGAAATCCATGGAGATGTGCTCCCAATTCCACTCGAGGATCGCAAAGGTTGTAAGAGTCCCGCCGGTCTTTGATGTTCGCTTTTACTTGTTGACAATGCAAACACCGAGACACGAAATTCGCTATTTCTCTTTTCATATTCGCCACCAAAATGTCTCGCTTCACGCCTTGGTACATCTTAGTATTCCTGGATGAACAAAGAACTTGGAATTATGAGCTTCCAAAGAAAATTTTCCTTTTCAACTCGAACATCGCCACACACAATCTTCCTTCAAACTTGAGCACTTGGTTCTCAAAAGTGTACCCTGACCTCGGCTTTGTAACAATCTCATCGGCTACCTTTCTGAAGAATTCATCCTCCATTTGTCTTGCCTTTACTTCTTCGACAATGGTTGATTCTACTGATATCATGGTCAAACATGCTAAATTCCCAACTGACTTTCTGCTCAAAGCGTCGGCTACGCTGTTAGCTTTTCCTGGGTGGTATTGAATTTGCATATCATAGTCCTTCAACAGCTCAAGCCATCTCCTCTGCCTCAAATTCAATTCCTTCTGAGTGAACAGGTATTTCAAACTCTTATGATCTGTGAAAACCTGACAAGAAGCTCCATACAAGTAATGACGCCAAATTTTTAAAGCAAACACAACGGCTGCCAGTTCCAAATCATGGGTGGGATAGTTCTTCTCATGTGGCTTCAATTGACGAGATGCATATGCTATAACCTTACCTTTTTGCATTAATACACAACCCAAAACCCTTATGCGACGATCACTATAGATATGAAACTCTTCATTACCCGAGGGAAGTAAGCATCGGCTTGTATCAAGGCCTGGACTAGCCTCGCCTTTAGTTCCTCGGAAAGTCGACTGCCTTCACCCATTCATACGGTGCTCTTTCTTAGTCAATTGCGCCAATGGAATTGCAATCTGGAGAAATCTTTCACAAACTTCCTATAATATCCCGCCAAACCCGTAAAACTTGACCTCTGACACATTGGTCGGCCTCGCCAATTCACTACGGCTTCAACTTTGCTAGGATCAACCGAGATGCCTTCTTCATTTATCACATGACCCTTAAATGAATTAGTAGAAAGCCAAAACTGACAATTATTAAACTTAGCATACAGCTTCCTCTCAAAGTCTGCAAAGCAAGTCTCAAATGATTCTCATGTTCACTTCACTCTTGGAGTAAATTAATATATCATCGATGAAGACAACCACAAATTCATCTAAGTGGGGCTTAAAGACTCGTTCATTAAATCCATGAATGCAATAGGGCATTGGTCATCCAAAAGGCATCACTAAAACTCATAGTGGCCATACCTAGTCCTAAGGCGCCTTTCTACATCCTCGCTTTTAACTTTCAGCTGGTGATAACCCGACCTAAGGTCAATCTTAGAAAAGACTCGAGCTCCTTGTAGCTGATCAAGCAAATCATCAATCCTAGGTAATGGGTACTTATTCTTAATGGTGACCTTATTGAGTTCTCTATAATCGATACAAAGACGAAACGTGCCATCCTTTTTCTTAACAAATAGAACGGGTGCTCCCCATGGTGAAGTGCTCGGCCTAATAAACCCCTTATCCAACAATTCCTGCAACTGCAGTTTCAATTCCCTAAGTTCGGCTGGGGCCATTCTATATGGTGTCTTGGAGATCGGCTGGGTTCCCGACATGACATCAACAGTAAACTCTATTTCTCTATCGACCAATTGGCCAGGCAAGTCATTAGCAAAAACATCGGCAAATTCGTTAACAACTGGAACGTCGGCTACAATAGAATTCCCATTCTGGTTACTCAAGATATCGCATGTATAACCCTTACACCCTTTTGAATCAACTTACGTGCCTTCATGGATGAGATTAAGTAAGGTGGGGCACTACTCTTTCCCTTGAAAAGTAACCTCATTAGATTTGGGGGTTTCAGCAGACACTTTTCAAACACAATTAATAGATGCTAATTTGCCACTAACCAATCCGTTCCCAAAGATAACATCAAAATAGGCTATGCCTAGGGCATTAAATCCACTAACAATTCAACATTCTCAATTATAATAAGACATGCTCAGAGATGGATGCGACAATCATAGATTTCCAGATGGAGTAGACACAGATAATACATGTTCAAGGGGTTCTAATTTCTTATTAATCTTCTCGCAAATTTAGTAGATACAAACGAATGCGAGAACCCGAATCAATCAACACATAAGCATCTTGAGAGCAAATAGAGTGTACCGATACCACCGCCTCAAAGATTCTCGGTGTCTCCGTACTAGTGCAAACACTCGCCTCGCCTCATCCGTCCCTTCCCAACATTATTCTTTTGATTGGACCCCGAGGTGTTCTCGCCTTCTTATTGTTTTCGCCTTTACCTTATGACAATCTTTCACGAAATGACCCATCTCTCCACATTCGTAGCAAGCTCCAGACGTCCCATGACAAACCCCAAAATGTTGCTTCCCACAATCTAAACATCGGCTTTGGTGTTACCCTCCCGCTTAGATAACCAAGATCGCTCTTATTCATCTTCTTCTTGGTGTCCAAATTGAGGTCGGCGATCGTCATAGTTCGCCTCTTTCACGATTCTCTCGAGCTCGTATCTGCTCGTTAGCTTCGCCAAAATGGCTTTGTCCAAAGACTTCGATAGGTCGGCAAGATATTGTGCAGTTAACCCGGTCTTGAATCGGTCCACGGCCCACCTTCAAACTTTCGCCTTCATGTATTCATCGTTGGCCATGTGGGGTGCAAACCTTGCCAATTCAAGAAAAGCGCATCATATTCTCGCCAATGCTCGTTGCCTTGTGTCAAAGTTCGAATTCAAAGAACCTTGCGTTCCATAATCGAGGGAAAATGTTTGTTGTAAAACAGTTCTAAAAACCTTGCCCAAGTTAAACCAGGGTTAGTTTCTCTGATCATCATCCACCACCTTCGAGCGTCGTCGTCCAAGGTAAATGCAGCTAATGTCACCTTCTGAATATCGGTGCTAGGGAAGATCTCAAACAGCTTCTCCATTTCTAAAACCCATGCCTCGGCCTTCATCGGCTCTATACCTCCAGAGAACCTTGGTGGTTTCATTTTCTTGAATTCCCTGATTAAAGCTATTGTGCCATCTCCATATAAGGCTGGCTGCGGAGGAACTTGTGGCACTGGGGGAGGTGGAGGCGGGACTACATTTCGGCCGTTCGTCTGCTCGGCCTGGGTCGATGTAGCACTAGCGTACTGCTGTCTTGTTTGCCTCAACTCGCGGGCCAATCCTTCCACCAATCTTTCCAATCTGTCCAATCTGTCTTCGGACTGATCTCGGCCCAACGGAGGTCTACCTCTCCTCATGATGCTATGATTATGTAAAGTGTGACTTTTAAAACAATTAAACAAATAACCACGTAGGCAAATAACATATAGGCATGTCAAGACAATGCACACCTTGTTCAAATAGCAAGTACTGTGATGAAATGCTAACATCTTTCTAAGGGAAATCCTATGCTCTTTAGGACTCAAAGTGTGTGAATAACGTATACTAAGGAACTTGTGCTCTGATACCATTCTGTCACGACCCCAACCCGCCCCTAGTAGGGTGGTGCCGAGATGGCCAGTAATCCGAGATTACCGAAGGCCGGCTTATAAATTTTCACACACAACAGAGTAATCATAGGGGCTTACAAAAGTGCGGAGGCAATAAATCAAATACAAATGGTCCATAAGAGTCGTAGAATCAAATGAGCAAACATGTACAATATGATCTTACAACCACCATGAATAACAAAATACGCTTCTCATCTTGATCAAAAGGCTTCTAAGTCGACATGTACGTAATACAAGGAATACAAGCCAAGAAGCATGATTTTCAAGATTTGCCATTTAAAGTACAAAATGCCGACGTAAACACATAATGCCGAGGTAGAAACAAAGATGGCCGACAAGAATGCAAAACAAGCCGATGAAAACCAAATATCCAAAACAATTTGTCGAAAACACATCTAGGCGTCGCCGCCGTCCTGCTCATCACCTACATATATATATAGAGGGTGAGTATGGAAACTCAGTGAATGATACTAGTAATAAAGGTTTTGCATGAACATAGCCGAAGTCTGTACAAAACAAGCATTTCAGAACCATACAAATATTGGCCGAGGTCCTTCAAAGCAAAGTACAATAAACCTTTACCAAGACAAAGGATGAACCGTATTCATCTTTCAAACCTTACAAGTTTCAAGGGATGTTCATAACATTGGCAAACAAGGACAAAAGCTTTCCAAACCAATCAGTACGTGCAGTAGCCAATTAGTGGCAAAACCAAGATTTATACGATCCATAATCGTTTTAGACAAAACGGTGCTGCGAAAGTTTAGAGTCCTCCAGCCAAGGGACTTGTGTTACTTAGGCCCGTAGCCCATTTTAACACAATGGCTTTTTCAAGAAAGGACCGTATCCTTTTTATGCAAGAGACCAGTGTCACTTAGGCCCGTAGCCCTTTTTGACAAAAGATGCTGCGAAAGTTTAGAGTCCTCCAGCTAAGGGACTTTTACACTTAGTGCTGCGAAAGTTTATAGTCCTCCAGCCAAGGGACTTGTGTTCAAGAAAGGACCGTATCCTTTAATCCATAATGCTGCGAAAGTTTAGAGTCCTCCAGCCAAGGGACTTCTCAAGAGAATCATCAAGAGAAAACTCACATTTGATATATCGAGTTAGGCTAATCATTCATGCTTAACAAATACTTTCATCAAAACAAAGCAAGACAAGATTTATCAAAGCAGTTTAACATAGCTTTATTAAAAGCACCACTCACCTCGGTCTTCAGGTGTAGGCTCGAAGCAAAGATCAAAGTCCTGACAAATCACATTCTCAAAACAAGCTTCACGTGCGTACAATGATCTCGGCACTCTCACCGAGTCCAAATCAATAACAAAGCAAAACATGCTAAGGGTCAAAACGTTATTTCCCATTTTGGAAAAATACACTGGGCACCGTCCAGGTCATGCCGAGGTCCCACACCTCCTCGCCGAGGTGTGAACCCGACGGCCACAATCAAAACAAGGTCAGGAAACTTGGTTTTCCTTTCAAAGAACAAGAAGAACAAGATCATCAAAAACATAAAGATCATGCATGCTGAAATCTTATCTTATTTATACGAAATCTAAGGTTTTCATGCTAAGAGTTCAAAAATCGTGGACCTGGGTACCCGACTAAGGAGAACATGCAAGAACAAACACAACAACATGGTTCTAGCCATAAACTTCTAGATCAAAGCACAACTTTCATCAAGAACACATGAATACTAACTTCCTCTTTCAAAACAAACTCCAAATCCATGCATGGCATGCCAAACAAACTCGATCATGCAATGCAACTTGACAATCAATAAGAATAACCAAAGCAGATCAAGATTCTCACCTCAGATCGCAAATCCAACGGTTCGATCAACCAAGACCAAGCTCGAAAGTCACCAATCTCTCTCTATAACTCTTCCTCCTCCCTTGAGAGCTTCTCTCTCTAAAAATAAAGATTTGAGACCAAAATGATTTGATTCAAGGTCTGCCGGCTGTCTTAACACACAGCTCGGACACGTGGCACTACTGGGTTGGTTCAGCTCAAAAAGGTGACTGATAGACAAGACAAGTCTCTGACAAAGCGTACACAACAAGCTTGGTGGCAAAATACGTCGGCTAACAAGGACGTCGGCTAGAGAGGACTAAGATCGACTAAGCTGCCACACACCTTGGCTGGTGTGCCACATCTCGTCCTAGGCCATACCTGATCAAGGACAAAGGTCACTAAGCACAAAACATCTCGGCAAGCGTGCTGGGGTGTAGATGGAGGTCGGCTAAGGTTCCAAAACTGTTCTAAATGCAATTGTTCAAAGGCGAACTATGCTAAGATGACCTCGGCTACAGACCAAGCAAGGTACGAGTTCAAGCAAGTAACAATTATCAAGCAAAGCAAAGTAAGATAACAAGATTACAAACTCGGCAAGGCAAGATCATACATAAATGCATGCAAGCAAGACTAAATCAAAGTGAGAGTTGTTACATATCACTTGAATGTAACTCTTAAAATATAAGCTAAAAAATTAAGAAAATTTTAAGTGATAAAAAATTTATTTAATTCTGACTTAATTTATAATTATTTATACATAAGGGTCAACATATACCATATAACCTCACAAACTCCACCATCACCGCCACCATCATCCATTATCCTTCCACTACCACCACTTTCATCACCATTGTCATTACTCCATAACCATCGTCATTATTTCAGTACTACCACCACAATCGCTACCTGTTACCACTACTACTATAACAATTTGTACAATCCTTCACCTTTACAACTATTGTCACCATTGCCATAACTACCACCATCATTACACCGCCACTGCTCTCCTTTTATCATCACTACATTACCCCATGGTTGATTCTGACTTTTTTAGGATCCAAAGCGAACCCCAAATATCAGACCTTTCATATTTATTATTAAAAAAAAATTGTTCAAAACATTATGTATCAAATTTTGTTTTAAATTTTTGCATTTAATAATGCTCACAAAAAGGCTACTAAAATTTACTTAAATATGTAATAAAGTTGACAATAATAAAAAAATTAAAATATAAGCTACGGTACCAAAATAGTTTTGGAACTGCTAACTTCCAACCTCATGAATGAGTTGGTGTTTTGTGTCTCATAATTTTTATTCCAACGTAAGTTCGAATAATTATATAATTTTCACATGTAACTTTTCTTCTATAATTATTATTATTATTATTATTTTGGAGAATTCAGTAAGAAATCATCTTACAAGTTTTAATTGGTTCATAACATATTCTTATATATTCCAACAAGTCTTATTATTCGGATATTTGATTCACCAAATCTTAATTTTATATTTGAGATGACCTAAATAAGTATAACTTTTTTACTTTTTGTACTCTCTTTCTTCTTCTTTTTCTTCTTCTTCTTCTTCTTCTTCTTCTTCTTCTTCTTCTTCTTCTTTTGTTTTTTTTTTTTTTTTTTTTTTTTTTCACTCTTAGCAACTTGGTGTGAACTATTTTGTACTTTTATAAAAATTCAAAATTTTTGTTGCTCATTTTTTTTTAATGAAATTAATATTTTTGAAACCTAATTAATGAGATCTATCAAATAACATCTCACTAGAATATGTAATTTTATATATAGCGATCTCGTTATTCCCTTTACTGTTCAATTGTACTCCGGGCTCGGTTTCGTGGAGTTGG
This sequence comes from Camellia lanceoleosa, assembly GCA_025200525.1. Lineage (NCBI taxonomy): Eukaryota > Viridiplantae > Streptophyta > Magnoliopsida > Ericales > Theaceae > Camellia > Camellia lanceoleosa. The sequence continues at coordinate 130,364,192 of CM045762.1, read as the reverse complement.
TAGTTGTGTCTATCTTGTTGTCATTTTTTAATCCCTTTTGTGTGAGTTTTGGGATGTTTTGGGCAGGTGTGTTACAGATTGGTTGAGCCTGAGTCTCAAATCTAGTTGCCCAGGTTTTTGGTGTTACGCTCGAGCGGGTTGTTCTGCGCTCGAGCGGGGTTTGGTTTTTGGCTTCACGCTCGAGCGGGCCTTATTGTGCTCGAGCGGGATTTACACACCCAAAGTATTTTGTTTTCTACAAAACTTCTGCAGATATGATTTCTACGCTCGAGCGGATTTCCTACGCTCGAGCGAGTTGCGCTCGAGCGGGATTGTTGGCGCTCGAGTGGGTAGTACATTGTTGGTGTAAGTTCTGAGAGGGGGAAATCTACGCTCAAGCAGACTGGTTTTCACGCTCGAGCAAGTATACTTTATTCATGTGTCTTGGCGCTCGAGCTGGTCTTCTTGCGCTCAAGCGTACCCAGATTTTTGTTCTTTACGCTCGGGCGTTGTGTTTTCCGCTCGAGCGGACATGTCGTATATCAGTACACAGTCGGACATTTTTAGATCACTTTTTACAACCTCATTCTCTCTCTTACTTTTCAAAAACACCATTTGAGACCTTCTCTCTCTAGAAACTCCCTTCTCTCTAGGGTTTGATCTAGTTAGAGTGATTTTCTTCTCCTCGGCCTTTGTAAAAGTTGGGTTGATCGTCGAGGGCTTCGTTTTGATCCGAAAGGTTTGGAGTTTGGAGCATTTTGGTTTTGGTCTCTTCTCTCCTTTTGTAGCTCTGAATTTGATGTAGGGATTCCTACTCACTCTTATGATCTTTGACATAGATTTTTAGTTGTCTTGATAAAGTGTTGAAGTTGGGAAATTTTAGGACTTAGGGTTTCAAATGTTGATAGAGGGTTTTGTTATTTTGGCTCTAAAATATGTTATTTGGGTTTCAAAATAGTGATATAGTTGTTGGTAGTTGATATATATATATATATATATATAGACCATTGGGTCAATATTGGGAAATAGAGTAGGAAACCCAAATTGGTTGTATAATTAATTAGTATGATTAATTTGGGGAAATTGTGGTTATATGGAATTGAGTTGGAAATAATGAAATTGGTTCATTACATTATGAAATGGTGGAGTTGGATTTGTTAATCGCTCACTTTTGAACACATTGATGTTATATCTGTTAGAGCTTTTATTATCTGTTTAGAAATAATTGCTTGGGCTACCGGTGGGGGGCAGTTTTGATTGTTGTAGACGATGCATGATGATTAGGCAAACTAAAACTAATCAATTGGGTATGTCATAGAGTATGACGGTTGATAGAATACATTAACATTATGTATTGTTTGATTTTGTATATACATTGCTTGTATGGGAGGAGATAGGGGATGTACTCTACGGTTTAGGGGAAGATAGGGGATGGACCTCTAGACCGGATATTGTTTGGGAGGAGATAGGGGATGGACTCCACTGATATAGCTCATATGCTTGTCAGTTAATATATTGATACAGCTCATATGCTTATCCTTGGAAGTGTTGATATAGCTAATATGCTTACCTGTTGAGATGTTGATACAACTAGTATGTTTATCTATTGAAAAAGGGAAATGTTTAATATGAGTCACTGTCTCATATAAGTGGTTGGCCAGGTTCTGAGCCGTTGATGTAAATTGTGAAATCAATAAGAAATGGAAAATGGGATGAAACATGAACATAGTGGTCATGTAATGGGAATGAGTTATGAATTGATTTGTGGGAACTGAACAATTATCAATTTCTAATGTCTTAGTTATTGCTCATACTGTGTTTAGCATATCTCTATTGGGCGTTGGTTCACCCTATATGGGACACTATTTTTCAGGTACAGGTAGCATGCCACCACCAAGGACATAGCTTGGATGATGATGAGAGTTGAGGACTCTTTTTGTTTAGTTTGTTTGTATTACATGTACATCAAGCCAAGGGCTTATTTTCTATAGCGTTAGTACTCCTCTTTTGTGTAACCAAGTGTTGACTTGGAAAGCTGTAAGCCCGTAGGGCATTTGCTTTTGTTGTTAACATGTAATATGGCTGTAAGAACTACTCTGATGAACAGAAATGGTTGATTTCTTTTATATCAATGCATGTCTTAAGTGATGGGTTTTATGTATTATTTTGAGGGCGTTACATTATAAAATAAAAATAAATAAATTTTACAGTGTGATTGTTCACATCATGAAACATTTATACTGTTAATGTAAACATTAATGAGTGCTTCACCCCATTATCATTAAGGGTATTTTAGTAACTTTGTTAGCCATATGATATATTGGAGCATAAAAAAATAATTTAGGCAAATGAAACATAAGTAAATGAGGAGGAATTTAAAAATAAATGCTCTATTTTTTTATGTTTTTTTTTACTTGCACACAGAAAATGTGGTCTTGGCCGCTAACTTTCTTTAAAAATTAGAAGTAAAATTAATACAACTAAACTATAAATATCAAATTGATGTAATAGTTAAATTTTAGAGATTAGGAGTACAATTTTCCCAAAATATAAATTGAAAGTTGGGGCTACAATGTTATTGAACATAACATGGAAATTGTAAAATGTCGCCGTAAAGCAACAAATCATCAAAATAAAACATATTTTCCGTTGCCAGGATTCGAACCTGGAACATTCTCATTAGCCGAGTTGATAATAGTTGAGCTACAGCAGATCTTGTGATATGCTTAAGAAAATAATATTTATAGAACTAACGTTTCAAGTGAAAATTAATTAAGTCTATATGATAATTACAAATGGTATCACTTAAATGTAACTTACAAGTGGTATCACTTGAATGTAACTCTTAAAATATAAGCTAAAAAATTAAGAAAATTTTAAGTGATAAAAAATTTATTTAATTCTGACTTATACATAAGGCTCAACATATACCATATAACCTCACAAACTCCACCATCACCGCCACCATCATCCATCATCCTTCCACAACCACCACTTTCATCACCATTGTCGTTACTACCATAACCATCGTCATTATTTCAGTACTACCACCACAATCGCTACCTGTTACCACTACTACTATAACAATTTGTACAATCCTTCACCTTTACAACTATTGTCACCATTGCCATAACTACCACCATCATTACATCGCCACTGCTCTCTTTTTATCATCACTACATTACGCCATGGTCGATTCTGGCTTTTTTAGGATCCAAAGTGAACCCTAAATATGAGACCTTTCATATTTATTAGTAGAAAAAAATTGTTCAAAACATTTTGTATCAAATTTCGTTTTAAATTTTTGCATTTAATAATGCTCACAAAAAGGCTGCTAAAATTTACTTAAATATGTAATAAAGTTGACAATAATAAAAAAATTAAAATATAAGCTGCGGTACCAAAATAGTTTTGGAACTGCTAACTTCCAACCTCATGAATGAGTTGGTGTTTTGTGTCTCATAATTTTTATTCCAAAGTAAGTCTGAATAGTTATATAATTTTCACATGTAACTTTGCTTCTATAATTATTATTATTATTATTATTTTGTTTTGGAGAATTCATTAAGAAATCATCTTACAAGTTTTAATTGGTTCATAACATATTCTTATATATTCCAACAAGTCTTATTATTTGGATATTTGATTCACCAAATCTTAATTTTATATTTGAGATGATCTAAATAAGCATAACTTTTTTACTTTTTATATTCTTCTTCTTTTTTTTTTCTTTTTTTTTTTCACTCTTAACAACTTGCTGTGAACTATTTTGTACTTTTTTAAAAATTTATAATTTTTGTTGCTCATTTTTTTTTTAATGAAATTAATATTTTTGAAACCTAATTGATGAGATCTATCAAATAACATATCACTAGAATATGTAATTTTATAAAATAAAAATAAATAAATTTTACAGTGTGAACGTTCACATCATGAAACATTTATACTGTTAATGTAAACATTAATGAGCGCTTCACCGTACTATCATTAAGGGTATTTTAGTAACTTTGTTAGCCATATGATATATTGGAGCATAAAAAAATAATTTAGGCAAATGAAACATAAGTAAATGAGGAGGAATTTTAAAATAAATATAGCGATCCCGGTTTCCCTTTCTTTAACTGTTGTATCCGGACTTAGGTTTCGTGGAGTTAGCTGTGGTATATATCTTGTTTTCATCCTTTACTCTTTATATTTGAGTCTTGGGTTGTGTTGGGTAGGTTTGGAACATGTTGGTTGAGGTTAGAGACCAAAAATAGTTGTCCAGATTTTGGCCTCTCTGCTCGAGCGGGGGTTTGGGTGCTCGAGCGGGGAATACACCCATCCAGTATTTCTTGTGTAGTGTTATTTGCTCGAGCGAGAGTTTGGCCGCTCAAGAAGGAGGTTGTGAGTGATGCTCGAGCGGGGAGCTGGACGCTTGAGTGGGGGACTTGTCTGCAAAGTCTTTGGGAGTGTGCATCCATTCTTTGGAGCGGGGATTGGCTGCCGGCGAGTCTGTAGTGTGAGTGACGCTGAAGCGGGGATTTGGCCGCTCGAGCGGAGATACTGGGTTAAAGCTCCGTGTTTTAACTTTTTAAAATCACTTTTTCACATCTCTTCTCTCTCTTACTTTTCGAAAAACACCATTGTTGAGCTTCTCACTCTAGAGCTCTACCTTCTCTCTAAGTATTGATCTAGCTAGGGTGTTTTTCTCACCTTTGGTCTTTACAAAAGTTGGGTTGATCGTCGAGGGCTTTACTTTGATCCGAAAATTTTGAGTTTTGGAGCTCGTTGAGTTTCGTCATCTTCTTCCTTTGAGCTCCGAATTTGACGTAGGGATTTCTACTCACTATTATGGCCTTTGACATAGATTATTGGTAGTTTTGATAAAATGTTGAAGTTGATTGATTTTGGGACTTAGGGTTTCAAGATGGTATGAAAGAGGGTTTGTTATTTTGATTCTTAAACATGTATTTTGGGTCTCAAAAAGATGATTTGGATGTTGGTTGTTGATATTTGACCTTTTGGGTTAATATTGAGAATTAGGGGAGAAAGCCCTAAAATGTGGATAAATCACTTGATATGATTAATTTGGGAAGGTTGTTGTTATTTGGAATTGAATTGGAAATAATGAAATTTATTCATTATATTGTGAAAATGGTGGAGTTGGATTTGTAAATCGCTCACTTTTGAAAACATTGATATTTTATCTGTTGGAGCTTTTATTATCTGTTTAGAAATAATTGCTTGGGCTACCAGTGGAGGGTAGTTTTGATTGTTGTAGACAATGCATGATGATTAGGCAAATTGAAACTAATCAGTTGGGTGTATCATTGAGAATGACGGTTGAAAGAATACATTAATTTTGTGTGTTGATTGCTTGTATAAGACCTATGTGTATATACATTGTGTGTGTGGGAGGAGATAGGAGATGTACTCTACGGTTTAGGGAAAGATGGGGGATGGACCTCTAAACCGGATGTTGTTTGAGAGAAGATAAGGGATGGACTCTGTTGACACAGCTCATATGCTTGTCAGTTCATGTGTTGATATAGCTCATATGCTTATCTTTAGAAGTATTGATATAGCTCATATGCTTATCTGTTGATTTGTTGATATAGCTCATATGCTTGTCTGTCGAAGTGTTGATACAACTTGTAGGCTTATCTATTGTGAAATGGGAGACGTTTAAAATGAGTTATTGTCTCATGTAAGTTGTTGGCCAGGTTCTGAGCCACAGTTGTGAATTGTGAATTTGATAAGAAACGGAAAATGAAATGAAACATAGACACTGTGGTCATGTAAGGAAAGTGGTGTAAGAATTGATTTATGAGAGTTAAACATTTATCAATTACTAATGTCTTAGTTAATGCTCATATTGTGTTTAGCATATCTCTACTGGGCGTTGGCTCACCCTATATGGGACATCATTTTCAGGTACAGGTAGCATGCCGCCTCCAAGGACATAGCTTGGATGGTTATGGGAGTTGAAGACTCTTTTTGGATTATTTTGTTAGTATTACATGTGTATCAAGCCAAGGGCTTATTTGTACAGAGTTAGTACTCTCCTTTTTGTAACCAAGTGTTAACTTGGAAAAGTCATCAAGAGGGCACTTGCTTTTGCTGTTAACATGTAATGCTGTTATAAGAACTACTCTGATGAATATAAATGGTTGATTTCCCTTATATCAATGCATGTCTAAAGTGATGGGTTTTATGTATTTTTTTGAGAGCGTTACAACTTGGTATCAGAGCGTACCAGGTTCGAATACTTTGGGTACGTGGGAAGTGATTAGTATCACAATGGGTTTGTCTCGCTTGGTTAGAGACTTAGATGTAATGTTATGTGCTTATGTGATAACATGATTATATGATTATTTGGGTATGGGATTTAATTTATAGGATGTTGATTGGATCCTTGGGTTTCTGGGAGTCTTATTGGAAAAGCACTTGATCAATGTTGTTTCTAACAGGAACTCTAGTAACGCCTCAGGACTATCATTATCCGGAAATGAAATTCGTAAGTGTTTATGTCTTTATGTGCTTACGTGGAGTGAATTACAGTTGTCCATATAGCGATCCCGGGTTTACCCTGGTTGTACAGTGATCCGGACATGCGTCCATAGATGTTGGTAATTGAGTATTATCTTGTTTACATCCTTTTTTTTTTTCTTTCTTTGTATTTGAGTTATAGGATGTGTTGGGCAGGTTGGTTACAGGTTGGTTGAGTTTAGAAACCAAAACTAGTTGCCCAGATTTTTGGCTGGTCCGCTCGAGCGGAGGTTCGAGCGCTCGAGCGGGGACCGGTTGTTGCCTGTCAGCTCGAGCGGAGGTTTTGGCGCTCGAGCGGGGAATACACTAGTCCAGCATTTCCTGTGCAGTGTTGGACGCTCGAGCGGGGGATTGGCCGCTCGAGCGGAAGGTTGTGAGCTACGCTCGAGCGAGCTTAGGCGCCGAGGGGACTTCTTGTGTCGAGATCTTTGAGAGTGTGCATCCGGCCGAGCGGGATTGGCCGCGGAAGTCTGTGAGTGACCGCTCGAGCGGGGAGTTGAGCGCTCGAGCGGAAGACTGGGTTTAAGTTCCGTGTTTTTGACTTTTCAAACCACTTTTTCACTTTCTCTTCTCTCTCCTACTTTTCCAAAAACACCATTGTTGAGCCTCTCACTCTAGGCTCTACCTTCTATCTAGGTTTTGATCTAGTAGGAGTGATTTGCTCATCTTTGGCCTTTACAAAAAAGTTGTTGATCGTCGAGGGCTCCCTTTTAATCTGAAAATTTCGGGATTTGGAGCACTTTGAGTTTTGTCATCTCATCCTTTGGAGCTCAAACTTTGAGGTAGGGATATCCTACTCCTCTCTATGAACTTTGTCTTTAAATTTTGGTATTTTGAGATGTTGGGGGTTGTTGTGTAATTTCGAAAGAGTTTGGGGGCTTTTGTGTAATTTTACAAAAGTTGGGGTTTTATTTATAATAAACCTAGAGGCATGTTTGGTATAGGAACATGGGTTAAGTGTGGGATCATTGATGAAATTGGGACCTTCAGGGTTGTAATGTTAATTATGGAAAATGCCCTAATTATATTGATTGATTAATTGAGATAATTAATTGTGAGAAGTGAGGAATTGAAATGTTGATTAAATATCCATTTGTGCATTTATTTTCTGTTTAGAAATAACTGCTTTGGGCTATCGGTGGAGGATAGTCGTGATTGTTGTAGACAATGCATGATGATTAGGCAAATTAAAACTAATCGATTGAATGTGTCATAGAGTATGACGGTGAATTGAATACATTAACTTTATGTATTGAATGATTGTATATAGAACCAATGTGTTTGTATACGTTATGTGTAGAGGAGGAGATGGGGGATGTACTCCGCTGTTTAGGGGAAGATGGGGGATGTACCTCTAAACCGGTTAGTGTTGGAGGAGATGGGGGATGAACTCCGTAGACAGAGCTCATATGCTTGTCTAGAAAAGTGAAGATAGAGCTCATATGCTTATCTTTAGGAAGTGAAGATAGGGCTTATATGCATATCTTGTTGGAATGTAGATAGAGCTTATATACTTATCTGTGATTGTGGGATATAGTTGTTATACATATCTGTTGAAATGTGGATATAGCTTATATGCTTATCTATGAAATGTGAGATATAGTTTTTATACATATCTGTTGAGATGATGATAGAGCTAGTATGCTTATCTATTGAAAAAGGGAAAATGAAAAGTAGTTTGGACTCTTAAGTCGTATAACATAAAAATGTGATTTTATGGGGATGTATCAGTGTTGGCCATCTATCAATTGCTAATCTTTTAATCATTGTTCATGGTTGGTTTAGTATATTTCTACTGGGCTGTGGCTCACCCTATATGGGAATATCATTTTCAGGTACAGGTAGCATGCCACCTCCAATGTCATAGCTTGGGAGGCCAGATGCGGGCAGACTATTTCTATTTAGTCTTTTGTTGTATTACATGTATATTCAAGCCAAGGGCTTAATGTGTAGATGAGTTAGCACTCTTTTGTTGTAACCAAGTGTCAACTTGGAAAGCTGTAAGCTCGTAGGGCATCTTGTTTTGTCATTAACATGTAATATTTTGTAACGAGACTCTGATGAATAGAAGAATGAGGATATTTTGTATATCAATGCATGTCTTATTCGATGGGTTTAATGTTATTATTTTGAGGGCGTTACAGTCCATGCATTTATGTGCTTATATGTTTGTGTTTATGGGTTTTATGTATTTTTTTGAAGGCGTTACAATAAATGCTCAATTTTTTATTTTTATTTATTTTTTTTTTTTGTTAACTTGCACACAGAAAATGTGGTCTTGGCCGCTAACTTTCTTAAAAAATTAAAAGTAAAATCAATACAACTAAACTATAAATATCAAATTGACATAATAGTTAACTTTTAGAGACTAGGAGTACAATTTTCCAAAAATATAAATTGAAAGTTGGGGCTACAATGTTATCGAACATAACATGGAAATCGTAAAATGCAAGCAACAAATCATCAAAATAAAAATATTTTCCGCCGCCAGGATTCGAACCTGGAACATTCTCATTAGCCGAGTTGATAATAGTTGAGCTACAGCGGATCTTGTGATATGCTTAAGAAAATAATATTTATAGAACTAACGTTTCAAGGAAAAATTAATTAAGTCTATATGATAATTACAAATGGTATCACTTAAATGTAACTTACAAGTGGTATCACTTGAATGTAACTCTTAAAATATAAGCTAAAAAACTAAGAAAATTTTAAGTGATAAAAAATTTATTTAATTATGACTTAATTTATAAATATTTATACATAAGGGTCAACATATATCATATAACCTCACAAACTCCACCATCACCACCACCGCTATCACCGCCACCATCATCCATCATCCTTCCACAACCACCACTTTCATCACCATTGTCGTTACTACCATAACCATCGTCATTATTTCAGTACTACCACCACAATCGCTACCTGTTACCACTACTACTATAACAATTTGTACAATCCTTCACCTTTACAACTATTGTCACCATTGCCATACCTACCACCATCATTACACCGCCACTGCTCCCTTTTTATCATCACTACATTACGCCATGGTCGATTCTGATTTTTTTAGGATCCAAAGCGAACCCTAAATACGAGACCTTTCATATTTACTATTAAAAAAAAATTGTTCAAAACATTTTGTATCAAATTTTGTTTCAAATTTTTGCATTCAACAATGCTCACAAAAAGGCTACAAAATTTTACTTAAATACGTAATAAAGTTGACAATAATAAAAAAATTAAAATATATGCTGCGGTACCAAAATAGTTTTGGAATTGCTAACTTCCAACCTCTTGAATGAGTTGGTGTTTTGTGTCTCATAATTTTTATTCCAAAGTAAGTACGAATAATTATATAATTTTCACATGTAACTTTTCTTTTATAATTATTATTATTATTTTTGGAGAATTCTTTAAGAAATCATCTTACAAGTTTTAATTGATTCATAACGTATTCTTATATATTCCAACAAGTCTTATTATTTGGATATTTGATTCACCAAATCTTAATTTTATATTTGAGATGATCCAAATAAGTACAACTTTTTGACTTTTTATACTCTCTTTCTTCTTCTTCTTCTTTTTCTGCTTCTTCTTCTTCTTCTTCTTCTTTTTTTTTTTTTTTTGGTTCTCACTCTTAACAACTTGGTGTGAGCTATTTTGTAATTTTTTAAAAATTCATAATTCTTGTTGCTCATATTTTTTAATGAAATTAATATTTTTGAAACCTAATTAGTGAGATGTATCAAATAAAAAAATAATGTAGGCAAATGAAACATAAGTAACTGAGGAGGAATTTAAAAATAAGTGCTCTATTTTTTTATTTTTTTATTTTTTTTTTGACTTGCACACAGAAAATGTGGTCTTGGTCGCTAACTTTCTGAAAAAATTAAAAGTAAAATCAATACAACTAAACTATAAATATCAAATTGACGTAATAGTTGAATTTTAGAGATTAGGAGTACAATTTTCCAAAAATATAAATTGAAAGTTGGGGCTACAATGTTATCGAAGATAACATGGAAATCGTAAAATGTCGTCGTAAAGCAACAAATCATCAAAAATAAAAAAATATTTTCCACTGCCAGGATTCAAACCTGGAACATTCTCATTAGCCGAGTTGATAATAATTGAGCTACAGCGGATCTTGTGATATGCTTAAGAAAATAATATTTATAAAACTAACGTTTCAAGTGAAAATTAATTAAGTCTATATGATAATGACAAATGGTATCACTTAAATGTAACTTACAAGTGGTATCACTTGAATGTAACTCTTAAAATATAAGCTAAAAAATTAAGAAAATTTTAAGTGATAAAAAATTTATTTAATTCCGACTTAATTTATAAATATTTATACATACGGGTCAACATATACCATATAACCTCACAAACTCCACCATCACCGCCACCGCTATCATCGCCACCATCATCCATCATCCTTCCACAACCACCACTTTCATCACCATTGTCGTTACTACCGTAACCATCGTCATTATTTCAGTACTACCACCACAATCGCTACCTGTTATCACTACTACTATAACAATTTGTACCATGCTTCACCTTTACAACTATTGTCACAATTGCCATAACTACCACCATCATTACACAGCCACTGCTCTCTTTTTATCATCACTACATTACCCCATGGTTGATTCTGACTTTTTTAGGATCCAAAGCGACCCCTAAATATGAGGCCTTTCATATTTATTATTAAAAACAAATTGTTCAAAACATTTTGTTTCAAATTTTGTTTTAAATTTTTGCATTTAATAATTCTCACAAAAAGGCTACTAAAATTTACTTAAATATGTAATAAAGTTGACAATAAGAAAATAAAATTAAAATATAAGCTGCGGTACCAAAATAGTTTTGGAACTGCTGACTTCCAACCTCATGAATGAATTGGTGTTTTGTGTCTCATAATTTTTATTCCAAAGTAAGTCCGAATAATTATATAATTTTCACATGTAACTTTTCTTCTATAATTATTATTGTTTTTTTGTTTTGGATAGTTCATTAAGAAATCATCTTACAAGTTTTAATTGGTTCATAACATATTCTTATATATTCCAATAAGTCTTATTATTTATAGCGATCCCGGGTTTTACCCTTTGTTGTACAGTAGTTCCGTAAATGTTAGCAGTTGTTTAAATCTTGTTTACATCCTCTCATACTTTGTATTTGAGTTATAGGATGTGCTGGCCAGGTTTGTTACAGGTTGGTTGAACTTAGAACCAAATGTAGTTGCCTAGATTTTGGCCTGTCCGCTCGAGCGGAGATTTTGACGCTCGAGCGGGGTCTTTGTTGTAGCTTCTCCGCTCGAGCGGGGGTTTTGGCGCTCAAGCGGGAAAATCACCCTTCTAGTATTTTCCCCTGCAATGTTGTTCGCTCGAGCGGAGGTTTGGACGCTCGAGCGAGAGTTTGTGTGTGACGCTCGAGCGGGGGACCTGTCTGCAAAAGTTCTGAGAGTGTGCATTCGCCGGTCGAGCGGGGAATTGGACACTCGAGCAGGGATCTGTGTGTGACGCTCGAGCGGGGGTTTGGCCACTTGAGCGGGGCGACTGGGTTAAAGCTCCGTGTTTTGACTTTTTGAAATCACTTTTTCCCATCTTTTCTCTCTCTTACTTTTCCAAAAAAACACCGTTGTTGAGCTTCTTACTCTAGAGCTCTACCTTCTCTCTAGGTATTGATCTAGTATGAGTGATTTCCTCACCTTTGGCCTTTAGAAAAAAGTTGTTGATCGTTGAGGGCTATCTTTTGATCCGAGAAATTTGTGATTTGGAGCATTTTCATTTTCGTCATCTTCTTTGTCGGAGCTCAAACTTTGAGGTAGGGATATCCTACTCCTCCGTATGGATTTTGTCTTTAAATTTTATCATTTTGATATGTTCGGTGTTGTTGGGCAGTTTTGAGAAAGTTTGGGCCTTTTCTGTAATTTTACAGAAGTTGGGGTTTTGTTTATAATAACCCTAAATGCAAGTTTGGCATAGAATAATGAGATAGATGATGGAATGTGGATGAAAATGGAACCTTAGGGTTGTTTTGTTAGTTAAGGGAATTTGCCCTAATTCACTTAATAAATTAATTCGTGTAATTAATTTGAGAAAATGAGGAATTGAATTAGAAATGTTGGAATTGGGAATGTATGGGATTAAAGGGTGTAGTTGAATTATTTATCGCTCACCAAATCGAAATGTTGATATATTATCCATTCTGCGCACTTATTTTCCGTTTAGAAATAACTGCTTTGGGCTATCGGTGGAGGTTAGTCTTGATTGTTGTAGACAATGCATGATGATTAGGCAAATGAAAACTAATCAATGGAATGTGTCATGGAGCTGGACGGTTGATAGAACACATTAACTTTATGTATTGGTTGATTGTATATAGAACCTATGTGTTTATATGCATTGTGTGTAGAGGAGGAGATGGGGGATGTACTCCGCGGTTTAGGGGATGATGGGGGATAGACCTCTAAACCGGATAGTGTTGGGAGGAGATAGGGGATGAACTCCGTAGATACAACTCATATGCTTATCTTTGAGAAGTGTAGATACAGCTCATATGCTTATCTTTGGTTGCATGATATAGTTCTTATACTTATCTGTTGAGTTGTTGATATAGCTAATATGCTTATCTGTTGGTGTATCAATTCAGCCAATGTGCTTATCTACTGAAAATGGAATAATGAAAAGTGACATAGACTTGTAAGTCGTGTAATTGTAATGTGATATAAGTGGATGTATCTGTGTTGGCCATCTATCTACTGCTAATCTTTTAGTCATTGTTCATAGTTGGTTTAGTGTATTTCTACTGGGCCGTGGCTCACCCTATATGGGAACATCATTTTCAGGTACAGGTAGCTTGCTACCTCCAAGGACATAGCTTGGGAGGCTAGAGGCAGTCAGACTTTTTGGATGTTATTTTTCTTTTGATGTATTACATGTAAATTCAAGCCTAGGGCTTAATGTGTATATGAGTTAGTACTCATTTCTTGTGACCAAGTGTTGGCTTGGAAAGTTGTAAGCCCATGGGGTGTTACTTTTGTTGTCAACATGTAATACTTTTTGTAAGGAAATATTCTGATGAATAGAAGGATGTTGATCTTTTATATGTCAATATTGTTAAGTTTAATGTTATTATTTTGAGGGCGTTACAACTTGGTATCAGAGCGTACCAAGTTTGAATACTTTAGGTACGTGGGAAGTGATTAGGATGACAATGGGTTTGTCTCGCTTGATAGAGACTTAGGTGTAGAGTCATATGCTATGTGTTTAAATTGATAACATGCTTATGTGACTATGTGGGTATGGGATTTAATTTCTAGGATGTTGATTGGATCCTTGGGTTTCTGTGAGCCTTGTTGGAAAAGCACTTGATCAATGCTGTTTCTAACTAGAACTCTAGTAACGCCTCGGGACTATCATTATCTGGAAATGAAATTCGTAAGTGCTTATGTGTTTCTGTGCTTACGTGGAGTGAATTACAGTTGTCCATGCACTAGGACGCGAGTGTTTAGTTTCGACACATTTATGAATGTGCTAATGTTCTTCGTTTCCTTTGTTAAGATGTCAAGACGAGGAAGAGGTGGTAGGCGTGGTAGGCCTAGGAAGCAGGAAGTGCCTATACCGGATGAGATTCCGGCAGTACAGGAGGGAGTTGGTCAGGCCAATGTGGCCGAGCAGTGGTCGACAAGCTATGAGTGCCTTGGCCCGAGAGATAGGAGCTTTGGGTATTCTCGTGAGGCGAATCGAGTTCTTTGGCGGGGCCTTCTTTCTTGAAGAGGGAGCTCTTCCGGTCTAACCTGGACGAGTTTATTGGGGATCCAAAGGAGTCACATAAGGCAGATGAGTGGCTGGGACAAATGAGTAAGACGTTCGAGATGCTTGGCATTGAGGACAGAACACTGAAAGTGACCTTGGCATCCTTCCAGCTGAAGGGAGATGCGGGTCAATGGTGGAAGTACGAGAAGGTTCGTGTTGGTGGTGTATGGAAGGCTTTTGTAGATGCTTTCCAGGAGAGGTTTTTATCTTCAGCTGCTAGGGAGAAGCTGATGGATCAGTTTTGCTGGCTTAATCAGTAGGGTTTGTCTGTGGCCAAGTTTGAGGCTACATTTACTAGCTTGTCCAGGTTTGCACCTGAACTTGTGGCGTCCGAGGAACGCCGTTGCTATGACTTTGAGCGGAAGTTGAGGTGTGGCCTCTTGTTGAGGGTTGGTGGATCTTTCATTCGAGAGTATAGACATCTGGTGGATGCTGCAACTTACATGGAGCTCTTGATGCAGGAGAAGGAAGAAGAGAAGAATAAGGGTTCCAAGAGGAGCCAAGATGGCCAGGGTGATGGCAGGAGACAGAGGGGTTATAACCCTCAGCAGTCTCAGGGTGGTGTGGCTAGATCGACCTTTCCAAAGGTGCTCGGGGAGGCAATCGGGAGAGTTCTGTTACAAGTGTGGTCGGTTGGGCTACAAGGCTTCGATTTGCCTGAGAGGGTGGAGGTCGGAAATGCTTCTTCTTCGGCTAGACCTTAGGCTCGAGTTTGGGCGAGGCGGCCCTTGTCTTGTTATAGTGTGGGCACTGGGCACTTTGAAGAGGTTTGCCACAGTTGAGTGCCACTTCAGAGCGTCTGGTTCTAGGCGGAATCAGAGTTATCACCACGGCTCGGTCTATCACGAGGCCTTGAGGCCAATCAGGAGCTTCATCATCCCGGTATCCAGACATCGTATGCTCCTAGAGGTGAGCAGTGGATCGAGGGCCTACAGGCACGTGTATCTTTATTACCACAGGACCTAATCTTGGCTCCATCGGTAGTGAGAGGTACCTTTACGTTTTGCCTTTCGGTTGCTAGTGTATTGATTGATACGGGTGCGTCTCGTTCTTTTGTATTTGCTGCATTTGCATCTGTGTTGGTGTTGGAGTTAGCACTATTAGCATCTCCTATTTGTGTTGTGTCACCTGTTGGGGGTGAGTTGATTTTGAAACACGGATGTAGAAGTTGTGATATAGAGGTCGCCGATCATAGGCTTCCATTTCCTTTTGTAGTTATGCCCATGAAGGGCTTTGATGTTATTTTGGGTACGGACTGGTTATCGTCATACCAGGCAGTTATTGATTGCTACCGCCAAAGGGTCACTTGTTGTACCGTGAGCGGGGAGTGTTTCCATTTCTTGGGGGATCGGGTTGGTAATGTGTTGCCATCGGTGTATGATTCGCGAGGGCGGGGTGAACTTAGTGGTCTACTTGCCAGCTTTGAGAGTGGTGAGTGCGATGAGACCTGGATTGTGTTGCCGAGGGTGCTTTGTGAGTATTCGGATGTTTTTCCCGAGGATCTCGTTAGTTTGCCACCTTACCGAGAGATAGAGTTCCCTATTGATTTAGTGCCCGGCATGGCGCCGATTTCTATGGCACCTTACCGTTTTGCCCCAGCAGAGTTGGTTGAGTTGAAAGTTCAGCTCCAGGAATTGCTAGATAAGGGCTTCATTTGCCCTAGCGTTTCGCCGTGGGGAGCACCGGCCCTCTTTTCTAAAAGAAAGATGGTGCCTTGAGACTGTGTATCGACTACCGGAAGTTGAATCGGGCTACGGTTAAGAATAAGTACCCTATGCCCCGTATAGATGATCTATTTGACCAGTTTAAGGGTTCCCGTTGTTTCTCTAAGATAGACTTGAGATCAGGTTACCACCAGTTGAGGGTCAAGGAAGAGGATATTCCGAAGACGGCATTCTGTACGCGGTATGGCCATTACGAGTTTTTGGTGATGCCATTTGGGCTTACCAACGCACTGGCAGTCTTTATGGACTTGATGAACTGGATTTTTCGAGAATTCTTGGATCGTTTTGTAGTCGTTTTCATGGACGACATCCTGATTTATTCACCTTCTGAGGAGGAGCACGAGGAACACTTGAGAGTGGTGCTGGAGTTGCTTAGAACCCATAGGCTGTACGCCAAGTTTGGGAAGTGTGAGTTCTGGCTAGGGGAAGTCAAGTTCTTAGGCCATGTAGTTTCCAGGGAAGGGGTGTCTGTTGATGCATCCAAGACTGAGGCAATGCAAGATTGGGCACAGCCTACGAGTGTGTTTGAGATCCGCAATTTTCTAGGATTAGCTGGGTATTATCGTCGGTTTGTGAAAGATTTCTCCAGGTTAGCTTCACCGTTGACTAGACTGACTCAAAAAGGAGTCAAATTCGTATCGAGTGAGACTTGTGAAAAGTCATTCCAAGAGCTGAAAGTTAGCTTGACCACCGCTCCAGTTTTGATTATTCCGGAGAGGGGGTTGGGTTATGCGGTCTATTGTGATGCCTCATGAGAGGGTTTGGGTTGTATATTGATGCAAGAAGGAAAAGTAGTTGCCTATGGCTCACGTCAGTTGAAGCTTCACGAAAAGAATTACCCTACACATGACCTAGAGTTAGCAGCAGTGATCTTTGCCTTGAAAATCTGGAGGCACTACCTTTATGGTGAGAGATTCGAGGTGTTCTTAGATCATAAGAGTCTGAAATATCTGTTTACACAGAAAGACTTGAATTTGAGGCAGAGGAGATGGATAGAGTTTATCGAGAATTACGACTTTGAGTTGCATTATCATCTGGGGAAGGCCAATGTTGTGGTCGATGCCCTTAGCAGGAAATCCATAGGTGATGTAGCTTGTATAGCCATCCGGGAATGGGAGATGTTGGGGGCACTTGGCGAGTTTGATTTGCTTCTGGGCGAATCCGTTGAGGGTGCGGCCTTGTTTTATGTTGTTGCGCAGCCTACACTTGTGACTCGAGTGTTAGAGGCACAGAGAGGTGAGCTTGAGGTAGAATCCCTCCGAGAGAAGGTCTCCAGTGGGAAGGTTGAGAAGGGTTTGGCGGTGTATCCCGACCTGAGTGTGAGATACCGAGACCGTTTGTTTGTACCGGAGTCTTGCCGAGAGGAAGTACTCCGAGAGTTTCATCATTCGCACCTTACGGTGCATCCGGGAGGTACTAAGATGTATCAGGACTTAGGTCGACAGTTTTGGTGGCGGGGTATGAAGAGAGATGTGGCAGTTTTCGTGTCTAAGTGCCTTACTTGTCAGCAAGTGAAGGCTGAACATCAGAGGCCAGCGGGTTTGTTGCAACCCTTGCCTATTGCCCAGTGGAAGTGGGAGCATGTCACTATGGACTTCGTTGTAGGTCTTCCGAGGACTCAGCGAGGTAGTGATGCTATTTGGGTGGTTGTAGACCGGTTGACTAAGTCGGCGCACTTCATTCCTATCTTGGCGTAAGATTGAAGAGATCATCTTGCCGACTTGTATATTCGGGACATAGTGAGATTGCACAGGGTCCCAGTGACGATCGTCTTAGATAGAGACCCTCGTTTTACTGCTAGGTTATGGCAGAGTTTGCAGAGTGCCTTGGGCACTAAGTTGACCTTTAGTCTGACTTATCATCCTCGGTGACAGGCGGTCGGCGTACTATTCAGATCCTTGAGGATATGCTTCGAGGTTGTGTCCTGGACTTTAGTGGGACGTGGGAGAGGCACTTGCCCTTGGTGGAGTTTGCCTACAACAATAGTTTTCAGTCTAGCATCGGTATGGCACCGTTTGAGTCCTTGTATGGCCGACCGTGTAGGTCTCTAGTTTGTTGGGCCAAGGTGGGTGATGCACCTTTGTTGGGTCCGAAATTGGTGAGGGAAATGACGGAGAAAGTTGAGCTTATCCGTAGGAGGCTTGTTACAGCCCAGAGTCGTCAGAAATCTTATGCCGACCGTAGGAGGAGGCCTTTGGTGTTTGAGGTAGGTGATCATGTTTTCCTGAAGATATCACCTAGGTGAGATTTGCTGAGGTTTGGGAAGAGTGGGAAGTTATCCCCTCGTTTTATCGGTCCCTTTGAGATCTTTGAGAGGATTGGGGAGGTTGCTTATCGCTTGGCTTTGCCGCCGCAGTTGTCCGGAGTGCATGACGTGTTTCATGTGAGTATGCTTCGGAAGTATGAGCCGGATCCGTCCCACGTGTTAGATTGGACCGACTTATAGATAGATGAGGATGCCTCGTATGAGGAGAGACCAGTTCGGGTCTTGGATAGGTGGGATCAAGTCCTGCATGGCAAGACCATTCCTTTGGTGAAGGTTTGGTGGAAACACCACGGAGTGGAGGAAGCCACTTGGGAACGTGAGTTGGAAGTTCGCGAGAAATATCCGGACTTGTTTGTTGATGTGTAGTCATGTATTGAGATTTTGTAATTTTAATGAACTTTAAGAACATTATGTATATGTCTTAAGTTGTAAAACATTGTGAATGTTTTGGTTTATGGATATATTGTGGAAACTTGCCTTGAAATGGAAGTTGATTATAATATTGCATATGTTGGCTATATTATAGAAATGGAATTATATCATGAGAACTGAATATGATATGGAAATGGTTGGGAATGGAAGAGAAATGCATGTTAATGATGCACTTGTAATATATGTTGTTTTTACATATTGTGAGATGCCTCTTGATAAGAGATGGAATGACCGGTAATGGGTCGTGTTGTTGAATGTTGTAATATAACATTGTTTAAAATGAAGAAAAAATTGTTTTCCAAAAACTTGCACTTAATTTCGGAGACGAAATTCTTTAAGGGGGGAGGTTATAGCGATCCCGGGTTTTACTCCTTGTTGTACAGTGGTTCCGTAAATGTTAGCAGTTGTTTAAATCTTGTTTACATCCTCTCATACTTTGTATTTGAGTTATAGGATGTGTTGGGCAGGTTTGTTACAGGTTGGTTGAACTTAGAACCAAAAGTAGTTGCCCAGATTTTATAGCGATCCCGGTTTTCCCTTCATTGTTTAATTGTATTCCGGACTCGGTTCCGTGGATGTGCTGTTGTTTTTTTTCCGTTTCTGTCCTTTACTCTTTGTATATGAGTCTTGGGTCGTGTTGGGCAGGTTTGAAATAGGTTGGTTGTGTTTGGAAACCAAGGGTTAGTGTCCATTAAATTTTCATAATGGTTCATTTAATGCCAACTGGTGTCTTTTCATATTTCTAACTAGTGTTCATTTAATTCTAGTTAGTGTTCATTTCATTCTAACTTGTCCTTTCATTTTCCAATTAATGGGCTTTAATAACAACCTTTCAATATCACTTGTTCATCTCCCTTTTGATTTCAAAACCCTAGAACCATCTTCTCTCTCTCCCTACACACCTTCTCTCTAGGTTTTCATCTCCCTCTAGTGTAAATCTATACTAAGTCCTTTGTAAGAAAGGTAGAGTGGGTTGAGGGCTTCATTTTAATTTGAAAGTTTGGCAATTTGGAGCACTTTGGTTTTTGGCCTTCATCTTCTCCATTTGGTCTCTCCATTTGAGGTAGGGATTTCCTTGTTCTTTTTCAATACTCCATCTATAGATAGACATGTGGTAGTTTTGTATTGCATGAAAATCATATCCGTGTTGGATTTGTTTAAAAATCATGAGGGGAACCTAGGGTTGGTTGTTTGAGAATGGTTTTGTTATCATTGACTATGGTTTGGACTAATTAGAGAGTAAAATTAGCATGTTATTGTTGAAAGAAGAGAAAGTCCTAAATTATATTTTGATTTGGTAAAATAAAAAGGGTTTATGGTTAAACAATGTTGGTAAATTTCTATTGTTAATATGAGTTGTGTAGAAGGTGTTAACAGTTAAAGGATTAATTATGGTATTGGGGTTATTTTGAGATGAACGTATTGAATCAAGTTGGGTTATGGCTTATTATTCATGGAATTGATTTTGTAAAATGAAGATAATGTAATTGGTTTTGTGAAAAGGGAAAAGTGTTTTTGGAATAAGTGATGGAACATGTTGACTTAAGAAAATTATGAAAGTTGATCTTGAAAATGGTAAATGAAATGTTAACTCTATGTGAGTCTCGGAAAATAAATTTGAGAATTGAACTATTGTATCATGAGTGTTGAATACACACATTTGGGGGTTTTATCCTTACCAATCGTACTAGTGTCGTTGTTGGGTTTAAGGTTTGCTTGAGAGTTAAGTCTATTTTATTAGGTGTACTGAATACATGCATCTAGAGGTTTTGTCCTTGGTCATCGGTGGAGGATGACATTGTTGTGTTGAATTGTGATGTATGCGTTACACTTGTGTTGATTAAATATTATTGAATAGTTTATGTGTATGTTTTACACATGTTGTTTATACCTTGTTGTATTGTGGTTGTTGGTGTTATACCATGCGCTGATAATCAGAGGTACCGTTACCTTCCAGCTAGCGCCTAGAGAACTGTATGCGCTGATAATCTAAGGTGTCACACCCTTCCAGCTAGCGCCTGGTAAACTGGTAGTTTGTTGTGAGAAGTGTATCTTTGGCTTACTACGCACATAGCTAGTAGAGCAAAGTTTTGTTGTTATTTGTTTCAATGTATCTGGGAACATTGTGGATTGTGTTGGTTACGGTTTTGGAGGGCCGAGTTGCCTCATTGATTTATCTTATGTATGTAGTTGAGTTGTTATCTCCGTTTATAAAGGTATGCATGTATAGTTATGATAGATTTGGGATTGAACCGAAATGTCCTTTTATCTTTTGGAAGTGTAAAGAAAATCAAACATTTTAGAAATATGTTTTGAAAAGCCACATCTATTGTATGTGTGGGAAATGGGATAGAGTAATGGGCTTAGTGAATCTATTTTCCTAAGTAGTTGTTAATGTTATAAAAGATTGGGAATGGAGGTTAATGAAAGGAAAAAGGAAAGATGAATCGCTTATAGCGTTGAATGAAATAATTGTTTTCGAGAAAAGTTTATATATATATATATATTTTGTATAAACTGTCACATTATTATTCTAGTACGAGAATGAGTATTCATGATCATAGCTATCTGTAATGTTGTTATTGTTGAGGATCATGTTGAGATCCCTACTGGACTATATGTTCATCCCACGTTGTTGAATCTTTTTCAGGTGTTTAGCAGGATGTGCTACAAGATTTGGGATCTTCTTATTTGTTGGCCACGGGGCCTCTTTGTTGTAGGCGGAATGCCATATATGTAAAAGGGTTGCACCCTTCATTTGATTATTTATTGTTGTAAGCCTGAGGGCAATTTATTTAGAATGCTCATGTTGTATTTAACTTTCATTCGAATGAGAGAATTGTTGTTCATCACTTTTAATTGAACATTTGAGTTTATTTCCGCATGTTATCTCTGAAATTGAATTAAGTTAAGGAACTTGGTAATGACTTCGAGTAAAAAAAATTGGGGCGTGACAGATTTTGGCCTGTCCACTCGAGCGGAGATTTTGACGCTCGAGCGGGGTCTTTGTTGTAGCTTCTTCGCTCGAGCGGGGGTTTTGGCGCTCAAGCGGGAAAATCACCCTTCCAGTATTTTCCCCTGCAGTGTTGTCTGCTCAAGCAAAGGTTTGGACGCTCAAGCGGGGAGTTGGGCGCTCAAGCGGGGGACCTGTCTGCAAAAATTCTGAGAGTGTGCATCCGCCGCTCGAGCGGGGAATTGGACTCTCGAGCGGGGATCTGTGAGTGACGCTCGAGTGGGGGTTTGGCCACTCGAGCGGGGCGACTGGGTTAAAGCTCTGTGTTTTGACTTTTTGAAATCACTTTTTCACATCTCTTCTCTCTCTTACTTTTCCAAAAAACACCATTGTTGAGCTTCTCACTCTAGAGCTCTACCTTCTCTCTAGGTATTGATCTAGTATGAGTGATTTCCTCACCTTTGGCCTTTACAAAAAAGTTGTTGATCGTCGAGGGCTATCTTTTGATCCGAGAAATTTGTGATTTGGAGCATTTTCGCTTTCGTCATCTTCTTTGTTGGAGCTCAAACTTTGAGGTAGGGATATCCTACTCCTCCGTATGGATTTTGTCTTTAAATTTTATCATTTTGATATGTTCGGTGTTGTTGGGTAGTTTTGAGAAAGTGTGGGCCTTTTGTGTAATTTTACAAAAGTTTGGGTTTTGTTTATAATAAACCTAAATGCAAGTTTGGCATAGAATAATGAGATAGATGATGGAATGTGGATGAAAATGGAACCTTAGGGTTGTTTTGTTAGTTAAGGGAATTTGCCCTAATTGACTTAATAAATTAATTCGTGTAATTAATTTGAGAAAATGAGGAATTGAATTAGAAATGTTGGAATTGGGAATGTATGGGATTAAAGGGTGTAGTTGAATTATTTATCGCTCACCAAATCGAAATGTTGAGATATTATCCATTCTGCGCACTTATTTTTCGTTTAGAAATAACTACTTTGGGCTATCGGTGGAGGTTAGTCTTGATTGTTATAGACAATACATGATGATTAGGCAAATGAAAACTAATCAATGGAATGTGTCATGGAGCTTGACGGTTGATAGAATATATTAACTTTATGTATTGCTTGATTGTATATAGAACCTATGTGTTTATATGCATTGTGTGTAGAGGAGAAGATGGGGGATGTACTCCGCGGTTTAGGGAAAGATGGGGGATGGACCTCTAAACCGGATAATGTGAGGTGGAGATAGGGGATGAACTCCGTAGATACAGCTCATATGCTTATCTTTGAGATGTGTAGATACAGCTCATATGCTTATCTTTGGTTGCAAGATATAGTTCTTATACTTATCTGTTGAGATGTTGATATAGCTAATATGCTTATCTATTGATGTATTAATTCAGCCAATGTGCTTATCTATTGAAAATGGAATAATGAAAAGTGACATAGACTTGTAAGTCATGTAATTGTAATGTGATATAAGTGGATGTATCTGTGTTGGCCATCTATCAACTGCTAATCTTTTAGTCGTTGTTCATAGTTGGTTTAGTGTATTTCTACTGGGCCGTGGCTCACCCTATATGGGAACATCATTTTCAGGTACAGGTAGCTTGCCACCTCCAAGGACATAGATTGGGAGGCTAGAGGCAGTCAGACTTTTTGGATGTTATTTTCCTTTTGATGTATTACATGTAAATTCAAGCCTAGGGCTTAATGTGTATATAATTTAGTACTCATTTCTTGTGACCAACTGTTGGCTTGGAAAGTTGTAAGCCCATGGGGCGTTTACTTTTGTTGTCAACATGTAATACTTTTTGTAAGGAAATATTCTGATGAATAGAAGGATGTTGATCTTTTATATGTCAATATTGTTGAGTTTAATGTTATTATTTTGAGGGTGTTACATTATTTGGATATTTGATTCACCAAATCTTAATTTTATATTTGAGATGATTTAAATAAGTATAACTTTTTGACTTTTTATACACTCTTTCTTCTTCTTCTTCTTCTTCTTCTTCTTTTTTTTTTTTTTTTTTTCACACTCTTAACAACTTGGTGTGAACTATTTTGTACTTTTTTTAAAAATTCATAATTTTTGTTGCTCATTTTTTTTTAATGAAATTAAAATTTTTGAAACCTAATTAATGAGATCTATCAAATAACATCTCACCAGAATATGTAATTTTATAAAATAAAAATAAATAAATTTTACAGTGTGAATGTTCACATCATGAAACATTTATACTGTTAATGTAAACATTAATGAGCGCTTCACCCTACTATCATTAAGGCTATTTTAGTAACTTTGTTAGCCATACAAAAATGTTTTGGACCTCAAAAAAAGTTCCCCCTAATCGCCCTAATTTCCTTTTATGGAAACTGTTTTCTTTTTTTCTTTTCTTTTTTCTTTTTTTTTTTTTTTTTTTACCTAAAATAGCTATTCGGGGGATTCGGGCCCCCCTGATTCGGGGGCCGAATCACTGCTGTTAGCCATATCATATATTAGAGCATAAAAAAATAATTTAGGCAAATGAAACATAAGTAAATGAGGAGGAATTTAAAAATAAATGCCCTATTTTTTTATTTTTTATTTTTGACTTGCACACAGAAAATGTGGTCTTGGCCGCTAACTTTCTTAAAAAATTAAAAGTAAAATCAATACAACTAAACTATAAATATCAAATTGACGTAATAGTTAAATTTTAGAGATTATGAGTACAATTTTCCAAAAATGTAAATTGAAAGTTGGGGCTACAATGTTATCGAACATAACATGGAAATCGTAAAATGTCGCAGGAAAGCAAGAAATCATCAAAATAAAAAATATTTTCCGCTGCTAGGATTCGAACCTAGAACATTCTCATTAGCCGAGTTCATAATAGTTGAGCTACAGCAGATCTTGTGATATGCTTAAGAAAATAATATTTATAGAACTAACGTTTCAAGTGAAAATTAATTAAGTCTATATGATAATTACAAATGGAATCACTTAAATGTAACTTACAAGTGGTATCACTTGAATGTAACTCTTAAAATATAAGCTAAAAAATTAAGAAAATTTTAAGTGATAAAAAATTTATTTAATTCTGACTTAATTTATAAATATTTATACATAAGGGTCAACATATACCATATGACCTCACAAACTCCACCATCACCGCCACCGCTATCACCGCCACCATCATCCATCATCCTTCCACAACTACCACTTTCATCACCATTGTCGTTACTACCATAACCATCATCATTATTTCAGTGCTACCACCACAAATCGCTACCAGTTACCACTACTACTATAACAATTTGTACAATCCTTCACCTTTACAACTATTGTCACCATTTCCATAACTACCACCGTCATTACAGCGCCACTGCTCTCTTTTTAACATCACTACATTACACCATGGTTGATTCTGACTTTTTTAGGATCCAAAGCGAATCCTAAATATGAGACCTTTCATATTTATTATTAAAAAAAAAAATGGTTCAACACATTTTGTTTTAAATTTTTGCATTTAATAATGCTCACAAAAAGGCTACTAAAATTTACTTAAATATGTAATAAAGTTGACAATAATAAAAAAATTAAAATATAAGCTGCGGTACCAAAATAGTTTTGGAAGTGCTAACTTCCAACCTCATGAATGAGTTGGTGTTTTGTGTCTCATAATTTTTATTCCAAACTAAGTCCGAATAATTATATAATTTTCACACGTAACTTTTCTTCTATAATTATAATTATTATTATTAATTTTTTTTTTTTTTTTTTTTGTGGAGAATTCATTAAGAAATCATCTTACAGGTTTTAATTGGTTCATAACATATTTTTATATATTCTAAGAAGTCTTATTATTTGGATATTTGATTCACCAAATTTTAATTTTATATTTGAGATGATCTAAATAAGCACAACTTTTTGACTTTTTATACTCTCTTTCTTCTTCTTCTTCTTCTTCTTCTTCTTCTTCTTCTTCTTCTTCTCCATGTTTTTTTTTTTCTTTTTTCTTTTTTCTTTTTTTCACTCTTAACAACTTGGTGTGAACTATTTTGTACTTTTTTAAAAATTCATAATTTTTGTTGCTCATATTTTTTTTTAATGAAATTAATATTTTTGAAACCTAATTAATGAGATCTATCAAATAACATCTCACTAGAATATGTAACTTTAAAAAATAAAAAATAAAAAATTTTACAGTGTGAATGTTCACATCATGAAACATTTATATTGTTAATGTAAACATTAATGAGCGCTTCACGGTACTATCATTAAGGGTATTTTGGTAACTTTGTTAGCCATATGATATATCGGAGCATAAAAAAATAATTTAGGCAAATGAAAAATAAGTAAATGAGGAAGAAATTAAAAATAAACGCTCTATTTTTTTATTTTTTTTATTTTTGACTTGCACATAGAAAATGTGGTCTTGGCCGCTAACTTTCTTAAAAAATTAAAAGTAAAATCAATACAACTAAACTATAAATATCAAATTGACGGAATAGTTGAATTTTAGAGATTAGGAGTACAATTTTCCAAAAATATAAATTGAAAGTTGGGGCTACAATGTTATCGAACATAACATGGAAATCGTAAAATGTCGCCGTAAAGCAACAAATCATCAAAATAAAAAATATTTTCCACTGGCAGGATTCGAACCTGGAACGTTCTCATTAGCCGAGTTGATAATAGTTGAGGTACAACGGATCTTGTGATATGTTTAAGAAAATAATATTTATAGAACTAACGTTTCAAGTGAAAATTAATTAAGTCTATATGATAATGACAAATGGTATCGTTTAAATGTAACTTACAAGTGGTATCACTTGAATGTAACTCTTAAAATATAAGCTAAAAAATTAAGAAAATTTTAAGTGATAAAAAATTTATTTAATTTTGACTTAATTTATAAATATTTATACATAAGGGTCAAAATATACTATATAACCTCACAAACTCCACCATCACCGCCACCGCTATCACCGCCACCATCATCCATGATCCTTCCACAGCCACCATTTTCGTCACCATTGTCGTTACTACCATAACCATCGTCATTATTTCAGTGCTACCACCGCAATTGCTACCAGTTACCACCACTACTATAACAATTTGTACAATCCTTCACCTTTACAACTATTGTCACCGTTGCCATAACTACCACCATCATTACACCGCCACTGCTCTCTTTTTATCGTCACTACATTACGCCATGGTCGATTCTGACTTTTTTAGGATCCAAAGCGAACCCTAAATATGAGACCTTTCATATTTATTATTAAAAAAAAAAATTGTTCAAAACATTTTGTATCAAATTTTGTTTTAAATTTTTGCATTTAATAATGCTCACAAAAAGGCTGCTAAAATTTACTTAAATATGTAATAAAGTTGAGAATAATAAAAAAATTAAAATATAAGCTGCGGTACCAAAATAGTTTTGGAACTGCTAACTTCCAACCTGATGAATGAGTTGGTGTTTTGTGTATCATAATTTTTATTCCAAATTAAGTCCAAATAATTATATAATTTTCACAAGTAACTTTTCTTCTATAATTATTTTTATTATTATTTTTTTTTTTGGAGAATTCATTAAGAAATCATCTTACAAGTTTTAATTGGTTCATAACATATTCTTATATATTCCAACAAGTCTTATTATTTGGATATTTGATTCACCAAATCTTAATTTTATATTTGAGATGATCTAAGTAAGTAAACTTTTTGACTTTTTATACTCTCTTTCTTCTTCTTCTTCTTCTTCTTCTTCTTCTTTCTTCTTTTTTTTTTCTTTTTTTTTTTTCGTTTTTTTTTTCACTCCTAACAACTTGGTGTGAACTATTTTGTACTTTTTTTAAAATTCATAATTTTTGTTGCTCATTTTTTTTTAATGAAATTAATATTTTTGAAACCTAATTAATGTGATCTATCAAATAACATCTCACTAGAATATGTAATTTTATAAAATAAAAATAAATAAATTTTACTGTGTGAATGTTCACATTATGAAATATTTATACTGTTAATGTAAACGTTAATGAGCGCTTCACCGTACTATCATTAAGGATTTTAGTAACTTTGTTAGCCATATGATATATTGGAGCATAAAAAAATAATTTAGGCAAATGAAACATAAGTAAATGAGGAGGAATTTAAAAATAAAAGCTCTATTTTTTTATTTTTTTATTTTTTTGACTTGCACACAGAAAATGTGGTCCTGGCCGCTAACTTTCTTAAAAAAATTAAAAGTAAAATCAATACAACTAAACTATAAATATCAATTTGACGTAATACTTAAATTTTAGAGATCAGGAGTACAATTTTCCCAAAATATAAATTGAAACTTAGGGCTACAATGTTATTGAACATCACACGGAAATCGAAAAATGTCGCCGTAAAGCAACAAATCATCAAAATAAAAAATATTTTCCGCTGCCAGGATTCAAACCTAGAACATTCTCACTCGCCGAGTTGATAATGGTTGAGCTACAGCGGATCTTGTGAAATGCTTAAGAAAATAATATTTATAAAACTAACGTTTCAAGTGAAAATTAGTTAAGTCTATATGATAATGACAAATGGTATCACTTAAATGTAACTTACAAGTGGTATCACTTGAATGTAACTCTTAAAATATAAGCTAAAAAATTAAGAAAATTTTAAGTGATAAAAAAATTTATTTAATTCTGACTTAATTTATAAATATTTATACATAAGGGTCAACATATACCATATAACCTCACAAACTCCACCATCACCGCCACCGCTATCACCGCCACCATCATCCATCATCCTTCCACAACCACCACTTTCATCACCATTGCCGTTACTACCATAACCATCGTCATTATTTCAGTACTACCACCACAATCGCTACTTGTTACCACTACTACTATAATAATTTGTACAATGCTTCACCTTTACAACTATTGTCACCATTGCCATAACTACCACCATCATTACACCGCCACTGCTCTCTTTTTATCATCACTACATTACGCCATGGTCGATTCTGACTTTTTTAGGATCCAAAGTGAACCCTAAATATGAGACCTTTCATATTTATTATTAAAAAAAAAATTGTTCAAAACATTTTGTATCAAATTTTGTTTTACATTTTTGCATTTAATAATGCTCACAAAAAGGCTACTAAAATTTACTTAAATATGTAATAAAGTTGACAATAATAAAAAAATTAAAATAGTTGCTGCGGTACCAAAATAGTTTTTGAACTGCTAACCTCCAGCCTCATGAACGAGTTGGTGTTTTGTGTCTCATAATTTTTATTCCAAAGTAAGTCCAAATAATTATATAATTTTCACATGTAACTTTTCTTCTATAATTATAATTATTATTATTATTTTTTTTTTTTGTGGAGAATTCATTAAGAAATCATCTTACAGGTTTTAATTGGTTCATAACATATTCTTATATATTCCAACAAGTCTTATTATTTGGATATTTGATTCACCAAATCTTAATTTTATATTTGAGATGATCTAAATAAGTATAACTTTTTTACTTTTTATACTCTCTTTCTTCTTCTTCTTCTTCTTCTTCTTCTTCTTTTTTTTTTTTTTTTTTTTTTTTCACTCTGAACAACTTGGTGTGAACTATTTTGTACTTTTTTAAAAATTCATAATTTTTGTTGCTCATTTTTTTTTTTAATGAAATTAATATTTTTGAAACGTAATTAATGAGATCTATCAAATAACATCTCACTAGAATATGTAATTTTATAAAATAAAAATAAATAAATTTTACAGTGTGAATGTTCATATCATGAAACATTTATACTGTTAATGTAAACGTTAATGAGCGCTTCACCCTACTATCATTAAGGGTATTTTAGTAACTTTGTTAGCCATATGATATATTGGAGCATAAAAAAATAATTTAGGCAAATGAAACATAAGTAAATGAGGAGGAATTGAAAAATAAATGCTCTATTTTTTATTTTTATTTTTTTTTGACTTGCACACAGAAAATGTGGTCTTGGCCGCTAACTTTCTTAAAAAATTAAAAGTAAAATCAATACAACTAAACTATAAAT
This sequence comes from Camellia lanceoleosa, assembly GCA_025200525.1. Lineage (NCBI taxonomy): Eukaryota > Viridiplantae > Streptophyta > Magnoliopsida > Ericales > Theaceae > Camellia > Camellia lanceoleosa. The sequence goes on along the minus strand of CM045762.1, from coordinate 130,334,427 downwards.
ATCAAATTGACGTAATAGTTAAATTTTAGAGATTAGGAGTACAATTTTCCCAAAATATAAAGTGAAAGTTGGGGCTACAATGTTATCGAACATAACATGGAAATCGTAAAATGTCGCCATAAAGCAACAAATCATCAAAATAAAAAATATTTTCCGCTGCCAGGATTCGAACCTAGAACATTCTCATTAGCCGAGTTGATAATAGTTGAGCTACAACGGATCTTGTGATATGCTTAAGAAAATAATATTTATAGAACTAACGTTTCAAGTGAAAATTAATTAAGTCTATATGATAATGACAACGGTATCACTTAAATGTAACTTACAAGTGGTATTACTTGAATGTAACTCTTAAAATGTAAGCCAAAAAATTAAGAAAATTTTAAGTGAGAAAAAATTTATTTAATTCTGACTTAATTTATAAATATTTATACATAAGGGTCAACATATACCATATATCCCCACAAACTCCACCATCACCGCCACCGTTATCACCGCCACCATCATCCATCATCCTTCCACAACCGCCACTTTCATCACCATTGTCGTTACTACCATAACCATGTCATTATTTCAGTACTACCACCACAATCGCTACCTGTTACCACTACTACTATAACAATTTGTACAATCCTTCACCTTTACAACTATTGTCACCATTGCCATAACTACTGTAACGCCCTCAAAATAATACATAAAACCCATCACTTTAGACATGCATTGATATAAGAGAAATCAACTATTTATATTCATCAGAGTAGTTCTTACAACAGCATTACATGTTAACAACAAAAGCAAGTGCCCAACTGGCTTACAGCTTTCCAAGTTAACATTTGGTTACAAAAAGAGAGTACTAACTCTGTACAAATAAGCCCTTGGCTTGATACACATGTTATACTAACAAAATAATCCAAAAGTGTCTTCAACTCCCGTAACCATCCAAGCTATGTCCTTGGAGGCGGCATGCTGCCTGTACCTGAAAATGATGTCCTATATAGGGTGAGCCAACGCCCAGTAGAGATATACTAAACACAATATGAGCGTTAACTATAAGACATTAGCAATTGATAAATGTTTAACTCTCATAAATCAATTCTTACACCACTTTCCTTACATGACCACAGTGTCTATGTTTCATTTCATTTCCCATTTCTTACCAAATTCACAATTCACAACTATGACTCAGAACCTGGCCAACAACTTACATGAGACAGTAACTCATTTTAAATGTCTCTCATTTCACAATAGATAAGCCTACAAGTTGTAACAACACTTCGACAAATAAGCATATGCGCTATATCAACAAATCGACAAATAAGCATATGGGCTATATCAATACTTCCAAAGATAAGCATATGAGCTATATCAACACATGAACTGACAAGCATATGAGCTGTGTCAACGGTGTCCATCCCCTATCTTCTCCCAAACAACATCCGGTTTAGACATCCATCCCCCATCTTCCCCTAAACCGTGGAGTACATCCCCTATCTCCTCCCACATACAATGTATATACACATAGGTCTTATACAAGCAACCAATACACAAAATTAATGTATTCTTTCAACCGTCATTCTCAATGACACACTAAACTGATTAGTTTCAATTTGCCTAATCATCATGCATTGTCTACAACAATCAAAACTACCCTCCACCGGTAGCCCAAGCAATTATTTCTAAACAGATGACAAAAGCTCCAATAGATAAATTATCAATGTTTTCAAAAGTGAGCGATTAATAAAACCAACTCCACCATTTCACAATATAATGAATCAATTTCATTAATTCCAATTCAATTCCATAAATCCATAACTTCCCAAATTAATTATACCAATTAACCTATATACAAATTAGGGCTTTCTTCCCCAACTCTCAATATTAACCCATAGGTTCATATATTAACAACCAACACCCAAATCATCATTTTGAGACCCAAAATACAAGTTTAAGAATCAAAATAACAAACCCTCTATTATCACATTTTGAAACCCTAAGTCCCAAAATCAACCAACTTCAACACCTTATCAAAACAACCAAAAATCTATGTCAAGGACCATAATAGTGAGTAGGAATCCCTACCTCAAAAGTTGACACCCAAGGAAGAAGATGACGAAAACGAAGTTGCTCCAAATCACAAGTTTTACGGGTCAAAAGGTAGCCCTCGACGATCAACAACTTTTTTTGTAATGGCCAAAGATGAGCAAATCACTCATACTAGACCAATACCTAGAGAGAAGGTAGAGTTCTAGAGTGAGAAGCTCAACAATGGTGTTTTTAGAAAAGTAGGAGAGAGAAGAGAATGTGAAAAAGTGATTTAAAATGTCAAAACACGGAGCTTTAAACCAGTCGCCCCACTCGAGCGTCCATACCCCCGCTCGAGCGGCCAAATTTCCGCTCGAGCGGCGGATGCACACTCCCAAAGACTTTTTGCAGATAGGTCCCCTCGCCGAAGGCCCAACTCCCCGCCGAAAGGCCACTCACAATCTCCCACTCGAGCGGCAAAACTCTCGCTCGAGCGGACAACACTACACAAGAAATACTGGATGGGTGTATTCCCCACTCGAGCACCCAAACCCCCACTCGAGCGGAGAGGCCAAAATCTGGACAACTGTTTTTGGTCTCTAAGTTCAACCAACCAGTTCCAACCTGTCCAACTCAACCCAAGACTCAAATATAAAGAGTAAAGGATGAAAACAATATATACACCACAACTAACTCCACGGAACCCAAATCTGGATACAACAGTTAAAGAAAGGGAAACCGGGATCGCTATTACCTCCCCCCTTAAAGAATTTCGCCCCGAAATTAAGTGCAAGTTTTTCTCCATTTTAAACAATGTTATATTACAACATTGAACAACTCCACCCATTACCGGTCATTCCATCTCTTATCAAGAGGCATCTCACAATATGTAAAAACAACATATATTACAAGTGCATCATTAACATGCATTTCTCTTCCATTCCCAACCATTTCCATATCATATTCAGTTCTCATGATATAATTCCATTTCTATAATATAGCCAACATATGCAATATTATAATCAACTTCCATTTCAAGGCAAGTTTCCACAATTAATCCATAAACCAAAACATTCACAATGTTTTACAACTTAAGACATATACATAATGTTCTTAAAGTTCATTAAAATTACAAAATCTCAATACATGACTACACGTCAACAAACAAATCCAGATATTTCTCGCGGACTTGCAACTCACGTTCCCAAGTGGCTTCCTCCACTCCGTGATGTTTCCACAAAACCTTCACCAAAGGAATGGTCTTGCCACACAAGACTTGATCCCGCCTATCCAAGACCCGAACCGGTCTCTCCTCATACGAGGCATCCTCATCTACCTCTAAGTCGGTCCAATCTAACACGTGGGACGGATCCGGCTGATACATCCGAAGCATACTCACATGAAACACGTCATGCACTCCGGACAACTGCGGCGGCAAAGCCAAACAATAAGCAACCTCCCCAATCCTCTCAAGGATCTCAAAGGGATCGATGAACCGAGGGGATAACTTCCCACTCTTCCCAAACCTCATCAAACCTCACCTAAGTGATATTTTCAGGAAAACATGATCACCTACCTCAAACACCAAAGGCCTCCTCCAACGGTTGGCATAAGATTTCTGACGACTCTGGGCTGTAACAAGCCTCCTACGGATAAGCTCAACTTTCTCCATCGTTTCCCTCACCAATTCCGGACCTAACAAAAATGCATCACCCACCTTGGCCCAACAAACTGGAGACCTACACGGTCGGCCATATAAGGCCTTAAACAGTGCCATACTGATACTAGACTGGAAACTGTTGTTGTAGGCAAACTCCACCAAGGGTAAGGGCCTCTCCCACGTCCCACTAAAGTCAAGGACACAACCTCGAAGCATATCCTCAAGGATCTGAATAGTACACTTGGACTTCCCGTCAGTCTGAGGATGATAAGCTGTACTAAAGGTCAACTTAATGCCCAAGGCATTCTGCAAACTCTGCCACAACCTAGCAATAAAACAAGGGTCTCTATCTGAGACGATCGTCACTGGGACCCCGTGCAATCTCACTATGTCCCGAATATACAAGTCGGCAAGATGATCTACCGAATCTCTCACGTGCATAGGAATGAAGTGCGCCGACTTAGTCAACCGGTCTACAACCACCCAAATAGCATCACTACCCCGCTGAGTCCTCGGAAGACCTACAACGAAGTTCATAGTGACATGCTCCCACTTCCACTCGGCAATAGGCAAGGGTTGCAACAAACCTGCTGGCCTCTGATGTTCGGCCTTCACTTGCTGACAAGTAAGGCACTTAGACACGAAAACTGCCACATCTCTCTTCATACCCTGCCACCAAAACTAGCGACCCAAGTCCTGATACATCTTAGTACCTCCCGGATGCACCGCAAGGTGCGAATGATGAAACTCTCGGAGTACTTCCTCTCGACAAGACTTCGGCACAAACAAACGGTCTCGGTATCTCACACTCAGGTCGGGATACACCGCCCAACCCTTCTCAACCTTCCCACTGGAGATCTTCACTCGGAGGGACTCTACCTGAAGGTCACCTTTCTGTGCCTCTAACACTCGAGTCACAAGTGTAGGCTGCGCAACAACAAAAAACAAGGCCGTAACCTCAACGGATTCGCCCAGAAGCAAATCAAACTCGCCAAGTGCCCCCAACATCTCCCATTCCCAGATGGCTATACGAGCTACATCACCTATGGATTTCCTACTAAGGGCATCGGCCACAACATTGGCCTTCCTCGGATGATAATGCAACTCAAAGTCGTAATCCTCGATAAACTCCATCCACTTCCTCTGCCTCAAGTTCAAGTCTTTCTGTGTGAACAGATATTTCAGACTCCTATGATCAGAGAACACCTCGAATCTCTCGCCATAAAGGTAGTGCCTCCAAATCTTCAAGGCGAAGATCACTGCTGCTAACTCTAGGTCATGTGTAGGGTAATTCTTCTCGTGAATTTTTAACTGACGTGAGCCATAGGCAACTACTTTCCCCTCTTGCATCAACACACAACCCAAACCCTCTCGTGAGGCATCACAGTAAACTGCATAACCCAACCCTCTCTTCGGAATAATCAAAACCGGAGCGGTGGTCAATCTAATTTTCAGTTCTTGGAACTACTTTTCACAAGTCTCACTCCATACGAATTTGACTCCCTTCCGAGTCAGTCTAGTCAACGGTGAAGCTAACCTGGAGAAATCTTTCACAAACCAAATGATAATACCAGCTAATCCCGTAAAATCATGGATCTCAAATACACTCGTAGGGTCAGGCCCAATCTTGCACCTTTCGCCTTGATGTATCAACAGACACCCCTTTTCCGGATACCACATGGACTAAGAATTTGACTTCTCCTAGCCAGAACTCACACTTCCCAAACTTGGCATTCAGCCTATGGGTTCTAAGCAACTCAAGCACCACTCTCAAGTGTTCCTCGTGCTCCTCCTCAGAAGGTGAATAAATCAAGATGTCGTCCACGAAAAAAACTACAAAACAATCTAAGAATTCCCAAAAAATCCGGTTCATCAAGTCCATAAAGACTGGTAAGTCCAAATGGCATCACCAAAAACTCGTAATGGCCATACCGCGTACGGAATGCCGTCTTCGGAATATCCTCTTCCTTGACCCTCAACTGGTGGTAACCCGATCTCAAGTCTATCTTAGAGAAATAACGGAAACCCTTCAACTGATCAAATAGATCATCTATACGGGGCATAGGGTACTTATTCTTCACCGTAGACCGATTCAACTTCCGATAGTCGATACACAATCTCAAGGCACCATCTTTCTTTTTCGCAAAGAGGGCCGGTGCTCCCCACGGTGAAACACTAGGGAGAATGAAGCCCTTATCTAGCAATTCCTAGAGTTGAACTTTCAACTCAACCAACTCTGCTGGAGCAAAACGATAAGGTGCCATAGAAATCGGCGCCGTGCCGGGCACTAAATCAATAGAGAACTCAGTCTCTTAGTGAGGTGGCAAACTAACGAGATCCTCGGGAAGAACATCCGAATACTCACAAACCACCCTCGGCAACACAATCTGGGTCTCATCGCACTCACCACTCTCAAAGCTGGCAAGTAGACCACTAAGTTCACCCCGCCCTCACGGATCATACATCGGTTATAGCGATCCCGAGTTTACCCTTGATGTACAGGGATCCGGACATGTGTCCGTTGATGTTGGTGGTTGACTATTATCTTGTTTACATCCTTTTATACCTTGTATTTGAGTTATGGGATGTGTTGGGCAGGTTTGTTACAGGTTGGTTGAACTTAGGAACCAAGTCTAGTCGCCCAGGTTTTGGCTGGTCCGCTCGAGCGGAGAGGTTTACGCTCGAGCGGGGACCTTGTTGTTGCTTGTACGCTCGAGCGGGGTTTTGGGCGCTCGAGCGGAGAATACACCCATCCGGTATCTTGTGCTTCTGCAAAACTTCTGCAGGTGAGATTCCTACGCTCGAGCGGGTTTTCTGAGCTCGAGCGGGTTGCGCTCGAGCGGTATTGTTGGCGCTCGAGCGGACAGTACCTTTTGGGTGAAGAGTTCTGGGAGAGGGAGATTTACGCTCGAGCGGGCTGGATTTCACGCTCGAGCGGACGAACTTTATTTTGTTTCTTGGCGCTCGAGCGGACCTTGTTGAGCTCGAGCGGACCATGTTTTGTGTTTCTTTACGCTCGAGCGGTGTGTCTTACGCTCGAGCGGACCTGTCGTATAACTGAGAGTGGCTGGGCATTTTAAATCACTTTTCACTTTTCCTTCTCTCTCCTACTTTTCCAAAACGCCATTTTCAGAGCTTCTCACTCTAAAACCATAACTTCTCTCTAGAGTTTGATCTAGGTAGAGTGTTCTTCTTCCCTTCGGCCTTTGTAAAGGTTGGGTTGATCGTCGGGGGCGTCGTTTTGATCCAAAAAGTTTGGTGTTTGGAGCGTTTTGATTTTGGCCTCTTATCCATTCGAGCTCCAACTTTGAGGTAGGGATATCCTACTCCTCTTTATGGATTTTGTCTTTAAATTTTAGCATCTTGATGGGTTGGAAGTTGTCTTGTAATTTTGAGAAAATTTGGGGCTTTTATGTAATTTTATAAAAGTTGGGGTTTTATTTAAAATAAACCTATATGCATGTTTAGTATTGAGAAATGAGATTAATGTGGAATTATTGATGAAAATGGAACCATAAGGGTTGGAATGTTAATTATGGAAAGATGCCCTAATTACATTGATTGATTAATTTGAATAATTAATTGTAAGGAATGAGGAATTGGGTTGAAAATGTTGAGATTGGTAGTGCATGGGAAAAAGGGGTGTAGTTGAATTACTTATCACTCACCGAATTGAAATGTTGATTTAATATCCATTTTGTGCATTTACTTTATGTATAGAAATAACTGCTTTGGGCTATCGGTGGAGGATAGTCTTGATTGTTGTAGACAATGCATGATGATTAGGCAAATTGAAACTAATCAATGGGATGTGTCATAGAGTATGACGGTGGATAGAATACATTAATTTTATGTATTGATTGATTGTGTATAGAACCTATGTGTTTATATGCACTTTGTGTAGAGGAGGAGATGGGGGATGTACTCCGCGGTTTAGGGGAAGATGGGGGATGTACCTCTAAACCGGATAGCGTTGGGAGGAGATGGGGGATGTACTCCATAGATACAGCTCATATGCTTGTCTAAAGAAGTGAAGATACAGCTCATATGCTTATCTTTGAGAAGTATAGATATAGCTCATATGCTTGTCTAGAGAAGAGTAGATATAGCTCCTATGCTTATCGTTTGTTGTGTGATATAGTTCTTATACTTATCTGCTGAGATGTTGATACAGCTCATATGCTTATTGGTTAATGTGATGACATAGCTAATGTACCTATCTCATTTAAAAATGGAAAATGAAAAATAATATAGACTTGTAAGTCATGTAATCAAATGTGATACAAGTGGATGTTTTGTTAGCCATCTATCAACCGCTAATCTTTTAGTCATTGTTCATAGTTGGTTTAGTGTATTTCATTGGCCGTGGCTCACCCTATATGGGAACATCATTTTGGTCTGGTAGCATGCCACCTCCAAGGACATAGCTTGGGAGGCTAGAGGCGGGCAGACTTTTTGTTGTCTTTCCTTGATGTATTACATGTAAATTCAAGCCAAGGGCTTAATGTGTAAATGAGTTAGCACTCTATTTTTGTAACCAAGTGTTAACTTGGAAAGCTGTAAGCCCTTAGGGCATTTGCTTTTGTTGTTAACATGTAATACTTTTGTAGTGAAACTCTGTCAATGGAAGAATGTGGATCTTTTATACATATCAATGCATGTCTTTATTGTTGGGTTTTATGTTGTTATTTTGAGGGCGTTACATCGGTGGCAACACACTACCAACCCGGTCCCCCAAGAAATGGAAACACTCCCCGCTCATGGTATAACAAGTGACCCTCTGGCGGTAGCAATCAATAACTGCCCGGTATGACGATAGCCAGTCCATACCCAAAATAACATCAAAGCCCTTCATGGGCATAACTACAAAAGGAAACGAAAGCCTATGATTGGCGACCTCTATATCACAACCTCTACATCCGTGTTTCAAAATCAACTCACCCCCAACAGGTGACACAACACAAATAGGAGATGCTAAAAGTGCTAACTCCAACTCCAACACAGATGTAAATGCAGCAGATACAAAAGAATGAGACGCACCCGTATCAATCAATACACTAGCAACCGAGTTGCAAAACAGAAAGGTACCTCTCACTACTGATGGAGCCGGTACTAGGTCTGTGACGCAGTAACAAGATACACGCTACTGAGGCCCTTGATCCACTGCCACCTCTAGGAGCATACGATCGCTTCACAGGATGACGGCTCGGATTGGCCCTCGAGGCTCGCATGCATCGAGCTGGCTGATAACTCTGCGTCTGCCTAGAACCAGACGCTCTTGAAGTGGCACTCAACTGTGGGCAAAACCTCTTCAGGTGCCTAGGCTGGCCCCTGCCCAAACTTTGACCCTGAGGTCTAGCTGAAGAAGAAGCAGCTCACTGACCTCTACCCCTCTGTGGGCAAACCAAAGCCTTGTGGCCCAACTGACCACACTTGTAATAGGTGAACTCTCCCTGATTGCCTTTCCCCGAGCCTGCACTCGGCACCGGAAAGGTCGATCTAGCCAAACCACCCTGAGACTACTGAGAGTTATAACCTCTCTGTCTCCTGCCATCACCCTGGCCATCTTGGCTCCTCTTGGAACCCCTATTCTTCTCCTTTTCCTCCTCCTGCATCAAGAGCTCGATATGAGCTGCAGCATCCACCAGGTGTCTATATTCTCGAATGAAAGATCCACCAACCCTCAACTTGAGGCCACGCCTCAACTTCCGCTCAAACTCATAGCAACGGCGTTCCTCGAACGCCACAAGTTCAGGTGCAAACCTGGACAAGCTAGTAAATGTAGCCTCAAACTCGGCCACAAACAAACCTTGCTGATTAAACCGGCTAAACTGATCCCTCAGCTTCTTCCTAGTAGCTGAAGATAAGAACCTCCCCTAGAAAGCCTCTACAAAAGCCTCCCACATACCACCAACACGGCCTTTCTCATACTTCCACCGTTGACCCACATCTCCCTTCAGCTGGAAGGATGCCAAGGTCACTTTCAGTGCTTCGTCCTCAATGCCAAGCATCTCGAGCGTCTTACTCATTTGTTCCAACCACACATCTTCCTTAAGTGGCTCCTTCGGATCCCCAATAAACTCGTCCGGGTTAGACCGGAAGAAATCCCTCTTCAAGAAAGAAGGCCCTGCCTCAGCAACTTGATTCCCTGCTCTAAGAATACTTAATGCTCCTGCTATCTCTCGGGCCAAGGCACTCATAGCTTGCTGGCCCGCTGGCTCGGCCACATTGGCCTGACCAACTCCCTCCTGTACTGCTGGAATCTCATCCGGTATAGGCACTTCCTGCCTCCTAGGCCTACCACGCCTACCACCTCTTTCTCGTCCTGACATCCTAACAAAGGAAACGAAGAACATTAGCACATTCATAAATGTGCCGAAACTAAACACTCGCCTCCTAGTGTATGGACAACTGTAATTCACTCCACGTAAGCACATAAACACATAAGCACTTACGACTTTCATTTCTGAGATAATGATAGTCCCGAGGCGTTACTAGAGTTCCGGTTAGAAATAGCATTGATCAAGTGCTTTTCCAACAAGACTCACAGAAACCCAAGGATCCAATCAACATCCCAGAAATTAAATCCCATACCCAAATAATCACATAACATTATATCTAAGTCTCTAATCAAGCGAGACAAACCCATTGTGATACTAATCACTTCCCACGTACCCAAAGTATTCGAACCCGGTATGCTCTGATACCAAGTTGCAACGCCCTCAAAATAATACATAAAACCCATCACTTTAGACATGCATTGATATAAGAGAAATCAACCATTTATATTCATCAAAGTAGTTCTTACAACAGCATTACATGTTAACAACAAAAGCAAGTGCCCTATTGGCTTACAGCTTTCCAAGTTAACACTTGGTTACAAAAAGAGAGTACTAACTCTGTACAAATAAGCCATTGGCTTGATACACATGTAATACTAACAAAATAATCCAAAAGAGTCTTCAACTCCCGTAACCATCCAAGCTATGTCCTTGGAGGCGGCATGCTGCCTGTACCTGAAAATGATGTCCCATATAGGGTGAGCCAACGCCCAATAGAGATATACTAAACACAATATGAGCGTTAACTAAGACATTAGCAATTGATAAATGTTTAACTCTCATAAATTAATTCTTACACCACTTTCCTTACATGACCACAGTGTCTATGTTTCATTTCATTTCCCATTTCTTATCAAATTCACAATTCACAACTATGGCTCAGAACCTGGCCAACAACTTACATGAGACAGTAACTCATTTTAAACGTCTCCCATTTCACGATAGATAAGCCTACAAGCTGTATCAACACTTCGACAGATAAGCATATGAGCTATATCAACAAATTGACAGATAAGCATATGGGCTATATCAATACTTCCAAAGATAACCATATGAGCTATATCAACACATGAACTGACAAGCATATGAGCTGTGTCAACGGAGTCCATCCCCTATCTTCTCCCAAACAACATCCGGTTTAGAGGTCCATCCCCCATCTTCCCCTAAACCGTGGAGTACATCCTCTATCTCCTCCCACACATAATGTATATACACATAGGTCTTATACAAGCAACCAATACACAAAATTAATGTATTCTTTCAACCGTCATTCTCAATGACACACCTAACTGATTAGTTTCAATTTGCCCAACCATCATGCATTGTCTACAACAATCAAAACTACCCTCCACCGGTAGCCCAAGCAATTATTTCTAAACAGATGATAAAAGCTCCAACAGATAAATTATCAATGTTTTCAAAAGTGAGCGATTAATAAAACCAACTCCACCATTTCACAATATAATGAATCAATTTCATTAATTCCAATTCAATTCCATAAATCCATAACTTCCCAAATTAATTATACCAATTAACCTATATACAAATTAGGGCTTTCTTTCCCAACTCTCAATATTAACCCATAGGTTCATATATTAACAACCAACACCCAAATCATCATTTTGAGACCCAAAATACAAGTTTAAGAATCAAAATAACAAACCCTCTATTATCACATTTTGAAACCCTAAGTCCCAAAATCAACCAACTTCAACATTTTATCAAAACAACCAAAAATCTATGTCAAGGACCATAATAGTGAGTAGGAATCCCTACCTCAAAAGTTGACACCTAAGGAAGAAGATGACGAAAATGAAGTTGCTCCAAATCACAAGTTTTACGGGTCAAAAGGTAGCCCTCGACGATCAACAAATTTTTTGTAAAGGCCAAAGATGAGCAAATCACTCCTACTAGACCAATAACTAGAGAGAAGGTAGAGTTCTAGAGTGAGAAGCTCAACAATGGTGTTTTCAGAAAAGTAGGAGAGAGAAGAGAATGTGAAAAAGTGATTTAAAATGTCAAAACACGGAGCTTTAAACCAGTCGCCCCGCCGAAGGCCCATACCGGCCGAGCTCACTCAGATTCCCGCCGGCGGCCAAACTTCCGCTCGAGCGGCGGATGCACACTCCCAGCACTTTTGCAGACAGGTCCCCCGCTCGAGCGTCCAACTCCCCGCTTGAGCGTCACTCACAATCTCCCGCTCGAGCAGCAAAACTCTCACTCGAGCGGACAACGCTGCACATGAAATACTGGATGGGTATATTCCCCGCTCGAGCGCCCAAACCCTCGTTCGAGCGGAGAGGCCAAAATCTGGACAACTGTTTTTGGTCTCTAAGCTCAACCAACTAGTTCCAACCTGCCCAACTCAACCCAAGACTCAAATATAAAGAGTAAAGGATGAAAACAATATATACACCGCAGCTAACTCCACGGAACCTAAGTCCGGATACAACAGTTAAAGAAAGGGAAACCGGGATCGCTATAACTACCACCATCATTACACCGCCACTGCTCTCTTTTTATCATCACTACATTACGCCATGGTTGATTCTTACATTTTTAGGATCCAAAGCGAACCCTAAATATGAGACCTTTCATATTTATTATTAAAAAAAAATTGTTCAAAACATTTTGTATCAAATTTTGTTTTAAATTTTTGCATTTAATAATGCTCACAAAAAGTCTACTAAAATTTACTTAAATATGTAATAAAGTTGACAATAATAAAAAAAAATTAAAATATAAGCTGCGGTACCAAAATAGTTTTGGAACTGCTAACTCCAACCTTATGAATGAGTTGGTGTTTTGTGTCTCATAATTTTTATTCCTAAGTAAGTCCGAATAATTATATAATTTTCACATGTAACTTTTCTTCTATTATTATTATTATTATTATTTTTGGAGAATTCATTAAGAAATCATCTTACAAGTTTTAATTGGTTCATAACATATTCTTATATATTCCAACACGTCTTATTATTTGGATATTTGATTCACCGAATCTTAATTTTATATTTGAGATGATCTCAATAAGTATAACTTTTTGACTTTTTATACTCTCTTTCTTCTTCTTCTTCTTTTTTTTTTTTTATTCTTTTTTTTTTTTTTTCACTCTTAACAACTTGGTGTGAACTATTTTGTACTTTTTTAAAAATTCATAATTTTTGTTGCTCATTTTTTTTAATGAAATTAATATTTTTGAAATCTAATTAATGAGATCTATCAAATAACATCTCACTAGAATATGTAATTTTATAAAATAAAAATAAATAAATTTTACAGTGCGAATGTTCACATCATGAAACATTTATACTGTTAATGTAAACATTAATGAGCTCTTCACCCTACTATCATTAAGGGTATTTTAGTAACTTTGTTAGCCATACGATATATTAGAGCATAAAAAAATAATTTAGGCAAATGAAACATAAGTAAGTGAGGAGGAATTTAAAAATAAATGCCCTATTTTTTTTTTTTTTGACTTGCACACAGAAAATGTGGTATTGGCCGCTAACTTTCTTAAAAAATTAAAAGTAAAATCAACACAACTAAATTATAAATATCAAATTGACGTAATAGTTAAATTTTAGAGGTTAGGAGTACAATTTTACAAAAATATAAATTGAAAGTTGGGGCTACAATGTTATCGAACATAACATGGAAATCGTAACATGTCACCGTAAAGCAACAAATCATCAAAATAAAAAATATTTTCCGCTGCCAGGATTCGAACCTGGAACATTCTCATTAGCCGAGGTGATAATAGTTGAGCTACAGCGGATCTTGTGATATGCTTAAGAAAATAATATTTATAAAACTAACGTTTCATGTGAAAATTAATTAAGTCTATATGATAATGACAAATGGTATCACTTAAATGTAACTTACAAGTGGTATCACTTGAATGTTACTCTTAAAATAGAAGCTAAAAAATTAAGAAAATTTTAAGTGAGAAAAAATTTATTTAATTCTGACTTAATTTATAAATATTTATACATAAGGGTCAACATATACCATATAACCTCACAAACTCCACCATCACCGCCACCGCTATCACCGCCACCATCATCCATCATCCTTCCACAACCACCACTTTCATCACCATTGTCGTTACTACCATAACCATCGTCATTATTTCAGCACTACCACCACAATTGCTACCTGTTACCACTACTACTATAACAATTTGTACAATGCTTCACCTTTACAACTATTGTCACCATTGCCATAACTACCACCATCATTACACCACCACTGCTCTCTTTTTATCATCACTACATTACCCATGGTTGATTCTGACTTTTTTAGGATCCAAAGCGAACCCTAGATATGAGACCTTTCATATTTATTATTAAAAAAAATTGTTCAAAACATTATGTATCAAATTTTGTTTTAAATTTTTGCATTTAATAATGCTTACAAAAAGGCTACTAAAATTTACTTAAATATGTAATAAAGTTGACAATAATAAAAAAATTAAAATATAAGCTGCGGTACCAAAATAGTTTTGGAACTGCTAACTTCGAACCTCATGAATGAGTAGGTGTTTTGTGTCTCATAATTTTTATTCCGAAGTATGTCCGAATAATTATGTAATTTTCACATGTAACTTTTCTTCTATAATTATTATTATTTTTGGAGAATTCATTAAGAAATCATCTTACAAGTTTTAATTGGTTCAAAACATATTCTTATATATTCCAACAAGTCTTATTATTTGGATATTTGATTCACCAAATCTTAATTTTACATTTGAGATGATCTAAATAAGTATATATTTTTGACTTTTATACTCTCTTTCTTTCTTCTTCTTCTTCTTCTTCTTCTTCTTCTTCTTTTTTTTTTTTTTTTTTTTTTTTTTTTTTTTTTTTTTTTTCACTCTTAACAACTTGGTGTGAACTATTTTGTACTTTTTTAAAAATTCATAATTTTTGTTGCTCATTTTTTTTTAATGAAATTAATATTTTTTAAACCTAATTAATGAGATCTATCAAATAACATCTCACTAGAATATGTAATTTTGTAAAATAAAAATAAATAAATTTTACTGTGTGAATGTTCACATCATGAAACATTTATACTGTTAATATAAACATTAATGAGCGCTTCACCCTACTATCATTAAGGGTATTTTAGTAACTTTGTTAGCCATATGATATATTGGAGCATAAAAAAATAATTTAGGCAAATGAAACATAAGTAAGTGAGGAGGAATTTAAAAATAAATGCCCTATTTTTTTATTTTATTTTTTGACTTGCACACAGAAAATGTGGTCTTGGCCGCTAACTTTCTTAAAAAATTAAAAGTAAAATCAATACAACTAAACTATAAGTATCAAATTGACGTAATAGTTAAATTTTAGAGTTTAGGAGTACAATTTTCCTAAAATATAAATTGAAAGTTGGGGCTACAATGTTATCGAACATAAAATGGAAATCGTAAAATGTCGCCGTAATGCAACATGTCATCAAAATAAAAAATATTTTCTGCTGCCAGGATTCGAACCTAGAACGTTTTCATTAGCCGAGTTGATAATAGTTGAGCTACAGCGGATCTTGTGATATGCTTAAGAAAATAATATTTATAGAACTAACGTTTCAAGTGAAAATTAATTAAGTCTATATGATAATTACAAATGGTATCACTTAAATGTAACTTACAAGCGGTATCACCTGAATGTAACTCTTAAAATATAAGCTAAAAAATTAAGAAAATTTTAAGTGATAAAAGATTTATTTAATTCTGACTTAATTTATAAATATTTATACATAAGGGTCAACATATACCATATAACCTCACAAACTCCACCATCACCGCCACCGTTATTGTAATGCCCTCAAAATAATACATAAAACCCATCACTTTAGACATACATTGATATAAGGGAAATCAACCATTTATATTAATCAGAGTTGTTCTCACAACAGCATTACTTGTTAACAACAAAAGCAAGTGCCCTACTGGCTTACAGCTTTCCAAGTTAACACTTGGTTACAAAAAAAGGAGAGTACTAACTCTGTACAAGTAAACCATTGGCTTGATACACATGTAATACTAACAAAATAATCCAAAAAGAGTCTTCAACTCCCATAACCATCCAAGCTATGTCCTTGGAGGCGGCATGCTACCTGTACCTAAAAATGATATCCTATATAGGGTGAGCCAACGCCCAGTGGAGATATGCTAAACACAATATGAGCATTAACTAAGACATTAGCAATTGATAAATGTTTAACTCTCATAAATCAATTCTTGCACCACTTTCCTTGCATGACCACAGTGTCTATGTTTCATTTCATTTTCCATTTCTTATCAAATTCACAATTCACAACTATGGCTCCAAACCTGGCCAACAACTTACATGAGACAATAACTCATTTTAAACGTCTCTCATTTCACAATAGATAAACCTACAAGCTGTATCAACACTTCGACAGACAAGCATATGAGCTATATCAGCAAATCAACAGATAAGCATATGAGCTATATCAACAAATCAACAGATAAGCATATGAGCTATATCAATACTTCCAAAGATAAGCATATGAGCTATATCAACACATGAACTGACAAGCATATGAGCTGTGTCAACGGAGTCCATCCCCTATCTTCTCCCAAACAACATCCGGTTTAGAGGTCCATCCCCTATCTTCCCTAAACCGTAGAGTACATCCCCAATCTCCTCCCACACACACAATGTATATACACATAGGTCTTATACAATCAATCAATACACAAAATTAATGTATTCTTTCAACTGTCATTCCCAATGACACACCCAACTGATTAGTTTCAATTTGCCTAATCATCATGCATTGTCTACAACAATCAAAACTACCCTCCACCGGTAGCCCAAGCAATTATTTCTAAACAGATAATAAAAGCTCCAACAGATAAAATATCAATGTTTTCAAAAATGAGCGATTTACAAATCCAACTCCACCGTTTCACAATATAATGAGTCAATTTCATTATTTCCAATTCAATTCCGAGTAACAACTACTTTCCCAAATTAACCATATCAAGTGATTTATCCACATTTTAGGGCTTTCTCCCCTAATTCTCAATATTAACCCAAAAGGTCAAATATCAACAACGAACACCCAAATCATCTTTTTGAGTCCCAAAATACATGTTTAAGAATCAAAATAACAAACCCTCTTTCATACCATTTTGAAACCCTAAGTCCCAAAATCAATCAACTTCAACACTTTATCAAAACTACCAATAATCTATGTCAAAGACCATAATAGTGAGTAGGAATCCCTACCTTAAATTCGGAGCTCAAAGAAAGAAGATGACGAAACTCAACGAGCTCCAAAACTCAAAATTTTCGGATCAAAGTAAAGCCCTCGACAATCAACCCAACTTTTGTAAAGACCAAAGGTGAGAAAAACACCCTAGCTTGATCAATACTTAGAGAGAAGGTAGAGCTCTAGAGTAAGAAGCTCAACAATGGTGTTTTTGGAAAAGTAAGAGAGAGAAGAGATGTGAAAAAGTGATTTTAAAAAGTCAAAACGCGGAGCTTTAACCCAGTCTCCCCGCTCGAGCGGCCAAACCCCCGCTCGAGCGTCACTCACAGACTCCCGCTTGAGCGGCCAATCCCCCGCTCGAGCGGTGGATGCACACTCCCAATACTTTTGCAGACAGGTCCCCCGCTCGAGCGTCCAACTCCCCGCTCGAGCGTCACTCACAACCTCCCGCTCGAGCGGCCAAACTCTCACTCAAGCGGACAACACTACACAAGAAATACTGGATGGGTGTATTCCCCGCTCGAGCGCCCAAACCCCCGCTCGAGCGTAGAGGCCAAAATCTGGACAACTGTTTATGGTCTCTAAGCTCAACCAACCTGTTCCAAACCTGCCGAACACAACCCATGACTCAAATATAACGAGTAAAGGATGAACACAAGATATACACAACAGCTAACTCCACGGAACCTAAGTCCAGATACAACAGTTAAAGAAAAGGAAACCGGGATCGCTATAACCTCCCCACTTAAAGAATTTCGTCCCTGAAATTAGACACAAGTTTTCAAAAGCAGGCTTTCCCCATTCCCAACAATATTACAACATAATATTCAACAACCCGACCTATTTCCGGTCAATTCCATCTCTTTTCAAGAGGCATTTCACATTATACACAATAACTTGCATTATCAACATGCATTCCTTGAAATTCACCAATTTCAACACATTATCCACATTCCCATAACACATGCGACATTAATATCATGCTTGCACTTCCACAACATAATTAACATACGCAATGTTGAAACCAACTTTCATAAACCAAAACATTTACAATGCTTTACAACTTAAGACATATATAATGCTCTTAAAGTTCAACAATGTTACAAAATTTCCAATACAAGATTACACATTAACAAACAAATCCGGATATTTCTCGCGAACTTCCAACTCACGTTCCCAAATGGCTTCCTCCACTCCGTGATGTTTCCACAAGACTTTCACTAAAGGAATGGGCTTGCCTCACAAGACTTGATCTTGCCTATCCAAGACCCGAACCGGTCTCTCCTCATACGAGGCATCCTCATCTACCTCTAAGTCGGTCCAATCTAACGCATGCGATGGATCCAGCTCGTACTACCGAAGCATACTCACATGAAACACGTCATGTACTCCGTACAACTGCGGTGGCAAGGCCAAACGATACGCAACCTCCCCAATCCTCTCAAGGATCTCAAAAGGACCACTAAACCGAGGGGATAACTTCCCACTCTTCCCAAACCTCATCAGACCTCGCCTAGGTGATATTTTCAAGAAGACATGATCACCTATCTCAAATGCCAAAGGCCTCCTCCTACGGTCGGCATAACTCTTTTGACGACTTTGGGCTGTAACAAGCCTCGTATGGATAAGCTCAACTTTCTCCGTCGTCTCCCTAACCAACTCCGGACCCAACAAAGGTGCATCACCCACCTCGGCCCAACAAACTGGAGACCTACACGGTCGGCCATACAAGGCCTCAAACGGTGCCATATCGATACTAGACTGGAAACTGTTGTTGTAGGCAAACTCCACTAAGGGTAACTACCTCTCCCACGTCCCACTAAAGTCAAGGACACAACCTCGAAGCATATCCTCAAGGATCTGAATAGTACGCTCGGACTGCCCGTCAGTCTGAGGATGAAAAGCTGTACTAAAGGTCAACTTAGTGCCCAAGGCACTCTGCAAACTCTGGCACAACTTAGCAATAAAATGAGGATCTCTATCTGAGACGATCGTCACTGGGACCCCGTGCAACCTCACTATGTCCCGAATATACAAGTCGGCAAGATGATCTACTGAATATCTCACGTGCATAGGAATGAAGTGCGCCGACTTAGTCAACCGGTCTACAACCACCCAAATAGCATCACTACCCCGCTGAGTCCTCGGAAGACCTACAACGAAGTCCATAGTGACATGCTCCCACTTCCACTCGGCAATAGGCAAGGGTTGCAACAAACCCACTGGCCTCTGATGTTCGGCCTTCACTTGTTGACAAGTAAGGCACTTAGATATGAAAACCGCCACATCTCTCTTCATACCCTGCCACCAAAATTGGCGACCCAAATCCCGATACATCTTAGTACCTCCTGGATGCACCGCAAGGCGCAAATGATGAAACTCTCGGAGTACTTCCTCTCGGCAAGACTCCGACACAAACAAACGGTCTCGGTATCTCACACTCAGGTCGGGATACACCGTCAAACCCTTCTCAATCTTCCCACTGGAGACCTTCTCTCGGAGGGATTCCACCTCAAGGTCACCTCTCTGTGCCTCTAACACTCGAGTGACAAGTATAGGCTGCACAACAACAGAAAACAAGGCCGCAGCCTCAACAGATTCGCCCAGATGCAAATCAAACTCGCCAAGTGCCCCCAACATCTCCCACTCCCGGATGGCTACACAAGCTACATCACTAATGGATTTTCTGCTAAGGGCATCGGCCACAACATTGGCCTTCCCCGGATGATAATGCAACTCGAAGTCATAATCCTCTATAAACTCCATCCGCCTCCTCTGCCTCAAGTTCAAGTCCTTCTGTGTGAACAGATATTTCAGACTCTTATGATCCAAGAACACCTCGAATCTCTCGCCATAAAGGTAGTGCCTCCAAATCTTCAAGGCGAAGATCACTGCTGCTAACTCTAGGTCATGTGTAGGGTAATTCTTCTCATGAATTTTCAACTGACGTGAGCCATAGGTCCGGATATTTCTCTCAGACCTCCAACTCACGTTTTCAAGTGGCCTCCTCCACTCCGTGATGTTTCCACAAAACCTTTACCAAAGGAATGGTCTTGCCACGCAGGACTTGATCCCGCCTATCCAAGACCCGAACAGGTCTCTCCTCATACGAGGCATCCTCATCTACCTCTAAGTCGGTCCAATCCAATACATGCGATGGATCCAGCTCATACTTCCGAAGCATGCTCACATGAAACACGTCATGAACTCCGGACAACTATGGCGGTAAAGCTAAACAATAAGCAACCTCGCTAATCCTCTCAAGGATCTCAAAAGGGCCAATAAACCGAGGGGATAACTTCCCACTCTTCCCAAACCTCATCAATCCCCGCCTAGGTGATATCTTCAGAAAGACATGATCACCCATCTCAAACGCCAATGGGCTCCTCCTACGGTTAGCATAAGATTTCTGACGACTCTAGGCTATAACAAGCCTCTTACAGATAAGCTCAACTTTCTCCGTCTTCTCCCTAACCAACTCCGGACCCAACAGAGGTGCGTCACCCAGCTCGGCCCAACAAACCGAAGACCTACAGGGTCAGCCATACAAGGCCTCAAATGGTGCCATACCGATACTAGACTGAAAACTGTTGTTGTAGGCAAACTCCACCAATGGTAAGTGCCTCTCCCACATCCCACTGAAGTCAAGGATGCAACCCCGAAGCATATCCTCAAGGATTTGAATAGTACGCTCGGCCTGCCCGTCAATCTGAGGGTGATAAGCCGTACTAAAGGTCAACTTAGTACCCAAGGCACTCTGCAAACTCTGCCACAACCTAGCAATAAAACGAGTCTATCTGAGACGATCGTCACTGGGACACTGAGCAACCTCACTATGTCCCGAATATACAAGTCGACAAGATGATCTACTGAATCTCTCACGCGCATAGGGATGAAGTGCGCCGACTTAGTCAACCGGTCTACAACCACCCAAATAGCATCACTACCCCGCTAAGTCCTCGGAAGACCTACAACGAAGTCCATAGTGACATGCTCCCACTTCCACTCAGCAACAGGCAAGGGTTGCAACAAACCCGCTGGCCTCTGATGCTCGGCCTTCACTTGCTGACAAGTAAGGCACTTAGACACGAAGATTGCCACATCTCTCTTCATACCCTGCCACCAAAATTGTCGACTCAAATCCCGATACATCTTAGTACCTCCCGGATGCACTGCAAGGCACGAATGATGAAACTCTCGGAGTACCTCCTCTCGGCAAGACTCCGGCACAAACAAGCGGTCTCGGCATCTCACACTCAGGTCAGGATACACCGTCAGACCCTTCTCAACCTTCCCACTGGAGATCTTCTCTCGGAGGGATTCTACATCAAGGTCACCTCTCTGTGCCTCTAACACTCGAGTCACAAGTGTAGGCTGCGCAACAATAGAAAACAAGGCCGCAGCCTCCACGGATTCGCCCAGAAGCAAATCAAGCTCGCCAATTGCCCCCAACATCTCCCACTCCCGGATGGCTATACTAGCTATACCACTAACAGATTTCTTGCTAAGGGCATCGGCCACAACATTGGCCTTCCCCGGGTGGTAATGCAACTCGAAGTCGTAATCCTCAATAAACTCCATCCACCTCCTCTGCCTCAAGTTCAAGTCTTTCTGTGAAAACAGATATTTCAGACTCTTATGATCCGAGAACACCTCGAATCTCTCACCATAAAGGTAGTGCCTCCAGATTTTCAAGGTAAAGATCACAACCGCTAACTCTAGGTCATGCGTAGGGTAATTCTTCTCGTGAATTTTCAACTGACGCGAGCCATAGGCTACCACTTTCCCCTCTTGCATCAACACACAACCCAAACCCTCTCGGGAGGCATCGCAATAGACAGCATAACCCAACCCTCTCTCCAGAACAATCAAGACCGGAGCAGTGGTCAATCTAACTTTCAACTCCTGGAATGACTTTTCACAAGTCTCACTCCATACAAATTTGACTCCCTTCCGAGTTAATCTAGTCAACGGCGAAGCTAACCTGGAGAAATCCTTCTCAAACCGACGGTAGTACCCAGCTAATCCCAGAAAACTGCGAATCTCAAACACACTCTTAGGCTGTGCCCAATCTTGCACTGCCTCAGTCTTGGATGTATCAACAGACACCCCTTCCCCGGAAACCACATGGCCTAAGAACTTGACTTCTCCTAGCCAGAACTCACACTTCCCAAACTTGGCATACAGCCTATGGGCTCTAAGCAACTCAAGCACCACTCTCAAGTGTTCCTCGTGCTCTTCCTTTGAAGGTGAATAGATAAGAATGTCGTCCACGAAAACGACTACAAAACGATCCAAGAATTCCCGGAAGATCCGCTTCATCAAGTCCATAAAGACTGTTGGTGCGTTGGTAAGCCCAAATGGCATCACCAAAAACTCATAATGGCCATACCGCATACGGAATGCCGTCTTCGGAATATCCTCCTCCCTGACCCTCAACTGGTGGTAACCCGATCTCAAGTCTATCTTAGAGAAACAACGGGAACCCTTCAACTGGTCAAACACATCATCTATACGGGGCATAGGATATTTATTCTTAACCGTAGCCCGATTCAACTTCCGATAATCGATAGACAATCTCAAGGCACCATCTTTCTTTTTAGCAAAGAGGGCCGGTGCTCCCCACAGTGAAACACTGGGGCGAACAAAGCCCTTATCTAGCAATTCCTGGAGCTGAACTTTCAACTCAACCAACTCTGCTGGAGCAAAATGGTAAGGTGCCATAGAAATCGGCGCCGTGCCGGGCACTAAATCAATAGAGAACTCAATCTCCCGATGAGGTGGCAAACTAACGAGATCCTCGGGAAAGACGTCTGAGTACTCACAAACTACCCTCGGCAACACAACCCGAGTCTTATCACACTCACCACTCTCAAAGCTGGCAAGTAAACCACTAAGCTCACTACGCCCTCGCGGATCATACCTCGGTGGCACAACACTACCAACCCGGTATCCCAAGAAATGGAAACACTCCGCGCTCACGGTACAACAAGTGACCCTCTGGCGATAGCAATCAATAACTGCCCGGTATGACGATAAACTGTCCATACCCAAAATAACATCAAAGCCCTTCATGGGCATAACTACAAAAGGAAACGGAAGCCTATGATCGGCGACCTCTATATCACAACCTCTACATCCGTGTTTCAGAATCAACTCACCCCCAGTTGGTGACACTACACATATAAGAGATGCTAAAAGTGCTAACTCCAACTCCAACACAGATGCAAATGCAGCAGATACAAAAGACTGAGACGCACCCGTATCAATCAATACACTAGCAATTGAGTTGCAAAACAGAAAGGTACCTCTCACTCGATGGAGCAAGATTAGGTCCTAGGTCTGTGATAAAGATACACGCCTCTATAGGCCTCTCGATCCACTGCCACCCTCTAGGAGCATACGATCGCTACATCGACCGGACGACGAAGCCCCCAGATTGGCCCTCGAGGCCTACACAGACTGAGCTGGCTGAAAACCCTACGTCTGTCTAGAACCAGACGCTCCTGAAGTGGCACTCAACTGTGGGCAGAACCTCTTCAAGTGCCAAGGTTGTCCACACTGATAGCAAGACAAGGGTTGCCCCCTGCCCAAACTCTGACTCTGCGGTCTAGCTGAAGAAGATGCTGCTCTCTGACCTCCGCCCTTCTGCGGGCAAACCGAAGCCTTGTGACCCAGCTGGTCACACTTGTAACAGGTGAACTCTTCCTGATTGCCCCTCCCGGAGCCTGTACTCGGTACTGGGAAAGTCGACCTAGCCAGACCACTCTGAGACGGCTGAGGGTTATAACCCCTCTGTCTCCTGCCATCACCCTGGCCCTCTGGACCCCTCTTGGAGCCTCTATGTTTCTCCTCATCTTCCTTCTGCATCATAAGCTCCATATGAGCTGCAGCATCCACCAAATGTCTATACTCTCGGATGTAAGACCCACCAACCCTCAACTTGAGGCCACGCCTCAACTTTCGCTCAAACTCATAACAACGACGTTCCTTGGTCGCCACAAGTTCAGGTACAAACCTGGACAAGCTAGTAAATGTAGCCTCAAACTCGACCATAGACAAACCTTCCTGTTTGAGCTGGCTAAACTGATCCCTCAGCTTCTCCCTGGCAACTGCAGATAAGAACCTCTCCTGGAAAGCATTTACAAACGCCTCCCAAGTACCACCAACACGGACCTTCTCATACTTCCACCATTGACCCGCATCTCCCTTCAGTTGGAAGGATGCCAAGGTCACTTTCAGTGCTCCGTCCTCGATGCCAAGCATCTCAAACGTCTTACTCATTTGTTCCAACCACTCGTCAGCCTTCAGTGGTTCCTTTGGATCCCCAACAAACTCCTCCGGGTTAGACTAGAAGAACTCCCTCTTCAAGAAAGAAGGCCCTGCCTCAACTGCCTGATTCCCAGCCCTAAGAATACCCAAAGCTCCTGCTATCTCTCGGGCCAAGGCAATCATAGCCTGCTGACCCGCGGGCTCGGCCACATTGGCCTGACCAACTACCTTTTGTACTGCCGGAATCTCATCCGGTATAAGCACTTCCTATTTCCTAGGCCTACCACGCCTACCGCCTCTTCCTCGTCCTGACATCCTAAGAAAGGAAACGAAGAACATTAGCACATTCATAAATGTGCTGAAACTAAACACTCACGTCCCAATGCATGGACAACTTTAATTCACTCCACGTAAGCACATAAACACATAAGCACTTACGAATTTCACTTTCGGATAATGATAGTCCCGAGGCGTTACTAGAGTTCTGGTTAGAAACATCATTGATCAAGTGCTTTTCCAACAAGACTCCCAGAAACCCAAGGATCCAATCAACATCCTAGAAATTAAATCCCATACCCAAATAATCACATAAGCATGTTATCAATTAAACACATGGTATATGACACTGCACCTAAGTCTCATTCAAGCGAGACAAACCCATTGTGATCCTAATCACTTCCCACGTACCCAAAGTATTCGAAACCGGTACACTCTGATACCAAGTTGTAACGCCCTCAAAATAACAACATTAAACCCAGCAAAATAGACATTCATTGATGTATAAAAGATCCACATTCTTCCATTCATCAGAGTTTCATTACAAAAGGTATTACATGTTAACAACAAAAGCAAATGCCCTAGGGGCTTACAGCTTTCCAAGTTAACACTTGGTTACAAAAAGAGAGCACTAGCTCAATTACACATTAAGCCCTTGGCATGAATCTACTTGTAATACATCAAAAAAAGAAAAAGAAAAAAGAATATACAGCCAAAAAGTCCATCCGCCTCAAGCCTCCCAAGCTATGTCCTTGGAGGTGACATGCTACCTGTACCTGAAAATGATGTTCCCATATACGGTGAGCCATAGCCCAGTAGAAATACACTAAACCAACCATGAACAATGACTAAAAGATTAGCAGTTGATAGATGGCCAACACTGATACATCCACTTATATCATCTTACAGTTTCATGACATATAAGTCCATATTGCAATTCATTTTCCATTCTTTTCAATTCTCAATTCATAACCATGGCTCAGAACCTGGCCAAACCACTTATATGAGACAGTAACTCATATTAAACACTTTCCCATTTCAATAAAAGATAAGCTTACTAGCTATATCAACACATTAACAGATAAGCATATGAGCTATATCTATGGAGTCCATCCCCTATCTCCTCCCAAACAACATTCGGTTTAGAGGTCCATCCCCTATCTTCTCCAACACAACACAATGCATATAAACAATAATTATACACATCACCAATCAATACATAAAATTAATGTATTCTTTCAACTGTCACACTCAATGACACATTTCAATGATCAGTTTTAGTTTGCCTAATCATCATGCATTGTCTACGACAATCAAGACTATCCTCCACCGATAGCCCAAAGCAGTTATTTCTATACAGAAAATAAATGCACAAAACGGGTAATATATCAACATTTCAATTCGGTGAGTGATAAGTAGTTCAACTACACCCTTTAATTCCCATATATTCCCACTCTCAACATTTCCACTTCAATTCCTCATTTCGCACAATTTATTTTCCCAATTAATTGATCAATGTAATTAGGGCATTTTCCATAGTTAACATTACAACCCTTAAGGTCCCATTTTCATTAATGATTCCATATTCATTCCATTTCTCTAAGCTAAATACGTTCATGGGTCCATTATAAATAAAACCCCAACTTTGTAAAATTACACAAAAGCCCAAACTCTCTCAAAATTACACAACAACCCCCAACATCTCAAAATACCAAAATTTAAGGACAAAGTTCATAAAGAGGAGCAAGATATCCCTACCTCAAAGTTTAAGCTCCAATGGAGATGAAGACCAAAACCAAAATGCTCCGAATTCTGAAATTTTCAAATTAAAATGTAGCCCTCGACGATCAACACAGCTTTTGTAAAGGCCAAAAGTGGGCAAACAACCCCAACTAGATCAAATCTAAGAGAGAAGGGCCGGTTTTAGAGTGAGAAGCTCTGAAAATGGCTTTTTGGAAAAGTAAGAGAGAGAAAAGATCTTGAAAAAGTGATAAAAAGGTCAGATCTCGCTTTTAAATAAGAGTCGCCCCGCTCAAGCATGGAAACCCCCGCTCGAGCGCCGAAACTCCGCTCGGCGGCGATGCACACTCCTGCATCTAAGGCATACAGGTCCTGCTCGCCGAGCGCCCAACTCCCGCCGGCGTCACTATAACCTCTCGCTCGGCGACTAATCCCCGCTCGGCGTCAAAGACTACACAGAAATCTTGAATGGGTGTATTTCCCGCTCGAGCGCCAAAACCCCCGCTCGAGCGGACAAGCAACAACAAGGTCCCTGCTCGAGCGTCAAAAGCTCCGCTTGAGCGGAAAGGCCAAAATCTGGGCAACTAGTTTTGGTTCCTAAGCTCAACCAACTTGTAACAAACCTGCCCAGCACATCCTATAACTCAAATACAAAGTAGGAAAGGATGTGAACCAGATAATAATCAACTACTAACACCCACGGACACATGTTCGGATCACTATACAACAAGGGGTAAACCCGGGATCGCTATAGATAAGCATATTAGCTATACCAACACATCAACAGGTAAGCATAAGAGCTATATCACACTTCCAGGGATAAGCATAAGAGCTGTATCATCATAATAGTAGATAAGCATATGAGTTGTATCTATGGAGTCCATCTCCTATCTTCTCCCAAACAACATCCGGTTTAGAGGTCCATCCCCTATCTTCCCTAAACTGTGGAGTACATCCCCTATCTCCTCCAACACAACACAATGTATATAAACAATTATTATACACATTACCAATCAGTACATAAAGTTAATATATCCTTTCAACCGTCATACTTAATGACACATTCGAGTGTTTAGTTTCCGTTTGCCTAATCATCATGCATTGTCTACAACAATCAAGACTATCCTCCACCGATAGCCCAAAGTAGTTATTTCTAAACAGAAAATAAATGCATCAAATGGATATAAAATCAACATTTCAATTTGGTGAGTGATAACTAATCCAACCACACCCTTTAATCCCATACATTCCAAATCCCAACATTTCCAATTCAATTCCTCATTTTTTTAAATTAATTATTCAAATTAATTTATTAAACCAATTAGGGCAAATTCCCATAATGAACAAAACAACCCTAAGGTTCCATTTTCATCCATAATCCATCATCTATCTCACTTTTCTATGCCAATCTTGCATATAGGTTTATTATAAACAAAACCCCATCTTTTGTAAAATTACACAAAAGACCCAAACTTTTGTAAAATTACACAACAACACCCAACATATCAAAAAGCTAAAATTGAAAGACAAAGTCCATAAGGAGGAGTACGGTATCCCTACCTCAAAGTTTGAGCTCCAACGGAGTACGGTATCCCTATAATTGAAAGACAAAGTCCATAAGGAGGAGTACGGATCTTCTATAATTTTTATTAATTTTTATTTATTTATTTATTTATTTTTGTGGAGAATTCATTAAGAAATCATCTTACAAGTTTTAATTGGTTCATGACATATTCTTATATATTCCAACAAGTCTTATTATTTGGATATTTGATTCACCAAATCTTAATTTTATATTTGAGATGATCTAAATAAGTATAACTTTTTGACTTTTTATACTCTCTTTCTTCTTCTTCTTCTTCTTCTTCTTCTTCTTCTTTTTTTTTTTTTTTTTTTTTTTTTTTTTTTTTTTTTTTTTTTTTTTTTTTCCACTCTTAACAACTTGGTGTGAACTATTTTGTACTTTTTTAAAAATTCATAATTTTTGTTGCTCATTTGTTTTTTTTAATGAAATTAATATTTTTGAAACCTAACTAATGAGATCTATCAAATAACATCTCACTAGAATATGTAATTTTATAAAATAAAAATAAATAAATTTTACAGTGTTAATGATCACATCATGAAACATTTATACTGTTAATGTAAACATTAATGAGCGCTTCACCCTACTATCATTAAGGGTATTTTAGTAACTTTGTTAGCCATATGATATATTGGAACGTAAAAAAATAATTTAGGCAAATGAAACATAAGTAAATGAGGAGGAATTTAAAAATAAATGCTCTATTTTTTATTTTTATTTTTTTGACTTGCACACGGAGAATGTGGTCTTGGCCGCTAACTTTCTTAAAAAATTAAAAGTAAAATCAGTACAACTAAACTATAAATATCAAATTAACGTAATAGTTAAATTTTAGAGATTAGGAGTACAATTTTCCCAAAATATAAATTGAAAGTTAGGGCTACAATGTTATCGAACATTACATGAAAATCGTAAAATGTCGCTGTAAAGCAACAAATCATCAAAATAAAAAATATTTTCCGCTGCCAGGATTCGAACCTGGAACATTCTCATTAGCCGAGTTGATAATAGTTGAGCTACAGCGGATCTTGTGATATGCTTAAGAAAATAATATTTATAGAACTAACGTTTCAAGTGAAAATTAATTTGTAGACGTCCCCGAACTTCCCGGGAGGGAAATCCCATTTTGTTCATTGGGCTCACTACAGTTCAGGACTTAAAGTCACGGTCCTGTATCTAATCTCGTAGAGTGCAATGCAAGACCGATGAATCATCGAAGAGTCCAAATCCGGCAGATCGTTTTTGGAAATAGATTTTTTTGAAAGAAGTGCCAAACATGGACTGCTTTGCCAGATACAGAGTCGCCTCCTAAATATTTATTTCGGGGAAATTTAGGAAACCTTGACTCGTTGCCTAAGGCCACGTGTCTGTCATCACCAAAGTTACCTCGGCTCTAGAACTTGGGTACGATTGGGGAAGGTCACTTCGTGAGCACCCCCGGTCGCCCGATCAAAGATCGGCCTCTACTAACCATGATATCTAGTTTTGAAAACATTATGCGTTCTTATTCCGGTTATTAGCCTAGATTTACTATGTGATGCGCACAGCAAACAAATATTGACCGGATCACCTGAATTGGAACAAAACATCTCATGTTTGTTTTGAAAACAGTTTGCTACTCACAAGTAGGCTAAAATGTGGATTTGCCACCCTCAGGTGGGCTTAAGAAAATATGATTTTGCCACTATCTAGTGGGCTTAAAACTCGCAGTCGATGGACTGTTCCAATCCAAATAACCCAACCTTCACCCACAGGCATTCAAGTAGTTATATCATATAAACACATAGCCTCATGGTAAGCATGCTATCATGGCAGTCACTCACACACATGCAAGGATGCTAAAGCATAACACTTACCGAGTACTCCAAGCCAAAACAGAAGCTATGTTAGAAATCAATGCATGATCCTAACTATGCAAAAATGCCTAATGCAACACATGCAAAAATGCAACTATAATAGGCTCTGCTATTCTAAGAATGGCATATGAGATGCTACAGCTAACACAGATTCAACTCAGAATTGAAATACAATGCAGTAAGTATGATGCGCCGAGCACGGTGCATGCAATACAAATGAATGATGCCAACATGCTATCATAAGTATGCTAATTGAAACATGCCCTAATCTAGCCATCATAAGCTGGTAAATAAAATGGAGAAAGACGTGGGGGTGGAAGACATACATTGCACACACGCACACTTATTACACAATTGTGCCCTCGCTCGGAGGGTCCGAATAAATAATACAGTCCGAATAATTACAAAACCCTAATTAATTTGACAAATTAATCTAGGAAAGCAAGTAAATTAGCATGTAAGCCATGGACCACCTCAGCTCTGTTCCAAATAATGAATGATACATGCTTGAGTTGCTTGGCGCGGAAATCCATCGCGATGCCCTGATTTGCCTCTATTTGCAATTAATCTCGGAATGTTGTGCAAGGCTTTAGAAAGCTGCTGATTTCTGATTTGCTGCAACAGAGAGCAAGAAAGGGACATGGCAAAGTATTTTCGCATATGTATGCACACCTCAATCCTCGTGCCACCAATCATGCATCTCGATGCATGATGGCCAAGGAGTTGAATTGCACGACTCGATGTGAAATGAATGCACATGAAAACACAACAAGACCTAAACTCCATCATGGGTAATCCGAAGTGTCGGTGATCGGAAATTGAGACACGTTCCGTCACTCGGAGTACAAAACGTCCGTCGTTTCCCATGCTTGGGCTAACTCTTATCCCAAACACAATGCAAATGAGATGGCATACGCAATGCGACTAATATTCAACCTAGCATACGCAATGCTATGAAATGGCATATACAATGCACGATGTAACATGGCATACACAATGCTCTAACATGCAACCTAGCATACGCAATGCTATGGACCGAAATGGCATACACAATGCACGATGGACTTACAACAACATGAGTGGACCTCAGCCACACTCACATCAGTTGCCATGAGATGGAAATAAGACAACCGAAATGCGTGCACACATGCACAAATACCAAGGACCGAACCTAAGGCATCAAACGCCACTCTACCAAAGCATGGAAAAGGATGAAAGATGGCATATAAACATGCAATTTCTAGTACTGAAATATGATGCGCAATGGTCCCGAAACATGTAAACATGGCACACAATGCAAGCTAGGGGGCCCGGGTACCGAAACTAGTGAAGTGCGTTACACTAGAGGTACCCGAAGCAATGCACCGAAGGCAAAACCAACCCTAAAAAGACCCTAGGAAGGTCTGAAATAGTGGAAAAATGGCCAGAAATGATGGCTCGGAATGCAAAGAAATGGAGCTCATTCAATGGTCGGTAAATGGGGCATACAAGCCCGACTCTCAAACGCATTTAAAGAGATGAAAACATGGAAACATGGCATTCAAAAAAGCTCTGAACTGTGATGAATAATAGGCTCAAAACATGAACACACCTCAGTATATGCATGTAATGGACCCTGAAACTCAAAGCTAAGCAAGTGTATTGAACCACAAGCATGCAAAACAAACACCATTCAACCACGAGACCCAAAAACAGAGGTAGCGAAGTCCAAAATAGGCACAAAATCAGTTTAAGGCAAGGCCAAAATGTGCTAGAATCAAGGGTCAACAAAGCATGCAAAGAAAGCTAGTGAACCATGATTTACTCTACAGCTATATGAAGCATATGAGGGGTCACCAAACCAGCCAAGAATAGGAACATGATATTTCAAATAAACCCAAAATAACCACTGAAATGCATCCAATGCATGCAGAAATGATGAGCTCCTTTGGAGGGCCATGCAAGGGATTACTCAACACATACAACAACAACACTTAGCATGGCAAAAAAAACTCTGAAAATCAATTATGACAGCCCTAAAACTCACCAAATTGGCCCTAAAATGGGCCAAGGAAGCGTGCAATGAGAGGCCCCTTCAAAAGGCCTTGAATGGAATTGTTCTACACATGCATTATGGACACAAAATATGGACAAAGAGGCTCAAGACAGAGCTAAGGAAGACCTTGAAACTCACCAAATTGGGCCCAAAAAGTGACTTCACAACATGCAAAATGGGGGTCCCTTGGAAGGCCAACAATGCTAGTAAAGAGAATGAGGGGTGAGAGGGTCACCGCTCTATGATTTTGAAGGTCAAAGACACATCTAAGCCACTGAAAATCTGCTGGATTTCAGTGGCTAAAAGGCCAAATCAAGGCCAATGCAAATGCTCACATGCATAGCTCAAAACATGAAGAAATAAAGCATGAAAGGGAGGAGATGACCCCAAACAGAGAAGTGACCTTAAGTAAACATGTTTATAAGCTCAAAATAAAACTTTTTCTAGTTTATGATAGATCTCGAAAATCCTCACAAGTAGGACTAAGATATGATGCAAAATAGGCCTACAAAGAGGGATAAAGCATAAAAGGATGTAGGAGACCTCAAACAGAAATGTGTCCTTATACAATCTTCAATAGGAGTACAAAATATGACACTTTTCAGTTTATTAAAAAGTCCATAAATGCTTGCAAATAAGGCTAATCAATGGAGCAAAAAAATGCAAGTTTAAGGGAAATAGGTACTTACCCTTGAAGAGCAGCAAAGCAGGAGCTTTTGGACCAAGTTGGTGAACCTTCAACCCTTGCAAATCAGTGCCAAATTTCTGGAATGGATGATGGAGGTCGTAGGCCAAGGGTTGTAGTGCAAATGGTCCAAGAAAACTAGGGATTGGAGCTTGGAATAGTGAGTTATGGAGGGTGAAGGGTATATGCCTTAAGCAAATTTTGTTGAACCCTTACAAAGGAAGATCAGCCTCCCCTTTATAGAGGAGAGGCTCTAAATCTTCTCCAAGAAGCCTCAAATATCCTCCATACATGTGTATGGAGGATGGCCCAAATGCCTCCCAGCTGGCACAGCTGGACTGCATTCAGAGAGAGCAAAAAGCAAGAAGCAGGCCGGCCAGTTCAAGTGGCCTGCCGGCCACTCCCCCTGGTCGGCCGACCAGGGGTCAAAAGGTTCAAGAAGAATTGCTGGCCGGCCACCCCAAAAAGGTGGCCTCCCAGATGAGTGCAACACAGCTGTATGGTGAAAAACCAGAAAAAGTGACCCAAGAGAGAGAAAAACCAGCTTTTTAGCAAGGTTCAAAAGGGTCAAGATGAATTATTGGTCGGCCTGCCCATATTGGTGGCCTCCCAGATGAGCACAACACAATGGTGGTATGAAAAGCCAGAAATTGTGGCTCAAAAGTGAGAAAAACTAGCTTTTTGTCAGAAAAACCGACTTTAGGAGAGAGAAAAAGAGAAAACTAGTTTTTCAGGGGAAAAGGTGGCCTTCCACCATACTGCCACCTCCCTAGAAATGAAAATAGGGTCCCTACCAAAAATGGACCAAGACGAATGCAAAACGAAGGTTCGGGGGCCAAAACGCGCAGTCCGGGGCCTCGAAAATAGGATGTTAAGCACCGGGGGTGGCGTATGACCACGAAGGTGGTCTCCCGGGCCACAGTGTCCCTCTAAGGAGAGGAAACAAGGTGTGTACCAAAAACCGGAGCAAACGGAGGTAATTAAGCGGTCCCGAATCGAGGCACACGGCCGACGGCTCTGAAAACCGAAAATTGGCCTCCAAACGGGAAAAATGGCCTACGACCACGAAACGTGGCCTACGGCTACTAAGGGATGGTCTACGAGACCTCTCCCTCCCTTCGGGAAGAGAAAACAGAGAAAACAGGATCTAGTTCGCAAACCAAGGAAAAGCACAAAAGAGCCTCAAAGTCCAGAAGCAAGGCTCGCAGTCAAGACTCTGAAACTCCAGAACGAGCACAATATGCACTATCACCGAGCACTCAACCGGTGACGTCTGAGTCTTAAGGTCGGTCAAAAATGGGGTGTCTATAGGTGCCCCTCTTTGACAGAACTCGAAAGTCATACGTGATGGGAGTGAATGTCAAAGCCTAGAGACGACCCATTTTTGACAAGGCCGAAGACTTAGATAGACATACAAGATAACAAAGAAATGTGCCCGCAGGCATGCCTGCAGGCGGGGGCAAAATGAAAAACGATATGCACCAAGCTGGACATAACTCATGATCACGCAAAGCAGCAAGCTGTAATGAAGCGCACACGCAACAGTTTTAAGCAAGAATGCAAAGCAACAACTACATTTCATGCAGTTTAAGAACGCGGAGAATCACAATTCTCGCCACGTCTGACACGGAGAATATACAATACCTGCGCGATTCATTTGGTCGCACCAGCTTCAAATGAACCGTACATACAATATCGTGCCTGCAAAAGAGAGGAACTTAACAAGCACAACATAGTTAGCAACATATGTTCAACGTTACATCGAATGCAGACAAACATGGTGCCGATAGGAAAGTGCATCGCAATGCGAAAGACACGCGCGTTACAGCGCAAGTTAAGCGTGAGGGTATGCCAATACTCGTGAAACGTGCACAACAATGCAAGTGGTATGTATGAGAATGCAAGCGATGTGCACAACAATGCAGGATAAGTGCAAACTCAAATGCATGTTTGTCATGAAACAACGGGCAAAGAAATGCAAATTACGACGAGTGCGACGCGACCCCCGGTTTACCTCCCGAAAGGGTCACAATGTATTCAAAAAGGATACATCTTGCTCTTGGCGAGTGACGATGGAACACACATCAAAAGTTGGAGTTGAAGTTCCCGCGGAAGGATTTCGCGACGAAAAGTGCACTTTTCTTGTACTTTCTCGAGTGCCAGGACTCCAATTACTACCAAAATTTGCAGAGACCTTGAAGACCATCTTGAGAACACCACCGACCATGCTTGGGGTCCACTGGAGGCCACCGACCAGGTTTGAGTGTAGGGGGTGGTCAGCCTACCAGAAAACGTGGCCGGCCGACCACCTAGCCCAAATCAGGGGCAATTTTGACTTTTCACCCTTATTTCTTTAAATATACAAAGCCAAACACTTTTTGCTCATAACTTCAGATCCAAAATTGCCTCCTCCTCCTTCCTAGACCATTTTCTCTCTCAGATCTGCGCTCTATACGCATTTTTCAACGCCCCACACCAAGTTATTTCGCGAAAACTTTCAGTTCTCTTCACTTTGGACCGATTAAATTTTGATTTCGGTGCTTCTTTTCTCATTTTCACCACTTGAGGTAAGTTTGTTTCAATATTTGGAAGATTTTCTCAGGAGTTGACTTTTGTTGACTTTTTCATTTCCCGAGAGTTGACTTTTGTTGACTTTTTCCAATTTTGGCTCATTTCGCTCATTTTTGCTCCTTTTTGCAGATTTCTTGAGATGGCGGGTCATTTTTCCCATGGTGGAGGTTCTCCAGGCGCCGGAGGTGAGCCAAACATCATGTCTTTACCTCTGAGGGTTCGGCCATTCATTCCCAAGAGGTATGACCCTCCGACACACGTCCTCCCTCAGACAGTTTTCTATCATTTCACCGACTTTGATGCTCGAGCACCCGTGGATTTGCTATTATGGGAGCCGGAGTTCCACCTCTCTCATCAGGCACGAGAGGTATGTAACTCACTTTTTTACATTTTCCGCCTTATATTCTGCATTTTCCATGCATTTCATGCTATGTACGCTTATCTGCTCGTTCTAGCACATAGCTTGTTCTAAACACTTAGTTTACAACGCAATATTCTGTTCGCATTTTGAACACACAGCCCAAACACTTGAATTTCTGAACCCGCAGTCCACGTATTGATTGTGAACACACAACACACACTTGTTGAAAGTTGAACATGCAGCCTAAACTTTGACGATGAACACGCAGCCTATATCTGATTGTGAACACGCATCACACACTTGTTGAAAGTTGAACACGCAGCCCAAACTTTGATGATGAACACGCAGCCCATATCTGATTGTGAACACGCAGCACACACGGATTTTGAAAGATGAACATGCAGCCCAAACTTTGATAATGAACATGCAACCCAAACTTTGATGATGAACACGCAGCCCACACTTGTTGAAAGTTGAACACGCAGTCCAAACTTTGATTGTGAACACGCAGCACACACGGATTTTGAAAGTTGAACACGCAGCCCAAACTTTGATGATGAACACGCAGCCCATATCTGATTGTGAACATGCAGCACACTTGTTTTGAAAGTTGAACACACAACCCAAACTTTGATGATGAACATGCAGCCCATATCTGATTCTGAACATGCAGCACACACTAGTTGAAAGTTGAACACGCAACCCAAACTTTGATTGGGAACACGCGGCACACACGGATTTTGAAAAGTTGAACACGCAGCCCAAACTTTGATGATGAACACGCAGCCCATTTCTGATTGTGAAAACGCAACACACACTTGTTTTGAAAGTTGAACACACAGCCCAAACTTTGATGATGAACACGTAGCCCATATCTGATTGTGAACACGCAGCAAACACTAGTTGAAAGTTGAACACACATCCCAAACTTTGATGATGAACACGCAGCCCAAACTTTGATGATGAACACGCAGCCCATATCTGATGATGAACACGCAGCCCAAACTTTGATTGTGAACATGCAGCACACACGGATTTTGAAAGTTGAACACGCAGCCCATATCTGATTGTGAACACGCAGCACACACTTGTTTTGAAAGTTGAACACATAGCCCAAACTTTGATAATGAACACGTAGCCCATATCTGATTGTGAACACGCATCACACACTAGTTGAAAGTTGAACACGCAGCCCAAACTTTGATGATGAACACGTAGCCCATATCTGATTGTGAACACGCAGCACACACTATTTTTATTTGATTTACACACAGCTTATTCATTTCATTTGCACGTAGCTTATTCATTTCATTTGCACGCAGCTTGTTCATTTCATTTGTACGCTGCTTATTCATTTTATTCTGAAACTGAATACATGTGTTCATTATGAATGCAGGTGTCCTCCCGCGTTACACGGGGATACGGCTCCATTGCTGCAAGGGAGTGGTATACAGAGCTCCCGGAGGTTGTTCGAGATTGGGTTGACCAGGCAGGGTTTGGACCCTTTTGCACTGGGATTTCTCGTTATCCTGCTAGCAGGACATTGATGAGTGCCCTTGTAAATAGATGGTGGGACACCACTAACTCCTTCCATTTCTCCGCTACCGGGGACATGACTATGACCCCATTTGACTTTGCGGTACTGACAGGCCTTGACGTGGGAGGCTGGGCGATCCCTTATAACGAGGACATTGGCG
This sequence comes from Camellia lanceoleosa, assembly GCA_025200525.1. NCBI lineage: Eukaryota > Viridiplantae > Streptophyta > Magnoliopsida > Ericales > Theaceae > Camellia > Camellia lanceoleosa. Next base: position 130,297,072 of record CM045762.1, on the reverse strand, counting down.
AGTGGGAGGCCGCCTGGATTTATCTGTTGGGAGTTCGCCCACCAGTTGACAGGCCCTCAAGCAGGATCCAGTATACCTGGTTTTCCTCATATTTCAAACCGAGGGAGACCGATATTCCCCGGGGAGATAGCACAGTACACCCGAGGATTTTTGATGTTCTTCTTCGGGATCACTCTATTCGCCGATAGGGGGAACACTGTTGGGCTATATCTGCTGAGTGCCCTGGTAGACCTCTCGCAGATCGGTCAGAATGACTGGGGTGGCGCCGGCTTGTCTACCCTTTATTGCTACATGAGCGCGACCTCTCGCGGACGGGGGAACATAGTCGGTAGCTATTGGAGAGCCTGGGAGGTACTTTCTGCCCTCTCGATTTACATTTCTGCTTTTCATTATATGTACATTGCACACACGGCACACTTTACATTCTCAGACTACATTCTCGTGACTCAAAGATTCTCAGATTACGATGGCTTTGCCCCTGCTTTTCCTGATTATGGGTTTTATGCATTTTCGCGTTAGCCCCAGAGCTCGAGGTGGAGGCCCCCTTCATGACCCCCTACTCGCTTGTTTTTGAGGGCCAGTACCGGCCGCGGGCCCGAAAGACTCTCCCCTACCTGCGGTAGTTCTTCGATATAGTGCGGCCGACAGAGGTAATTCAGAACTCTCAGTTCTCCATGTCTTCAACCTTTGATTGATCTTGCGCATCTACGATTTCTAATCGACTTATGCATTGGTTATTCGCAGATCATATGGCAGCCTTGGGTGCCTTTGGGTGGGGAACTCCGATTTCAGTTTGCCGGAGGATGGGCCGCCTTTCGGTACAGGATCTTGTTTGAGGGGCCAGTCGGTAGGGCCTGGTTTTTGGGAGACCGCTTCCTCCGTCAGACTCTGGGCTTCCCTGAGCAGAGTATTCCCTCAGCAGCTCCGGATGATATGCGATCCGCTGATAGTCTCACTCCTCAAGGCATCGATAGCGCCATGTTGGGCACCGACGTGTTGCTACACTTGGAGGACGGGGATTACGCGACCTACCATCACACATACTTGATGCCTCCATTGGCAGGTGTTCGTACTCCCGCGTGGAGGTCTGCCGGCATGCCATCTTCGAGTCGCACCCGAGCTAGAGACATTCCTTCGACCAGTAGGGCTGGTACATCTAGAGATGGGGCTGGACTGGTCCCCCCGATTCCCCCGACTTATCATCACCGTGGATGGCCAGATATGCCGACTGACTTGACGGGAAGGTGATACGAGACTTCCTACCCGATTCCGATAGAGCCTCCTATGCCTAGTCACCCATACGTTTGTGATCTCGACTCACCACCGGTACATTGCACTGTTTTTCATTTATCACTCAGCTACTTAGGTACTCATTTATTCGCTGAAGATTTGAGCTTGTATCTGTAGCCACCCAGAGAGTATGGCCTCACTTGAGGTCATGGTCTTGCGGAGAGAGGCGCAGCTGTCCATCATCGGTGTCCCGATACCCTTTAGTTTTCTTGCATTTATCGTACTTCTGATGATATGCTAAACTTGAACATTTCACTGCATCGATTGACTGTATGTGTAGAGCACATTTGACACACATACCACGTTCATGTACTATATCTACATACATCCACTCATCTGTGCATCTGATATACATATTTTGGCTGATGCGTTCAAATTGCACTCTTTCTTTTCAGATGCCTCCGATATATACAGGGCCACAGGCCGGGTCACCAGGGCCTTCCCGGGGAGCTAGACCATCTAGGCCTTCTCGAGGGGTTAGGAGAGGGGAGTCGTCGCGCAGACGAGTCGGGGACAGGGCACATGTCATAGAGGAGGAGTCCCCGCATCCTCGGTCAGAGACATCTGCAGGCAGAGAGGAGGACTCTGAGTCGGGTTCTGAGGGCAGAGGTGATGCCGAGGAGGATTCCGAGGACGACAGTTCTGATTTTGATGACGGTGCTGGTGGAGATGGTGCAGGGACTTCTCAGCCGAAGAGGACGAAGAGGGCCTCTTATTCTTGTACTTGAGAGCGCAGATGTTCCTGCTTTATTTGCCTTTTTTACTAGTAGTTGTAGCACATTGTACATTATTAGGCAGTTTTATTTTCTGTAAAACTTGTACCCTTGTTGTAAAATGTTGTTAAAAGAAGCATGATGGAATGAAACAGCTTTTGTTCAAAAAGTGTTGTATTTTATGTCCTTAGCATCGCATCGCATCATTTTGCACGAAAATGAGATTGAAAGGAAATCGTGCATTGAAAATTGCCAAGTCAGGTAGTGAACCGACGCAACAAACAAAACAACTTAACTTACTAAGAAACAACAGAACCTTAGCAAGTTTATAACTCGATAAGCAAGACACAACAATGTTGATTAAACTTACAACTCGATAAGCAAGACACAACAGTGTTGGTTTAAACAAAAAGTAACAACTCAATACACAAAACTCGTCAACTCGACAAAACTTAACAATTCGGTAAGCAAAACAACAACTCGATAAGCAAAATAACAACTCGATAAGCAGGACTTAATAACAACTCGATAAACAAATGCATTTCGGACGATCTGGGTGACGGAACACATCCGAAACAGAGGAAAACACGCATCTTCAACACTCCCAATGCATGGAAATGCTAGGAACTTTCTTCTAGAGGCTAGAACCAGACCAAAGCCACCCTCCTCTTCATGGTCTACCACCTTAGGGAGCTGGCCGACCAGCCTTTTGCATTGGAGAGGAGAGGGGTGGTCGGCCTACCAGAAAAGGTGGCCGGTCGACCACCTAGCTTGGCCACCACCAAATCTTCGACACGTGTCCCCCGAACAATGCCTTATCCTCTTTAAAAGCTCCAGCCTTGTGGTTCATTCATTTCATCTCATTTTTGCATCAAAATGGAGGCATTCCTCATCCAAAATCTCATAGCTTGGATTGCTTCCCTAGATGGCTCGGAAAAGTTGAACTTCCGGGGGCTTCGGCTTGAATGCACTATTCACGCTTGGCCGTACTCCGCTGCATCTTCCTTTCCATGCCGCGGCAAGGTTTTGGAATCCAGTGACACACGTCTTTAGCTTTAACGGGCAAGAGATGTGTCCTACTTTCGAGGATTTCCAAGCTTTAATGGAGTCCGAGCATAACGAGCAAATCTTGCCTCAACTCCAATTTGGCCATGTCCAAGCCTTAAGGCAAATGTGTGGTGTCACTTTGCATGATGCCCGATCATTGGTTCGTGACGGGGAGCTGGACATACCCAGCTTGGTTTGCCGGTTTTCTGATGCTGGTAACCGCGGCGACCATCATTGGCAGGGTTATCGGCAACACGCGCTTTGCCTATGCTTGCTATCTCGTTTCTTGCTTGCCCCGGGCTCCGGTGGATTCAATGTCCGGTTGATTGAGGTTGCCCAAGGTTTGAAGGAGGGCAAGAGCTGCATCGCCATGACATTGGCTGAGACCTTGATGGGCTTAGATGCTTTTCATCGTCGGGAGACGGCTAGGCTTGCGGGGAGCCCACTACTATTGCAGGTAATGTTTCCCACCCAATCTCACATATGTATTGCTCACATCACTCGGCCCTCAGGCTCAGTTTCTCTCACAAAACCCTTTTCTTACTTTTCTCTCATCATACATCTCTCTATTCTTTATTCTCTCATTTTTCATCCCTTCCCAGGTGTGGTTAACGGACAAGTTACAGATTGTGGAGCCTTGCCCCGCGTACTCAGCTCGCGGTTACTTTTTCCGACAACACCTGGTCGATGCCCTAGATGAGGGGTGGTGGTATAACTGGATGTGCAGCATGTCTGCAAACCGCATCGCTTGGCGCTGTCCTTGGCTCAATCTGCCGGCAATGAGTTACAGCATGACCCGTTAGGCTGGGATTCAATTGATTGGCATGATGCACTGTGTCTTCTATTTTCCGTTCCGGTTCCAGCGCCAGTTCAGACATGATCAGACTTGCCCGCCAGAGGGGATAGAGTACCCTGCTGCATTCCTAGTCTGAGGCGCATAGCTTGCTCGGTATGGCACAACATGGAGGACTAGAGAGCTCCTAGCCCCCGCTCCTACTTTCAGTTGCACTTTGTCTGATGAGTGCTTGAATTGGCTCAATGAAGAGGCACATGAAGGACCCACTTTGGCATCAGAAGCTTCGACCAGCTCTGGGAAGGGGCACAGGAACACCTGACTTATCTATGCCCCGAATTTATTGCTTTATTAGTACTTTCAAGTTTTCTTTATGATTGTAATAAAAAGAAACTTCAACTTGTATGCAAGAGCAGGAGAACTCAATATTGAAATCAATGAAATTGAAGGTTGTGGGTACTGAAAATGTTCCGCTTTGGTCCAAAAATGGTCTAAGTTGTAAAATGATTAATTTTGAGCAAAATCAACTTTTATTAAAAAATTTCAAAACCATTTTCGATATGGATCAAAACTGGACACGTCTGAAGTCTGTCACTGAGATGCACAACCCCGGATCCCAGCAACTGGAAAGTTGTCCCTAGTATGAATAGTACCGCAGCACTACACAGCAACGGAAAGTTGACCCTAGTCTGAAAAGCACTGCACCGGAGATCATAACCGAACTCTTGAATGCTGAGTAGACAAAGATGGCTGAGATGATCAAATGGACAAAGTTGATCGGGGAAAAGTTTATGGCTGAACTTCAGGATGAAGTTGCCTACATATCCCAAAGATGGGAATCAAGCCTTACGTAATTCAGGCTCAGGTGCATTCGAGTATTTTCACTCTCTTTTTACGCTCTAACTTTTGCCAAGGCCGCCCTTTGCGGGTTTTCAACCTTGCGAGCTCAGTTTTTATATTTTCCAATTTTTTGTGCTCTAACTTTTGCTTAGGTCGCCCTTTCAGGTTTTCGCCCTAACGAGCCTCTCAGGGGTAATATTTCTTCAACTTGTCTATATTGATCAGTTTGGAGAACTCTAGGCCATCTAGGTCCATCAGAACCACAGCTCCACCTGACCAGATAGACTTGATAATTGTGGTAGCCGAATAATTGGCGAAGATAAAGGAGGTATATTTAAGAAGCTAGACGCTAGCCGGCAGATATCCCGTAGGGATACGGGGCCGGATAGGATAAATAGGCCGAATGGGGAAAGATCCCTAGAGCCGAGTAGTGGAAAAGATAATGATTGAAAAAGTAGGCCCTGGCCCCGAGGATCAGAAGAAACGAGTATAAATATAATGGCAATGGACTAGAAAAGGTATGTAAGAATCACTTCTAAAAACTTAGCCAACAAGCTTTCTTGAGTAGAAGAACTGACTTGTCCGTCGGAGTGCTAATTCCGGCACCCCCAACCGGAGTATTTGTATCTTTACAGGTGACCAGCTGAGGATCATTGGCGTTTTCCAGGATCTGAAGAGTATTTCTAAACCACTTCCCCACAATTGGCGCCGTCTGTGGGAATACTCAAATACATCCATGGAAGGCATGACCGAAGATCCTCCGATAGCCACCAACGAGACCACACAGGAAGACGACCTCACCCCAGCTAATATGCTCAGAAAAGAAACCATCGCGGCACGACGCGTCTTGAACTTCGATTTGCCAACAACTTCAGCATAAGAAACAATGCAGGCTATCATAGAACAAGCAAAGCAGAATGAACAAAGGCTCGAGAACATGATCGCTGAGAACAAACGACTCCGTCAAGATTTGGCCCTGGAGGTAGCAAAATCTAGAGAGGCCATGCGCCAGAACCGTGAGCGACCCCGAGGGCAGACGGGCAAAGACCTCGGGCTCGGCCAAAGGATTCCGATAGCAACTCCAACTCATCATCCACGGAGCTCGACGCAAGGGGACGATCCGAGACCTCCAGCTCCTCCGAAAAGGATCTGCGAACAAGGAACAAGCGCAGAAGAAGCAGCTCAAACGAGGAAGACCAGCACTATCCTTTCGTTCGACGGATCGCAAGGGCGTCCCTGCCGAAGAAATTCAAAGCTCCGTCGTTCACTTTTTACGACGGAAAATCAGACCCCACTGATCATATCTGTCATTACAAATAGGCCATGACGCTGCACGCAGACAATGAAGCCCTCATGTGCCAAATATTCCCTAGCAGCCTAGGTCCACTAGCCGTCAGGTGGTATTACAAGTTGGAGCCAGCTCTGATTAAAAGCTTCCGACAACTGCAGAAATCCTTCAGGGCCAGGTTCATCACCAATGAGGTACAACCGAAACAGGCCGACTCCCTCTGGGCTATGCAGATCCAGTCGGGAGAGACGCTCAGAGCGTACTCGGCACGATATTGGGAGTGCTTCAACCTTGTTGACGACGCTTGCAATGACTCCATGGCCATCACCGCCTTCAAAATGGGTTTACATCGGCGATGCTCTGCGCGGTTCCTCGACGAAGGCCCCCAAAAGCGATCTGGCGTTGATGAAAAAAGTTGAAGAATATTGTAAAGTTGAAGATGATGCGCTGAGGATAAAAGCCGGACAAATCTCCAGCAAAACGGCCTTCCCCGAAATCGCTCGACCAATAAGCTCCGTACCGCCACCGAGCCGTGAGCCCCGGCAACGAACCAAGCGAGATAAAAGGCGGGACTCCCGCCGATCAAGCGATCAGTGCCCCCACCGAACGAATGAACAACTACAAGTCGACAGCAGACGCTCAAGGTGAACCGACAAGAAGTATACGGAGTTGACAGAGCCGATCGCGGCAATAATGACCAAAGTCCAGCACCTTCCATTTTTCAAGTGGCCGTCGAAGAAGGTGGGGCCTCCCAACACACGGAGGAGGGACAGACGATGCGAATACCACAAAGATCACGGCCACGAAACCGAGAGCTGTTATGCACTAAAGGATCATCTGGAGGAACTGGTGCAAGACGGTCGATTGCAGCAATACGTGAGCAAGGGAAGGCTAACCAAAGCATTAGCCTTGAAACAGGATTCACCTCCGCTTGGTGTGATCCACATAATCTATGGTCTGCCGGCATCCCCGACCGTACATACGATCCAATCTCACCCAATTCCCCAAAAATATAACATGTCAACCGGCAGGCCCAGAGAAGCTCCGACAATTAAGTTCGATGACTCCGACCTCATCGGAACGGCGGCCAGCCACATCGATCCTTTGGTCGTCAAATTACGCGTACGACAGTTCAGCGTTGAATGCATTCTCATAGACCCAGGAAGCACGTCGGAGATCTTGTACTACAGAACTTTTGTTGAACTCGGCCTCAACGAGTCGGACCTATCACCGTCGTCTCAGCCACTGTTCGGCTTCAACACGAATCCAGAGTATCCGTTGGGGAGGATCGTGCTACCTATTCGAGTAGGCTCAAAAACAGTTGACGTGGAATTCTTGGTTGTCAAGCTTCCGTCGCCATATAATGCCATCATGGGGCGCCCCTGCTTGCATGTCATGAAGGCTGTCCCAAGCACCTACCATCAGCTTATGCGCTTCCCAACAGACCATGGCATTAAGGAGATCCGTGGCTCACCGCAATCCGCGCGAACGTAGACTTTATGAAGATCCATTTACAGACCCGACTTGTGGGATCTGATGCTTTGTACTCGTACCACGTTTTAATGAAAATCGATTTTCTTTGTCACTCTCCTTCAAGCCTCTTAGGCCAAATCAAGTCTCCGGATTCGGAGCCCCCTTTGGAGCATGACACCTTAGGGCCGAATAAGTCTCCGGATTCGGAGCGCCCTTAAATGGATATCACGACACAAATCATGTCTCCGAATTCGGAGCCCCCTTTGGTGCATGACACCTTAGGGCCGAATAAGTCTCCGGATTCGGAGCGCCCTTCGTGGATATCACGATTGGCCAGATCAAGTCTCCCGATTCGGAGCCCCCTTTGGTGCATGACACCTTAGGGCCGAATGAGTCTCACAGATTCGAGCGCCTTGGATATCACGACACAAATCAAGTCTCCGGATTCGGAGCCCCCTTTGGTGCATGACACCTTAGGGCCGAATAAGTCTCCGGATTCGGAGCGCCTTTCGTGGATGTCACGATTAGCGAAATTAGGCCTCCGGATTCGGAGCCCCCGTTGGTGCATGCCACCTTAGGGCCGTTTAAGTCTCCGGATCCAGAGCCCATTTTAATCAACTAATTAAGCCGTAATCACTAATATGGTTCGCCGGACAAGGCGTGCCTTAGCTGGCCCACGAGTACGACCCATTCCGGTTAAACTCGCATCTTGCCTAAGTCAAGGGCCGATCTCTGAATACAGGAAAAATATTTAAGCTAAAATATTTAAGCTACACAAAAGTTCCGATAGCAAACTAATAGCAAACTATTAAACCATACGAAATGACGTGCTTAACCATTAAAAGTTGGGATCAGGAACATTCATCCGGCATAGCTAAACAAAAGCTTTTCAGAGTAAGACTCAACTATATGAAATAACACTTTTTATTTGATTAAAAAGTTGTTACATAGACGCAATCCGCGTTCGAACATTACAATATCTATCTCTAACTTCTAAGATAAATCAACCCATCGACCCAACTGTTGTCATTTGAACAACCATCGCGCCTCAAAATGCATCGATCTAACCGCGCCCGAATCGGCATGTCGCCAGGCCTCTGACACCATCGACAATGTCAAGGCCAAGATCCAAGACAAGGGAGGTTAGGGGCAGCGGTCGTTGTGTCTCCTTTCGGGGCGATCTGCTTCAACGACTTGGAGGCTGACGTGTTTCCAGTTTCTCCTTTCAGCGGTCCACCTCCCACACCGGAGAATCCTCCGCTGCAAACCATCTGAGCACCAAGTTCGGCCGGAATTTGAGCTCCTTCAACTATCATCACCATCTGATGGTGAGAACTCTTGATCATCCCACGCAATAGATGCTGGAGAGCCAAATATGTTTGATTGCATGAGGCGTCTGCCGCTTTTATTCTCAGTAATGGCCGCGATCTCGAGGCCCAAATCCCGAAGTAATTTTATCAACACTAAACCCCACGAAAACAGGCGTCGGTCAACATTCTCCACGACCTAGTTGACCCAACGGTTATTAATAGGTCAGCAAGAAGGGCAAAATTACCTAGCCCAATCGGCTAGACATCGGCATTCCAAGTCAAAATGCCATAGCCCTCCGATCCTCGCTCACGGCTTCTTCAAATTTCAACAACACACGCCGCAATGGCTTTATTCAAAAGTAAACGGCCATTACATGTAGGCCGATCACGCACAACGAATCGGCGCATCGATTCAACATGCTGAGTCTGATTGATGTATTTACGTCTATCCAAATATTTATGCAATCAAATTAAACACGCACACGCCGAATGCGGGAGACAATTTGATATTTTCAATAAAGCGTCTTTTATTCAAAAAACCAAGAAATTACATAATTGCAAACGCGACCAGCGTTCGGACCTTACAATAATTAAAGTCATACAGCGTCGCCCTCATCCTCACTCTTCTCGACCTCGAAAGCAGAAAATGGAAAGTCCTCACTGCGGTAGAGAGGTGACGCCGAATCGATGCCTGACAAGCGAAGAGATTCGGCGACTTGAGATGCCTTGATCCAACCATGCCTGAACCCACGATTTTCACATCGGCAAACCTCTTCGGCAAGCTTCTCCTTGGTCTTTTGGATTCCAACCAAGCGCCCTTCGTGAAAACCTTTTTCATAAGACCTTCCCTTGGCGGACTCCAATGCGAACATGCTCGCCGTTTCACGATCGGCAATGGCGGTAACTTATAAGCCGTGGTAACCCTCTCTTCCACGATTGATTCACCGCCTCTTTGGTTGTACTTGAGCCGCTTTGATCTTTCTTAACTCACGTTCGGCCGCCTCCACGCGAGCCTCCAAACTGCGGATATGCTCATCCTTTTTCTCCATTTCTCAGCGGGCGGCGCGCAATCGCATGCCGACTTCATAAGCCGTATAGAGCCCTTTCACCGCCCCATGAATGCCCTAGCGAAACACTTCGTAGTCCTGACGACCAACCATTGACTGCTAAACTTTCGGAGGAAATATTTGTCAAGCAAACTCGACTGCCACGTTTGGATCTCGAACGATCGAGTCCGCTTCCGTCATGGGCTTATTCTTCACAAATACTGCAAAACTTAACGGGCACGGATTCGCGTCTGATCTCCTTTCGACTTGGGCGTGTGGCGATCTCCCCTGGGACTGCCTAACCCGTCTGGGCGACCTACTACGACGTCGAGGGGATTGACGTCTCTCTCGACCCATAGAACTCTTACTCCCGACGTTAAGCGCACCACGGTGTTCACTTTGATTCATATCACCCCCAAGCTCAGCCAATGTCTTGGCTTCCCCTTAGCTGTTAAAGAAGAGTTTGTTCAACATTCGCACAATAGATTTTCTCTCAGGAGTCTGAATCAGATACCTACCAGACTCTTAAAAGCTGTGCCTTTGATCATTTAACACTCGCAGAGGCAGCACGATCGAGGCAAGTTCATTAATCGCGAAACCCAATCGCCTGACGCCGACTAAGTTGACGGTAAGACAAGCTTTCGGCTCATGATCTTCCGACTAAGTTGACTGCAGGACAAGCTTTGAGCAGATTCATCAATCTGTTCGGCTAAACTACCCCAGCCGGCTCACAAATTGATTCCTCAGAGCCAGAGTTCTTATCATGAACCCCCTGGGGCAAGGGCAGATTCATCAATCTAAGGGTCCAAGATCAGTAGGCAGTGAAATTGCAAATGGTGATTTTGATGGGATATGTATTAAATCTGCAGGAACCCAGATATCGACCAATCTTTTCCTCTCTACCTTCAGTGGTTCTATTCGGCTCAAGTACCCAGCCGGCTCACAAGTTGATTCGGGCAAGAGCAGATTCATCAATCTATTCAGCTAAACTACCCCAGCCGGCTCACGAATTGATTCCTCAGAGCCAGACTTCTTATCATGAACCCCCTGGAGCAAGGGCAGATTCATCAATCTAAGGGTCCAAGATCAATAGGCAGTGAAATTGCAAATGATGATTTTGATGGGATATGTATTAAATCTGCAGAAACCCAGATATTGACCAATCTTTTCCTCTCTACCCTCAGTGGTTAGCGACTTCAGATTCAAGTAAGGAAAAAACTAAAATTTGGACAAACGATATTCTATGTACGGCTTGTTTAGAAGAGTTCTAGATAAAATCATTCGTGCCACAGTAAAATCATCCGGCTCACGAGTTGACTGGCAAGAGCAGATTTATCAATCTATTCGGACCAAGTACCCCAGTCGGCTCACAAGTTGATTCAGAGCTAGAATTCTTTTTATGAACCCCCTGGGGCAAAGGCAAATTCACAAATCAGGGTTTCCCCACAGTATATACAATTCCATTTTACCAAATGCATTGACAAACACAGAACTCTTTCATTAAAATTAAACCACAGAACTCTTTCATACAAAGTGTGTGGTGGTACCAAAAATCACAAGAACTCTTTCATACAAAATGTGCGGTGGTAGCAAAAATTACAAGGAAATTTTCATTAATAAATTGCACGCAGATGCTAACCAATTTATACATGAAAACTACCCTGAACCAACAAAGCACTATCTAAAAGAAGAAAAACAAAAACAAAAACAAAAAGATGCCTGCTCAGTAAACGGCTCCCAGATCATTCGTCGGTATCGGATTCAAGTGGCTCAACATCCACCTACTCATAAGGAATTGGCACATCCAATGTAACCTCAGCGGCAGCAAGGGCTTTGAGCCACCCGTGTTTGAATCCGCGATTCTCAAATTTGGACACTTCTTCAACATATTCCGTCAGAGCGGCGCCTCTCCCTGCCTCAAAGGCCTCCGATTTGGCTTTCTCGCAGGCTGCCTTAAGCTCCTCTAACTGAGCTTCCGCTCCAGCAAGTGCTTCCTTGGAAAGTTTGAGCAATTCCTCGCTCGCATTTGCCCTACCCTCAGCATCGACACGAAGCTGTTCGGCGACGCGAGCCCTCTCTTTCTCCGCTTCGGCTCGTGCACTCTCCATTTCAGCTCTCATAATTTCGAACTCGGCCCTACTTTTCTGACCCTGCACCTCCGCTTGCAAATGGTCAATTCTCCCGAGAGCATCACGCAGGCGGCGACCCAAGTCGGCGATCCTCCCGATCGTCTGCAAAACAATTCGGTATGATTAGACGCCTTTATCAAACAAGAGCGAAATAAAGGTGACCTACCAGAGGCCGATTGAGCGATTAGAACGCGGCCATAATATCGAACCGGCACTGAAGGCTTTGTTGTCAGCCGACAGAGAAATTGAAGCCGCCAGGCTCAGAGCCACGGCTGGATCCTCGATGGCCGAAGCGTCGGATAAAATCGGCACATCCCTGATCTTTGGCTGAATAACGAACGAAGTGACCACGTTCGGTTCTACAAGCCGAGGCCGTTTACTACCAGGGCCAGCTTCTGAACTCGCTTCTCCCTCGGCACCACGCTTTTGGCCTTGCTCCGGAATCAGCCGTTCCCCATCGGACTGTTCTCCACCCTCTTTTCCCGTATCGGACACAGCAACCTCAACCATCCCCTCAGAAACGGGTATGAAGGGCTTGATCAAGCTGGGATTTGATGCGGCCCATTCAACCTTCTTTCGGGCGGCCATCCGCTCGGCATTTCTTCTACGTGCCATCTGCGTTAAGCTCTCCTTCGCCATACCCTCAAACAAATCGCCAGGTAGATCCCCTAAATTCGCAAAAATATCCCCGGTAGAGAAATCTGCTCGTCTTGAGGCGGATGGCTCGGTGGCCTCAAATGCCGAGCATATGGCCTCGTCGCCCTCTACAACCCCCTTAGTAGACTCCCCAGCCAGATCGGCAATCACCTCTACAAACGGCTCGACGTCTTCCCCCGAATCAGAAGCTACGAGACCGATCTGCCTGAGGTTTTTGAAGCTTGGGAAGATAAGGGCTGAGACCTGTTGATTGCCGGCTGGAATCGGAATGTTATCTGCAGCCGAGAAAGTAGTGTAAGTGGGTTCATACCGAAGGAGAATATGGGCGGCTCTCCCTTGCTGTTGTACATTTGGGCGGCCGAAATATGTGAGTGCAGTCTTGATTTCCCTAAGAACCACGTCGTCAACCGAAGTCAGAATTTTCTTCAACCTATTACCTGCAGAAGATAAAAAGTGATTTAGGGAAAAGAGCCGAATAAGAGATAGTCCAACAAACAAGACATTGCGTGGCAACCTGGGTCACCCTTATGTCTGGGAATAGAGTCCAGGCGATCCTCCCCTTCAGCGAACTCCCAATTACCTCGGACGTTGACCATCACGTCGTCAACCCGTTTACCAAAACTGGCAAGCATAGTCACCAAGTGATGGTCAGTATCTTTGGCCCTGAGAAAATATCGCTGACCGATCGGAGGATTTGGCTAAGGCGTAACAATGCCGAATGGCCGGAATCCCATGGTTAATCCTAAGGCGTCGATTCAACTCTACAACCCCCATGATGATTCGAAAGAAATTTACATTGGGTTGAGAGGGAATCAAACCCCAATAGCGGAGAACGGCCCTAAGAAGTGGGTGTAGGGGGAAACGAACCCCGCCCTCCGCAATGGACAAAAGAGGGAATACGATCGTGTTTTGATCTTCCCTCTCCATGTCGAGAGCGTTGTCCGTTACAAGGGATAAATGGACGTCGTTAGGAATAGAAAAATGTTGCCGGAAACCGGAGATACGATCCTCAGAAATGAGGTCTTTCAAATGTTTGGCCATCTTAGCAAAGAACTAAGTATTCGCCGAAGCTAAAATAGCAAATAGAAAATAGGATTACAAAGAAGGGATAAGGAAACTTACGAAGAGCAGATGAGACAAGGGAAGACGGGAAGAAGTTGCAGAAAACGCGAGTCACAGAGGGATATGCACTGGCGATCCAAAAGTCTCAGAAAATCGACGAAATGTGAATTCGAAAGGACCGAAGTTTCAAATCGCAATAAATGCTGAGATACACACGAATAGAGCGGGAAAGCGTAATGATGAGCAAAAAGGTGCGCGCCTCAAGACATATATTGGGGCACGCGAAGCCGCCTGACGCTAAACTTCTCAGATTCTGAACCGAACACGCCGATTAACTGCCGTCAACAGGGAGTTCGGAGGGCAATTGTGGTAGCCGAATAATTGGCGAAGATAAAGGAGGTATATTTCAGAAGTTAGACGCTAGCCGGCAGATATCCCGTAGGGATACGGGGCCGAATAGGATAAATAGGCCGAATGGGGAAAGATCCCTAGAGCCGAGTAGTGGAAAAGATAATGATTGAAAAAGTAGGCCCTGGCCCCGAGGATCAGAAGAAACGAGTATAAATATAATGGCAATGGACTAGAAAAGGTATGTAAGAATCACTTCTAAAAACTTAGCCAACAAGCTTTCTTGAGTAGAAGACTTGTCTGTCGGTGCTAATTCGCACCCCGATAGTATTTGTATCTTTGCAGGTGACCAGCTGAGGATCATTGGTGTCTTCCAGGATCTGAAGAGTATTTCCAAACCACTTCCCCACAATAATGTAGGGACCAGTCCAATTGGGTCTGAACTTGCCCCTTGGGTCGTGGATGGGAGCTCGGTTGTCCTTGAGCACCAAATCTCCTTCTTTCAAATTCCTAGACTTAATTTTCTTGTTGAAAGCTCGGGCAATTCTACGCTGATAACCTTGAACATGGTACAGTGCTTTCAGTTTGCGCTCGTCAAAGAGCATGAGTTCCTCAAATCTGCTCTGTTGCCAATTTTCTTCGGCTATCTGACACTCGGCCAGCACTCTCAAAGACGGAACTTCAATCTCAATAGGTAGAACGGCCTCCATCCCATAAACTACTGAATACGGAGTCGCCCCAGTAGACGTTCTAATTGAAGTCCGATAACCCCACAGAGCAAACGGCAGCTTCTCTGGCCAATCCCGGTAGGTTTCCACCATCTTCTGCAGTATGTGTTTGATATTCTTGTTGGCGGTCTCGACTGCTCCATTGGTTTGCGGCCGATAGGTGGATGACTTATGAAAAGCCACGTTGTATTTTTCCAATAAATCAATCACTTCCTTCTTGAAGTGGATGACTTATGGCGGTCTCGACTGCTCTAACCAGATTCACTCCCCTATAACATGCACAGCTCTGCCCTGCCGGCAATTCAAAGTTCGGCCCAACCTGGCCCACTGATAGAATGTAGTCGCTTGGACTGTATACCCCTTCAGCAAAACTCCCGGATTCCTCAGACTCTGGCACAACAATCCCATTCTCCCCTGAAATCTCCCATGTTCTGTGTTCGACAGTCGCCACCAATGGTTCGGGTTGGGCTCTGGAGATGTTCATCATGCACAAGTCAGTGCAGTCAGGAAGGAGCACCTCCGGCTTGGGTAGGTGGGTTGGGGTAATATTTATCCTGGGATCGTAAGACGCGACCCCAGTCTAGATAAAGTTGATTCTTTTGAGAGGTGGAGCTTGGTTGTGCGGTGGGAGAGGGTTTGTTGTGACATTGGGTTTTTCTGGAGGCACAATCACCTACTTGTCAACGAGATCCTGAATCTCGTGATACAATCGGTAGCATTGGTCGATGTCATGACCATGCTGTTGGTGGAATGCGCAATATTTGGCTACGTTATGAGAGGGAGGGAGTGGATCTGGCAATGGCCTCGGCTCCAGGGGCTTTAAGTGCCCTTTCCTGATCAATACCCCTAGAGCCTTAGACAGGGGCATATATAAAGGCATGAAGGTTCTTTGGCCTCTGGGTTGGAATTTGGTGGTTTGTGTGTTGCTTCCGGACGCGCTGGAGAAAGGTGTAGCTGCCATGGGTTTTGGAGAGGGAATGGTGGTGACCATGCTTACCTCCGAAGCTCTAGCATTCTTGACATTCTTTGGGTGCCAGACATCGCGGTTGAAGGTTCTTCGAGGTTGCTCTCTGTCTTGGTCAATCAGACCTTGTTTCATAGCATCCTCAATTTGTACCCCCATCTCGTGCAGATCTGAAAAGGTAGGGAATGGGAGCACAATCATTTTCTGCATCAGTTTTGACTGGAGATTGCGCACATTCATCCGAATTTGGTCCTTATCGGTGGGCCTTAGGGTCATCATTGAGGCCTTCGCCCTTCACCGAGCTACAAAATCCGAGAAGCCCTCCTTAGGCTGCTGCCTTGTTGTTTCAAGATCACGGGTCGTAATCTCAATTTGAGTGTTATAGGAGTACTGCGCAATAAAGGCCTCGGTCATCTCGTCCCAGTTCCGCTTAACATCGTCCTCTAATTTTGCATACCAGATAGCGGCCACACCTGACAAGGTCCGACCGAATAGTGAAAGCTTTTGCGGTCTGGTGAGGCCCATCGGTCGCAGTATATCTGAGAACAACCGAAGATGGACCATGGGATTGCCAGATCCGTCGAAGCGGTCGATTTGTGGCATTTTGAACCTATCTGGCAGCGTTACAGCCACATCGGTATATCCGTCCTCGATGTTTGGGATGGACTTTACCCCCTGCGATTTCTTGAATTCTCGAGTTTGCTCAACTTTAATGATGTATGGTCCACCTCGAACTCAAAGGGAGAGTCCGGGTGATTGACAGGTGTAGGTGCCTTGGATAATTGAGATAGAATCGCGGGCGGAGCCGGCCCCGTTGGGATGTCCGTATCTGCCTGGACATTTGGTGCCTCTCCGGGAGCTGGAATTCCTGGTGGGGGAGGGACTTGTTGTGAAGCAGATGCCCCGGTTTGTTGTTGCAACCTGGCAATTAACTCTGCCTGCTGGGCCATTATCTCGGCCTGTTGTTTGGCAAACTTATCCTGGCGAACAGCGTCCTGCTGCATGGCTCTCATAGTCTCTTGCATCTGACGCATCATTTCCTCAACTCCTGGCATTCCTGACATACTGTCTTGATCTGTCTAGACTACTGGTAGATCTATCTCTATAGCAACAATTGGGATCTCAACCCGACTGTCCACTAATGGGGTAATCCACTGCTCTGGCAACCTCTGCTCAAACACACTGCGCTTTCTCGGCCTTCGTCTAATAACCGGGGGTAGGGAATGATACACTGGTTGTCCGTTGACTAGATCCTCAGATCGATGGAGTCGGCGACCTCTTGTCCAGAGTGCTTGGGGAATATCTACTTGGTCTGAAGCAATTGTGCTAAACTATCCCTAGCAAAAAGATACATAAAGCAATAATAAGGAAATAAATGAGCAGATAAACGGACAGCATAACAGCGTAAATAAACACAACACACAGTCGGGTATAATCAACACGCAGTTGATAAGCTGAATACACTGTTCTCAGACACTGATCATTATTTCCCAAATTACTGTCCCCAAAACTGAATCGGATACCCTTGAGATAATCGATTACGAAAATCTTTGAGTGCCTCTGCGAACTGATGCCCAAACTTGTAAACCGATACATGCATTTGTATAGAGATGAACTCTAAAAGCACATAGCAAACAAGTGAGTGCCAAAACACCCCTATGTTGGGGTAAGGTTTCCTTGTCCTATTTTGTCAGGAAATAAGGTTTTACTACGCACGTAGTGGTTTCAAACAACCTATAAACGGGTAAGCAACCTGTCCTAGCTTGGAATGGTAACTATGGATTCCGAATATGCACTAGGTCGAATGGTCAAAAAGGGTGTCCCGGTAAAAGCTGGGGTTTGTGTTCCCATCGTGGCAGAGCCCGCAACCGGTCAGCCTTATGGCACGCTTCACAAAGCGAGCCTCCGGCAAACCGTTCAGGAATAGCATACGGCAAACACGGTGTCCTAGGCGCACCAATGCAAATGCAATACAAAGAAACACACAAGTGTAATCAAAACCAGATATCATGAGTTCGAGTCAAGTTTTCTAACTCCCCAGCAGAGTCGCCAGAAATTGTAGACGTCCCCGAACGTCCCGGGAGGGAAATACCGTTTTGTTTATTGGGCTCACTACAGTTCAGGACTCAATGTCACGGTCCTGTATCTAATCTCGCAGAGTGCAATGCAAGACCGATGAATCATCAAAGAGTCCAAATCCGGCAAATCGTTTTTGAAAACAGATTTTTTTGAAAGAAGTGCCAAATATGTCTTTGCTTTGCGGAATCTGAGTCGCCACCTAAATATTTATTTTGGGGAATTTAGGAAACCCTGACTCGTTGCCTAAGGCCACGTATCTGTCATCACCAAAGTTGCCTCGGCTCGGGAACTTGGGTACGATTGGGGAAGGTCACTTCGTGAGCACCCCCGCTCGCCTGATCAAAGATCGGCCTCTACTAACCATGATATCTAGTTTTAAAAACATTATGCATTCTTATTCCGGTTATTAGCCTAGATTTACTATGTGATGTGCACAGCAAACAAATATAGATCGGATCGCCTGAATTGAAACAAAACATCTCATGTTTGTTTTGAAAACGGTTTGCTACTCGCAAGTAGGCTAAAATGTGGATTTGCCACCCTCAGGTGGGCTTAAGAAAACATGATTTTTGCCACTATCTAGTGGGCTTAAAACTCACAGTCGATGGACTGTTCAAATCCAAATAACCCAACCTTCACCCACAGGCATTCAGGCAGTTATATCATATAAACACATAGCCTCATGGTAAGCATGCTATCATGGCAGTCACTCACACACATGCAAGGATGCTAAAGCATAACACTTACCGAGTACTCCAAGCCAAAACAGAAGATATGTTAGAAATCAATGCATGGTCCTAACTATACAGAAATGCCTAATGCAACACATGCAAAAATGCAACTATAATAGGCTCGGCTATTCTAAGAATGGCATATGAGATGTTACAGCTAACACGTATTCAACTCGGAATTGAAATACAATGTAGTAAGTATGATGCGCCGAGCTCGGTGCATGCAATACAAATGAATGATGCAAACATGCTATCATAAGTATGCTAATTGAAACATGCCCTAATCTAGCCATCATACGCTGGTAAATAAAAGGGAGAAAGACGTGGGGTTGGAAGACATACATCACACACACGCACACTTATTACACAATTGTGCCCTCGCTCAGAGGGTCCGAATAAATAATACAGTTCGAATAATTACAAAACCCTAATTAATTTGACAAATTAATCTAGGAAAACAAGTAAATTAGCATGCAAGCCATGGACCGCCTCAGCTCTGTTCCGAATGATGAATGATGCATGCTTGAGTTGCTTGGCGCGAAAATCCATCGCGATGCCCCGATTTGCCTCTGTTTGCAATTAATCCTGGAATGTTGTGCAAGGGTTTAGAAAGCTGCTGATTTCTGATTTGCTGCAACAGAGAGCAAGAAAGGAGCATGGCAAAGTATTTTCGCATATGTATGCACACTTCGATCCTCGTGCCACCAATCACGCATCTCGATGCATGATGGCCGAGGAGTCAAATTGCACGACTCGATGTGAAATGAATGCACATAAAAATACAACAAGACCTAAACTCCATCATGGGTAATCCGGAGTGTCGGCGGCCGAGAATTGAGACATGTTCCGTCACTCAGAGTACGAAACATCTCTCATTTCCCGTGCTTGGGCTAACTCTTATCCCAAACACAATGCAAATGAGATGGCATACGCAATGCGACTAATATGCAACCTAGCATACGCAATGCTATAAAATGGTATGCACAATGCACGATGTAACATGGCATACACAATGCTCTAACATGCAACCTAGCATACGCAATGCTATGGACCGAAATGGCATACACAATGCACGATAGACTTACACCAACATGAGTGGACCTCAGCCACACTCACATCAGTTGCCATGAGATGGAAATAAGACAACCGAAATGCGTGCACACATGCACAAATACCAAGGACCGAACCTAAGGCATCAAATGCCACTCTACCAAAGCATGGCAAAGGATGAAAGATGGCATATAAACATGCAATTTCCAGCACTGAAATATGATGTGCAATGGTCCCGAAACATGTAAACATGGCACACAATGCAAGCTAGGGGGGCCGGGTACCGAAACTAGTGAAGTGTGTTACACTAGAGGTACCCGAAGAATTGCACCAAAGGAAAAACCAACCCCAAACAGACCCTAGGCAGGTCTGAAACAATGGGAAAATGGCCTAAAATGATGGCTCAGAATGCAATGAAATGCAGCTCATTCAATGGTCGGTAAATGGGGCATACAAGCCCGACTCTCAAACGCATTTAAAGAGATGAAAACATGGAAACATGGCATTCAAAAAAGCTCTGAACTGTGATGAATAATAGGCTCAAAACATGAACACACCTCAGTATATGCATGTAATGGACCCCGAAACTCAAAGCTAAGCAAGTGTATTGAACCACAAGCATGCAAAACAAACACCATTCGACCACGAGACCCAAAAATAGAGGTAGCGAAGTCCAAAATAGGCACAAAATCAGTTTAAGGCAAGGCCAAAATGTGCTAGAATCAAGGGTCAACAAAGCATGCAAAGAAAGCTAGTGAACCATGATTTACTCTACAGCTATATGAAGCATATGAGGGGTCACCAAACCAGCCAAAAATAGGAACATGATATTTCAAATAAACCCCAAATAACCACTGAAATGCATCCAATGCATGCAAAAATGATGAGCTCATTTGGAGGGCCATGCAAGGGATTACTCAACACATACAACAAGAACACTTAGCGTGGAAAAACAAACTCTGGAAATCAATTATGACAGCCCTAAAACTCACCAAATTGGCCCTAGAATGGGTCAAGGAAGCGTGCAATGAAAGGCCCCTTCAAAAGGCCTTGAATGGAATTGTTCTACACATGCATTATGGACACAAAATATGGACAAAGAGGCTCAGGAAAAAGCTATGGAAGACCTTGAAACTCATCACATTGGGCCCAAAAAGTGACTTCACAACATGCAAAATGGGGGTCCCTTGGAAGGCCAACAATGCTAGTAAAGAGAATGAGGGGTGAGAGGGTCACCCCTCTATGATTTTGAAGCTCAAAGATACATCTAAGCCATTGAAAATCCGCTGGATTTTGGTGGCTAAATGGCCAAATCAAGGCCAATGCAAATGCTCACATGCTTTGCTCAAAACATGAAGAAATAAAGCATGAAAGGGGGGAGATGACCCCAAAAAGAGAAGTGACCTTAAATAAACATGTTTATAAGCTCAAAAGGAAACTTTTTATAGTTTATGATAGATCTCGAAAATGGTCACAAGTAGGACTAAGATATGATGCAAAATAGGCCTACAAAGAGGGATAAAGCATACAAGGATGTAGGAGACCTCAAACAGAAAAGTGTCCTTATAAAATATTCAATAGGAGCTCAAAATATGACACTTTTCATTTTATGACAAAGTCCAGAAATTCTTGCAAATAAGGCTAATCAATGGAGCAAAAAAATGCAAGTTTAAGGAAAATAGGTACTTACCCTTGAAGAGCAGCAAAGCAGGAGCTTTTGGACCAAGTTGGTGAACCTTCAACCCTTAAAAATCAGTCCCAAAGTGCTGGAATGGATGATGGAGGTGGTAGGCTAAGGGTTGTAGTGCAAATGGTCCAAGAAAACTAGGGTTTGGAGCTTGGGATAGTGAGTTATGGAGGGTGGAGGGTATATGCCTTAAGCAAATTTTGTTGAACCCTTACAAAGGAAGATTAGCCTCCCCTTTATAGAGGAGAGGCTCTGGAGCTTCTCCAAGAAGCCTCAAATATCCTCCATACATGTGTATGGAGGATGGCCCAAATGCCTCCTAGCTGGCACAGCTGGATTGCATTTGGAGAGAGCAAAAAGCAAGAAGCAGGCCGGCCAGTTCAAGTGGCCTGCCGGCCACTCCCCTTGGTCGGCCGACCAGGGGTCAAAAGGTTCAAGAAGAATTGTTGGCCGGCCACCCCAAAAAGGTGGCCTCCCAGATGAGTGCAACACAGCTGTATGGTAAAAAACCAGAAAAAGTGACCCAAGAGAGAGAAAAACCAGCTTTTTAGCAAGGTTCAAAAGAGTCAAGATGAATTACTGGTCGGCCTGCCCATATTGGTGGCCTCCCAGATGAGCACAACACAATGGTGGTATGAAAAGCCAGAAATTCTGGCTCAAAAATGAGAAAAACCAGCTTTCTGTCAGAAAAATCGGCTTTAGGAGAGAGAAAAAGAGAAAACTGGTTTTTCAGTAGAAAAGGTGGCCTCCCACCATACTACCACCTGCCTAGCAACAAAAGTAGGGTCCCTACCAAAAATGGACCAAGACGAATGCAAAACGAAGGTTCGGGGGCCAAAACACGCAGTCTGGGGCCCCGAAAACAGGCTGTTAAGCACCGGGGGTGGCGTTTGACCACGAAGGTGGTCCCTCGGGCCACAGTGTCCCTCTAGGGAGAGGAAACAAGGTGTGTGCCGAAAATCGGAGCAAACGGAGGTAATTAAGCAGTTCCGAACCGAGGCACACGGCCGACGGCTCTAAAAATCGAAAACTGGCCTCCAAACGGGAAAAATGGCCTACGACCACGAAACGTAGCCTACAGCTGCTGAGAGATGGTCTACAAGACCTCTCCCTCCCTTCGGGAAGAGACAATAGAGAAAACAGGATCTAGTTCGCAAACCGAAGCAAAGCACAAAAGAGCCCCGAAGTCTAGAGGCAAGGCTCGCAGCTGAGACTTTGAAACTCCAGAACGAGCACAATATACACTATCACCGAGCGCTCAACCAGTGACGTCTGAGTCTTAAGATCGGTCAAAAATGAGGTGTCTACATAATTAGGTCTATATGATAATTACAAATGGTGTCACTTAAATGCAACTTACAAGTGGTATGACTTGAATGTAACTCTTAAAATATAAGCTAAAAAATTAAGAAAATTTTAAATGATAAAAAAATTATTTTATAGCGATCCCGGTTTCCCTTTCTTTAATTGTTGTACCCGGACTTAGGTTCCGTGGAGTTGGTTGTTGTGTATATCTTGTTTACATCCTTTACTCTTTGTATTTGAGTCTTGGGTTGTGTTGGGCGGGTTTGAAACAAGTTGGTTGAGCTTAGAAACCAAAGGTAGTTGCCCAGAACTTGGCCTTCATGCTCGAGCAGAGTTTTTGACGCTAGAGCGGGCCTTTGTTGTGTTTCTCCGCTCGAGCGGGGGTTTTGGCGCTCGAGCGGGAAAATCCATCTCACAGTATTTCCTCTATAGTGTTGGACGCTCGAGCGGGAGTTTTGACTCTCGATCGTAAGTTTGTGTGTGATGCTCGAGCGGGGACCTAGTTCTGCAAATGTTCTGGGAGCGTGTATCCGGCGCTCGAGCGGCGGTTTGGACGCTCGAGCGGAAGTCTGTGAGTGACGCTTGAGCGGGGGTTTCCACGCTCGAGCGGGGCGATTTTTATAACTTCGGAATTCCATTTTTGAATCACTTTTGAACATCTTTTCTCTCTCTTACTTTTCCGAAAAAGCCATTTGAGAGCTTCTCTCACTAAAACTCAACTTCTCTCTAAGTATTCATCTAGTAGGAGTGATTTCCTCACCTTGGGCCTTTGTAAAAGTGGTGTTGATCATCGAGGGCTATCTTTTGATCCAAAATTTTTGGGATTTGGAGTATCTTCAATTTCTTCATCTTCTTCCATTGGGCTCCGAATTTGAGGTAGGGATTCCAACTCACTCTTATGGGTTTTGACCTAGATTTTGAGCTTCTTGTTTAAATGGATGATTTTGGGACTTAGGGTTTCAAAAGATATAAAAGTGGGTTGTGCTATTTTGATTCTTGAACATGTATTTTGGTTTCAAAATGATGTTATTGTTGTTGATAGGTGATATTTGAACCATTGGGTTAATATTGAGAGATGGGGAAGAAAGCCCTAATTTGTATATAAATTAATTAGTATAATTAATTTGGGAAAGTTATGGATTTGTGAAATTGAGTTGAATATAATGATAGTGGTTCATTATGAGATGGAATTGTGGAGTCAGATAAATAAATCGTTCACTTTTGAAAATGCGGATATTTATCTGTTGGTGCTTTTATTATCTATTTAGAAATAATTGCTTTGGGCTACCGGTGGAGGGTAGTTTTGATTGTTGTTGACAATGCATGATGATTAGGCAAAGTAAAACTAATCAATTGGATGTGTCATAGAATATGACGGTTGAAAGAATACATTGACTTTATGTATTAATTGATTATGTATATGACCTATGTGTATATACGATGTGTTGTGTGGGAGGAGATAGGGGATGTACTCCACGGTTTAGGGGAAGATAAGGGATGGACCTCTAAACCAGACAGTGTTTGGGAGGAGATAGGGGATGGACTCCATAGATACAGCTCTTATGCTTATCTAATGATGTGTTGATATAGCTCATATGCTTATCTATGGAAGTATTGATAGAGCTCATATGCTTATCTGTTGAATTGTTGATATAGCTCATATGCTTATCTATCGAAGTGTTGATATAGCTACTACGCTTATCTATTGTGAAATAGGAAATGTTTAATATGAGTTGCTACCTCATTGAAATTGTTGGCCAGGTTCTGAGCCGTAGTTGTGAATTGTGAATTTGATAAGAGATGGATAATGAAATGAAACATGGGCACTTTGGTCTTGTAATGAAAATGGTATATGAATTGATTTATGTGAGTCAAACATTTATCATTTGCTTACGTCTTAGTTACTGCTCATATTGTGTTTAGCATATCTCTACTGGGCGTTGGCTCACCCTTTATGGGACATCATTTTCAGGTACAGGTAGCATGTCACCTCCAAGGACATAGCTTGGATGGTTATGGGAGTTGAAGACTCTTTTTGATGATTTTGTTTGTATTACAGGTATATCAAGCCAAGGGCTTATTTTGTATAGAGTTAGTGCTCTTCTTTTTGTAACCAAGTGTTGACTTGGAAAGCTGTAAGCCCTTAGGGCATTTGCTTTTGTTGTTAACATGTAATACTGTTGTAAGAACTACTCTGATGAATAGAAAGGTGTTGATTTCACTTATATCATTGCATGTATAAATGATGGGTTTTATGTATTATTTTGAGGGCGTTACATATTTAATTCTGACTTAATTTATAAATATTTATACAAAAGGGTCAACATATACCATATAACCTCACAAACTCCACCATCACCGCCACCATCATCCATCATCCCTCCATAACCACCACTTTCATCACCATTGTCGTTACTACCATAACCATCGTCATTCTTTCAATACTACCACCACAATCGCTACTTGTTACCACAACTACTATAACAATTTGTACAATCCTTCACCTTTACAACTATTGTAACCATTGCCATAACTACCGCCATCATTACACTGCCACTGCTCTCTTTTTATCATCACTACATTACCCCATGGTTGATTTTGACTTTTTTAGGATCCAAAGTGAACCCTAAATATGAGACCTTTCATATTTATTATTAAAAAAAAATTGTTCAAAACATTGTGTATCAAATTTTGTTTTAAATTTTTGCATTTAATAATGCTCACAAAAAGGCTACTAAAATTTACTTAAATATGTAATAAAGTTTACAATAATAAAAAAATTAAAATATAAGCTGCGGTACCAAAATAGTTTTGGAACTGCTAACTTCCAACTCATGAATGAGTTGGTGTTTTATGTCTCATAATTTTTATTCCAAAGTAAGTCCGAATAATTATGTAATTTTCACATGTAACTTTTCTTCTATAATTATTATTATTATTATTATTTTGGAGAATTCATTAAGAAATCATCTTACAAGTTTTAATTTGTTCATAACATATTCATTATATATTCCAACAAGTCTTATTATTTGGATATTTGATTCACCAAATCTTAATTTTATTTTGAGATTATCTAAATAAGTATAACTTTTTGACTTTTTTTACTCTCTTTCTTCTTCTTCTTCTTCTTCTTCTTCTTCTTTTCACTCTTAACAACTTGGTGTGAACTATTTTGTACTTTTTTAAAAATTCATAACTTTTGTTGCTCATTTTTTTTTAATGAAATTAATATTTTGGAAACCTGATTAATGAGATCTATCAAATAACATCTCACTAGAATATGTAATTTTATAAAATAAAAATAAATTAATTTTACAGTGTAAATTTTCACATCATGAAACATTTATACTGTTAATGTAAACATTAATGAGCGCTTCACCCTACTATCATTAAGGGTATTTTAGTAACTTTGTTAGCCATATGATATATTGGAACATAAAAAAATAATTTAGGCAAATGAAACATAAGTAAATGAGGAGGAATTTAAAAATAAATGCTCTATTTTTTTTATTTATTTTTTTTGACTTGCACATAGAAAATGTGGTCTTGGCCGCTAACTTTCTTAAAAAATTAAAAGTAAAATCAATACAACTAAACTATAAATATCAAATTGATGTAATAGTTAAATTTTAGATATTAGGAATACAATTTTCCCAAAATATAAATTGAAAGTTGGGGCTACAATGTTATCGAACATAACATGGAAATCGTAAAATGTCGCCGTAAAGCAACAAATCATCAAAATAAAAAATATTTTCCGCTGCCAGGATTCGAACCTGGAACATTCTCATTAGCCGAGTTGATAATAGTTGAGCTACAGCGGATCTTGTGATATGCTTAAGAAAATAATATTTATAGAACTAACATTTCAAGTGAAAATTAATTAAGTCTATATGATAATTACATATGGTATCATTAAATGTAACTTACAAGTGGCATCACTTGAATGTAACTCTTAAAATATAAGCTAAAAAATTAAGAAAATTTTAAGTGATAAAAAATTTATTTAATTCTGACTTAATTTATAAATATTTATACATAAGGGTCAACATATACCATGTAACCTCACAAGCTCCACCATCACCGCCACCGCCACCGCTGTCACTGCCACCATCATCCATCATCCTTCCACAACCACCACTTTCATCACCATTGTCGTTACTACCATAACCATCGTTATTATTTCGATACTACCACCACAATCGCTACCTGTTACCACTACTACTATAACAATTTGTACAATCCTTCACCTTTACAACTATTGTCACCATTGCCATAACTACCACCATCATTACACTGCCACTGCTCTCTTTTTATCATCACTACATTACCCCATGGTTGATTCTGACTTTTTTAGGATCCAAAGCGAACCCTAAATATGAGACCTTTCATATTTATTATTAAAAAAAAGTTGTTCAAAACATTATGTATCAAATTTTGTTTTAAATTTTTGCATTTAATAATGCTCACAAAAAGGCTACTAAAATTTACTTAAATATGTAATAAAGTTTACAATAATAAAAAATTAAAATATAAGCTGCTGTAGACGCCCCTAAACGTCCTGGGAGAGAATCCCGTTTTGTTCATTTGGGCTCACTACAGTTCAGGACTCAATGTCACGGTCCTGTATCTAATCTCGCAAAGTGCAATGCAAGACCGATGAATCATCAAAGAGTCCAAATCTGGCAAATCGTTTTTGAAAACAGATTTTTTTGAAAGAAGTGCCAAACATGGACTGTTTTGCCAGATACAGAGTCGCCACCTAAATATTTATTTTGGGGGAATTTAGGAAACCCTGACTTGTGCCTAAGGTCACGTGTCCGTCATCACCAAAGTTGCCTCGGCTCGGGAACTTGGGTACAATTGGGGAAGGTCACTTCGTGAGCACCCCCGCTCGCTCGATCAAAGATCGGCCTCTACTAACCATGATATCAAGTTTTGAAAATATTATGTGTTCTTATTCCAATTATTAGCCTAGAATTACTATATGATGCACACAGCATACAAGTATAGACTGGATCACCTGAATTGGAACAAAACATCTCATGTTTGTTTTTGAAAGCGGTTTGCTACTCGTAAGTAGGCTAAAATGCGGATTTGCCACCCTCAGGTGGGCTTAGAAAACATGATTTTGCCACACTCAAGTGGGCTTAAAACTTGCAATCAATGAATTGTTCTAATTCAGATAATCCAACCTCCACCCACAGGCATTCAGGCAGGTATATCACATAAACAAATAGCCTCATGGTAAGCATGCTATCATGGCAGTCACTCACACGCATGCAAGGATGCAAAAGCATAAATACTTACCGAGTACTCTAAGCCTAAACAGAAACTAGTTAGTAATCAAATGCATGATCCTAACTATGCCGAAATGCCTAATGCAACACATACAGGAATGCAACTAAGATAGGCTCGGCTATTCTAAGCATGGCATATGAAGTGCAACAGATAACAAGTATTCAACTCGGAATTGAAATACAATGCAGTTAGTATGATGCGCTGAGCTCGGTGCATGCAAGACAGATGAATGGATGCAAACATGCGAGCATAAGTATGCTAATTGAAACATGCCCTAATCTAACCATCGTAAGCTGGTAAATAAAAGGGAGAAAGACGTGGGGTTGGAAGACATACATCACACACGCGCACACTTCGAAGGGTCCAAATAAATAATACAGACCAAACAAATAATTACAGTCCAAATAAATAATTAAATATTACAAAACCCTAATTAATTAACAAATTAACTAGGAAAGCAAAATAAACTAATATGCAAATCCATGGGCCGCCTCAGCTCTGTTCCGAATGATGAAAGATGCATGCATGCTCGCGTCGCCTCGTCGGAAAATTCCTTGCGATGCCCCGATTTGCCTCTGTTTGCAATTAATCTCGGAATGTTGTGCAAAGCTCTAGAAGGCTACTGATTTCTAGTTTGCTACAACAGAGAGCAAGAAAGAGGCATGGCAAAGTATTTTCACATATGTATGGACACCTCGATCCTCGTGCCACCAATTACGCATCTCGATGCATAATGGCCAAGGAGTCAAATTGCACGACTCGATGTCAAATGAATGCACATATAAACACAACAAGGCCTACAATGTTATCGAACATAACATGGAAATCGTAAAATGTCGCCGTAAAGCAACAAATCATCAAAATAAAAAATATTTTCATTGCTGGATTGAACTCGAACATTCTCGTTAGCCGAGTTGATAATAGTTGAGCTACAACGGATCTTGTGATATGCTTAAGAAAATAATATTTATAGAACTAATGTTTCAAGTGAAAATTAATTAAGTCTATATGATAATTACATATGATATCATTAAATGTAACTTACAAGTGGCATCACTTGAATGTAACTCTTAAAATATAAGCTAAAAAATTAAGAAAATTTTAAGTGATAAAAAATTTATTTAATTATGACTTAATTTATAAATATTTATACATAAGGGTCAACATATACCATGTAACCTCACAAACTCCACCATCACCGCCACCGCTATCACCGCCACCATCATCCATCATCCTTCCACAACCACCACTCTCATCACCATTGTCGTTACTACCATAACCATAGTCATTATTTCGATACTACCACAACAATCGCTAACTATTACCACTACTACTATAACAATTTGTACAATCCTTCACCTTTACAACTATTGTCACCATTGGCATAACTACCACCATCATTACACCGCCATTGCTCTCTTTTTATCATCACTACATTACCCCATGGTTGATTCTGACTTTTTTAGGATCCAAAGCGAACCCTAAATATGAGACCTTTCATATTTATTATTAAAAAAAAATTGTTCAAAACATTATGTATCAAATTTTTTTTAAAATTTTTGCATTTAATAATGCTCACAAAAAGGCTACTAAAATTTACTTAAATATGTAATAAAGTTTACAATAATAAAAAAATTAGAATATAAGCTGCGGTACTAAAATAGTTTTGGAGCTGCTAACTTCCAACCTCATGAATGAGTTGGTGTTTTGTGTCTCATAATTTTTATTCCAAAGTAAGTCCGAATAATTATATAATTTTCACATGTAACTTTTCTTCTATAATTGTTATTATTATTATTATTATTATTGGAGAATTCATTAAGAAATCGTCTTACAAGTTTTAATTGGTTCATAACATATTCTTATATATTCCAACAAGTCTTATTATTTGGATATTTGATTCACCAAATCTTAATTTTATATTTGAAATGATCTAAATAAGTATAACTTTTTGACTTTTTATACTCTCTTTCTTCTTCTTCTTCTTCTTCTTCTTCTTCTTCTTCTTCTTTTTTTCACTCTTAACAACTTGGTGTGAACTATTTTGTACTTTTTTAAAAATTCATAATTTTTGTTGCTCATTTTTTTTAATGAAATTAATATTTTT
This sequence comes from Camellia lanceoleosa, assembly GCA_025200525.1. Lineage (NCBI taxonomy): Eukaryota > Viridiplantae > Streptophyta > Magnoliopsida > Ericales > Theaceae > Camellia > Camellia lanceoleosa. Next base: position 130,267,124 of record CM045762.1, on the reverse strand, counting down.
GAAACCTAATTAATGAGATCTATCAAATAAAATCTCAGTAGAACATGTAATTTTATAAAATAAAAATAAATAAATTTTACAGTGTGAATGTTCACATCATGAAACATTTATACTGTTAATGTAAACATTAATGAGCGCTTCACCCTACTATCATTAAGGGTATTTTGGTAACTTTGTTAGCCATATGATATATTGGAACATAAAAAAATAATTTAGGCAAATAAAACATAAGTAAATGAGGAGGAATTTAAAAATAAATGCTTTATTTTTATTTTATTTCTTTGACTTGCACACAGAAAATGTGGTCTTGGCTGCTAACTTAAAAAATTAAAAGTAAAATCAATACAACTAAACTATAAATATCAATTGATGTAATAGTTAAATTTTAGAGGTTAGGAGTACAATTTTCCCAAAATATAAATTGAAAGTTGGGGCCATAATGTTATCGAACATAACATGGAAATTGTAAAATGTTGCCGTAAAGCAACAAATCATAAAATAAAAAATATTTTCCGCTGCCAAGATTCGAACCTGGAACATTCTCATTAGCCGAGTTGATAATAGTTGAGTTACAGCGGATCTTGTGATATGCATAAGAAAACAATATTTATAGAACTAACGTTTCATGTGAAAATTAATTAAGTCTATATGATAATTGCAAATGGTGTCACTTAAATGCAAGTTACAAGTGGTATCACTTGAATGTAACTCTTAAAATATAAGCTAAAAAATTAAGAAAATTTTAAGTGATAAAAAATTTATTTAATTCTGACTTAATTTATAAATATTTATACATAAGGGTCAACATATACCATATAACCTCACAAACTCCACCATCACCGCCACCCGTAGACACCCCATTTTTGACCGGTCTTAAGACTTAGACGTCACCGATTGAGCACTCGGTGATGATGCATATTGTGCTCGTTCTGAGGTTGCGGAGTCTCGGCTGAGAGCCTTGCTTCTAGACTTCGGGACTCTTTTGTGCTTTGCCTCGGTTTGCGAACCAGGTCGTGTTTTCTCTTCCGGAAGAGTGGGAGGTCTTGAAGACCATCTCTCAGTGGCCATAGGCCATTTTTCCCGTTTGGAGACCAGTTTTCGGTTTTCGGAGCCGTCGGTTGTGCGCCTCGGTTCGGGACCGCTTAACCTTCTCTGTTTGCTCCGATTTTTGGCACACACCTTGTTCCCTCTCCCTAGAGGGACACTGTGGCCCAGGAGACCACCTTTGTGGTCATACGCCACCTCCGGTGCCTAACAGCCTGTTTTTGGGGGCCCCGGTTGCGCGTTTTGGCCCCCGAACCCTCGTTTTGCATCGTTGTGGGTTCATTTTTGGTATGGACCCTAGTTTCATTGTTAGGAAGGTGGTAGTAGGGTGGGAGACCACCTTTTCTTCTTGGAGACCACCTTTCCCCAGTCGGCTGGTTTTTCTTGGCAGGTAGGTGGTCTCCCTCACTTTTGAGCCACAATTTCGGGTCTCCCATACCACCATTGTGTTGTATTCATGTAGAAGGCCACCAATCTGGTATGGCCGACCACCTTTTCTCCCTAACCCTTTTGACTCCTTGGTCTCCCTCAGTTTTGAGCCACAATTTTGGGTCTCCCATACCACCACTGAGTTGCATTCACCTGGGAGACCACCAATCTGGGCTGGCTGACCACCTTTTCAACTTGAACCTTTTGACCCCTGGTCAGCCAACCACCTTAACTGGTTGGCCTGCTTCCTGCTTTTTGGTCTCACTAAATGTGTTCCAGCTGTGCCAGCTGGGAGCCATTTGATGCATCCTCCAGGGATTTGAACAGAACCAGTCCGAAGAACGACTTTCTCTTGCCGCTTATTGATGAGTTAGTGGACTTCACAGCGGGGCAAGCTTTGCTTTTGTTCATGGATGGCTTTTCGGGCTACAATCAAATAGTGATGGCACCTAAAGACCAAAAAAGACTGCTTTCACCACCCTGTGGGGGACTTACTGCTACAGAGTGATGCCATTTGGGTTGAAGAATGCTGAAGCTACATATCAACATGCCGCGACCACAATATTGCATGACATGATCCACAAAGAGGTTGAGGTGTACGTGGACGACATGATTGTCAAGTCCAAAGAAAGATAGGGCCACTACACCGCCTTGCAAAAGTTTTTCCAAAGGATCAGAATTAGGTTCTTGGTGAATGCTCGAAGTGTCGTTCGGTGTTACTGAGAAAATCTTTGGGGTTTCTGATTACACAGAGAGGTATTGAAGTCGACCCTTCCAAAATCAAGGTCATCTTAGAAATGCCACCACCAAGGACTGAAAAAGAGGTGCGAGGCTTTCTGGGTAAAGTGCAATTCATAAGACGGCTTATCTCAAAATTAACCTTGACTTGTGAACCACTTTTTGGCCTCCTGAAGAAAGGAAAGAAATTCCAGTGGGATGGCCGATGCCAAGCTGCTTTTGAACAGATCAAGGAATACTTACAGAACCCACCCGTGTTGTCACCGCTAGAGCCGGGGAGACCGTTGATATTGTACCTATCAGTGACTAAAACTACAATGGACTGCATGCTCACGCAAGAATTAGAGAACAAAGTGGAGAGAGCCATCTACTACCTGAGCAAGAAGATGCTGGAGTATGAGACTCGCTACACACCATTGGAAAAGGCTTGCTTAGCCATGGTATGGGCTACCACGAAACTGCGGCACTACCTGTTAGCTCACTCTGTAATCTTGGTTTCAAGATTAGATCCCATCAAATATCTATTCGAGAAACCGGCGCTTACAAGTAGGCTAGCTCGTTGGTTGCTGTTGCTTTCCAAATTCGATCTGAAATATGTGACGCGCAAGTCAGTCAAGGGAAGAACGTTATCAGAGTTCTTAGCCGATCATCCAATGGAAGGAGGTGAAGCAGTTGAGTACTTATTCCCAGATGAGGCCATTTTGCATATCGACGACGAGTTTTGGACGATGTACTTTGACGGAGCGTCAAACTAGTACGGGTATGGGATAGGAGTGTTGCTGATAACACCCGACAACTCCCGTATCCCTCTAGCATTCAAACTCCGGTTCAAAGTCTTGAACAACGAAGCGAAATATGAGGCATGCATTGCTGGTCTAGAAGCAGCCCTGGAATTAGGGACAAAACGATTGGACGTCATCGGGGACTCGAACCTTGTTGTATCTCAAGCTAAACGAGATTGGAAAGTCAAAGAAGAAAAGATGATTATGTATCACCAGACCTTGGACTTGTTAATTCCTCGGTTTGAGAAGTTAAACTTTGCTTATCTGTTAAGAGAGAAAAACAGGTTCGCAGATTCACTAGCAACTCTATCTTCTATGATAGACATCCCATTTGGAGTCCGGATGCGGCCAGTCATTATCGACCAAAAACTGTGCTGGTTTACGAGTCGATTACCACTATAGATGAGGTTCAAGATGAGAACCCCTGGTATTACAATATTTGGAATTTCTTGGAGAAGTAAGCATATCCACCAGGGGTAAATGCCAAGGATAAAAGGGCAATCTGAAGAATGGCCGTTCAGTTCATCATCTGCGGAGGTAAATTGTATAAGGGAGGTCATCTAGGAATGTGTTGAAGCTGAAGAATCAAAATGCCTGATGGAGGCCATCCATGGAGGGGAACGCAGTGCGCATATGAACGGGGTAATGCTAGCGCGGAATATCCTCAGACAAGGTTATTATTGGTCCACCATGGAGGAGGATTGTATCGGCTTTGTTCGGCGATGCCACAAGTGTCAGATCCATGCAAACCGCATGAACATTCAGCCGTCGAAGTTGTACAATTTGACTTCGCCATGGCCATTTTCAGTTTGGGGAATAGATGTGATCGAGGTTGTCACTCCAAAGGGGTCGAATGGGCATGAGTTCATCCTGGTCGCGATAGATTATTTCACAAAGTGGGTTGAGGCCCAATCCTATGCGGTGTTGAAAACGTTGCACGTTGCAAAGTTTATCAAAAACAACATCATCTGTCGTTATGGGGTCCCAAACGAGGTCATTTCAGATAATGGTTCCCACTTCAAGAACGAAGTGATTGATTTGTTGGAAAAATACAATGTGGCTTTTCATAAGTCATTCACCTATCGGCCACAGACCAATGGAGCAGTTGAGGCCGCCAACAAGAATATCAAACACATACTGCAGAAGATGGTGGAAACCTACCGGGATTGGCCAGATAAGTTGCCATTTGCTCTGTGGGGCTACCGGACTTCAATTAGAACGTTTACTGGGGCGACTCAGTATTCATTAGTTTATGGGATGGAGGCCGTTTTACCTATCGAGATTGAAGTTACATCTTTGAGAGTGTTGGCTGAGTGTCAGATAACCAAAGCAGATTGGCAACAGAACAGATTTGAAGAACTCATGCTCTTTGACGAGCACAGACTGAAAGCACTGTACCATGTTCAGGGTTATCAGTGCAGAATTGCCAAGTCTTTCAACAAGAAAGTTAAGTCCAGGAATCTGAAGAAAGGAGATTTGGTGCTTAAGGACAACCGAGCTCCCATCCACGACCCTAGGGGCAAGTTCAGACCCAATTGGACTGGTCCCTACATCATCAAAGCTATCTGGTCAGGTGGAGCTGTCGTTCTGATGGACCTAGATGGCCTAGAGTTCTCCCAACCGATCAACATGGACAAGTTGAAGAAATATTACCCTTGAGTGGCTCGCTAGGCCGAAAACCTGAAAGGGCGACCTAGGCAAAAGTTAGAGCACAAAAAATTTGAAATGATAAAAACTGAGCTCGCAAGGTTGAAAACCCGCAAAGGGCGGCCTTGGTAAAAGTTAGAGTGAAAATACTCGAGTGAACCCTAGCCTGAACTACGTAAGGCTTGATTCCTATCTTTGGGATACGTAGGCAACTTCATCCTGAAGTTCAGCCATAAACTTTTCTCCGATCAACTTTGTCCATTTGATCGTCTCGGCCATCTTTGTCTATTTAGCATTCAAGAGTTCGGTTATGATCTCCGGTGCAGTGCTTTTCAGACTAGGGGCAACTTTCCATTGTTGTGCAGTGCCGCGGTACTATTCAGACTAGGGGCAACTTTCCAGTTACTGGGGTCCGAGGTTGTGCATCTCAGTGACAGATTTCAGGGGTGTCCAGTTCTTATTCATATCGAAAATAGTTTTGAAAAGTTTTAATAAAAGTGGATTTCGCTCAAATTAATCTTTTTACAACTTAGACCATTTTTGGACCAAAGCGGAAAATTTTCAGTACCCACAACCTTCAATTTCATTGATTTCAATACAGAGTTCTCCTGCTCTTGCATACAAATTGAAGTTGCTTTTGGTTACATTCATAAAGAAAACTTGAAAGTACTAATAAAGCAATAAATCTGGGCCATAGCTAAGTCACGTGTTCCTGCGCCCCATCCCAGAGCTGGTCGAAACCTCTTATGCGAAAGTGGGCCCTTTATGTGCCTCTTTATTGAGCCAATCCAAGCACTCATTAGACAAAGTGCAACTGAAAGTGGGAACGGGGGCCAGGAGCTCTCTAGTCCTCCATCTTTGTGGCATCTGCAGACAGCTGTGCGCCTCGGTGGGAATCTTGAGGGTAATCTATCCCCTCTGGCCGACAAGTCTGATAATTTCCGAACTGGCGCTAGAACCAAAACGAAAAATAGAAGACACAGTGTGTCATGCCAATCAATTGAATCCCAGGTTGACGGGTCATGTTATAACTCATTGCCAGTAGGTTGAGCCAAGGACAGCGCCAAGCAATGCGGTCTGCAGACAAACCGCACATCCAGTTGTACCACCACCCCTCATCCAGGGCATCGACCAAACATTCTCAAAAAAAGTAGCCGCGAGCTGAGAATGATGGGCAAGACTCCACAATCTATAACTTGTCCATCAACCACACCTAGGGAGGGATGAAAAATGAGAGAATAAAGAATAGAGAGATGTACGATGAGAGAAAAGTAAGAAAAGGGTTTTGGTAGAAAAATCGAGCCTGAGGGCCGAGTGATGTGAGCAATACATATGTGAGATTGGGTGAGAAACATTACTTGCAATAGTAGTGGGCTCCCCGCAAGCCTAGCCATCTCCCGGCGATGAAAAGCATCTAAGCCCATCAATGTCTCAGCCAGTGTCATGGCAACGCAGCTCTTACCCTCCTTCAAACCTTGGGCAACCTCGATCAACCGGACACTAAATGCATCGGAGCCCGAGGCAAGCAAGAAATGAGATAGCAAGCATAGGCAAAGCGCGTGTTGCCGATAGCTCTGCCAATGATGGTCGCCGCGGTCACCAGCATCAGAAAATCGGCATACCAAGCTTGGGATGTCCAGCTTCCTATCATGAATCAATGATCGAGCATCATGCAAAGTGAGGCCGCACATTTGTCCTAAGGCTTGGACGTGGCCAAATCAGAGTTGAGGCAAGATTTCCTTGTTGCGCTCGGACTCCATCAAAGCTTGGAAATCCTCAAAAGTAGGACACATCTCTTGTCCGCTAAAGCTAAAGACGTGTGTTACTGGATTCCAAAACCTTACTGCGGTATGGAGGAAAGGAAGATGCAGCGGAGTACGGCCCAGCGTGAATAGTGCATTCAAGCCGAAGCCCTGGAAGTTCAACTTTTCCGAGCCATCTAGAGAAACAATCCAAGCTGCGAGATTTTGGATGAGGAACGCCTCCTTTTTGATGCAAAACGGAGATGAAATGAATGAACCACGAGGTTGGAACTTTTAAAGAGGATAAGGCACTGTTCGGGGGACACGTGTCGAAAAATTGGTGGTTGCCAAACCAGGTGGTCAGCTGACCACCCCTTGATCTCCAATGAAACAAAGCTGGTCGGCCAGCTCCCTTAGGTGGTCGGCCATGGAGAGAAGTGTGGCTTTGGTCTTATCCTAGTCTCTAGAAGAAAGTTTCTAGCATTTCCATGCATTGGGAGTGTTGAAGGTGCGAGTTTTCCTCTGTTTTGGATGCGTTCCGTCACTCCGATCGTCTGAGATACGTCTGTTTATCGAGTTGTTGTTGAGTTTTGCTTATTGAGTTGTTGAGTTTTGATTATCGAGTTGTTGTTGAGTTTTGCTTATCAAGTCGAGTTGTTAAGTTTATCGAGTTGTTAAGTTTTATCGAGTTGTCGAGTTTTGTCCGTTGAAATTGTTGTTCTTTGTTTATCAACATTTCTGGGATTTGCTTATCGAGTTGTAAGCTTGCTAAGGCCTCGTTGTTTCTTTGTTAGATAAGTTATTTTGGTTGTTGTGTCGGTTCATTACCTGACTTGGCAATTTTTCGATGCTCAATTTTCATTCAAATCTCATTTTTGTGCAAAATGATGCGATGTGATGCTAAGAACATAAAATACAACACTTTTTGAACAAAAGATTTTTCGTTCCATCATGCTTCCTTCGTTACAACATTTTACAACAAGAGTACAAGTTTTATAGAAAATAAAACTGCCTAATAATGTACAATGTGCTACAACTACTAGTAAAAAAGGCAAATAAAGCAGGAACATCTGCATCAGTGCTCTCAAGTGCAAGAATAAGAGGCCCTCTTCGTCCTCTTCGGCTGAGAAGTCCCTCCACCATCTCCACCAGCACCACCATCTAAATCGGAGTTGTTGTCCTTGGAACCCTCCTCGGCGTCACCTCCGCCCTCAAAACCGGACTCAAAGTCATCCTCTCTGCCTGCAGATGTCTCTGACTGAGGATGCGCAGACTCCTCCTCCTCGCTGGACTCCTCCTCTATGATAGGTGCTCTGCGTCTACCTCGTTTGCGAGACGAGTCCCCTCTCCCAGCTCCCTGAGAAGGCCTAGATGGCCCGACCTGTGGCCCAGTATGTAGTGGAAGCATCTGAAAAGGAAGAGGACAATTTGAGTACATTAGCCAGTATGTATATCAAATACAGATGCAAGAAAACTACATAGAGAGGGTGTATGCAGATACAGTCCATGAATGTGGTGTGTGTCAGATGTGCTCTACACATACAGTCAATCAATGCAGTGAAATGTTCAAGTTCAGCATGTCATCAGAAGTATGATAAATGCGAGAAAAACTAAAGAGTACCTGGACACCGAGGATGGACAACTATGTCTCCCTCCGCAAGACCATGCTCTCAAGTGAGGCCACCAATCCAAGCATCACATCCATGTACTCTCTAGGAGGCTGCAGATACAAGCTCAAGTCATCAATGAATAAATGAGTGCCTAAGTATCTGGGTGAGATATCAAAAGTAGTGGAACATACCGATGGTGAGTTGGGATCACTAACGTATGGGTGACCAGGCATAGGAGGCTCTATCGGAATCGGGTAGGAAGTCTCGTATCGCCATCCTGTCAACTCAGTCGGAATATCTGGCTATCCAGGGTGATGATAAGTCGGGGGAATCGGGGGGACCAGTCCAGCCCCACCTCTCAATGTGCCGGCCCTGCTAGTAGAAAGGACACCTGTAGCCCAAGCTCAACTCGACGATGGCATGCCAGCAGACCTCTTCGTGGGAGTACGGACACCTGTCAATGGAGGCATCAAGTATGTATGACGGTAAGTCGTGTACTCCCCCTCCTCCAAATATAGAAATACGTCGGTATCCAACATGGCGCTGTCGGCATCCTGGGGAGTGAGCCCCTCAATGGATCACATATCATCCAGAGGTGCTGCGGGTACACTCTGCTCGGGGAAGCCCATAGTCTGGCGCATGAAGCAGTCCCCCAGAAACCAGGCCCTACCAGCTGGGCCCTCAAACAGGATCCTGTACCGAGAAGCAGCCTATCCTCCAGCAAACTGAAATCGGGTATCTCCACCTACAGGTGCTCGCTTATCAAAGTCGGTGAAGTGGTAGAAAATAGCCCGAGGAAGGATGTGCACCGGAGGGTCATACCTCTCGGGAACAAATGGCCGAATCCTCGGAGGCAAAGACATAATGTCTGGCTCACCTCCGGCACCTGGAGGACCTCCACCTTGAGGAAAATGACCTGCCATTTCGAGAAATCTGTAAAAAGGAGTAAAAATGAGCAAAATGAGCAAAAATTAGAAAAACTAAACAAAAGTCAACACTCGGGAAATGAAAAAGTCAACAAAAGTCAACTCCCGAGAAAATGTTCCAAATATTGAGACAAACTTACCTCAAGTGGTGAAAATGGGAAAAGAAGCTCCGAAATCAAATTTTAATCAGTCCAAAGTGAAGAAAATCGAAAGATTTCACGAAACAACTTTGCGTGGGGCATTGGAAAACGCGTATAAAGAGCAGATCTGAGGGAAAAAGTGGTCTAGGAAGAAAGGAGCACTGATTTCGGACTTGGAGTTATGAGCAAAAAGTGTTTGGCCATGTGTATTTAAAGAAACAAGGACAAAAGGAGAAAACTGCCCCTGTTTTTGGCTAGGTGGTCGGCCGACCACCTTTTCTGGTAGGCCAACCACCCCCCCTTCACCAAACCTGGTCGGTGGCCTCCTTACCTGGTTGTTGTCACGCGCGCTTCTCTCACATTACGATGCACTTTCCCATCAGCACCATGTTTGTCTGAAATCGATGTAGTGTTGAACATGTGTTGCTAACTATGTTGTGCTTACTAAGTTTCTCTCTTTTGCAGGCACGATATTGTATGTACAGTTCATTTGACGCTAGTGCGACTAGACGAGCCGCACATGTATTATATCTTCTTCGTGTGAGACGTGGCAAGATTTGAATAATTCTCCACATGCTTACTGCATGAAATGTAGTTGCTGCTTTGCATTCTTGCTTAAAAACTATTGCATCTATTGTGAATATTTGCTTCATTACAGCTTACTGCTTTGCATGATCATGAGTTACATTTGACTTCGTGCATATCGTTTTGCATTTTGCCCCCGCTTGCGAGCACATCTCTCTGTTTATCTTGCCTATTTGTCTAAGTCCTCAGCCTTGTCAAAAATGGGTCGTCTCTGGGCTTTGACATTCACTCCCGTCACTTATGACTTCCGAGTTCTGTTAAAGAGGTGCAACTGTAGACACCCCATTTTTGACCAACCTTAAGACTCAGACGTCACCAATTGAGCGCTCGGTGATGATGCATATTGTGCTCGTTCTAAGGTTGCAGAGTCTCGACTGAGAGCCTTGCCTCTAGACTTCGGGACTCTTTTGTGCTTTGCGTCAGTTTGCAAACCAGGTTCTGTTTTCTCTGTTTTCTCTTCCCGAAGGGAGGGAGAGGTCTTGAAGACCATCTCTCAGTGGCTGTAGGCTACGTTTCGTGATCGTAGGCCATTTTTCCCATTTGCAGACCAGTTTCTGGTTTTTGGAGCCATCGGCCGTATGCCTCGGTTCGGGACTGCTTAACCGTCTCCGTTTGCTCTGATTTTTGGTACACACCCTGTTCCCTCTCCCTAGAGGGACACTGTGGCCCAGGAGACCACCTTTCTAGTCGTACGCCACCTCCGGTGCCTAACAGCCTATTTTCGGGGCCCCCGACTGCGCGTTTTGGCCCCCAAACCCTCGTTTTGCATCGGTGTGGGTTCATTTTTGGTATGGACCCTAGTTTCATTGTTAGGATGGTGGTAGTAGGGTGGGAGACCGCCTTTTCTTCTTGGAGACCACATTTCCCCGATCGGCCGATTTTTCTTGGCAGGTAGGTGGTCTCCCTCACTTTTGAGCCACAATTTCGGGTCTCCCATGCCACCATTGTGTTGCATTCATCTGGGAGGCCACCAATCTGGTATGGCCGACCACCTTTTCTTCCTGACCCTTTTAACCCCTTGGTCTTCCTCACTTTTGAGCCACAATTTTGAGTCTCCCATACCACCACTGAGTTGCGTCCACCTGGGAGACCACCAATCTGGGCTGACCGACCACCTTTTTAACTTGAACCTTTTAACCCCTGGTCGGCCAACAAGTTGGAGTGGCCGGCCGACCACCTTAACTGGTTGGCCTACTTCCTACTTTTTGGTCTCACTGAATGTGTTCCAGCTGTGCCAGCTGGGAGCCATTTGATGCATCCTCCATACACATGTATGGAGGATGTTTATTCTTGGTTTGAAGCATTCAAGATAAGCTTTGGCCTCTCTTCTCTATAAAGGAAGGCCTCCTCTTCCATTGCCAGGGTTGAGAACTTTGGTGAAGGCATACACGTATCTCTCTATATCCATACACTTTGAGCCTTAAAAAGTGAGTGGTTCTTGACCATTTTGCATACAACTCCATAGCCTAACCCTTCCATCATTGGTCTAAGCTTCTTGGAGGCCATTTTTAGAGGTTAAAGGGTGTGTTTTTGGCCCAAAGGTTGGCTGTCTTCTTGAGCTTCAAAGGTAACACCTTATTCTCTCTTTTGGTCTTTATTTTGGTTCATATTTTAGCCTTACTTGCAAGCATATTTAGGCTTTGTCATAAACTGAAAAAAGTCTTATTTTGAGGGTCATCTACCCCCTTGCATGCTTCATTTCCTCATGTTTTGAGCTATGCATTAGAGCATTTGTGTTGGCCTTGGTTTGGCCTTTTAGCCACTAAAATCCAGTTGATTTTCAGTGGCTAACATGTGTCTTTGAGCTTCAAAATCAGAGAGGGGTGACCCTCTCACCCCTTGTTCTCTTTACTAGCTTTGTTGGCCTTACAAAGGAGCCCATTTTTGCACACTTCTTGAGCATGTTTCAGGCAATTATTTTTGAGTTTTATGACCTGCATGAACTCTGTCCAGAGTTGTTTTTGCCATGTTAGGTGTCTATCATGCATGTGTAGAGTAATCTTCTTCAAGGCCTTTCATAGGGGCTTTCACTTGCATGCTTCCTAGACTAATTTCAGGACATTTTTGGTGGGTTTTAGGGCCCTCATAACCTCTGTCCAGAGGTGGTTTTGTCATTTTGTATGTCTATCTTGCATGTCTAAAACAACCCCTTGCATTGCCCTCTAAAGGAGCCCATCATTCTTACATGCATTGACTGAGTTTCAGTGGGTTTTTGGGCATATTTTGGCATGGCATACTTCTTTTTTTGGCTGGTTTGGTGAGCACTCATATGCTTCATATAGTTGTAGTGCAAATCATGGTTCACTAGCTTATTTTGCATGCTTTGTTGACCCTTGATTCTAGCCCATTTTGACTATGCCTTAAACTAATTTTGTGCATATTTTGGACAGCCCTAGCTCTATTTTTGAGTCTCATGGTCGAATGATGCTTGTTTTGCATGCTTGTAGTTCAATGTCCATGTCTAGTTTTGAGTTTTGAGGTCTATTGCATGCATGTACTGAGGTGTTTTCATGCTTTGGGGTCATTTTGTATCATATTTTAGAGCCTATGTGAATGCCATATCCTCATGTTTTCTCCTCTTTAAGTGTGCTTGAAAGTTGTGCATGAATGCCTTGCTTTTGGACCATTGAATGAGTTCCATTTCTTTGCATTACGAGCCATCATTTTAGGCCATTTCCCCACTGTTTCATACCTGCCTAGGGTCTGTTTGGGGTTGGTTTTTCCATTTGTACATTTGTGTACCTCTAGTGTAACACACTTCACTAGTTTCGGTATTCGGGCCATCTAGCTTGCATTGTGTGACATATTTTCATGATTCGGGATCATTGTGCATCACCTTTCAGAGTTGTATCATGTGCTATCCTATGCCATATTTCATTCCTTGCCATGCCTTGTTAGAGTTGCATGTTGTGCCTTAGGATCGGTCCATTGCATTCGTGCATGTTTGCATGTATTTCGGTTGTCTCATTTTCATCATATGGCCACTGATGTGAGTGTGGCCGAGGTCCACTCATATTGGTGTAAGTCCATCTTGCATCGTGTATGTCATTTTAGTCTATAGCATTGTGTATGCTAGGTTGCGTGTTAGTCGCATTGTGTATGCCATCTCATTTGCATTGTGTTTGGGATAGGAGTTAGCCCAAGCACGAGAAACGAGGGATGTTTCGTACTCAAAGTGACGAAACGTGTCTCAATTCCCGGTTGCCGACGCTCCGGATTAACCATGATGGAGTCTAGGCCTTGTGTTGTTTATGTGTGCATTCATTTCACATTGACTCGTGCAATTCGACTCATCGGCCATCATGCATCGAGATGCGTGATTGGTGGCACGAGGATCAAGGTGTGCATACATATGTGAAAATACTTTTCCGTGCCCCTTTCTTGCTCTCTGTTGCAGCAAACCAGAAATCAGTAGCCTTCTAGAGCTTTGCACAGCATTCCGGGATTAATTGCAAACAGAGGCAAATCGGGGCATCGCAAGGAATTTCTTGACGAGGTGACGTGAGCATGCATGCATCTTTCATCATTCATAACAGAGCTGAGGCGGTCCATGGATTTGCATATTAGTTTACTTGCTTTCCTAGTTAATTTGTTAATTAATTAGGGTTTTGTAATATTTAATTACTTATTCGGACTGTATTATTTATTCGGACCCTCCGAGTGAGAGCAATTGTGTAATAAGTGTGCATGTGTGTGATGTATGTCTTCCAACCACACGTCTTTCTCCCTTTTATTTACCAGCTTATGATGGTTAGTTTAGGGCATGTTTCAATTAGCATACTTATGCTCGTATGTTTGCATCCATTCATCTGTCTTGCATGCATCGAGCTCGGTGCATCATACTAACTGCATTGTATTTCAATTCCGAGTTGAATACTTGTTAGTTTTAGCATTTCACATGCCATCTTTAGAATAGCCGAGCCTACTGTAGTTGCATTTCTGCATGTGTTGCATTAGGCATTTCTGTATAGTTAGGATCATGCATTGATTTCTAACATAGCTTCTGTTTTGGCTTGGAGTACTCAGTAAGTGTTTATGCTTTAGCATCCTTGCATGTGTGTGAGTAACTGCCATGATAGCATGCTTACCATGAGGCTATGTGCTTATGTGATATACCTGCCTGAATGCCTGTGGGTGAAGGTTGGATTATCTGAATTGGAATAATGAATTGACTGTGAGTTTTAAGCCCACTTGAGAGTGCCAAATCATCGTGTTTTCTAAAGCCCACCTGAGGGTGGCAAAATCCACATTTTAGCCTACTTGCAAGTAGCAAACCGTTTTCAAAACAAACATGAGATGTTTTGTTCCAATTCAGGCGATCCAGTCTATACTTATATGCTGTGCGCATCACATAGTAAATCTAGGCTAATAACCGGAATAAGAACGCATAATGTTTTCAAAACTAGATATCATGGTTAGTAGAGGCCGATCTTCGATCGGGCGAGCGAGGGTGCTCACGAAGGGACGTTCCCCAATCGTACCCAAGTTCTCGAGCCGAGGCAACTTTGGTGATGACGGACACGTGGCCTTAGGAAACGAGTCAGGGTTTTCTAAATTTCCCAAAATAAAATATTTAGGTGGCGACTCTGTATCTGGAAAAGCAGTCCATGTTTGGCACTTCTTTCAAAAAATCTGTTTTCAAAAACAATTTGCCGGATTTGGACTCTTCGTTGATTCATCAGTCTTGCATTGCACTCTACGAGATTAGATACAGGACCGTGACATTGAGTCCTGAACTGTAGTGAGCCCAAATGAACAAAACGGGATTCCCTCCCGGGACGTTCGGGGACGTCTACACCACCGCTATCACCGCCACCATCATCCATCATCCTTCCACAACCACCACTTTCATCACCATTGTCGTTACTACCATAACCATCGTCATTATTTCAATACTACCACCACAATCGCTACCTGTTACCACTACTACTACAACAATTTGTACAATCCTTCACCTTTACAACTATTGTCACCATTCCCATAACTACCACCATCATTACACCGCCACTGCTTTCTTTTTATCATCACTACATTACTCCATGGTTGATTCTGACTTTTTTAGGATCCAAAGCGAACCCTAAATATGAGACCTTTCATATTATTATGAAAAAAAAAATTGTTCAAAACATTATGTATCAAATTTTTTTAAAAAAAAATGCTCACAAAAAGGCTACTAAAATTTACTTAAATATGTAATCAAGTTTACAACAATAAGAAAATTAAAATATAAGCTGCGGTACCAAAATAGTTTTGGAACTGCTAACTTCCAACCTCATGAATGAGTTGGTGTTTTTGTCTCATAATTTTTATTCCAAAGTAAGTCCGAATAATTATATAATTTTCACATGTAACTTTTCTTCTATAATTATTATTATTATTATTATTATTTTTGGAGAATTCATTAAGAAATCATCTTACAAGTTTTAATTGGTTCATAACATATTCTTATATATTCCAACAAGTCTTATTATTTGGATATTTGATTCACCAAATCTTAATTTCATATTTGAGATGATCTAAATAAGTATAACTTTTTGACTTTTTATACTCCCTTTCTTCTTCTTCTTCTTCTTCTTCTTCTTCTTCTTCACTCTTAACAACTTGGTGTGAACTATTTTGTAATTTTTAAAAAATTCATAATTTTTGCTGCTCATTTTTTTTTAATGAAATTAATATTTTTGAAACCTAATTAATGAGATCTATCAAATAACATCTCACTAGAATATGTAATTTTATGAAATAAAAATAAATAAATTTTACAGTGTGAATGTTTACATCATGAAACATTTATACTGTTAATGTAAACATTAATGAGCGCTTCACCCTACTATCATTAAGGGTATTTTAGTAACTTTGTTAGCCATATGATATATTGGAACATAAAAAAATAATTTAGGCAAATGAAACATAAGTAAATGAGGAGGAATTTAAAAATAAATGCTCTATTTTTTTTATTTATTTTTTTTGACTTGCACACAGAAAATGTGGTCTTGGCCGCTAACTTTCTTAAAAAATTAAAAGTAAAATCAATACAACTAAACTATAAATATCAAATTGATGCAATAGTTAAATTTTAGAGATTAGGAGTACAATTTTCCCAAAATATAAATTGACAGTTGGGGCTACAATGTTATCGAACATAACATGGAAATCGTAAAATGTTGTCGTAAAGCAACAAATCATCAACATAAAAAATATTTTCCGCTGCCAGGATTCGAACCTGGAACATTCCATCATTAGCCAAGTTGATAATAGTTGAGCTATTGTGGATCTTGTGATATGCTTAAGAAAATAATATTTGTAGAACTAACGTTTCAAGTGAAAATTAATTAAGTCTATATGATAATTACAAATGGTATCACTTAAATGTAACTTACAAGTGGTATCACTTGAATGTAACTCTTAAAATATAAGCAAAAAAATTAAGAAAATTTTAAGTGATAAAAAATTTATTTAATTCTGAATTAATTTATAAATATTTATACGTAAGGGTCAACATATACCATATAACCTCACAAACTCCACCATCACTGCCACCGCTATCACCAACACCATCATCCATCGTCCTTCCACAACCACCACTTTCGTCACCATTGTCATTACTACCATAACCATCGTCATTATTTCAATACTACCACCACAATCGCTACCTGTTACCACTACTACTATAACAATTTGTACAATCCTTCACCTTTACAACAATTGTCACCATTGCCATAACTACCACCATCATTACACATACTTGCTCTCTTTTTATCATCACTACATTACCCCATGGTTGATTCTGACTTTTTTAGGATCCAAAGCGAACACTAAATATGAGACCTTTCATATTTATTATTAAAAAAAAATTGTTCAAAACATTATGTATCAAATTTTGTTTTAAATTTTTGCATTTAATAATGCTCACAAAAACGCTACTAAAATTTACTTAAATATGTAATAAAGTTTACAATAATAAAAAAATTAAAATATAAGCTACGGTACCAAAATAGTTTTGGAACTGCTAACTTTCAACCTCATGAATGAGTTGGTGTTTTTGTCTCATAATTTTTATTCCAAAGTAAGTCCGAATAATTATATAATTTTCACATGTAACTTTTCTTCTATAATTATTATTATTATTGCATGTCAGCCGTTGCTCGCTCGAGCCAAGGAGTGCTCGCTCGAGCTAAGGATTTCTCGCTCGAGCCAAGGAATGCTCGCTCGAGCGAAGGATTGCATCCATACAAAAACCTGAAAGAAGTCATTGGTCGCTCGAGCCAAGGATCCGTCGCTCGAGCCAAGGCACTAGTAGAAATCATGAAAATTACTCTCCTCGAGCAGCGAAAGCTTCGCCGGCGAGCCTCAAAATCCGGATTTCTCAAGGAGTTTGATTTCTTCCCAATCTTGGATTACTTTTGGTTCTCTATAAATACTTGGTTTTCTCCCAAAACTAAGTAATTGATTGAAGTCCTCCAGATCTTCTTTTTGGTTCTTAAAGGTTTATATCTGGGGATATTTTGTTATTTTTCTTTGATGTTTTATTGAGTATTCAACTCATGGTTTAAAAAGAGTACATCAAAGGTTTGTGTGTTATACACAAAAGAGAGAGTTGTTCTTCGGCCAGAATTCTCAAGAATTCGTTCAAGCTTTGAGGAATCCGGAGTGGCTCATCAGAAAAACAATTCCGTGCTGAAGATGGGGTTGGAAGAGGCACATAGAGGTTGGTTCAATTAGGCGTTGTGAATTCGCTAGATAATTGAGAGTGATACCTGTGTAATTCCTTTATATCTTCTTAGTGGATTGTTCTTGTGGCTGTTGCCCGTGGTTTTTTAATCACAATTGGAAGGTGTCCAATTGTGGTTTTTCCACGTAAAATCTTTGTGTCTCTTTCTCTTGATTGTTTGATTGGGATTGTTATATTCAGCTTAAAATTGATACATAATCACAAATCAACATCTAGGTGTTTTCTAGATTTTTCACTAAAAAATTAAGAAAATTTTGAGTGATAAAAAATTTATTTAATTCTGACTTAATTTATAAATATTTATACATAAGGGTCCACATATACCATATAACCTCACAAACTCCACCATCACCGCCACTGCTATCACCACCACCATCATCTATTGTCCTTCCACACCCACCACTTTCATCACCATTGTCGTTACTACCATAACCATCGTCATTATTTCAATACTACCACCACAATCGCTACCTGTTACCACTACTACTATAACAATTTGTACAACTATTGTCACCATTGCCATAACTACCACCATCATTACCCCGCCACTACTCTCTTTTTATCATCACTACATTACCCCATGGTTGATTCTGACTTTTTTAGGATCCAAAGCGAACCCTAAATATGAGACCTTTCATATTTATTATTAAAAAAAAAATTGTTCAAAACATTATGCATCAAATTTTGTTTTAAATTTTTGCATTTAATAATGCTCACAAAAAGGGTACTAAAATTTACTTAAATATCTAAGAAAGTTTACAATAATAAAAAAATTAAAATATAAGCTGTGGTACCAAAATAGTTTTGGCACTGCTAACTTCCAACCTCATGAATGAGTTGGTGTTTTTGTCTCATAATTTTTATTCCAAAGTAAGTCCGAATAATTATATAATTTTCACATGTAACTTTTCTTCTATAATTATTATTATTATTATTATTTTTTGGAGAATTCATTAAGAAATCATCTTAGAAGTTTTAATTGGTTCATAGCATATTCTTATATATTCCAACAAGTCTTATTATTTGGATATTTGATTCACCAAATCTTAATTTTATATTTGAGATGATCCAAATAAGTATAACTTTTTGACTTTTTATACTCTCTTTCTTCTTCTTCTTCTTCTTCTTCTTCTTCTTTTCACTCTTAACAACTTGGTGTGAACTATTTTGTACTTTTTTAAAAATTCATAATTTTTGTTGCTCATTTTTTTTTAATGAAATTAATATTTTTGAAACCTAATTAATGAGATCTTTCAAATAACATCTCACTAGAATATGTTCTTTTATAAAATAAAAATAAATAAATTTTACAGTGTGAATGTTCACATCATGAAACATTTATACAGTTAATGTAAACATTAATGAGCGCTTCACCCTACTATCATTATGGATATTTTAGTAACTTTGTTAGCCATATGATATACTGGAACATAAAAAAATAATTTAGGCAAATGAAACATAAGTAAATGAGGAGGAATTTAAAAATAAATGCACTATTTTTTTTTTTTTTGACTTGCACACAGAAAATGTGGTCTTGGCCGCTAACTTTCTTAAAAAATGAAAAGTAAAATCAATACATATAGCGATCCCGGTTTTCCCTCCATCGATTAGTGTAATCCGGACTTGGTTTTGTGGATGTGGGTTGTTGTTTATGTCTTGTTTCCATCCTTCAATACTTGTTAATTGAGTTATAGGATGTGATGGGCAGGTTTGTTACAGGTTGGTTATGATTGGGAGCGAGTCGTTGCTGCCAAAAATTTTGGTCCTTCGCTCGAGCGAGCCTTTTGTCGCTTGAGCGAGATCTTTGTTTTGGATCCTTCGCTTGAGCCAGGGTTCGTTTGCTTGAGCAAGAGTTGAGTTTTGTATCTGGTGGCTCGAGCGAGAAGTCCTTCGCTTGAGTTTACGTCTGCGTCTGGTTCTGGACCTGAAGCGTGCAGTTTTTCGCTCGAGTGAGCTTTCCTTTGCTCGAGCGAGCGAGGTATATATAGCGATCCCGGGATTACCCCTTGTTGTACAGTGATCCGGACATGTGTCCGTGGGTATTAGTAGTTAATTATTATCTGGTTTACATCCTTTCCTACTTTGCATTTGAGTTATAGGATGTGCTGGGCAGGTTTGTTACAGGTTGGTTGAGCTTAGGAACCAAAACTAGTTGTCCAGATTTTGGCCTGTCCGCTCGAGCGGATCTTTTGACGCTCGAGCGGGGACCTTGTTGTTGCTTGTCCGCTCGAGCCGGGGTTTTGGTGCTCGAGTAGGGAATACACCCATCCAATATTTCCTGTGTAGTGTTGGACGCTCGAGCGGGGGATTTGCCGCTCGAGCGAGAGGTTGTAAGTGACGCTCGAGCGAGGAGTTGGGAGCTCAAGCAGGGACCTGGTATGTGAAGATTCTGGGAGTGTGCATTCGACGCTCGAGCGGGAGTTTGGCCGCTCAAGCGGGAGTCGGTGAGTGGCGCTCGCGCGGGGGTTTGCACGCTCGAGCGGGGCGACTTTTATATAAACACGGGATCCAACTTTTTGGATCACTTTTTCAACACACTTTCTCTCTCTTACTTTCCCAAATACAAATTTGAGAGCTCTTCTCTCTAAAACCTTACCTTCTCTCTTAGATTTGATCTAGTATGAGTGATTTTCTCACCTTGGGCCTTTGTAAAAGTTGTGTTGATCGTCGAGGGCTACATTGTAATCTGAAAATTTCAGAATTCGGAGCGTTTTGGTTTTGGTCTTCATCTCCGTTGGAGCTCAAACTTTGAGGTAGGGATATCCTACTCCTCTTTATGAACTTTGTCTTTCAATTTTAGTATTTTGAGATGTTGGGGGTTGTTGCATAATTTTGAGAGAGTTTGGGGCTTTTGTGTAATTTGACAAAAGTTGGGGTTTTATTTATAATGAACCTAGAGGCATGTTTGGTATAGAGAAATGGAATGAATGTTGAAACATTGATAAAAGTGGAACCTAAGGGTTGTAATGTTAATTATGGAAAATGCCCTAATTACATTGATTAATTAATTGGGATAATTAATTGTGAGAAATGAGGAATTGAAGTGGAAATGTTGGGAATGGGAGTGTATGGGATTAAAGGGTGTAGTTGAATTACTTATCACTCACCGAATTGAAATGTTGATTATGTATCCATTTGTTGCATTTATATTCTGTATAGAAATAACTGCTTTGGGCTATCGGTGGAGGATAGTCTTGATTGTTGTAGACAATGCATAATGATTAGGCAAACTAAAACTGATCATTGAAATGTGTTATTGAGTGTGACAATTGAAAGAATACATTTATTTTATGTATTGATTAGGATGTGGATAATTATTGTTTATATGCATTGTGTTGTGTTAGAGGAGATAGGGGATGTACTCCACAGTTTAGGAGATGATAGAGGATGGACCTCTAAACTGGATGTTGTTTGGGAGAAGATAGGGGATGGACTCCATAGATATAGCTCATATGCTTATCTAGTAATGTGTTGACACAGCTCATACGCTTGTCTTTGGAAGTGTGATATTGCTCTTAGGCATATCTATGGAAGTGTTGATATAGCTCATATGCTTATCGGTTAATGTGTTGATATAGCTAGTATGCTTATCTTTTATTGAAATGGGAAAATGTTTGATATGAGTTACTGTCTCATATAAGAGGTTTGGCCAAATTCTGAGCCATGGTTATGAATTGAGAATTGAAAAGAATGGAAAATGAATTGTAACATGGACTTGTATGTCATGAAACTGTAAGATGATATAAATGGATGTATCAGTGTTGGCCATCTATCAACTGCTAATCTTCTAGTCATTGTTCATTGTTGGTTTAGTGTATTTCTACTGGGCTGTGGCTCACCCTATATGGGAACATCATTTTCAGGTACAGGTAGCATGCCACCTCCAAGGACATAGCTTGGGAGGCTTGAGGCGGGCGGACTTTTTGTTGTCTATCTTCTTTTCATGTATTACATGTAAATTCAAGCCAAGGGCTTAAGGTGTAGATGAGTTAGTACTCTCTTTTTGTAACCAAGTGTTAACTTGGAAAGCTGTAAGCCCTTAGGGCATTTGCTTTTGTTGTTAACATGTAATACCTTTTGTATTGAAACTCTGATGAATAGAAGGATGTGGATCTTTTATATATCAATGCATGTCTATATTGGTGGGTTTAATTGTTGTTGTTTTGAGGGTGTTACAACTTGGTATCAGAGCGTATCGGGTTAGAGTACTTTGGGTACATGGGAAGTGATTAGGATCACAATGGGTTTGTCTCGCTTGAAAGAGACTTAGGTGTAGTGTCATATACCATGTGTTTAATTGATAACATGCTTATGTGATTATTTGGGTATGGGATTTAATTTCTAGGATGTTGATTGGATCCTTGGGTTTCTGGGAGTCTTGTTGGAAAAGCACTTGATCAATGTTGTTTCTAACCGGAAATGAAATTCGTAAGTGTTTATGTGTTTATGTGCTTACGTGGAATGAATTAAAGTTGTCCATGCATTGGGACTTGAGTGTTTAGTTTCAGCACATTTATGAATGTGCTAATGTTCTTCGTTTCCTTTCTTAGGATGTCAAGACGAGGAAGAGGCAGTAGGCGTGGTAGGCCTAGGAGGCAGGAAGTGCCTATACCGGATGAAATTCCGGCAGTACAAGAGGGAGTTGGTCAGGCCAATGTGGCCGAGCTAGCGGGTCAGTAGGCTATGAGTGCCTTAGCCCGAGAGATAGTAGGAGCTTTGGGTATTCTCAGAGCAGGGAATCAGGCAGTTGAGGCAGAGCCTTCTTTCTTGAAGAGGGAGTTCTTCCAGTCTAACCCGGAGGAGTTTATTGGGGATCCAAAGGAACCACTAAAGGCAGACGAGTGGTTGGAACAAATGAGTAAGACATTCGAGATGCTTGGCATCGAGGATGGAGCACTGAAAGTGACCTTGGCATCCTTCCACCTGAAGAGAGATGCGGGTCAATGGTGCAAGTATGAGAAGGTCCGTATTGGTGGTACTTGGGAGGCGTTTGTAAATGCTTTCCAAGAGAGGTTCTTATCTGCAGTTGCCAGGGAGAAGCTGAGGGACCAGTTTAGCCGGCTTAAATATGAGGGTTTGTCTGTGGCCGAGTTTGAGGCTACATTTACTAGCTTGTCCAGGTTTGCACCTGAACTCGTGGCGACCGAGGAACGCCGTTGCTACGAGTTTGAGCGGAAGTTGAGGCGTGGCCTCAAGTTGAGGGTTGGCGGTTCTTACATACGAGAGTATAGACATTTGGTAGATGCTGCAGCTCATATGGAGCTTATGATATAGGAGGAAGAGGAGGAGAAACATAGAGGCTCCAAGAGGGGCCAAGATAGCCAAGGAGACGGTAGGAGACAGAGGGGTTATAACCCTCAACGGTCTCAGGGCGGAGTTGCTAGATCGACCTTTCCGGTGCTGAGTGCAGGCTCGGGAAGAGGCAATCAGGGGGGGTTTGACTTGTTATTCTTTTGGCCAGTTAGGTCACAAGTCTTCGGTTTGCCCGCAGAAGGGCGGAGGTCAGAGAGTTGTTTCTTCCTCAACTAGACCGCAGAGTCAGAGTTTGGGCAGGGGGCAGCCCTTGTCTTGCTATCAGTGTGGACAACCTGGGCACCTGAAGAGGTTCTGCCCACAGTTGAGTGCCACTTCAGGAGCGTCTGGTTCTAGGCAGACGCAAGGTTTTCAGCCAACTCAGTCTGTGCAGGCCTCGAGGGCCAATCCGGGGGCTTCGTCGTCCCAGTCAAAGGCAAAGTGATCGTATGCTCCTAGAGGTGGCAGTGGATCGAGGGCCTCTGGTGGCGTGTATCTTATTACATACAGACCTAGTAATCGGCTCCATCGGTGATGAGAGGTACCTTTCTGTTTTGCAACTCGGTTGCTAGTGTATTGATTGATACGGGTGCGTCTCATTCTTTTGTATCTGCTGCATTTGCATCTGTGTTGGAGTTGGAGTTAGCACTATTAGCATCTCCTATATGTGTAGTGTCACCTATTGGGGGTGAGTTGATTTTGAAACAGGGATGTAGAGGTTGTGATATAGAGGTCGCCGATCATAGGCTTTCGTTTCCTTTTGTAGTTATGCCCATGAAGGGTTTTGATGTTATTTTGGGTATGGACTGGTTATCGTCATACCGGGCAGTTATCGATTGCTATCGCCAAAGGGTCACTTGTTGTACCGTGAGCAGGGAGTGTTTCCATTTCTTGGGAGACCGGGTTGGTAGTGTTGTGCCACCGGGGTATGATTCGCGAGGGCGAAGTGAGCTTAGTGGTTTACTTGCTAGCTTTGAGAGTGGTGAGTGTGATGAAACCCAGGTTGTGTTGCCGAGGGTAGTTTGTGAGTACTCGGACGTCTTTCCCGAGGATCTCGTTAGTTTGCCACCTCACCGGGAGATTGAGTTTTCTATTGATTTAGTGCCCGGCACGACGCCGATTTCCATGGCACCTTACCATTTTGCTCCAGTAGAGTTGGTTGAGTTGAAACTTCAGCTCCAGGAATTTCTAGATAAGGGCTTTGTTCGCCCTAGTGTTTCACCGTGGGGAGCACCGGCCCTCTTTGCTAAAAAGAAAGATGGTGCCTTGAGATTGTGTATCGATTATCGGAAGTTGAGTCGGGCTACGGTTAAGAATAAATATCCTATGCCCCGTATAGATGATCTATTTGACCAGTTAAAGGGTTCCCGTTGTTTCTCTAAGATAGACTTGAGATCGGGTTACCACCAGTTGAGGGTCAAGGAAGAAGATATTCCGAAGGTGGCATTCCGTACACGGTATGGCCATTACGAGTTTTTGGTGATGCCATTTGGGCTTACCAACGCACCGGCGGTCTTCATCGACTTGATGAACCGGATTTTTCGTGGACGACATCCTGATTTATTCACCTTCTGAGGAGGAGCACGAGGAACACTTGAGAGTGGTACTTGAGTTGCTTAGAGCCCATAGGCTGTATGCCAAGTTTGGGAAGTGTGAGTTCTGGCTAGGAGAAGTCAAGTTCTTAGGCCATGTGGTTTCCGGGGAAAGGGTGTCTGTTGATACATCCAAGACTGAGGCAGTGCAGGATTGGGCACAACCTAAGAGTGTGTTTGAGATTCGCAGTTTTCTGGGATTAGCTGGGTACTACCGTCGGTTTGTGAAGGATTTCTCCAGGTTAGCTTCGCCGTTGACTAGATTGACTCGGAAGGGAGTCAAATTTGTATGGAGTGAGACTTGGGAAAAATCGTTCCAGGAGTTGAAAGTTAGATTGACCACCGCTCCAGTCTTGATTATTCCGGAGAGAGGGTTGGGTTATGCTGTCTATTGTGATGCCTCACGAGAGGGTTTGGGTTGCGTGTTGATGCAAGAGGGAAAAGTGGTAGCTTATGGCTCGCGTCAGTTGAAAATTCACAAGAAGAATTACCCTACGCGTGACTTAGAGTTAGCAGTTGTGATCTTCGCTTTGAAAATCTGGAGGCACTACCTTTATGGTGAGAGATTCAAGGTGTTCTGGGATCATAAGAGTCTGAAATATCTGTTTTCACAGAAAGACTTGAACTTGAGGCAGAGGAGGTGGATGGAGTTTATAGAGGATTACGACTTCGAGTTGTATTACCACCCGGGGAAGGCAAATGTTGTGGCCGATGCCCTTAGCAGGAAATCCGTTAGTAGTGTAGCTAGTATAGCCATCCGGGAGTGGGAGATGTTGGGGGTAATTGGCGAGTTTGATTTGCTTCTGGGCGAATCCGTGGAGGCTGCGGCCTTATTTTCTGTTGTTGCGCAACCTACACTTGTGACTCGAGTGTTAGAGGCACAGAGAGGTGACCTTGCAGGTAGAATCCCTCCGAGAGAAGATCTCCAATGGGAAGGTTGAGAAGGGTCTGGCGGAGTATTCTGACCTGAGTGTGAGATACCGAGACCGTTTGTTTGTGCCGGAGTCTTGCCAAGAGGAGGTACTCCGAGAGTTTCATCATTCACGCCTTGCAGTGCATCCGGGAGGTACTAAGATGTATTGGGATTTGAGTCGCCAGTTTTGGTGGCGGGGTATGAAGAGAGATGTGGTAGTCTTCGTGTCTAAGTGCCTTACTTGTCAGCAAGTGAAGGCAGAACATCAGAGGCCAGCGGGTTTGTTGCAACCCTTGCCTATTGCCGAGTGGAAGTGGGAGCATGTCACTACGGACTTCATTGTAGGTCTTCCGAGGACTCAGCAGGGTAGTGATGCTATTTGGGTGGTTATAGACCGGTTGACTAAGTCGGCGCACTTCATCCCTATGCGCGTGAGAGATTCGGTAGATCATCTTGCCGACTTGTATATTCGGGACATAGTGAGGTTGCATGGGGTCCCAGTGACGATCGTCTTAGATAGAGATCCTCGTTTTACTGCTAGGTTGTGGCAGAGTTTGCAGAATGCCTTGGGTACTAAGTTGACCTTCAGTACGGCTTATCACCCTCAGACTGACGGGCAGTCCGAGCGCACTATTCTGATCCTTGAGGATATGCTTCGGGGTTGTGTCCTTGACTTTAGTGGGACGTGGGAGAGGCACTTACCACTGGTGGAGTTCGCCTACAACAACAGTTTTCAGTCTAGTATCGGTATGGCACCGTTTGAGACCTTGTATGGCCGACCTTGTAGGTCTCCGGTTTGTTGGGCCGAGGTGGGTGACGCACCTCTGTTGGGTCCGGAGTTGGTTAGGGAGACGACGGAGAAAGTTGAGCTTATCCGTAGGAGGCTTGTTACAGCCTAGAGTCGACAGAAATCTTATGCTGACCGTAGGAGGAGGCCGTTGGCGTTTGAGATGGGTGATCATGTCATTCTTAAAATATCACCCAGGCGAGGTTTGATGAGGTTTGGGAAGAGTGGGAAGTTATCCCCTCGGTTTATTGGTCTTTTTGAGATCCTTGAGAGGATTGGCGAGGTCGCTTATCGCTTAGCTTTGCTGCCACAGTTGTCCGGAGTGCATGACGTGTTTCATGTGAGTATGCTTCGGAAGTATGAGCCGGATCCATCGCATGTATTGGATTGGACCGACTTAGAGGTAGATGAGGATGCCTCGTATGTGGAGAGACCGGTTCGGGTCTTGGATAGGCGGGATCAAGTCCTGCGTGGCAAGACCATTCCTTTGGTAAAGGTTTTGTGGAAACATCACAGAGTGGAGGAGGCCACTTGGGAACGTGAGTTGGAGGTCCGAGAGAAATATCTGGACCTATTTGTGGATGTTTGAACATATGATATATATATATATATTGTTGTACTGTTGAACTTTAAGATCATTAAATGTGTCTTAAGTTGTAAAACATGGTGTATGTTTTGATTAATGAAAGTAGTTGGAAACTTGCCTCAAATGGAAGTTTGTGTAACATTGCATGTGTTGAATATGTAGTAGAAATTGAAATGTATGTATTATAAGATCCCTCTTGATAAGAGATGGAATGACCGGTAATGGGTCGAGTTGTTGAATGTTGTAATGTGACATTGTTTAAGATGGACAAAAACGTCTTTTTCATAAACTTGTTCTTAATTTCGGGGATGAAATTTTTTAAGGGGGGGAGGTTATAGCGATCCCGGGTTTACCCCTTGTTGTATAGTGATCCGGACATGTGTCCGTGGGTATTAGTAGTTAATTATTATCTGGTTTACATCCTTTCCTACTTTGTATTTGAGTTATAGAATGTGCTGGGCAGGTTTGTTACAGGTTGGTTGAGCTTAGGAACCAAAACTAGTTGCCCAGATTTTGGCCTGTCCGCTCGAGCGGATCTTTTGACGCTAGAGCGGGGACCTTGTTGTTGCTTGTCTGCTTGAGTGGGGGTTTTGGCGCTCGAGCGGGGAATACACCCATCCAGTATTTCCTGTGTAGTGTTGGACGCTCGAGCGGGGGATTTGCCGCTCGAGCGGGAGGTTGTGAGTGACGCTCGAGCAGGGAGTTGGGAGCTCGAGCGGGGACCTGGTATGTCGAGATTCTGGGAGTGTGCATTCGACGCTTGAGCGGGAGTTTGGCCGCTCGAGCGGGAGTCTGTGAGTGGCGCTCGAGCGGGGGTTTCCACGCTCAAGCGGGGCGACTTTTATATAAACACGGGATCCAACTTTTTGGATCACTTTTTCAACACACTTTCTCTCTCTTACTTTCCCAAATACAGATTTGAGAGCTCTTCTCTCTAAAACCTTACCTTCTCTCTTAGATTTGATCTAGTAGGAGTAATTTCCTCACCATGGGCCTTTGTAAAAGTTGTGTTGATCGTCGAGGGCTACATTGTAATCTGAAAATTTCAAAATTCGGAGCGTTTTGGTTTTGGTCTTCATCTCCGTTGGAGCTCAAACTTTGAGGTAGGGATATCCTACTCCTCTTTATGAATTTTGTCTTTAAATTTTGGTATTTTGAGATGTTGGGGGTTGTTGCGTAATTTTGAGAGATTTTGGGGCTTTTGTGTAATTTGACAAAAGTTGGGGTTTTATTTATAATGAACCTAGAGGCATGTTTGGTATAGAGAAATGGAATGAATGTTGAAACATTGATAAAAGTGGAACCTAAGGGTTGTAATGTTAATTATGGAAAATGCCCTAATTACATTGATTAATTAATTGGGATAATTAATTGTGAGAAATGAGGAATTGAAGTGGAAATGTTGGAAATGGGAGTGTATGGGATTAAAGGGTGTAGTTGAATTACTTATCACTCACCGAATTGAAATGTTGATTATGTATCCATTTGTTGCATTTATATTCTGTATAGAAATAACTGCTTTGGGCTATCGGTGGAGGATAGTCTTGATTGTTGTAGACAATGCATAACGATTAGACAAA
This sequence comes from Camellia lanceoleosa, assembly GCA_025200525.1. Lineage (NCBI taxonomy): Eukaryota > Viridiplantae > Streptophyta > Magnoliopsida > Ericales > Theaceae > Camellia > Camellia lanceoleosa. Next base: position 130,239,002 of record CM045762.1, on the reverse strand, counting down.
CTAAAACTGATCATTGAAATGTGTTATTGAGTGTGACAATTGAAAGAATACATTAATTTTATGTATTGATTAGGATGTGTATAATTATTGTTTATATGCATTGTGTTGTGTTGGAGGAGATAGGGGATGTACTCCATGGTTTAGGGGATGATAGAGGATGGACCTCTAAACCGGATGTTGTTTGGGAGAAGATAGGGTATGGACTCCATAGATATAGCTCATATGCTTATCTAGTAATGTGTTGACACAGCTCATACGCTTGTCTTTGGAAATGTGATATTGCTCTTAGGCATATCTATGGAAGTGTTGATATAGCTCATATGCTTATCGGTTAATGTGTTGATATAGCTAGTATGCTTATCTTTTATTGAAATGGGAAAATGTTTGATATGAGTTACTGTCTCATATAAGAGGTTTGGCCAGGTTGTGAGCCATGGTTATGAATTGAGAATTGAAAAGAATGGAAAATGAATTGTAACATGGACTTGTATGTCGTGAAACTGTAAGATGATATAAATGGATGTATCAGTGTTGGCCATCTATCATCTGCTAATCTTCTAGTCATTGTTCATTGTTGGTTTAGTGTATTTCTACTGGGCTGTGGCTCACCCTATATGGGAACATTATTTTCGGGTACAGGTAGCATGCCACCTCCAAGGACATAGCTTGGGAGGCTTAAGGCGGGCGGACTTTTTGTTGTCTATCTTCTTTTGATGTATTACATATAAATTCAAGCCAAGGGCTTAAGGTGTAGATGAGTTAGTACTCACTTTTTGTAACCAAGTGTTAACTTGGAAAGCTGTAAGCCCTTAGGGCATTTGCTTTTGTTGTTAACATGTAATACCTTTTGTATTGAAACTCTGATGAATAGAAGGATGTGGATCTTTTATATATCAATGCATGTCTATATTGGTGGGTTTAATTGTTGTTGTTTTGAGGGCGTTACGGTGTATGTTTTGAGTTTCTTCGCTCGAGCGAGCATTCTGTCGCTCGAGCGTACTTCTGGGTTGCAGACCTGAAGCTTCGAGTTGTTGGCTCGAGCGAGACTTTCTTCGCTCGAGCGAGTATTCTTTGTGTCTGGTCGCTCGAGCGACCAATCCTTCGCTCGAGCGAGCCTGTTATATATCAGATCGTAGCAGCGGGTAAACAGTTCCCTTTTTCACCTCTTTTTGTTTCAAAACCGTAGAACTGACTCTCTCTCTCTATGCTTGTCTTCTCTCTAGGGATTGATCTACCTATAGTGAGTTTTTACCCCAAGTTCTTTGTATAAAAGATAGAGGGTGTTGAGGGCTTCGTTCTAATCTGAAAATTTGTGGATTTGGAGCACTTTGGTTTTTGGCCTTCTTCTCCGTTTGGGCTCTAACTTTGAGGTAGGGATACCCTACTCCTTCTTATGAGCTTTGTCTTTAAGTTTTAGCATTTTGATATGTTGGGAGTTGTTGTGTAATTTCGGAAAAAGTTTGGGTCTTTGTGTAATTTATCAAAGATGGGGGTTTTTGCATATAATAACCTATATTCATGTATGTCATAGAGAAATGATGTTAATGTTGGATTATTGAGGAAAGATGGAACCTTTGGGTGGATATTGAGAATTTGGGAAATTGCCCTAATTATTGAAATAAATTAATTGGTATAATTAATTTGAGTAAACATGGAAATGAGGTGAAATCCATGAAATTGGGAAATTATGGGATTGAATGGTGTAGTTGGATTAATTTTATCACTCACTTATGGAAATGTGGAAATTACGCCTGTTTATGCATTTATCTTCTGTTTAGAAATAACTGGTTTGGGCTATCGGTGGAGGATAGTCTTGATTGTTGTAGACAATGCATGAGGATTAGGTGAACTAAAACTAATCAATTGAATGTGTCATCGAATATGACGGTTGGAATAATACATTAACCTTATGTATTGATTGATTATGTATATGATCCGTGTCTATATGCATTGTGTTGTGTGGGAGGAGATAGGGGATGTACTCCATGGTTTGGGGGAAGATAGGGGATGGACCTCTAAATCGGATTTCGCTTGATATTGATACAACACTAAAATCTGTATCATTTGTGAAGTGCGGAATTGATTTTGTTGGATACTGATACAGCACCAAAATGTGTATCTATTATGAAGTAAGAGATGTTTAACATGAATTGTTATCCCAATTGAATTGGAAATGTTGTTAATAAGAGATGTAATCTTTGTCAAGTTATCTGGCCAAGTTCTGAGCCACGTATATGAAATGAATTGTTGAGTAATGGAAAACGAATTGTAACATGGGCATGATTGTCATGGAACAGTAATGTGATGTGAATCGTTATAAGTGTTGACCATCTATCACATGCTATTACTTTAGGCATTGCTTATATTTGGTTTAGTATATCTCCACTGGGCTTTGGCTCACCCTATATGGGACGTCATTTTCAGGTCTTGGTGATATGCCACCTCCAAGGACGTAGCTTGGGAGGCTAGAGACTGAAAGACTTTTTGTTGTGTTCTGTTATCTTTTGATGTATTACATGTAAATTTAGGCCAAGGGCTTAATATGTAATTGAGTTAGTACTCTCTTCTTTTGACCAAGTGTTGGCCTGGAAAGTTATAAGCCAATAGAGCATTTACTTTTGTTGTCAACATGCAATACTCTTGTATGAACTGCTCTGATGAATGAAAGATGCTTACTTCTTTATATCAATACATGTTAAGAATGTTGGGTTCGATGTAATATTTTGAGGGCGTTACAACTTGGTATCAGAGCGTACCGGGTTCGAATACTTTGGGTACGCGGGAAGTGGTTAGTACCACAATGGGTTTGTCTCGCTTGTTAAAGACTCTTGTATGACATTATGTGTTTATTTGATAACATGTTTATGTGATTATTTGGATATGGAATGTAGTTTCTAAGATGTTGATTGAATCCTTGGGTTTCTGGGAGTCTTATTGGAAAAGCACTTGATCAATGCTATTTCTAACTGGAACTCTAACAATGCCTCGGGACTATCATTATCTAGAAATGAAATTCGTAAGTGCTTATGTGGTTATGTGCTTACATAGAGTGAATAACTGTTGTCTATTGCCTTAGGATGCGAGTGTTATAGCTTCGGCACATTTGTAAATGTGCTAATGCTCTTCGTTACCTTTATTAGGATGTCAGGACGAGGACGTGGCGGTAGGCGAGGTAGGCCTAGGAGGCAGGAGGTGCCTATACCAGATGAGATTCCGGCGCAGCAAGAGGGGGTTGGCCAGGCCAATGTGGCCGAGCCAGTAAGTCAGCAGGCCATGGGCACCTTAGCCCGCGAGATGGCAGGAGCCTTGAGAGCATCCATGGACATTCTCAGAGCTGAGAATCAAGTCCAGGTGCAGGTTGTTGATGCAGGGCCTTCTTTTCTGAAGAAGGAGTTCTTCCGGTCAAATCTGGATGAGTTTTTGGGGTATCCGAAAGAGCCACTTAAGGCTGATGAGTGGCTGGAGCAAATAACGAAGACGTCTGAGATGCTAGGCATCGAAGATGGGGCCTTGAAAGTGACCTTGGCATCTTTCCAGCTTAAGGGGGATGCGGGTCAGTGGTGGAAATTCATGAAGGGTCGTATTGGTGGCACTTGGGAGGCTTTTATGGGTGCTTTCCAGGAGAAGTTGAGAGACCAGTTCTACCAGCTTTTGCAGTTGAGTTCTTCAGTGGCTAAGTTTGAGGCTGCATTTACTAGTTTTTCCAGGTTTGCACCTGAACTTGTGGCGTCCGAGGAATGTCGTTGTATCGAGTTCAAGAAGAAGTTGAGGCGCGGCCTCAAGATGAGAGTTGGCGGATCTATGATTCGAGACTCTGGGCATCTGGTTGATGCTGCAGCCCATATGGAGATTATGATGCAAGAGGAGGAGGGGCAGAAAGGCCCCAAGAGGAGTCAGGATGGTCAGGGTGATGGCAGGAGGCAGAGGGGTTCACACCCTCAGCAGCCTCAGGGAGGTTTTGCTAGATCTACTTTTTTCGGTCTGCGAGGCTCTGGGAGAGGCAGTCAGGGAGACGTGACTTGTTTTAAATGTGGCCAGCTAGGTCACAAGTCTCGGCTTGCCCACAGAGGGAGGTCGAGAGCCGCTTTATCTTGACTAGACCGTAGAGGCGAGTCGAGGGTCACCCTTTGTCTTGTTATCGGTGTGGTCGGGGACTTGAAGAGGTTCTGTCATGATTGAGTGCCACATTAGGCGTCTGGTTCTAAGCGACGCAGAAGTTTTCAACCAGCCACTGTTCAGGCATCGAGAGCCAATTAGGAGCCGTCATCCCGATGCATGTAGAGCTTTTGCTCCTAGGTGAGCGAGTTGATCGAGAGACCTTGGGCGCTGTATCTCGTTATCAAGACAGATCTTGTACCTGCTCCATCTGTTGTGAGAGGTACCTTCTTATTTTGCAACTCGGTTGCCAATGTGTTGATTGATACGGGTGCATCCCATTCCTTTTTATCTGCTGCATTTGCATCTATTTTGGAAATTTGAGTTGTACGTTAGCATCTCCCATATGTGTTATATCACCGGTTGGGGGTGAATTGATTTTGAAACAAGGATGTAGAGGCTGTGATATAGAGGTCGCTGACCGCCGACTTCCATTTCCTTTTGTAGTTATGCCCATGTCGGGTTTTGATGTTATCTTAGGTATGGATGGCTCGTCATCATACCATCATTATCGATTATTCTGCCAGAGGGTCACAGTATGCACCGTGAGCAGGGATTGTTTCTATTTCTTGGGGGATCGGGTTGGTAGTGTTTTGCCACTGGTGTATGATCCGCGAGGGTGGAGTGAGCTTAGTGGTCTTCTTGCTAGCCTTTTGAGTAGTGAGTGTGATGAGACCCATATTGTATTGCCGAGAGTGGTTTGTGAGTACTCGAACGTCTTTCCCGAGGATCTTGTCAGTTTGCCACCTCACCGAGAGATTGAGTTCTCCATTGATCTAATGCCTGGCACAACACCGATTTCTATGGCACCATATCGTTTTGCCCTAGCCGAGTTGGTTGAGTTGAAGGTTCAACTCCAGGAATTGCTAGATAAGGGCTTTATTTGCCCTAGTGTTTCGCCGTGGGGAGCACCGGCCCTCTTTGCTAAAAAGAAAGATAATGCCTTGAGACTTTGTATCGACTACTGGAAGTTGAATCGGGCTACAGTCAAGAATAAGTACCCTATGCCCCGCATTGATGATTTGTTTGACCAGTTGAAGGGTTCCCGTTGTTTGTCTAAGATAGACTTGAGATCGGGTTACCACCAGTTGAGGGTTAGGGAGGAGGATATTTCGAAGATGGCATTCCGTACGCGGTATGGCCATTATGAGTTTCTGGTGATGCCTTTTGGGCTCACCAATGCACCGGCAGTCTTTATGGACTTGATGAACCGGATATTTCGGGAATTCTTGGATCTTTTTGAAGTCGTCTTCGTGGATGACATTCTAATCTATTCACCTTCGGAAGAGGAGCACGAGGAACACTTGAGAGTGGTGCTGGAGTTGCTTAGAGCCCATAGGCTGTATGCCAAATTTGGAAAGTGTGAGTTCTAGTTAGGAGAGGTCAAGTTTTTGGGCCACGTAATCTCCGGGGAAGGGATGTCTGTTGATACATCCAAGATTGAGGCCGTGCAAGATTGGGCACAGCCTAAGAGTGTGTTCGAGATCCGCAGTTTTCTGGGATTAGCTGGGTATTACTGCCGGTTTGTGAAGGATTTCTCCAGGCTAGCTTCACCGTTGACTAGATTGACTCGGAAGGGAGTCAAATTTGTGTGGAGTGAGACTTGTGAAAAGTCGTTCCAAGAGTTGAAAGTTAGGTTGACCACCGCTCCGGTCTTGATTATTCCGGAGAGAGGGTTGGGTTATGCGGTTTATTGTGATGCCTCACGAGAGGGTTTAGGTTGTGCGTTGATGCAAGAAGGGAAAGTGGTGACCTATGGCTCATGTCAACTGAAAATACATAAGAAGAATTACCCTACACATGACTTAGAACTAGTAGCTGTGATCTTTGCCTTGAAAATCTAAAGGCACTACCTTTATGGGGAGAGATTCGAGGTGTTCTCAGATTATAAGAGTCTGAAATATTTGTTTACACAGAAGGACTTGAACTTGAGGCAGAGGAGGTGGATGGAGTTTATTGAAGATTATGACTTCGAGTTACATTATCATCCGAGAAAGGCCAACGTTGTGGCCGATTCCCTTAGCAGGAAATCCATTAGTGATGTAGCTTGTATAGTCATCCAGGAATGGGAGATGTTGGGTGCACTTGGCGAGTTTGACTTGCTTCTGGGCGAATCCGTTGAGACTGCGGCCTTGTTTCCTGTTGTTACGCAGCCTACACTTGTGACTCGAGTGTTAGAGGCACAGAGAGGTGACCTTGAGGTATAATCCCTTCGAGAGAAGTTCTCCAGTGGGAAAGCTGAGAAGGGTTTGACTATGTATCCCGACTTGAGTGTGAGATACCGAGACCGTTTGTTTGTGCCGGAGTCTTGCCGAGAGGAGGTACTCCGAGGGTTTCACCATTCACGCCTTACGGTGCATCCAGGAGGTACTAAGATGTATCGTGATTTGGGGCGCTAGTTTTGGTGGCGGGGTTTTGTAGACGTCCCCGAACGCATCCCGGGGGAAAGGGAGCGCGAGTCCCCCCCGTTCTGGTTCGATATTGGGTCACTACAGTTCGAAGGACTCACATGTCACGGTTCTCAATCTTGAACCGAAGAGTCCAAATCCGGCAAATCGTTTTGAGAAAACAGATTTTTTGAAAGAAGTGCCAAACATGGACTGCTTCGCCAGATATAGAGTCGCCACCTAAATATTTTAAAATGGGAAATTTAGGAAACCCTGACTCGGTACCAAAGGCCACATGTCCGTCATCACCAAAGTTGCCTCGGCTTGGGAACTTGGGTACGATTGGGGAAGGTCACCGTGAGCATTCTCGCCGATCAAAGACCGGCCTCTACTAACCATGATATCTGTTTTTGAAAACATTGTGCGTTCTTATTCCGGTTATTAGCCTAGGTTACTATGTGATGCGCACAGCATACAAATATAGACTGAATTGCCTGAATTGGAACAAAACATTTCATGCTTGTTTGTTTGAAAATGGTTTGATGGTGCTACTCGCAAGTAGGCTAAGACGTGGATTTGCCACCCTCAGGTGGGCTTTAGAAAACATGATTTTGCCACTATCTAGTGGGCTTAAAGCAAACATTTGATGAATTGTCCAATCCAAGTAACTCAACCTTCACCCACAGGCATTCAAGGCAATTATATCACATAAGCATTTAGCCTCATGGTAAGCATGCTTTTCATGGCAGTCACTCACACGCATGCAAGGATGCTAAAGCGTAAAACTTACCGAGTACTCCAAGCCTAAACAAAAACCGATTAGAAATCCATGCATGATCCTAGATGTGCTGAAATGCCTAATGCAACACATGCAAAAGTGCAACTATAGCAGGCTCGACTATTCTAAACATGGCACATGGAATGCAACAGCTATCAACTATTCAACTTGGATTTGAAATACAAATGCAGTTTGTATGGTGTGCCGAGCCCGGTGCATGCAAAACAGATGAATGAATGCAAACATGCTGTCATACTGTTATGCTAATTGAAACATGCCCTATATCTAACCATCATAAGCGGGTAAATAAAAGGGAGAAAGAAGTGGGGGTTGGAAGACATACATCACACTCACCCACAATTATTACAATTATGCCCTCGCGCAGAGGGTCCGAATAAATAATACAGTCCGAATGAAAGAATAAAAGAATAGTACATTCCGAAATAAATATACAAATTCCTAATTAATTAACAGATTGACTAAGAAAGTCAGAACTAGCATACAAGCTGTGCCTTTTGCTATTGATGAAAGATGTATGAAATTTGCTTTGGCGCGGAAATCCACTGGGATGCCCCAATTAGCCTCTGTTTGCAATATTTCTCGAAATGCGTGCCACGCTCCGAAAAGTTGCTAATCCTTCATTTTGCTGCAACAGAGAGCAGGAAAAGGGCATAGCAATGTATTTCACAAATATATGCATGCCTCGATCCTCGTGCCACCAATCGCGCATCTCGATGCATGATGCCTGAGGAGCCGAATTGCACAACTCAATATAGGATGAATGCATATGAATGCTACAACAAAACCTAACTCCATCATGGGCAATCCGGAGTGTCGGTGACTTAGGAATTGAGACCCGTTCCGTCACTCGGAGTACGAAACGTGCCTCGTTTCCCGTGCCCGGGCTAACTCCTATTCCGAACACGATGCAATATGCATGATATGCATGAATGCAACTAAAATACAATCCTAGCATGCACAATGTTGTGAAAATGAGATGTCTCGGAATGCGTACGCATGGGTACGCAAACCGAGAAAATGATCCTAAGGCATAAAATGGCATACGCAATGCAATTGGACTTACACTAACATGAGAGAGACTCAGCTGCACTCACATAAGAGGCCGTTTGATGAAAAAGAGATGCCTCGAAATGCGTGCACATGGGCACGCAAACCGAGGCGATGACATATGGAATGAAATGGCACACAATGCAAATTGGACTTACACTAACATGAGAAGGCCTCAGCCACACTCACGTGAGAGGCCATCGGAAGAAAAGGAGATGCCTCGAAATGCGTGCACACGGGCACGCAAACCGAGGCAATGGCATACACGATGCAGTGAGACTAAGATGGCATACGGGATGCAAAATGGACTTACACTAACATGAGAGGCCCTCAGCCACACTCACATAAGAAGCCGATGAATGAAAATGAAGTGCCTCGAAATGCATGCACACGGGCACGCAAACCGAGGCAACGGCATAAAGGTATGAAATGGCACTCCAAATACAGATTGGACTTATACTAATGTGAGAGAGCCTCAGCCACACTCACACAAGAAGCCGATGAAAACAAAGTGCCTCGAAATGCGTGCGCATGGGCACGCAAACCGAGGCAATGGCCCTAAGGCATGAAATGGCATGAAAATGAGACGTAGCATATGGCATATGGAAAATGAAAATTTCAGCAGCCAAAATGACGCAAAAAAAGCCCCCGAATTATAGCAAAATTACACCCGATGCCCGAAATGCAATGTTATGCGCCCGAAATGGCCTACAGCTATGCCAATCATGCACAATATGGACATGAAGTGTAAAGACAGATGCTAAGCAGTCCCTCAACTAGAATTTTTCCAGTACAAAGAATGTCCAAACAACAATCACAAGTATGGAAAAAACAGCATGCAAAAATGGGGGAAAATAGCGGAACAATGAAACAAGTGATATGTACAATGCTCAAAATGAAAAATACAGTTCTACAACATTAAAGAGGAACCAAAAATGTGCACATTTACAAGAGATGACATTCCCCAATTCAGTATGTAGATGTGCTCAAAATAGCATGCAAAATATGAGCCAACAAAGGCTATAACATGAGGTATCAAAAGGAGGCACCAAACAGCCTAAGACCCTTAACAAAAAATGAAGAATGAGTTATTTTAAGACTCTTTCCAAGCCTGATTAAGGCTCAAAAGCAGAAGCATGATGAGCTAGCAAGGCATGCAAAAATAGGGGGACATAAGAGGGTATAACATGAAGTACCAAAAGTATTCACCAAATAGCATAAGACCCTTAACAAAACATGACAACAAGGCAAAAATAAGACTCTTTTCAGGCCTGATGAAGGCTGAAATCAGAATCCAAATAAGCTTAAAAAGGCATGCAAAATGGGGCCAAAGAGAGGTACAAAGGGAGGTCATGCATGGAGGCCTCAAACAAGATTGATCCCTTCTACAATGTTGTAGAGGGACCTAAAATAAGCTCAATCTCAGTTAATGGTATACTCAAAATCAGACTTCAAATAGGCTAAAGAAACCATGCAATTTTACGGTAAATTGGAAGAATTACAAAACAAGTGCATGATAGAACCACCAAACATGGTTGATCCCTTCTTCAATGTTGAAGAGGGGCTCAAAATACGCCCACTCACAGTTTATTTCATGCTCGGAAATGGATCATTCATAAGCTAAACAAAGCATGCAAAATATTGGCATAAAAGATGATTTTGAAGGAAGAGCATCATAGAGGTGCCAAACAAGGTTGAGCCCTTCTTCAATGTTGAAGAGGGGCTCAAAATAAGCCTAAAATCAGTAGGGGTCAGAGCCCAAAACAGTGAGCAAATAGGGTAGAAAATTGAAGCAAAAAAGTGCTAGAAAAAGGGAATTTGAGGCTTACCCTTGAAGATCAAGCTTTTGTTGCTTCTTGGCTTCAATTTGTTGCTACTTAGCCTCTGAAAAAGCTCCCTTTGTCTGCTGGAATGGAGGTGGTGATGGTGAGGCTTAGGGTTGATGAAGGAATGAGCTAGGACTTGAAGATTTTTTAGGGTTTTGGAGATGAAGATGGAGGCTATGGGAGATATGCTTTTGAGAAGAATTTTGTAACCCTAACAAAGGAGCTCATCAGCCCCTTAAATGGACCAAAAGGGTGTAAAAGGAGGAAATGCACCCAAGCTTTCCTCCCAAAATATCCTGAGGGTGAGATATTTTGAAAAACAAATGACACTGTAAAGTGCTCAAAAGGGCAGCCAGTGGTGGTTTTTTGAAGATGGCCCGGCCACCCCACCTGGTTGGACCACTCCCCATGGCCGGCCGGCCATGGCCAAAAATAAAGTGAACAATTCTTGGCCGGCCACCATTTTTGGTGTCCTCCTGTGTGTAGAACAAGGCCCCATGGTTGGAATTTGGCAACTCGAACAGAGACACAACATTGCATTTGAAAGAGAGGCTCAAAATGAAAATCACAATCTTGGCCGACCACCACTTTTAGGGTCCTACCATGTCCCTCATAAAAAATATGTAGTCTCTCAAGAAAATATCCCTAGGGTGTTCAACATTAGCCCTAAGTGAGCAAAACGAACGCCGGAGGAGCTTAAACTGGTTTTTCGAGACAATTGCTGTCCTCCCTCCCTCCAAGTGATCTTCCCGGTGCTAAAACAGAGGTACTGTCAAAATTGAACAAAACTAATGCAAAATGAGCTCGGGGCCCAAATCACGCAGCTTGGGGTCCCGAAAAATGGGTCAAGCACCGAAAGTGGCGTTCAACCACGAAGTGGGTATCTGAGACCCCAGTGTCCCTCGGTATGGAGTAAATGAGATGCATGCCAAAAACCGGAGAAATCGGAGATGGTTGGGCGGTCCCAAGCCGAGGCACACGGCCTGACAGCTCCGAAAATCGGGAACCGGGCTCCGAAATGAGCAAAATGGCCTACGGCCACAAAATGTAGCCCACGGCCACCGAGAGATAGCCTACAGGACCACTCCCTTCCCTCAGGAAAGAAAACAGAGAAACAGTCGGTTCAAACCGAGGCAAGGCAGAAGAGAATTCGAAGTCCGGAGGCAGGCGCATGACTCGAGGCTTCAACGAGCACAATATGCAACATCACCAAGCGCTCAATCGGTGACGCCCGAGTCTTAAGGTCGGTCAAAAATGGGTGTCTCTGTTGCCCCTCTTGATGTAACTCGAAGTCAAGAAGTGACGGAGTGAATGTCAAGGCCTAGAGACGACCCATTTTGACAAGGCCAAGACTTAGACAATCATAGAAGATGAGCAGAGATATGTGCAGGCGTGTCCGCAGGCAAAGGGGCAAAATGCGAAGTGATAGGCACGGAGCCAGGTGATCATGCAAGTGCAGCAAGCTGTAATGAAGCAAGTATTGACAAATAGATGCAACAGTTTTAAGCAAGAATGCAAAGCAACAACTACATTTCATGCAGTTAGGAATGCGGAGAATCATTCAATTCTCGTCGCGTCTCACACGGAGAAGATACGATACCTGCGCGATTCGTCTGGTCGCACCAGCCTCAAATGAACCATACATACAATATCATGCCTGCAAAAGAGAGAAATTTAACAAGAACAATATGCTAACAACATATATTCAAAGTGATTCCTGTAATTCGAAAAGTTTGACACACGCAGTGTCGGCGGGTGAACGCATCGCAATGCGAGAAAGGGACGCGCGTGACAACGCACACTCAAGTATAGAGGTATGGTACATCAAGAAGACATGCATGACAATGCAAAATACTTATGAGAATGCAAGTTACATGCAAAACAATGCAAAACAAGCATAAATCGGGGCGCCCGTTTGTTGCGAAACAACGAGCTGGGAAACGCGCATTTCGGCGAAGGCAACTTGATCGCGGCTTCTGACTCACCTCCCGGAGAGGTTATAATGTGTTTAAAAAGGATACACTCTGATTTTGACGAATGATGATGAGACATGTGTCAGAAATTGCAGCTGAAGTTCCGGCGGAGCAATTCGGCGCCAGAAAGTGCACTTTTCTTGAACTCCGATTTTCCTCAAAATTTGCAGAGAGGTAGGGGAGGGGGTGGGGACCACCACCGGCCAGCCCATTTCCCTAGGAGAAGCCACCGAAGCAAAAAGTAAATGGTCAAGCCAATTAGAAAAGGTGGTCTGGCCACACCCGCCCAAAAGCAGGGGCATTTTGGTCTTTTTGGTTATTTCTATATATACACACCTCCAATGCCTCCGAAATCACACCCAAGGCTGCAAAACTTCTTCCTTTTGCTCCCTGAGCCATTTTCTCTTTCAGATTCAAGATTTTATACGCCTCCCTTTCCACACAAGTTGTTTCCGCCACATCCTTCAGATTTAAGCACTTTGAGCCGACTAAATTTTGATTTCGGGGCTTCTCTTCTTATTTTCACCACTTGAGGTAATTTTGTCTCAATATTTGGAAGAATTTCCCGGGAGTTGACTTTTGTTGACTTTTCCAATTTTGGCTCATTTTTGCTCCTTTTTGCTCTTTTTGCACATTTCTCGAAATGGCGGGTCATTTTCCTCACGGTGGAGGTTTTCCAGGTGCCGGAGATGATTTTGACATTATGGCATTGCCCCCGAGGGTCCGCCCTTTTATCCTCGACGACACGCCCACGCACATAGGCTCATGGCGCTCATTATTTCACCGAGTTCAATGATCGGGTACCCAGGGATCTTGTTTTGCGAGAGCCGGAGCAGCACCTCTCTCATGAGGTACGAGAGGTATTTTACTTCATCTTCTGTATTTTTCGTGCATTTCATTCCTTTGCCATGCTTAGACACACAGTTTTAGCTTATGACATAGAACTTTGCTTGCAACTTGAACATGTGACTTAGACACTTGAATTTCTTGAACACTAAGCTCATTGATTGATCGTGAACACACGGCACACATTAGTTAGAAATTGAACACACGGCTCAAACACTGATTTGTCGAACACACAGCCCGAATTTTGAAAGTGAACACATAGCACACACTGACTAAGAGTAGAACACGCAAATTAAACTCGATTTTCAACGACATACCAGATTTGATGGTGAACACACAGCCCACTGATTGAGAGTAGAACACACAGCCCTAACTCAGATTTACTGAACACACAGTCCAAGTTGATGGTGAGCACACACCCATTAATCGATCGAGAATAGAACACACACTTAACTCAGATTTCATCAACACACCAGATTTGAAGTGAACACACGTTAATCGATTAGGAATTGAACACGCACAAAACTCGATTTATCAACACTACCAGATTTGAAGCGAACACACATTTAATCGATTAAGAATTGAACACGCAGCCCAAAAACTCGATGCATCAACACACAGCTCAGATTTGAAGTGAACACCCAAACGTTTAATCGATTAAGAATTGAACACGCAGCCCAAAACTCTGATTTACTGAACACACAGCCCAGATTTGAAGTGAACACACAATTTAATCGATTTGTATATAGCCTATTCATTTCATTTGCACATTTTGTTCATTTCGATGCCAGACACAATTTTGTATTTTCTTCGTCTTCGAGCAGATGTATTCATTCCGAACGCAGTTGGCTCTCGTGACCTTTGACGAGGATACGGCTCTCTTGCTGCGAGAGAGTGGTATGCTGAGCTTCCGGAGGCTGTCCGGGATCTGGTTGACTCAGCGGGGTTTGGAGCATTCTGTAGGGGGTTATCGCAGTGCCATATCAGCAGGACCTTGTTGGCCGCTTTGGCAGAGAGATGGTGGGACACCACCAATTCTTTCCATTTTTCTGCCACCGGGGATATGACCATGACCCCACTAGACTTTTCTGTACTTACCGGCCTAGACGTAGGCGGTGGGCCCATTCCCTACGACGAGGATATGGGTGAGTGGGAGGCTGCTTGGATTCATCTATTGGGAGCTCGCCACCAGAGACAGAGCTTCCGGGAGAGTCCGGTATACTTGGTTCTCTTCCCGTTTCCGGAGGCCTGAGATGGAGCCTGAGTCTCTCGAGGAGATTGAGCAGTACACCCGCGGTTTCCTCATGTTCCTCTTCGGCACTACTTTGTTTGCTGATAGGGGGAACACTGTGGGGCTGTATCTCTTGAGTGCCCTAGTGGACCTATCACAGGTCAGTCAGTATGATTGGGGCGGCGCTGTCCTGGCTACCCTTTATTGTTACATGAGCGCAGTCTCTCGCACGCGGGGGGACTTACTCGGCGGCTACTGGAGAGCCTGGGAGGTACATTCTGCCCTCTTGATTTACATTTTTGCTCCTCATTACTTGTTCACTGCACACACACGGCGCACTTTGCATTCTATATTCTGCCTTTAGCACTTTGTATTCACATTCCGCACTGCTTTTCTCAGCTATGGGTGTATGTGTACTTTCCCACATTAGCTCCGGAGATGGAGGTGGTAGGACCTCTTATGACTCCGTACTCATTAGTATTCGAGGGCGAGCACCTATCGAGGCCTCGAGAGACTCTCTTTTCTCTGCGACAGTATTTTGATACTGTGCGTACGACAGAGGTATTTCAGAACTCTCGCCTTTTCATTCTCATCTTTGATCCGCTTTGTATATTCTTGATTTCGATTGATTTGTACACCGGTTATCTGCAGACACTTAGCGGGCGCTTCTACGATGATCTGCAAAATCAGTACCCCGGAGGGTCGAGCAATTCTCAGTATAGGTACCTGCTCGAGGGACCAGTTGGTAGGGCGTGGTTCTTGGGGGAACGCTCGCGCCAGTGGGGTATGATTCTCAAGACCTCCTCATTGCACCTCCACCACTATGCGATCGCCGATAGGCTATCTACTGAGGAGGTCATTAGGGATATGCAGGGCACCGATGCTTTACTATATCTCATTGAGGGGGACTACGCCACCTATCGCCGTATATATCTGATGCCCCCTTGACGGAGTGCGTTCGCCACTAGGCCCATCGGGCGCACCATCTTCGAAGTCGCGCTTGTACGACATCCTTCTTCTAGCAGTGTCTGCGCCTAGGGGTAGAGGTAGTTCGATTCCTCCGATCCTCCGACTCGATCATCCCGGGTGGCCACTATGCCGATCGAGTTGACGAGTCGGGCGATTCGACGCTTACTGTGTTCCGCTAGAGCCTCCTCTGCCTGACCACAGATATGTCAGAGACCCTGATTCACCCCCGGTATGTTTTTCAGCTTTGATTTATCAGTCAGATATTTGAACATTCATTCCTTTACTGATAGTTTTGCATTTGCATTTGCAGCCTCCAGTTGAGTATACGGACGGGCTGCTCGGGATGCTGGCCACATTCGAGGGTATGATCCTACGAAGGGAGGCACAGATGGGCATCATGGGTGTGCAGGTACTGTTCATCTCTCTTGCATTTATCATATTTGTGATGACATGCTGGTTTTAAACATTGTATTGCACTGATAGGCTGTGTAGAACACATCTGGCACACACCCCACTCACATACTGTACTTGCACCTGCTTCTTATGTTTGAACTGATGTATTGCACTTTTCATTACCAGATGCCTCCCGTATATACTCCGACGCGAGGCGGGCCACCAGGGACTTCTCAGAGAGGTCGAGGTGCTAGACCTGCTCGAGGTACTGGGACTCGAGGAGCTGGGCCATCCAGGCCTTACGGAGGAGTTCGAGGAGCGGGGCCATCTCGCCGATGCAGGGCACCCATTGTCGAGGATGAGGAGGAGGAGGTCGCAGACCGTGAGTCAGAGACATCTCCTGGGGAGGGAGGCTCCGGTCTTGGTTCTGGGAGTGGAGGCGAGGCCGAGAGGGATTCGGAGGATGATAGCTCTGATTCGGATAGTGATGATGGTGCAGAGGTTATCCCACAGAAGAGGATGAGAGGGCCTCCTCATTCCCGTTCCCGAGGATACTGATGTTATTTCTTGCTTTATTTTATTTTTTAGCTAGTAGTTTGTAGCACTTTGCATATTATTAGGCAGTTTTATTTCCTGTAAAACTTGTACCTTTTATTTTGTTGTAAAACATGATGGAATGAAACAGCTTTTGAAAAGATGTTCGTATTTGAAATTCTTAGCATCGCATCGCATCATTTTGCACAAAAATGGAATTGAATGGAAATGTGCCTTGTGTATTTACCGGGTCAAGTAATGAACCGACGCAACAAATCAAAACACTCGACTCACTAAGAAATAACAGAATTTTAGCAAGTTTACAACTCGATAAGCAAAGAAAACAACAATGTTAACGACTCAATAAACAAGACTTAATAAAATTGTGTAAACAAAAAGGGACCACTCGAAACGCAAAATGCGACAGCTCGACAAAGCTTATAACTCGATAAACAAAACAACAACTCGATAAGCAAGAATACAAAAAAGTGTCCTTCGGACGGACGATCTGGATGAAAGAACGTATCCGAAACTGAGAGAAATGGAGGCCTTCGACATTCCCGATGCCTAGAAATGCTTCAAACTTCCTTCCGGAGGGCAAAACAGGACCAATGCATGGCCGAAAGCATTTTGCATTTGGAGACTAGAGGGTGGTCGGCCTACTAGAATAGATGGCCGCGCCACCTCCGTAACCTCCAAATTTGACACGTGTCCTTTGAATAGTGTTTCACCTCTATAAAAGCCCCCAAATTTGGAACTCATTCATTTCATCATCGCTCACAAAAATGGAGGCATTTCTCGCAGAAAATCTCACATCTTGGATTTCTTCTTTGGATGGCTCGAAAAGTTGAATTTCCAGGTTTCGCTTGAATGCATTATTCACGCCGGGACTCCACTACATCTTCCTTTCCTCTCTCATGCGGCGGTTTTGGAACCCAATGACGACGCCTTCACCGGAGGGCAAGAGGTATGTCCTACTTTGAAGATTTTCAAGCTTTGATGGAGTCTAACGCCGTAAGAGATCTTGCCTCGCCTCGCTTTTGGCCATGCCCAAGCTTTAGGGCGGATGCGGTCTCAACGCCGCATGATGCTCGATCTCGACGATTGATAATGGCATGTTGATGTCCCGAGCCCGATGCATCGATTCTCCGATGCCGGTGACCGCAGCGACCATCATTGGCAAGGGTTTCCGACAACATGCCCTCTCGCTTGTGCATGCTATCTTTTTTCGCTCGTCTCTGCCCGGAGGGGCTAGCATCCGTCTGATCGGTTGCACAAGGCTTGAAAGAGGAAAGAGTTGCATTGCCATGACTCGCCAAACATCGCTAGGTTTGATGCCTTCTACCGCCAAGAGACAACCAGTTTGCAGGAGTCCACTATCGCTGCAGTAATGTTTCCCACCCAAGCTCGATATGTATTTGTTCACATCACTCGCCCTCTGCCTCGATTTTTTCTCACAAAACCCTTATCTTACTTTTCTCTCATCATACATCACTCTATTCTTTAATCTCTCATTTTTCATCCCTCCCCAGATATGGTTGATGGATAAATTGCAAGTTGTGGGCTCTTGCCCTGCTTACTCAGCCCGTGGCTACTTCTTTCGACAACGCTGGTTGACGCCCTTGATGAGGATGGTGGTTTGAATGGATGTGCAACTTGTCAGCTGAACGTATTGCTTGGCGCTGTCCTTGGCTTAACCTTCCAGCGATGAGCTATAGCATGTTTCAGGATACTGCGATCCGGTTGATTGGCCTAACCCATTGTGTATTCTATTTCCATTCCGTATCTCCGCGCCAATTTGGTCATGATCGATTTGCCCTCCGGAGGGATGGAATACCGATCACTTTCCGGTTCGAGGTGCACACCTTGCTCGACATACTACTACCGAGGACTAGAGAGCCCTATCCTCGCCTGCTTTCAATTGCACTTTATCCGACGAAAGGCCGATTGGCTCAACGAAGAAGCACGATTGGGCCTAGGTTGGCATCGAGGCTTCAACTAGCTCGCAGTGGGGCGCAGGACACCTGACTTGACTATGCCCCAGATTTATTGCTTTATAGTACTTTCAAGTTTTCTTTATGAATGTAATAAAAAGCAACTTCAATTGTATGCAAGAGCAAAAGAACTCTGTTTTGAAATCAATAAAATTGAAGGTTGTGGTACTGAAATTTCTCCGCTTTGGTCCAAAAATGGTCTTAATTGTGAAAAGATTAATTTGAACAAAGTCAACTTTTATTAAAACTTTTCAAAACTATTTTTGATATAGATCAGAACTGGACACACCTAAGATCTGTCACTGAAATGTACAACGCCGAATCCTAGCAACTGGAAAGTTGCCCCTAGTTTGAAAAGTGACTCGGCAACTTATAGCAACGGAAAGTTGTCCCTAGTCTGAATGGCACTGTACCGGAGATCACGATAAATGATGATGAATAGAGATGGCTGAGATGATCAAAATGGACAAAGTTGATCGGGGAAAAGATTGGGGACTTCGATGAAGCCGCCACGATCCCAAAGATGGGAATCAAGCCTTACGAGTTCGTGCTCGGGTTCGCCGGTATTTTTACTCTCCTTTATGCCTAACTTTTGCCAAGGCCGCCTTTATGGTTTTCAACCTTATGAGCTCGGCTTTTATAATTTCAAATTTTCAATGCTCAATCTTGCCTAGGTCGCCTTTCGGGTTTTCGCCCAGCGAGCCTCTCAGGGTAGTATTTCTTCAACTTGTCCATGTTGATCGGTTGAGAAAACTCTAAGCCATCTAGGTCCATCGTAACCACGCCCACCATTGCATTGACTTGATAATATAGGGACCAAATTAATTGGGTCTAAACTTGCCCATTGGGTCGTGGATGGGAGCTCGGTTGTCTTTGAGTACTAAATCTCCTTCTTTCAGATTCCTAGACTTAACCTTCTTGTTAAAAGCCCGGGCGATTCTGCGTTGATAACTTTGGACGTGGTATGTGCTTTCAAATTCTTTCATCGAAAAGCATGAGTTCTTCAAATGCTTTTGTCGCTAACTGGCATTATCCGCACTCACCAATACCGCAATGACGGACCTCAATCTCAATAGGCGTAACGGCTTCCATCCCATAAACCAATGAGTACGGAGTCGCCCAGAGAAGTTCTCGATCGATGTCCTCAGAGTCTCACAGAGCGAAAGGCGGCCTTTATCCGCCACCCCGATAGGTTTCCACCATCTTCGTAGTATGCGCTGATGTTCTTGGCGGCCTCAATCGCCTCCGCTTGGTTTACGGCCGTAAGTAGACGACTTATGAAAAGCCACATTGTATTTCTCCAACAAATCAATCACCTCCTTTTGAAGTGGGAACCATTGTCAAACGATTTCATTCGGACTCAGAAGCGATGATGATGTTGTTTCTGATAAATTTCGCGACATGCGAAGCCTTCAACACCGTGTAAGATTGGGCCTCAACCCATTTCGTGAAATAATCTATCGCTACCAGGATGAACTCATGCCCGTTCAACCCCTTTGGCGTAATAGCTCCGATTACATCAATTCCCCAGACAGAAAACGGCCATGGGGAAGTCATGTTGTACAGCTTTGATGGTGGGATGTTCATGCGATTTGCATGAATTTGACACTTATGGCATCGCCAGACGAAACTAATACAATCCTCCTCCATGGTGGACCAATAATAACCCTGTCTAAGGATCTTCCGTGCCAACACTACCCCATTCATGTGTGCACCACATTCACCCCCGTGGATGGCTCCCATCAGACGTTTTGACTCTTCAGCATCAACGCACAGTTTATGCATTCCCAGATGACCCCGTTTATACAGTTTACCTCCGCAGATGATGAACTGAACTGCCATTCTTCTGATTGCCCTCTTGTCTTTGGCATTTACCCCTGGCGGATATGTTTCTGTCTCCAAGAAGTTCCAGATGTCGTAATACCAAGGGTGCTCGTCCTGAACTTCATCTATGGCTGCAATCGACTCATAGGCAGGTGCAAATTTCTGGTCGATAATGACCGACGATTCGGACTCCACACGGATGTCTATCATAGATGATAGAGTTGCTAAAGCGCTCGAACTTGTTGTTCTCTCTTAGTAGATGAGCAAACTTAACTTTTCAAACCGAGGAATTAGCAGATCCAAGGTCCGGTGATATATCATCATGTTTTCCTTTTACTTTCCAGCTCCTTTAGCTTGAGACACAACAAGGTTCGAATCCCCAATGACATCCAATCGCCTTGCCCCTAGTTCCGTGGTCGCTTCTAAACCAAAGAATGCACGCCAGATTCTCGCTTCATTGTTTGAGACTTTGAACCGAGTTTGAAGGCTAGAGGGATACGGAATCATCTGCTATCAAGAACACTACTATCCCATACCCATGTTGATTTGATGCTCCGCCAAAGTACATCGCCCGTTTCTTCGCCGATATGCGTAATTGATTCATCCAGAATAGGTACTCAATCGCTTCATCCCTCAACCGTGGTCGGCAAGGAACTCGCCATCGCTTCTTCCTTTCATCGACTTGCGTGTGACGTGAGATCAAATTCGAAAGCAACAAAGAACCAATGGCTAGCCTACCCGTAAGTGCCGGGTTTCAAGAGATATTTGATGGGATCAAGTCGTGAAACCAACATTACAGTGAGCTAACAGTAGTGCCGTAGCTTCCTAGCCCATACCAGAGCTAAGCAAGCCTTTTCTAGCGGCAGATACCGGTCTCATACTCCAGCATTTTCTTGCTCAAATAATAGATGGCTTTCTCCACCTTATCTTCTGATTCTTGTGCAAGCATGCAGCCCATTGTAGTTTTAATCACTGACAGATACAAAATCAACTGCTTCGGTTCCGTGGCATAAAACGGGTGGGTTCTCAGAGATATTCTTTAACTGCTCAATGCTTTGGCATCTACCGTCCCATTGAACTTTTTCCTTTCTTCAGAGGCCAAAAAGTGGTTCACAAGTCAAGGTTAGTTTTGAAATAAACCGCCTTATGAATTGACTTTACCCGTAAAGCCTCGCACCTCCTTTTCACCTTGGTGGTGGCATTTAGGATGGCCTTGATTTTGGAAGGGTCGACCTCGATGCCCCTTTGTGTAATCGAAACCCCAAAGATTTTCCGCCGTGACACCAAACGACATTTCGAGGGTTTAGCCGCAACCTAATTCCCCGATCCTTGAAAAACTTGTGCAAGGCTGTAGTGGCCCTCTTTTCTTTGGACTTGACAATCATGTCGCCCACATACACCTCAACCTCTTTGTGGATCATATCATGTAGTATTGTGGTCGCGTCTGCTGATAAGTAGCTCCAAATAGCTTCTTCAACCCAAACGGCATTACCCTAGCAAGATGTTCCCCACGAGTGGTGAATGCGCTTTTTCTCGCCTTCCGGCGCCATCACTATCCGGTTGTATCCCGAGAAGCCATCCATGAATGAGAGCAAAGCATGCCCCGCCGTGAAGTCTACCAACTCATCGATGTGCGGTAAGGAAAGTCGCCCTTCTGACTAGCTCGCTTCAAATCCTCAAGTCTACACACACCCGGATCCCGCCATCTTTCTTCTAAGATCGAACGATGTTGGCACAACCAAGTCGGATATTAAGATACCAAAGCAGAAGCCCGGTCAATTTGCTTGGTGACCTCTTCCTTAATCTTAAGAGCCCACCGGCGGATCCTTCGAGCTTCGCTGATGTGTCGGGCCTCGGGTTCAAGGGGATCCGATGTCGCATAATCTCAGATCGATTCCGTGCATGTCTTCGAGGACCACGAAAACATCTTTGAAATCTTTTAATAAAGCGACTAAGCACTTATGCTCCTCCGAAGACAACGCGGACCCGATCCGACCACCATGGGTCCTCCTCAAGACTAATGTTCACGGAAATGATTTCATCCATTAATGGCTTAACAAATCTCTTTGCTCTTGCTCAATTAAACGCTAGAAACCGGAGGAACTTCGCCCTCGCTGCTTTTGATCAAAATTTTGAAAGTCCGAATTAATGCAATAAATTAGGGCACGTAAAAGTACTGAAACCACAGATAGTTCATTCTCATTAGGCACATCCAAATCGCCCAATTCATCGGTTACAACAGACTCAAATGAAAAAGGAAAGACGACGAGATGTAACTCGCATCCGTTAACATCCTCAGAGTACGATCAGACCATCCGAAGCTGAATCGATTCGACCACGGACTCGTGGAATCAGATTCGCCACTACTTGACCCGAATCGCTGACAAAAATCCTCCTCAGACCGCCAAGTGAGAGAGGGTGCGATTGATGCATCCAAGATAGTCGCCGGTCGCCTCAACCGCTTTCATCCCCAATCATGGAAACCGCAGGTTATCCCCAAGCACTTTTGGTCGACGGAGGATCGAGAGGAGACATGCCGCTGCTACCCCATTTCAAGTTCTATGCCCTCGTGATCCACCGCCTTTATTCTCGCCAACCTCGCTTGTTGGGTCTGCTTCGCTCGGGCAACGCTATCCCTGGATGCTTGCGTGTCAAGAAGATTTCAAAACTCGGCACGCGCTTCTCTCCAGATTTAACCATGGCTCGGGAAGCCGCAAATGGAAAGTCCTTCCTCCCGACGAAGCGTCTGCTCAGGTGCCCCAGATGGGCCTGTATTAAGTCAAAGGCTTCCCACTGCCGCTCGCTCACTGGCCATTTCTTTTCCTTTCCTGACCCAGTCCTCTTTGGTGGGTAGGTAACCCAGCCCAAAGGTATGCGGATTATGTGGCACTTCGGCCAATGCTGTGATTCCTTTCCTGCCGCTTCTTCCCAATCCCATCCCGGGGACATGTTGCAGCTTGTTCATGAGGTAGACGGATTGAGCACTAACGTACACACCTTCATTCACAGCCATAATTTTTTGCACCACCCGGGCCTCAGCCAAAGTGAACCCCGACAAGAACACATCCTCTGTGCCGTGCTCGATCTCCAAAATCGCGAGACACTTCCGGCGCGGATGGATGGATGAATTTCAACACAATAGCTACCCCTTCCCGTGAGGGTATTTCAAATTTGGTGTAGAGTGGAAGAGATCGCTTCACTTGGTGCAGCCACGCCACCCCAAGAGCAAGTTGAAGGTCATGGAACGCCCAATACGTGAAATTCAATGTTGTGTTGTCCTCGACCAACCTTGGTCAATTTTGACATTTCCCATCACTTCGATCGTATTATCGTATGCTTTGATCACCGAGTGGTTGGTGAAGTCCGCGGCTTCAACCCGACAGCATACGCCTGCTCGGCCGGGCAGACATTGATAGCGGACCCAGATCAACAAGTACCACCGAATCCATTTGTCTCGTGACTCAACAGAGATGTAGAGAGGTTTGTTATGATTCGCTACCAGCGGCAATTCCTTATCCGAGAAGGTTAATGCCGGGAACCCTCCTGAAAGACCAGCCGACCACCGCTTCCGTGTAGTATCGATGGAAAGTTTGGCTTTGTCCATAGAAGATAGGACACCCTCTGCGGTACCCTTAGCCATAAGCACCCCTAAATGGAGATGTCTGCTTGTATTTTCTTTAACTGCCTCAAGATGCCTCTTCTTCTTCAACTTGCTTTCTCTGCTTTCTCCGCCTTTATCTTTTTCCAGATGTTTCGGGTTGGTCTAGGTGTGGGGTTTGAAATACCGCCCACTCGGTCATGTGGTCTACCTCATCGAGGTACCAAGTATCATCTGTTGAGTGCTTGCCCAATCTTCATCTGTGGGCGAGACATAGGTCATCGCCTTCCCACCACATCCCATTAGCGCCCAATAGGCACCTATCCGTTCCGCAAATAATATGTACTCTCTAAGATTTTCATCCCACATGCTCACAAAGATGTCTCGCCTCGTGGCAAAAGACTTTCAACCTCTTCATGGTTCTTGCTTTTCGGATCCTCTCGTAATCCCACTTCTTTCTTGTTCCTCCAAATATAATTGTCTGGTTTTCAAAATGTCTTGATCCCGAGCGAATTCTTTGTACCGGCGCCTCTTGGCAATTCGATTCGACTTCGCCCTTCCGCCACAATGGTACTTTTGCTCGCCTTGCTCTTATTGAAATTCCACGATGTCCGGCCGATCATCTAACCACCCAAGAATTTCGCCGACTCTCAGATTCAAACCATTGATAGTTGCATCCACGATTCTGGTCGTTGAAAATTTGGAGGTTGGAAGTCCTGCTCCATTGTAGTCGATCATCCGCCTTTGTTCAGTTCCGTCTCCTGATCATGCACGCTTCAATCTTCTCTCGCAACCCCACATTCAAATTTGGATCGGCCTACTAATAAGATATATTCACTGATTATAAGCTCTTCCACCTAGATCCCGCATCGCTCCATCCTGCACTCAACAGCTTTCTCTTCCTAAGCCCCGCCTGCTCCATTTTCGGTGGTCACCACCTTTGGCTCAGATTGGTTGTGAAGGTGTCCAACACACACAAGTCAAGGGCCAGAAGGATCACCTCCGCTTGGGTAGGTGGGAGGGAGTAATATAGATACTAGGATCGAGGAAA
Organism: Camellia lanceoleosa; assembly: GCA_025200525.1. NCBI lineage: Eukaryota > Viridiplantae > Streptophyta > Magnoliopsida > Ericales > Theaceae > Camellia > Camellia lanceoleosa. Next base: position 130,214,375 of record CM045762.1, on the reverse strand, counting down.
CTACCCCAGCTTTGGATGAGGTTGACTCTTTGGGTGGTGGATCTTGGTTATGCGCGGAGTGGGTTAGTTGTGACGCTTGGGCCTTTCGGAGGTACGATGATATTCTTGTCAACGAGGTCTTGAATCTCGTGACGCAATGCTAAACATTGATTCGCGGTCATGGCCATGTCAGCCGGTGGTACGCATGACTTGGTCGGGTTGTGGAAGGGGGAGTGGATTCGTAGTGGCCTTGCCTGTGGGTTGTCGATGTTTCTTCCGACAACACCCCAGAGCCTTGGACAGGGGCATATATAGTGGAGTGAAGGTTCTTGGCCTCCGGATTGATATCTCGGCTTGGCTATCGCCTCCCGAGGCATCGAAAAGGGTGTGGCCAAGGGGCCTTGGTTGAGAAGGAGGAGGTGGTGACCATACCGACCTCCGTTCTTGTGTTGGCGCGCCACTCGGCCTCGTTGTTATTGCGGTTGAATGTCCTTCGGCCGTTTCGGCCCCGATCGATTAAACCTTGCTTCATCGCATCTTCGATCAGACTGCACTTCATATCGCGAAAGTGGGGAAGGAACTATAATCATCTTCGTGATAAGTCTTGGGAGATTGCGACAATCATCCGAATTTGGTCCTTATCTGGCCTTAAGGTCATCATTGATGCCTTTGTTTCCACCGAAGTTACAAAATCAGAGAAAGTCTCTTTGCTCCTCGCTTGTCTCGAGATCACGGTTGTAATCTCGACCGCGTGTTATATTAATATCGCAACGAAGGCCTCAACCAACTCATCCCAATTTCTTAACATCATTATCTAACTTTGCATACCGCCATGGCCACTCGACAAGGTTCGCCAAACAAAGAAGAGTTTCAGAGTCCTGTTAGGCCCATTGGCCTCAAAATATCCGAAAATAGCCGAGATGGACCATGGGGTCCCTGCACTCCATCAAAACGGTCAACTGCGGCATCTTAAATCGTCCAGAGTGTCACTGCCACGCTGTAGCCGCTTTCAATATCTGGATGGCCTTCACCCCCTGTGATTTCTTGAAGAGCTTTTCCAATTTGCTCAATTTCAGAGCTGTCTGGTCTACCTCGAACTCAAATGGAGAGTCCGGGTGATTAGGTGTAAGATTTTTGGACTATGGAAGGGGCGAGCCGCCCCGCTTGGATGGCTTGTGTCCTCCGGAGTGTTTTGGAAGTTCGGCAGAGCTCGTGGATTTGGGAGGGTATTCTCGTGTTCTGGTATTCGGGATTCGGGAAGGATTCGCCCAAGATGCCTGTCGCAATGGAGCCCTGGACGAGGGACTGATGTGAAGCAGATGCGGCGCTCATTGCTTGTAACTGGTGATCAACTCAGATCGCTGGCCATGACAGCCGCTCATTGCTTAGAAAATTCCGCCGGATGGCATCATCTTGCATTTGTTTCATGCTCTCATTCATCCGGGCGATCATTGCCTCCATTGTCGATTCTCGTTGTTCCATCCAATGGTCGTAGAAGTACCTCTATGGCGCATACGTAAATCTCACCGATTGCTTGCCTCTAAGGTAGACCGCCGTCCCGGAATCTCGTTTTGACACACGCGCCTCGGCCTTCTTCTATTAATCAGGGTAGCGAGTGGAACACCGATGTCCGCTAACTAGATCCGGACCGGTTAAGTCGGCGACCTCGTGTCCAAAGTGCTTGGGGAGTATCGACTAGTTCGTATAATCGTATACAAACCTCGCCTAGCAAAAGATAATAAAGCAAAAAGAAATAAATGACCGTAAAACGACAAAGATAACTTAAATTTAAATACACACAACACACAATGCATACAACATGCAAGCATTAAGCCGGAAATACACCGCCTCAACAATCGATCATTGTTCTCAGACATCGTTTCTAAAATCAATCGGTATCCGCAGACAACCGATTCTCGATAATCGATCGATGCCCGCAGTTCGATATCCAAACTCATGAACTGATGCCCGCAGTTCGATGTCAAACTCATAACTCGATACATGCATTCTCGTAGAGACGCACTCTAGCAAGCACATAGCGTATAAGTGAGAGTCAAAACACCCCTATGTTGGGGTAGGGTTTCGCCCTATTTTGTCGAACTAGGTTTCACTATGCACGAAGTGCTTCAAACAACCTATAAACGGGTAAGCAACCCGCCCTAGTTTGGAATGGTCACTATGGATCCAATATGCACTAGGTCGAATGGTCAATGGTGCCCCGCAGAAACCGGGTTTGTGTTCTACATCGGCAGAGCGTGAATCGTCAAATTTTATGGACATGCTCTTGACAAGACAAGCCTCCGGCAAACCGCTCAGGAATAGCAGATGGCAAACACGGTGTTCTAGGCGCACTAATGCAAATGCAATGGAAAGAACCCCATAAGTGTAATCACACCCAGATATGATGAGTTCGAGTTAAGTTCTCTAAATCCCCAGCAGAGTCGCCAGAAATCAGACGCCCCTAACGCATCCCGGGAAAGGGAGCGAGTCCCCTGCTCGTTCGATATTGGGTCACTATACCAAGGACTCACATGTCACGCTTCAATCTTGAACCAAGAGTCCAACCGCAAATCGCTTTTGAGAAACAAATTTTTGAAAGAAGTGCCAAATATGGATCGCGCCAGATACGTAGTCGCCACCTAAATATTTTAAAATAGAAAATTTAGAAACCCCGACTCGTGCCAAAGGCCACGGTCCGGCTATCACCAAAGTTGCCTCGCCGAACTTGGGTACGATTGGGGAAGGTCACTTGAGATATTCTCGCCGGCCAAAGACCGGCCTCTACTAACCATGATATCTGTTTTTGAAAACATTGTATGTTCTTATTCCGATTATTAGCCTAGGTTACTATGTGATGCGCACAGCATACAAATATAGACTGAATCGCCTGAATTGGGACAAAACATTTCATGCTTGTTTGTTTGAAAATGGTTTGATGGTGCTACTCGCAAGTAGGCTAAGACGTGGATTTGCCACCCTCAGGTGGGCTTTAGAAGACATGATTTTGCCACTATCTAGTGGGCTTAAAGCAAACAATTAGTGATTTGTCCCGATTCAAATAACTCAACCTTCACCCACAGGTATTCAAGGCAGTTATATCACATAAGCATTTAGCCTCATGGTAAGCATGCTTTTCATGGCAGTCACTCACACGCATGCAAGGATGCTAAAGCGTAAAACTTACCGAGTACTCCAAGCCAAAACAAAAACCGATTAGAAATCCATGCATGATCCTAGATGTGCTGAAATGCCTAATGCAACACATGCAAAAGTGCAACTATAGCAGGCTCAGCTATTCTAAACATGGCACATGGAATGCAACAGCTATCAAGTATTCAACTTAGATTTGAAATACAAATGCAGTTTGTATGGTGTACCGAGCCCGGTGCATGCAAAACAGATGAATGAATGCAAACATGCTGTCATACTGTTATGCTAATTGAAACATGCCTATATCTAACCATCATAAGCGGGTAAATAAAAGGAGAAAGAAGGGGTTGGAAGACATACATCACACTCACCCACACTTATTACAATTATGCCTCGCAAGAGGGTCCAATAAATAATACAAATCAATGAAAGAATAAAAGAATAGTACATTCAAATAAATATACAAATTCCTAATTAATTAATGATTGACTAAGAAAGTCAGAACTAGCATACAAGCCGTGGGTCGCTTTGCTATTGATGAAAGATGTATGCTGGTCGCTTATGGAAATCCACCGATGCCCCAATTAGCCTCGCTTGCAATATTTCTAAATGCATGCCACGCCCAAAAGTTGCTAATCCTTCATTTTGCCGCAACAGAGAGCAGAAAAGGGCATAGCAATGTATTTCACAAATATATGCATGCCTCGATCCTCGTGTTACTCAATCGCAAGATCTCGATGCATGATGGCCGAGGAGCCGAATTGCACAACTCAATGTAGGATGAATGCATATGAATGTTACAACAAAACCTAACTCCATCATGGGCAATCCGGAGTGTCGGTGACTTGGGATGAGAGACCCGCTCCACACTGAGTAATTAAACGCCTCGCTTCTCGTGTTCGGCTAACTCCTATTCCAACACGATGCAATATGCACGATATGCATGAATGCAACTAAAATACAATCCTAGCATGCACAATGTCAGGAAAATGAGATGTCTCTTTAATGCATGCACACGCAGCACGCAAATCGAGGAAATGATCCTAAGGCATAAAATGGCATACGACCGCAATTGGACTTATACTAACATGAGAGAGACTCACCGCACTCACATAAGAGGCCGTTGGATGAAAGAGATGTTCGAAATGAGGCACACGCACGCAAACCGAGGCAAAGGCATATGGAATGAAATGGCACACAATGCAAATTGGACTTACACTAACATGAGAAGGCCTCACCACACTCACGGAGAGGCCGCTTGATGAAAAGGAGATGTTTGAAATGATGCGGCACACGGCACGCAAACCGAGGCAATGGCATACACGATGCAAAGGAGACTAAAATGCATACAGATGCAAAATGGACTTACACTAACATGAGAGGCCCTCACCACACTCACATAAGAAGCCGATGAATGAATGAAATGCCTCAAATGCGGCACACGGCACGCAAACCGAGGCAATGGCATAAAGGTATGAAATGGCACTCCAAATACGATTGGACTTATACTAATGTGAGAGAGCCTCACCACACTCACATAAGAAGCCGATGAAAATGAAGTGCTCGAAATGAGGCACGCACGCAAACCGAGGCAATGGCCCTAAGGCATGAAATGGCATGCAAATGAGACGTAAGATATGGCATATGGAAAATTCAAATTTCAGCAGCCAAAATGACGCAAAAACAGCCTAATTATAGCAAAATTACACCCGATGTCTGAATGCAATGTTATATACCGAAATGGCCTACCTATGCCAATCATGCACAATATGGACATGAAGTGTAAAGACAGATGCTAAGAAGCCCCTAAACTAGCATTTTTCCAAAGACAAAGAATGTCCAAACAACAATCAAAAGTATGTCAAAAACAAAGATGCAAAAAATGGGGAAAATAGGGAACAATGAAACAAATGATATGTACAATGCTCAAACTGAAAAATACAGTTCTAAAACATTAAAGAGGGACCAAAAATATGCACATTTACAAGAGATGACATTCCCCAATTCAAGATGTAGATGTGCTCAAAATAGCATGCAAAATATGAGCCAACAAAGGCTATAACATGAGGTATCAAAAGGAGGCACCAAACAGCCTAAGACCCTTAACAAAAAAAATGAAGAATGAGTTATTTTAAGACTCTTTCCAAGCCCGATGAAGGCTCAAAAATGAAGCATGATGAGCTAGCAAGGCATGCAAAAATAGGGGGCATAAGAGGGTATAACATGAAGTACCAAAAGTATTCACCAAATAGCATAATACCCTTAACAAAACATGACAAGAAGGAAAAATAAGAATCTTTTCAGGCCTGATGAAGGCTGAAATCAGAAGCCAAATAAGCTTAAAAGGCATGCAAAATGGGGCCAAAGAGAGGTACAAAGGGAGGTCATGCATGGAGGCCCCAAACAAGATTGATCCCTTCTACAATGTTGTAGAGGGACCTAAAATAAGCTCAATCTCAGTTAATGTCATACTAAAAATCAGACTTCAAATAGGCTAAAGAAACCATGCAATTTTACGGTAAATTGAAGAATTACAAAACAAGTGCATGATAGAACCACAAACATGGTTGAGCCCTTCTTCAATGTTGAAGAGGGGCTCAAAATAGGCCCACTCACAGTTTATTGCATGCTCGAAATGGATCATTCATAAGCTAAACAAAGCATGCAAAATATTGGCATAAAAGATGATTTTGAAGGAAGAGCATCATAGAGGTGTTAACAAGGTTGAGCCCTTCTTCAATGTTGAAGAGGGGCTCAAAATAAGCCTAAAATCAGTAGGGTCAGAGCCCAAAACAGTGAGAAAATATGGTAGAAAACTGAAGCAAAAAAGTGCTGTAAAAAGGGAATTTGAGGCTTACCCTTGAAGATCAAGCTTTTGTTGCTTCTGGCTTCAATTTGTTGCTTCTAGCCTCAAAAGCTCCTTTGCTGCTGGAATGGAGGTGGTGATGGTGAGGCTTGGGGTTGATGAAGGAACGAGCTAGGACTTGTAGATTTTTTAGGGTTTTGGAGATGAAGATGGAGACTATGGGAGATATGCTCTGAGAAGAATTTTTGTAACCCTAACAAAGGAGCTCATCACCCCTTAAATGGACCAAAGGGTGTAAAAGGAGGAAATGCACCAAGCTTTCCTCCCAAAATATCCTGAGGGCCGAGATATTTTGAAAACAACCGACAAATTGTGAAGTGCTCAAAAGCGTAAAGCCGGCCAGTGTTTTTTGAAGATGGCCGGCCACCACCCCATCGGGTCGGCCACCACTCCCATGGCCGGCCGGCCATGGCCAAAAATGAAGTGAACAATTATCGGCCGCCATCATTTTTGGTGTCCTCCTGTGTGTAGAACAAGGCCCTATAGTTGGAATTTGGCAACTCGAACAGAGACACAACATTGCATTTGAAAGAGAGGCTCAAAAATGAAAATCACACCATCGGCCGACCACCACTTTTTAGGGTCCTACCATGTCCCTCATCACAAATATGTAGTCTCGGCCAAGAAAATATCCCTAGGGTGTTCAACATTAGCCCTAAGTGAGCAAAACGGACGCCGAGGAGCTTAAACTGGTTTTCTCGAGACAATTGTTGTCCTCCTCCCTCCAAAGGATCTTCCCGGTGCTAAAACAGAGGTACCCAAAATTGAACAAAAACTAATGCAAAATGAAAGCTCTGTGGCCCAAATCACGCAGCCGGTCCCAAAATGGGTCAGAACACCGAAAGTGGCGTTCGACCACGAAGTGGGTATCTGAGACCCCAGTGTCCCTCGGTATGGAGTAAATGAGATACATGCCAAAAACCGGAGAAATCGAAGATGGTTGGGCGGTCCCGAGCCGAGGCACACGGCCTGACGGCTCCGAAAATCGGGAACCGGGCTCCGAAATGAGCAAAATGGCCTACGGCCACAAAATGTAGCCCACGGCCACCGAGAGATAGCCTACAGGACCACTCCCTTCCCTCAGGAAAGAAAATAGAGAAAACCGAGTCTGGTTCGCAAACCGAGGCAAGGCACAGAAGAGAGTTCGAAAGTCCAGAGGCAGGGCGCACGGCCGCGACTCTGAGGCTTCTGAACGAGCACAATATGCAACATCACCAAGCGCTCAATCGGTGACGTCTGGGTCTTAAGGTCGGTCAAAAATGGGGTGTCTACAGGTTTGAAGAGAGATGTAGCCGCCAGATCGGGCGCTTACTGGTCGTCAGGCGAAGTGAAGGCCACCATCGAGGCCGCCGGTTTGTTGCAACCCTCGCCTATTGCCGAGTGGAAGTAGGAGCATGTCACTATGGACTTTGTTGTAGGTCTTCCGAGGACTCAGGGGGGTAGTGATGCTATTTGGGTGGTTGTAGACCGGTTAACTAAGTCGGCGCACTTCATCCCTATGCGCGTGAGAGATTCGGTAGATCATCTTGCTGACTTGTATATTCGGGACATAGTGAGGTTGCACGGTGTCCCAGTGTCGATCGTCTCAGATAGAGATCCACGCTTTACTGCTAGGTTGTGGCAAAGTTTGCAGAGTGCCTTGGGTACTAGACTGACCTTTAGCACAGCTTATCATCCTCAAACTGACGGGCAGTCCAAGCGTACTATTCAGATCCATGAGGATATGCTTCGAGGTTGTGTTCTGGACTTTAGTGGGTCGTAGGAGAGGCACTTGCCCTTAGTGGAGTTTGCCTACAACAACAGTTTCCAGTCGAGTATCGGTATGGCACCGTTTGAGGCCTTGTATGGCCAACCTTGTAGGTCTCTAGTTTGTTGGGCCGAGGTGGGTGATGCACCGTTGTTGGGCCCGGAGTTGGTGAGGGAAACGACGGAGAAAGTTGAACTTATCCGTAAGAGGCTTGTTACAGCCCAGAGTCATCAGAAATGTTATGCCGACCGTAGGAGGAGGCCTTTGGCATTTGAGGTGGGTGATCATGTCATTCTAAAGATATCACCTAAGCGGGGTTTGATGAGATTTGGTAAGAGAGGGAAGTTGTTGCCTCAATTTATTGGCCCTTTTGAGATCCTTGAGAGGATTGGCGAGGTTGCCTACCTTTTGGCTTTGCCGCCACAGTTATCTGGAGTTCATGACGTGTTTCATGTTAGTATGCTTCGGAAGTACGAGCCGGACCCATCGCATGTATTGGATTGGACCGACTTAGAGGTAGATGAGGATGCCTCAGATAAGGAGAGGCCGTTCGGTCTTGATAGGGGATCAAGTCTTGCGAGGCAAGACTATCCCTTTGGTTAAGGTTTTGTGGAAACATCACGGAGTGGAAGAAGCCACTTGGGAACGCGAGTTGGAGGTCCAAGAGAAATATCTGGATCTATTTGTAGATGTTTGAGCATTTGTTGTATATCTTGTTGTATTATTGAACCTTAAGAGTATTGAATATATCTTAGGTTGTAAAACATTGTATATGTTTTGAGTTTATGGAAATATTGTAGAACTTGCCTCAAAATGGAAGTTTATTATGACATAGTATATGTTGAATGTGTTGTAGAAATGGAAATATATCATGAATATTGAATATGATATGAAATTGTGAATATTGTATATTGGAACATTGTTGATTTGGAAGGAATGCATGTTGATAATGCATGTTGTAATATATATTGTGAAATGCCTCTTGAATAGAGATGGGATGATCAATAATGGATCAAATTATTGTATATTGGCATGTGTTATTGTTGGTAATTGAGAAAAACGTTTTTGAAAATCTTGTGCCCAATTTCGGGACTAAATTCTTTAAGAGGGAGGTTATAGTAATCCTGCTTCCCTCCATTGATTAGTGTAATCCGAACTTGGTTCTGTGGATGTGGGTTGTTGTTTATGCCTTGTTTCCATCCTTCAATACTTGTTAATTGAGTTATAGGATGTGATGGGCAGGTTTGTTACATGTTGGTTATGATTGGGAGTGAATGGTTGTCGCCTGTAATTTTCGCCCTTCGCCGAGCAAGCCTTTTGTCGCCGAGCGAGATCTTTGTTTTGGATCCTTCGCGCGAGCCGGGGTTTGTTCGCTGGAGCGAGAGTTGAGTTTTGTATCTGGTGGCTCGAGCGAGAAGTCCTTCGTTCTAGCTGCGCTCAAGGCTCGTTCGGACCGGCAGGTAATTTTTCGCTCGAGCGAGCGAGCGAGGTGTATGTTTTGAGTTTCTTCGCTCGAGTGAGCATTCTGTCGCTTGAGCGTGCTTCTAGCTTGCAGACCTGAAGCTTCGAGTTATTGGCTCGAGCGAGACTTTCTTCGCTCGAGAGAGTATTCTTTGTGTCTGGTCGCTCGAGCGACCAATCCTTCGCCCGAGCGAGCCTGTTATATATCAGATCGTAGCAACGGGTAAATACTTCACTTTTTCACCTCTTTTTGTTTCAAAACCCTAGAACCGACTCTCTCTCTCTCTCTCTCTCTCTATGCTTGTCTTCTCTCTAGGGATTGATCTACCTATAGTGAGTTTCTACCCCAAGTTCTTGTATAAAAGATAGAGGGTGTTGAGGGCTTCATTCTAATCAAAATTTGTGGATTTGGAGCACTTTGGTTTTTGGCCTTCTTTCTCCGCTTGGGCTCTAACTTCAAGGTAGGGATACCCTACTCCTTCTTATGAGCTTTGTCTTTAAGTTTTAGCATTTTGATATGTTAGGAGTTTTTGTGTAATTTTGGAAAAAGTTTGGGTCTTTGTGTAATTTATAAAAGATGGGGCTTTTTGTATATAATAACCTTTATTCATGTATGTCATAGAGAAATGATGTTAATGTTGGATTATTGAGGAAAGATGGAACCTTTGGGTGGATATTGAGAATTTGGGAAATTGCCCTAATTATTGAAATAAATTAATTGGTATAATTAATTTGAGTAAATATGGAAATGAGGTGAAATCCATGAAATTGGAAAATTATGGGATTGAATGGTGTAGTTGGATTAATTTTATCACTCACTTTGAAATGTGGAAATTATGCCTGTTTATGCATTTATCTTCTGTTTAGATATAACTGGTTTGGGCTACCGGTGGAGGATAGTCTTGATTATTGTAGACAATGCATGAGGATTAGGTAAACTAAAACTAATCAATTGAATGTTTCATCGAATATGACGGTTGGAATAATATATTAACCTTATGTATTGATTGATTATGTATATGATCCGTGTCTATATACATTGTGTTGTGTGGGAGGAGATAGGATGTACTCCACGGTTTAGGGGAAGATAGGGGATGGACCTCTAAATCGGATTTCGCTTGATATTGATACAGCACTAAAATGTGTATCATTTGTGAAGTGCGGAATTGATTTTGTTGGATACTGATACAGCACCAAAATGTGTATCTATTATGAAGTAAGAGATGTTTAACATGAATTGTTATCCCAATTGAATTGGAAATCTTGTTAATAAGAGATGTAATCTCAAGTTATCCGCCAAAGTTCTCGAGCCACGATATGAAATGAATTGTTGAGTAATGGAAAACGAATTGTAACATAGGCATGATTGTCATGGAACAGTAATGTGATGTGAATCGTTATAAGTGTTGACCATCTATCACATGCTATTATTTTAGGCATTGCTTATATTTGGTTTAGTATATCTCCACCGGGCTTTGGCTCAGCCTATATGGGTCATCATTTTCAAGTCCTGGTGGTATGCCACCTCCAAGGACGAAACTTGGGGGGCTTGTTGCTGAAAGACTTTTTGTTGTGCTCTGTTATCTTTTGATGCATTACATGTAAATTCGCCAAGGGCTTAATATGTAATTGAGTTATTACTTTCTCCTTGTGACCAAGTGTTGGCTTGGAAAGTTGTAAGTCAATAAGGCATTTACTTTTGTTGTCAACATGTAATACTCTTGTACGAACTGCTCTGATGAATGGAAAGATGCTTACTTTTATATCAATGCATGTTAAGAATGTTGGGTTCGATGTAATATTTTGAGGGCGCTATAATACAACTAAACTATAAATATCAAATTGATGTAATAGTTAAATTTTAGAGATTAGAGTACAATTTTCCCAAAATATAAATTGAAAGTTGGGGCTACAATGTTATCGAACATAACATGGAAATCGAAAATGTCGCCAGAAGCAACAAATCATCAAAATAAAAAATATTTTCCGCTACCGTGATTTGAACCTAGAACGCTTTCATTAGCCGAGTTGATAATAATTGAGCTACAATGATCTTGTGATATGCTTAAGAAAATAATATTTATAGAACTAACGCTTCAAGTGAAAATTAATTAAGTCTATATGATAATTACAAATGGTATCACTTAAATGTAACTTACAAGTGGTATCAATTAATGTAACTCTTAAAATATAAGCTAAAAATTAAGAAAATTTTAAGTGATAAAAAATTATTTAATTTAATTTAATTTATAAATATTTATACATAAGGGTCAACATATACCATATAACCTCACAAACTCCACTATCACCGCCACCGCTATCACCACCACCATCATCCATCGCCCTTCCACAACCACCACTTTCATCACCATTGTCACATTACCATAACCATCGCCATTATTTCAATACTACCACCACAATCGCCAATTACCACTACTACTATAACAATTTGTACAATCGCTCACCTTACAACTATTGTCACCATTGCCATAACTACCACCATCATTACACCGCCATCGCGCTCTTTTTTATCATCACTACATTACCCCATGGTTGATTCTCGACTTTTTAGGATCCGGCTTAACCCTAAATATGAGACCTTTCATATTTATTATTAAAAAAATTGTTCAAAGCATTATGTAACAAATTTTGTTTTAAATTTTTGCATTTAATAATGCTCAAAAAAAAGGCTACTAAAATTTACTTAAATATATAATAAAGTTTACAATAATAAAAAAATTAAAATATAAGTCATGTACCAAAATAGTTTTGAATCGCTAACTTCCAACCTCATGAATGAGTTGGCTTTTGTGTCTCATAATTTTTATTCCAAAGTAAGTCCTAATAATTATATAATTTTCACATGTAACTTTTCTTCTATTATTATTATTATTATTATTATTATTATTTATTTTGGAGAATTCATTAAGAAATCATCTTACAAGTTTTAATTGGTTCATAACATATTCTTATATGTTCCAACAAGTCTTATTATTTGGATATTTGATTCACCAAATCTTAATTTTATATTTGAGATGATCTAAATAAGTATAACTTTTTGACTTTTTATACTCTCTTTCTTCTTCTTCTTCTTCTTCTTCTTCTTTTATTTCACTCTTCACAACTTGGTGTGAGCTATTTTGTACTTTTTAAAAATTCATAATTTTTGTTGCTCATTTTTTTTAATGAAATTAATATTTTTGAAACCTAATCAATGAGATCTATCAAATAACATCTCACTGGAATATGTAATTTTATAAAATAAAAATAAATAAATTATACAGTGTGAATGTTCACATCATGAGACATTTATACTGTTAATGTAAACATTAATGAGCGCTTCACCCTACTATCATTAAGGGTATTTTAGTATCTTTGTTAGCCATATGATATATTGGAACATAAAAAAATAATTTAGGCAAATGAAACATAAGTAAATGAGGAGGAATTTAAAAATAAATGCTCTATTTTTTTATTTTTTTATTTTACTTGCACACAGAAAATGTGGTCATGGCCGCTAACTTTCTTAAAAAATTAAAAGTAAAATCAATACATCTAAACTATAAATATCAAATTGATGTAATAGTTAAATTTTAGAGATTATGAGTACAATTTTCCCAAAATATAAATTGAAAGTTGGGGCTACAATGTTATCAAACATAACATAGAAATCGTAAAATGTCGCCGTAAAGCAACAAATCATCAAAATAAAAAGTATTTTCCGCTGCCAGGATTCGAACCTGGAACATTTTCATTAGCCGAGTTGATAATAGTTGAGCTACTACAAATCTTGTAATATGCTTAAGAAAATAATATTTATAGAACTAACGTTTCAAGTGAAAATTAATTAAGTCTATATGATAATTACAAATGGTATCACTTAAATGTAACTTACAAATGGCATCACTTGAATGTAACTCTTAAAATATAAGCTAAAAAATTAAGAAAATTTTAAGTAATAAAAAATTTATTTAATTCTGACTTAATTTATAAATATTTATACATAAGTGTCAACATACACCATATAACCTCACAAACTCCACCATCACCACCACCGCTATCACCGCCACCAAAGATCCATCATCCTTCCACAACCACCACTTTCATCACCATTGTCGTTACTACCATAACCATCGCCATTATTTCAATACTACCACCACAATCGCCACTGCTACCACTACTACTATAACAATTTGTACAATCCTTCACCTTTACAACTATTGTCACCATTGCCATAACTACCACCATCATACACCGCCATCGCTTCTTTTTATCATCACTACATTACCCCATGGTTGATTCTCGACTTTTTAGGATCCAAAGCAAACCCTAAATATGAGACCTCACCGCCGAAATGAAAGTTTTAGTAGCGTTTACAAAACGCCACTATAGGTTCCAAAAATGCCATTAAATCCTTTTGCAACGTTTAATACCAAACGCCGAAGATGCGGCCATCGCTATAACTTTATGGCGCTTTAGGAACGTCGCTATATGACTATAGGCGGCGTGTTTAAAAACGCCGCTAAAAGTTCTATTAACGGTAATATGACATCACCATACTATTTAGCGACGTTTTTAAAATGTCGTTGTAACTTTTTTCAAAAAATTTCAACTGGTGGTATAATAATGTTTAGCAACGTTTTTAGAAACGCCATGATAGCCTCTTTTTTGTTTTTTTTTTTCAATTGTGCTAATTTTATGTTATTGAACAAAAAAATACCTGCAATTAAATTGGAAAATAGCACTAATATGAAATAATAACTCCCATTCAAAATGCAACATTAATTCACTTTCCCATTCAATTTAATATCCAATCACCATTAATTACAAAATAACGTATCCAAAAATCATGTTTTAACAAAGACATTAACAGATAAAGAAATGTTGAGCTATAATGATGGATCCAACTATACAAGAGATGGCAAATTACTATCAAAAAATTATCCCCAACTCAAAAATATATTCCTACTTATAACATAAATTTCATAAATTTCAAGTTGGATGAGTTAAATTCAAATTGATGAGAGAGTTCATTGTTGGTCTTCACTTGTCTACATGCCTGCATCAGAACATAAAGTGTAATCAAATTCACCAAAATAAACATAAATTGAAAATTTTGTACCCAATACTTATGCATAGTAGACGTCCTTTTTAACCTTTTTTTTCCATGACAACCACCTATTAGATTTGTACCAAAATAAACATATATATATATATATATATTTAAATATAATGAGCAAGAAACAAAGCATGAACTGATAACATACATAATTTGCACTTATCAGTGGATAACATCTATAGGAACACAATGGATCCCATGATATGTAAGTACCAAAGCTACATACCTCAGATGGAGTGAATAGAGCACACGCTGATCGCTTATATTCAATAAGGATGCTTCTTGCCCAATTGAAAATTTGAATGAACAATTACAAAGAAATTGCAATCAGATAGACTGTTTAGAATTCTCAGAGAAAGAAAATGAAAGAAAAGAAAGGAAAGGAAAGAAACAATCACCTGTTTGCACAAAAAACAGAGAGAAGATATATCTTGTCTTGTAAAATTCAGATTATAACGACCCACTAATGCATGGGTAATTTCATCCAAGGTGTTCCTTGCTTAAGAACACTAGGCTCCCCGACTGCTCTATAGGCCGCATTTAGAGATATACACAATAAAACCAAAGAAGTATCATGTGTTGTAAAATTCAGCTCATAATGCCTCACTAATTCATAAAATTTCATCCAAGATAGGTTCCTTAAGCTTATTATCCAGCAGTATAAAGTTTAATTTCAATTTCCTAGTTGATCAGAATTGAGCAGAACAAGCCGCAATGCTTTTACAATCAATTGAATAACATACTGAACACAATGTTTTTTAGATATCAAGATAACAAATTTCCTATATTTATTTATTTATTGGGAAGTAAACTAATGCTTGTTTCGGAAAGCAAACTAAAAATCCCCAAGGCAATGTAGGCGAAGAAACAGAATCAAGACCCCCTCTCCCAAAAAAAAAAAAAAAATCAAATGTCTATAAATTTTTAAGGAATGGAAAGGGTGATGTAGTAAAAAATTGTCGTCCTCTCAAACTCAAAGGCATGCCAATGAACAAGGCATTTGTATATGACACAAGCAGCCACTGGTTTACTATCTTTAAAACCCAAATCCTCTTTAATACAAATTTTGAAAGAAATTCATAATTCTCCAGATAACAATATTACTTTTAAAACCCTATTTAGTGTCAGAGAGAACTCATCAAGTAATTTACTCGAGCAAGCAAAGTGAGTCGAAATAAGAAGTCGTAATATTGTAAACAATAGGAGAAGAAAACGTTGTCTTTCAATGGTTAACTTTGTCCTACGAGAATCGATAAACCTTGTGAAAGGGGTGCTATAAGTTTTGTGGGTGTAGGGGATTCTGATCAAAGGTAATATATGAGAACAACAACGCAAAATTAGATTTTCTAGTTATGCAAAACAATGACCGATAGGGACAAATCTTACAAATACAAAGCTTCGATTAGCATAGGGAAGAGCAAGTGCGCAGAAAGATTGCTTCATCGTAAAACAGAACTAATCACAAAACCATAGTTCCCACTTTCCAAGTACAAGTCAACCAAACCATCCTATACGAGTAGAGCCGAATTTTCTTTTCTATTTTCTTTCTTTTCTTCTCATTTGTACTTTTTTTTTTTTTCCTTTTTCATCAAGGATAGCTAATATGCATCAAATTATAAACCATTTGCTATAGGTCATAACATAACAAAATTAAAAAGGTGGAAAATCTACACATCTAGAATTTTCTTTCTATTTTCCTCGCTTTTTCTTCTCATTTGTCCTCTCTTTTTCCTTTTCTTTTCATATTCTTATTGAAGGGATAGCTGAACATGCATCAAATTGTAAACCGTTTGCTATTGGTCATAACACTAAAAAAAAGGTTAAAAATGAGCAAAATTTACTTAGACACGCCGACACTGATGCACATACGTGGTTGCACAAACATACTACATATGCTATATGCATGTGCACATGAATATGGATGTAAAGTAATGACTGAATCAAATCTTACCTCCAAAAATGGCTTGACAAAACCAGGACGGCTGCCCTTCGGAGAACTCAATGCTTTTTGACGCAGTACATGATTCTCATCCTCTAAATTGCAGAGCTTTTCCTCCAAACTTGTATTCACAAAACATCTCTTTCAAATCAGGAAGAGATCAAAAGGAGGCATAACAATTTAAAAACATATTTGAGAAGAAAAAGGAATGCAAAGTAGCTTTTTGACAAGCAAGATGATAGAGACATGAGCATAGTAGTCAAGTACATGAATTATTTGTTATTGGGAAAAAAAAAAAAAAGATAGCTATTAAGCAGCATAAATCTTTCAAGTAGTTATAGAACACCTTTTCCAAATTCTGTTTCAACTGTGAACATGTTTTATCAACTTCCCTCAACTTTTTATAGAACACCTTCCTTCCTAACAAATGGTCCAAAGAACCTCAAGGTCAAAAGAAAAGTGAAAGAAATCTGTCAACAAATGAACAGAGGACACAACAACCTGTTGTTTCTTATTAATCTTTAGGAGGTAGGCACAGAAACTATTCTGCAGACCTTATGCAGAAACAACATACCCTAATCATTATTTGCCAGCTACTCCACTTAGAATGTTCCAATAAGTCAATATTTCAAATTTTTAAACACCATATTGCCATTGGGATTCTTATATTTTTTTAAAAAATAATAATAATAAAAAAAAAATAAAAAAATTGCATAATAAAAAAGGTTCAATAAGCAAAGCCTATATTTTTGTCTATTGTTTATTGTAGAGATTGTCATGCTAAATTGAGTTTCAAATGTGAAAAGTCTTTGATTGATAAGATTCTCGCATAGGTCAGAACATATTTAGACCAATTCCAACTACCAAAGCATTCCTTCTTCTATAATTTATCATTCTTCTTTCAATTATGAGTCCCACCATAGAACTGACTATTATTAAAGAAGAAGAAAGATAGGGAAACAATAACTTTTTATTTTATAATTACCTATGCTTCATAGAGTCATCTTCATATATATATATATATATAATTAAAAAAATAAAAAGCAAAAAAATACTAGTTGACGTGGTCATGCTGCAAAGGATAATTCCTTACTATAATCTTCCTTTCTCAATCTTTTTGTAAAGCAATGAATGATCTTCCTCATAGTCTTTGCTGCTGCTAGACAAGGTCAGGAAAGACCACTTACTTCATATTAGAATTCTAAGAAATGAAATGAGCATGGTAGAGAGAGAGAGAGAGATTATGGGTAGAGTTGAGTTGTAGTTTTCATAGTTCAAATGAATAGGTGCAAAGTATTGAATTGTGATAGAGAAATATGAAACAAAAGCTTTCAAAGGAAGACTAGATGAACAACTACCAAGAGTCAAGGGAAAGTCCAGCAGGATATGTACATGACAGCATGGGGTCCCTTTAAATAGAGGATTGCTGGCCGCAGAAGAAAACTGGCATGACAATTATGAAAGGTGTTATTTACAACAAAACTAGGTACATAAAATTCATTCACAAAAATATATGAATAAAATCTGTCAACTACACAGTTATTTTCTTAATATTTTTATGTGAAAAAATCTTTTTTGGGTCATTAATCATTGAAAGTGAAAGAATTCTAAAAAGCCAAAAGTAAATAACTGTCTATTGAAGAATTCTAAAAAGCCAAAAGAATTCTAAAAAGCCAAAAGCCAAAAGCCAAAAGTAAATAACTGTCAACTACACAATTATGAATGATTAATGACCAAAAAAGATTTGTTCACATAAAAATATTAAGAAAAAACTGTAGTTGATGATTTTATTCATATATTTTTTGTGAATGAATTTTATGTACCTAGTTTTGTTGTAAATAACACCTTTCATAATTGTCATGCTTTTTTTATTGTAAAAAATATTTTGGCTCCTTGTTACTACACAATCAACAAATATATAGATTGCTGGCAGCAGAAGAAAACTGCTTACTGTAGACACCCCATTTTTGACCGACCTTAAGACTCAGATGTCACTGATTGAGCGCTCGATGATGTTGCATATTGTGCTCGTTCAAGTCTCAGAGTCGCTTGCGGCGCCTTTGCCTCCTGACTTCAACTCTCTTCCAGGTTTTGCCTCGCTTATAACCGGACTTGGTTTTCTATTTTTCTTTCTCAAGGGAGGAGAGGTCCCAGAGACCATCCTCAAAGGGTCAGGTTACATTTCAGGGTCAGAGGCCATTTTGCCCATTTCGAGTCTTGCTCCCGATTTTGGAGCCGCCAGCCGTAGCCTCGATTCGACCACGAACCATCTCCGATTCCTCCGGTTTTTTCCATGCCTCATTTACTCCTTCGAGGGACACTGGGTCTTAGATACCCACTTCGCAGCCCAAACACCACTTTGCTTAACGGATTTTCGGACCCTAACTACGGTTTTGGTCCCCGAGCATTCGCTTTGCATCGTTTTTGTTCATTTTTGACAGTAATTCTGCTTTTATCATAAGGAAGGTCACTAGAGGATGGGAGGACAAGAATTGTCTCAATAACTGCTTATGCTCCTCCTGCCTCCTACGCCCATTTTTTCTCACTTCCGGGCTAATGTTGAACACCCTAGGGCCATTTTCTTCAAGCCAAAACCACATATTTGTGTTGTACACACATGGGAGGACCCTAAAAAATGGTGCTCGGCTAGTAATTCTTCTTTTCATTTTTGGACCTCTCCTAGAGGTGGCTTGTTGTCTCTCTTGCTTCAGAGTTGCCAAATTCCAACCACAGAGCCTTGTTGTACACATATGGGAGGACACCAGCCTTGGTGCTCGGCCAAGAATTCCAAACTTCCATTTTGCCCCGGCCGTCGGCCATGGGGGTAGCCGCCACCTCCAAGAAAAAGTGCTTAGCCTACCATGCTCCTTGAAACTGTACCATACAACCATACAAATTGCTTCCCAGAAAGATCTCAGATCCGGGATATTTGGAGGAACACTTGGGTGCATTTCTCCACCTTTACACCCCTCTTTTGCCCATATAAGGACCTCCCACTGGCCCCAAGGGTTAGAAAATTTTCCTCAAGCATACATACACATCTCCATCTCTATCTCTCATTTTCCTAAGTTTGGTGCCATTTCTTCATCATCTTCAAGCACCACTACTACCACTCCATTTCCAGCAGCAAGGAGAGCTTTCAAAGGCTTAGAAACAACTTTCCTCAAGCCAAGAAGTAGAAAAAAGAGGTCTTCAAGGGTAAGTCTCAAATTCTCTTTGTAGCACTTTCTTGCCTCATTTCTTAAGCCTACTTGCTTACTGTTTTGGGCTCTGACCTTAACTGAAACTAGGTCTATTTTGAGCTATTATTCATGTTTGTTCAAGGGCTCAACCCTGTTTGAGCCCTCCATCTTTCACTTATTTCAATATCCTCTTATATGCCATTATTTTGCATTGAATATTTGGCCTATGTGTGATCTGATTTGGAGCATCTCATGAACTGATATTGTGCTTATTTTGAGCCCCTCTTCAACATTTAAGAAGGGATAAACCTTGTTTTCATGCTCCATATGCCACTTGCTTTGAATCCATGTTTCGCCTTTGTTTTTGCATGCTTCATCTAGCTTGTGAGTGATCTGCTGAGAATAATATAAACTGTGAGTGGGCCTATTTTGAGCCCTCTTCAACATTAAAGAATGGATCAACCCTTTTGGCCTCTATCATGCACTTGTTTCATAATCTTTCATATTTACCGTGAACTTGCATGATTTGTTTAACCTACATGTGGTTTGTTTTGGAGAATGCCTGAAACTGTGATTGAGCTTATTTTGTGTCCCTTACAACATTGTAGAAGGGATCAACCTTGTTTGGGGTCTTCTCATTATACTTGCTATTATATCCCTCTTTGACCTCCATTTTGCATGCCTTTTAGGCCTACCTAGCTTCTGTTTCCGCCATGAGCAGTACTGAAAATAGTCTTAAATGACCCACTCTTCATGTTTTGTTAAGGGTCTTAGGCTGTTTGGTGAATTCTTGGCATACCTCATGTTTTGGCCCTTGTTATTTCATTCTTGCATGACATTTTTAGCATGTTTGCATACCGAGTTGGGGATGTCATCTACTGTAAATGTTCATATTTTTGGTCCCTCTTCAGTGTTGTAGAACTGTATTTTTCAGTTTAAGCATCGCATACATCACTTGCTTCAATACCCCTCTCTTGGCCCGCATTTTTGCATGCCATTGTTGTCCTATCTATGCTCACTATTTCGCCATGTTTTGTATTGTAAAAAATGCTATTTTGGGCCTTCCTTGCTAATGTTTTGCATGTCATGTACCAATTCTGCATGTTTAGTATGGCTGTAGGCCACTTCGGGTGCTTGATATCGCATTTCGGGACCGTTTTGTGCATTTGGTGTCATTTCCCCACCTTTCGACTGTTTTGCATCATTTGTGAGTGCTGAAAATCCATTGGCATGTTTGCATACCATTCCCTATATCATTTCATGTTTTAATATTGCCGCTTCGCTTATGCGTCTGCAGCGCCAAGACTTCGAGGCACTTCATTTTTCATCTCTACTCATGTGAGTATGGCCGAGGCCCTCTCATGTTAGTGTAAGCCCAATTCGCATTGTGTATGCCATTTCATACCTTTTATGTCATTGTTTCGGTTTGTGTGCCCGTGTGCACACATTTCGAGGCACTTCACTTTTTATCCGACGGCCTTATGTGAGTGTACGAGGCTCTCTCGTTAGTGTAAGTCCAATTTGCATTGCGATGCCATTTCATGCATTAGATCATCGCCTCGATTTGCGTGCCCGCATGCACGCATTTCGAGGCATCTCATTTTCATAGCATTATGTGTGTTAGATTGCATGTCATGCATATTGCATCGTGGTTCGGATAGGAGTTAGCCCGCACGGAAACGAGGCATCGCCCATACTCCGAGTGACGGAGCGGTCTCAATTCCCAAGTCACCGACACTTCGGATTATCCATGATGGAGTTAGGTTTTGTTGTAGCATTCATCCGCATTCATCCTATATTGAGTTGTGCACCGACTTCGCCATCAAGCATCGAGATGCGAGATTGGTGGCACGAGTAACGAGGCATGCATATAATTGTGAAATACAGTGCTATGCCCCTTTCCCGCTCTCGCTAAAATGAAGAATTAGCAATTTTTCAGACTTGGCACGATTTCAAGAAAAAGTGCAAACAGAGGCTAATCCTGGGCATCGCTGGATTTCAGCCAAGAGATGTTTCAACATGCATCATTCATCGTAATCGAGGCACCGCTCAAGCGCCTTACCATACTTTCTTAGTTAATTTGTAAATTAATTAGGAATTTGTATTTATTTTGGACTGTATTATTTGGACTGTAATATTCTTTTATTCAGATCAGATATTTATTCGACCTCTGAGGGCATAATTGTAATAAGGGTGGTGAGTGTGATGTATGTCTTCCAACCCCACTTCTTTCTCCCTTTTATTTACCCGCTTATGATGGTTAGATATAGGGCATGTTTCAATTAGCATACAAAGATGACAAAGATGTTTGCATCATTCATCTGCTTTTGGCATGCACCTGCCAGGGCACATCATACAAACTGCATTTGTATTTCAATTCCAAATTGAATACATGTTAGTTGTTGCATTTCACATGCCATGTTTAGAATAGCCGAGCTCGCTATAGTTTGCATCTTTGCATGTGTCGATTAGGCAATTCTCAGATACTTAGGATCCATGCATGGATTTCTAATCGGTTTTTTGTTTTGGCATGGAGTACTCAAGGAGTTTTATGCTTTAGCATCCTTGCATGCGTGAGTGTTGCCATGAATAGCATGCTTACCATGAGGCTAATCGCTTATATGATATAACCGCTTTGAATGCCTGTGGGTGGAGGTTGAGTTATTTGATTGGGACAATTCATCAAATGTTTGTTTTAAGCCCACTAGATAGTGGCAAAATCATGTTTTTCTAAGCCCACCGAGGGTGGCAAATTCACGCCTTAGCCTACTCGGGTAGCACCATCAAACCATTTTCAAACAAACAAACATGAAATATTTTGTTCCAATTCAAAGTATTCATTTATACTTGTATGTCAGGCGATCACATAGTAACCTAGGCTAATAACCCAATAAGAACTCACAATGTTTTCAAAATCGATATCATGGTTAGTAGAGGCTGCCTTGATCGGGCGAAGGGTGCTCACGGCGACCTTTCCCAATCGCACTAAGTTCCCGAGCCGAGGCAACTTTGGTGATGACGGACACGGGCCTTTTGGCACCGAGTCGGTTTTCTAAATTTCCCATTTTTAAATATTTAGGTGGCGATCAGATTCCGGGCAAGCCCATGTTTGGCACTTCTTTCAAAAACTGCTTTCAAAACGATTTGGATTTGGACTCTTTGGTTCAAGATTAAGAATCGTGATATTTGAGTCCTTCGAATCAGAGTGACCCAATATCGAACCAGAACGGGGACTTCGCACTTTTCCGGATGCTCGGGGACGCTTACGCTCAAGCGATCGCTAGGATTTAGAGAACTTGACTCAAACCCGTGATATCCGGTTTTGACTACATTCGTGTGTTTCTTTTGCATTGCATTTGCATTGGTGCTTAGGACACCGTGGTTTGCCATATGCCATTCCCGAACGATTTGTCGAGGCTTGTCTTGTCAAGTCATGTCCGTAAGGGTCGATCGCCTGGCTCGACAAACATGGGAACACAAACCCCGCTTTTACCGGGCACCCTTTTGACCATTCGACCTAGTGCATATTCGATCCATAGTGACCATTCCAAACTAGGACAAAGTTGTTACCCGCTTATAGGTTGTTTGAAGCCGCTATGCATGAGTGAAACCCTAGTTCCCGATAAAATAGGACAGGAAACCCTACCCCAACGAGGGTGTTTTCGCTCTCACTTATTCGCTATGTGCTTGTTAGAGTGTGTCTCACAGGGAATGCATGTATTAGTTGAGTTTGGGCATCAGTTCAGGGCATCAACAAGATCCGAGAATCGCTTGTCTCATGGATATCCGATTCAGCTTTTGGGGAACAAAGGATACAGAACAATGGATCGCGATTGAGGACAGTATTTTCAAATTTTATCAACTGCAGGTTGTATGCCCGATCGTGTGTGTGTATTTAATTTGCCGTTATGCTGCCATTTTTCCGTTATTTATTTCCTTTTCGCTTATTATCTTCGCTAGACGCTTTAGCACGATTGCTTCCGAACCAAGAGATACTCCCAAGCACTTTGGACACGAGGTCGCCGACCAATCGATCCGAGGATCTCGGTTGACGGACATCCAAAGGTTCCACTCTCACCCCCGCCATCGAAGAAGGCCGAGGAGGCGCAGTGTGTCAGAACACGGATTACCGGGACAGAGGGCTACTTTGACAGTAAGCAATCAGGTTGAGATTTTTGTGTCTGCCATAGAGATACATTCACCGGTCATTCAGATGGAACAGCAGAATACATCAGGGATGGAGGCGATGATGCGCCAAATGCACGAGAGCATGAAACAGATGCAAGAGGATGCCATCCGCCAAGCGGAATTTTCCAAACAACAAGCCGCAGTCATGGCCCAACAGGCCGAGCTGATCACTAGGCTACAACAAAGCATCGCAGCCGCTTTCACATCAAAGCTCCTCCTCCACCGGGCCGCTCCACTACCCGAAAGCAGCACCTATCGTAAGAATACCTTGCCAAATCTCGTAATATCCTCCCAACACCTGCAATACCTTACCCAATGTCCGTAACACTCAAGAGGACACAGGTCTTCTAAGGGCCAGCTCCGCCCCCACTGGCCAAGAATCGCCCAAGAATCTTACACCCAACCACCCGACTTCCATTTGAGTTTGAGGTAGATCATACAAATTTTGAAACCGAGTAAGCCGGAAAAGCCAAGAAATCGCAGGGGAAGGCCATCCTGCACATCAAGATGGGTACAATCGATGTAATGCCGTGACATTGCCGCACAGATTCAAGATGCCACAGATTGACCGCTTTTGATGGGTCCGAGATCCTATGGTCCATCTTCGCTATTTTCAGATGTCCCGAGACCAATGGGCCTAACCCGACCACAAAAGCTTTTGTTTGGCAGAACTTTGTCGAGGGTGGCGCTATCCGTACGCAGTTAGAAGATGATGTGAAGAGAAATCGATGAGTCGGCCGAGGCCTTCGCACAAGATTCAGATAATACATAGATCGAGATTACAACACGGATCTCAAACAACGAGGCAGAACAAAAAGAGACTTTCTCTCGATTTTGTAACTCGGTAGAGAGCAAGGCATCGATGATGACCTTGAGGCCAACAGATAAAGATCAAATTCGGATGATTGTACGTAATCTCAACCGGTTAATGCAAAATGTCGTGACTTTTTCCCCACCTTCTCGATTTACACGAGATGGGGGTACATCGAGGATGCGGCGAAGCAAGGTTTGATCGATCAGACCGAGAGCGCCTGGCGACATTCAACCAGCATTAACGCCAAGAGTCTGAGTGGCGCCGCCAACACAAGGACTTGAGGCCTAAGATGGTCACCACCACTCCCTTTCCCCAACCAAGGCCCGCAGCTGCCACACCCTTTTCCAAGACTTCGGGAGCAGAACTAAGCCCGAGATAGCAATCCAGAGGCCAAAGAACCTTCACTCCACTATACATGCCTTGTCCAAGGCTCTGCTGTTTAATCAAAAGGCATCTCAAACCCCTAGAGCCGAGGCCACTAAATCCACTCTTCCCACAACCCAGCACTGGGTATGCATCACCGCCAAAGAAGATGGCCATGATACAGATCATCAGCCACACACGAGATTCAAGACCTCGCTGGACAAGAATATCATTCTACCTCCGAAAGACCCAACGTCACAACTAACCCACTCCCTCAAGACATAACCAAGATCCACCACCCAAAAGAGTCAACTCATCCAAACCGGGTCATTTCCTACGATCCTAGTATCTATATTACTCCTCTCACCTACCCGCCGGTGGTGATCCTTCCCGATTGCAGTAATCGACTTGTGTATGTTGACACCTTCACAACCCAACTGAGCCAGAGGTGGTGACCTCCAAGATGGAACGAGGCAGTTTCAGAGGAGAGCAGAATTGTGAGTCTGATGGGACACCGAATTATGCCGGAGAGCTTATGATCCAAGCAGACATATCTTATCTGAGCCGCCCTGAAATGGAAAGTGTGAGGTTGTAAAAAGTCAATGGGCATGATTCAGGGGACTGACTTGAACAAGGTAGATGATCTCGATTAATGGTGGAAGAAGATTTGCTAATCTCCAGCTTCTTCAACGACTCAAGAAGCTGGGATGCAACAATCAATTGGTTTGAATATGGAGTTGGCAGAGATTGCCTAATGGTTAGATGATCACCAGATGTTGTGGAAATTCAAATAGAGCAAGGTCTGGCAGGGGTATCAATGATGGCCTAAGGGCCGAGAGTCGTAATGAATTGCCGAGAGCGGCTCAAAGAATTTCACTCGGGATCAAGATATGGTGAAAACCGAACAACAAACCCTACTAACACGAGGAGTAAGAGAAGAGGTGGGATTCTCAGAGAACTAAAGCCAAGAACCATGAAGAGGCTGAAAGTGCCGCGAAAGCATTAAGAGCAGACATGTCAGGAGTACGTGGGATGAAAGTACCGAGAGTACAAACTTGCCGGAACCGTATAGGTGTTTGTTGAATGTCAAATGGATGTGGGAAGACGATGACTTATGTCTTGCCAACACGCATTTTAAGATTGGGCAGTGCTCAACCAGATGATACTTGGTACTGGAGCAGTAGACCATATGACCAGAGTGGGCGGTATTTCAAGCCCCCACACTTGACCAACCCGAGATATCCGGGAAAGATAAAGAGGCGAGAAACAGAGAGAGAAGCAAAT